>OU015639.1:15917500-17117500 GCA_907165235.1 Zeuzera pyrina | reverse complement strand
ACACCCAGTTTAGAAACTGGGTGGCATAGTGTATTTGGAGTCTGGAGAGTATGGAACGCCCTCATGTCCTGCCTGGGGTCTTCTCTCAGCCAAATTTTAAAAAGAACCAGCAATCGATTTAGTTTTTCAAACTATTTTCACCGCACAATAATTGGCAAAATATTGAGTTGGACAATTCTAGGATGGCAACTGCTGCCCTTGAAGACTGGGAGAAAAATAAATAATCGGTCTGAAACGTACGTGACTCACTGAAAATCGTTAATAAGTAATGATAAAAATTCTACTGACTGAACGTTTGCAAGGCGTTTCTGAAAGATATTTCTGGGAGGTGCAAGGTGGTTTAAGGAACGGTAGGAAGTTGTATGGACCAAATTTTCTCTCTCCGCGTTCCGCTGTCGTGGGGAGGTTTCTGGCCGTAGATCAGAAAGTTTTCTACGCTTTCGTAGATATAGAAAAGCATTCGATAGAGTAGTGCGAAAGGAATTGTGGAGTCTTCTGGCTGAATATGGGGTGGAGGGCCCCTTACTGCAGGCTGTGAGTATATTATAATATCGAGGCCACAGAGCTTGTGTCAGGATAGATGGTGACATTTCGCCCTGGTTCGAAGTTTGTTCAGGCGTTAGACAGGGCTGCATGTCTGCCTGGTTGTTCGTGCCGTATTTGGACAGTTACCTCCAGATATTGAAAGGTAGTATAGGTACAGTGGTAAACTGCCTATTGTAAGCTGACGATGCTGTGCTTATAGGATCATCAGAAGCAGAGTTGTAGAGATCACGTGTATGAAAGAAGAATGTGAAGTTGTAACGTTATAACGTACATCTTGTTTGATAATTTAGTTTTGGTGATATAATCTTGCATTTTAATATAATAAAAGTTAAGAAAGTTTTTTTAATAAGCAAATATAATAAACAAATATAAAATTAGTAATCATAGGAATACATAAATTTGTGTCTGCGTTGAAAAACTAAAATGCGAGTAATTTGTGCGACAGTACTTCTTCTCACTCGCTATGCGCCGAGGCACATAGTCGTTCTACCCCCGTTGAGTTTTGGCATTCCGCGCGAGACGTAACAAACTGTGAATGCAAAGACGGCGCTCAAAAACTGATATTGTCGTTTTGTTTTCGAAAAAGTATTTGAAATTATACTAATCAATACGTAACATATTGATTGTTGATTATCTTCGTTCTCCGGCGTACTGGGAACATTATATTATATTTATCACCTCATATAAAATGAGGTGATAATATAACTTACCCAATAATGGGTAAGTGAAGAACGAATTTATTTATTTTGTGAAGCTAATTGTAACAGCCATTTTAGATTATTGTTAATTTCAATGCTTATACCTATTTGTTTTTTTTTCCTTTGTATATTTTATATTGTAAACTCCTGTCTAGTTGTTGAACACCGCCACTTTACCTACTTTATTAGCTTTCCTTCGATCTGTGCTTGCGGCGGTATTTCAACAACAGAAATTTTGGAACGCGAACTGATGCACTGGATGTTATGTTTCAAGGTCCTCAGTATGGGTTCAGTAGTGCCCCGACACCTGCTCTGTCGGGTGTATACTGCTGAACCGCGCGACTCCAGCCACATCACCAACTTCCGACATCGGTTCGTCTGCCGTCTGCCGTCTGCCGTCTGCGGTCAGTCAGGGAAGTGCTGTGCTGCGAGGCAGGGACGTTAGACGGGCGATCAACCCCGACCCTGTGTGGTATCCCGTTGTAATAAATTTGTGTTTGCGTGCTCTCGATCGTTTCTTTTTTATTTCCGCAGCCGCCACAAAGTGAAAGGATTGAATATGAATGTGAAGAAAACTAAATGGAAATAAGGACTATGTAAAACCTAAGGAAGCCTGGAAAATAGAAATTAAGGAAAATGTCTCGAAAAAATGAATAAAATTGTGTGGCCGGGGAGTGCGTTTTCGAGGGATGGAAGATGTGAGTTGGATGTGGAGAGACGAGTAGCAGCTGGCAATAAAGTGAACAGTGCTTTTTCCGTATTAGTAGGCAGTGTGAATATATCTAACACTGCCAAAAAAGCCATCCACAATGCGGTGTTGGTGCCAACGTTGTTGTACGGTAGTGAGGCCTGGATATGCCCGAAATCGAGTGAAAGTATGATAAATGCAGTAGAAATGAGATCTCTTAAAAATATGTGCAGTGTCACCCTTGCGGACAAGATAAGCAATGAAGAGATACGCAGTATAGCAGGTTTGCATTACAGTGTTATTGTAAAAATGAAGAAATGAATGCTTAGGTGGTTCGGGCACATAGAAAGAATGAGTGATGAAAGACAGACGAAGAAAATCTACAGAGCGAACGCGAGTTGCAAAAGAAGCAAAGGATGACCAAGGCTGACTTATAAAGATCAAATAGCCAGAGTGTTAGCAGACGGAAATGTCAAAAGCACTGGCATACCTAGTCAAAAAAATATATATAATATAAATATTTCAATAATATGTTCATGATTTTTTAAAGTTTTTCTGTATGCATTTGGACAGCAGTTTTGATGCGTATTTTGAGCCTCGTTAGGGATACAAGATATGTATGCATATATGTACAAACGAACTCATTTGTGCGATCCCATTCAAGCGTTGCTCATCGTTCTGTGTGTATGAGCATTAACTCTTTCAGATTAGACTCATTCTTTCGAATTGAGCACAGATTGAGCATCCCCTCTGTTCTATATATTTCGTTTTAAGATACCGAACTCTCGATGAGCGAGTCCGATTCTCACTTTGCTGGTTTTGCGTAAAAGTTGGAAGTGTGTGTTTAGTACATATATTTTGTAGATTTTGCTTTTAGTCTTGTTATCATCCATCAGTTCACATTGTGTCAGTACCACGAAGTTCGTATCAATTACACCAATAATTACCGCCTACTTTCCACTTGATTGGACTGTAATTTGTTTTCGAGCGATCTCGAGATTAGACGTGTGAATGTTTCGATATTGACCTTGATCTGTGATACAATTATATTCGTTAAACGTTCTGTAAACGTCACTGTGGGAAACGCACTATCATGTAGCGTTGCTTTAGTTACTGAAATCTAGCAAATATTTTTATAATTCCGTACTTTTATAGGACATCGGAACCATGATTAGGTCACTCGTGCTGTCGTGCATCAGTTCGAACATACATACGTACATATCTTCACTCTGTATCCCTAACGGGGTAGTTTAAGAGGATGGAGCGTCAAGCGTCGCGGTCCTTATATACTTCTTTCGCTTCCTCAAATCTTGTCATTCTCCTCACACATTTTCGTCAAGGTATGCGAGTGCTTTTGACATTTCCGTCAACTAACACTCTGGCTATTTGATCTTTGAGTCGGCCTTGGTCTTCCCTGGCCCCTTTTACCACTCGTTTTCGCTCTGTACATTTTCTTCGTCACTCTTTCATAATTCATTCTTTCTATGTGTCCAAACGATCTAAGCATTCCTTTCTTCAATTTTACGACAACACTGTCGTGCAACCCTGTCATGCGTCAGTTCGTGTTATGTACAAACTTGAAATTTATCTAATGATATGTAACGTTAGTTACCACTTACTTATACACTTATAAAAATATTTAAAAAGGTTAATTAAGTAATCGGTGAACATAACTTTTAACTTTTTATATAATTGTTTATTTATCCGACTTTTTTTCCAGTCAATTATATTCATTGACATGAATCAGTACATACATATCTAAACGTTAATATTTGCAAAGTTAAAAGTAAAGATTATCTTAAATAATAGACTTCAGAGTTGCCGCTAAGAAAGCTGTCATTGCTTATGATGCCCCAGCTCCAGCAGGCTGGCAGCATTACCTCAATACAAATAGTCAAACTGATTCGTTGACGGAAGAAACTGGCATTTAATTTATCTATCTTATTTTTAGAGTAATAGGTACATAATACAAATACAATACTGTGTTGCAACGGCAACACAGGCCCGCGGGGCCCACTTATTATTTTTAATCTGTTTTTCTTTAATGTAGAATTTTCATCTACCCTTACTTACTTGGATTTGCCTGTGGATTTTTCTTATTACACGATTGTATATGGTGAATTCATATTTTTATTTCGTCGTCGTATTCTTACCACCTATAATCATACATACCAGCCACCTATGGATATAGTCACACGAACAACTGCGTACCACTGCTATCATATTTTTTAATGGATTCAAGTATGTATCGGTCTCTTTAATATTGCTTCATGTCTATTAACAGGTGAAGATTCGCGACACAGCGAGTGTGGTCCGCTCGTCAGGGCCGCGCGGGCGCATACTATGTGAAAGTAAACGGACAACAATTAATTATAATAATAAATCTCATCAGACAACGGGTGAAAGGAGTCGATGCTGATCAACTTCGGATAAATATTGGCTACCTCATACCTTGTTTCGCTGTCATGTTGTGTTTCTCGTATTTAACAAACCGATCGACCGCTGTGGGCGATTGATGGATATTATTGATAAGTTATCGCACGTTTTGCGGATAATGCGCACGGATTTCACGGATATTTCATTCAAAGCTTGAAGCATTTCTTCGTGCTCTTTATACACAGATGTATCTATTAAGTAAGGCAGCTCGCACACTACTACGATCACGACCACAACCAGTCCTAGTTTAGATCGCAACTTTCGGCTTTGTAGCCGCTGATCTAGAAATGTATCTTCCAGAAATTTACCATAACATCGGGAATATTCCCAATAAACTAGCGACTTTGGTACTATTTTTGTTGGGAATTTTCTAATCGACACAGTTGACTGTTGATGGTATTGTGACTTGCGATCGTTTGGTTATTATTTGGATAAACAAAAATGAATGTTTTTTTGTATGTTTATGGTCTATGCGTTCCTAAAACATTCTTCTGATTATAATGAAACTTTGGTGAATTGTTCTGCGTGTGCCCGCGAAGGTTTATAATTATTTAATTTAGCAAATAAAAGGCTGATAAACAACTGGTTTATACATATAGATTAATTTATTTATATAAGTATACGTATTTTTAGGTATTTTTCATTCAATTCAAAGTTTTAAAGTAAACCCAAAAATCCTCGAGAAATTCCAGAGCTCAGACTTCATTTATTTGTATAGATGTATAGATACATATAATATAATACCTACATATAATATGTGTTTGAAACTTTGGGTGAAAATTAGCTAAAATATATGTATAGCATAAGATAATCACATGTGTACCATTCCACCGTCATAACGGCTTATCCTTACTAATCGCTAGCTGGGTCACACGTTTGGTCGCACCAGCAGTGCGCAGTAATGTATAAAAAATTGTAGTAAGTTTCGCTGCAATAACTCGTTGTGTGGCCAATTATATGTGCAAAATTTATGGGTTATTTGTTTTAGTTCTGTAGTTTTTCCGGCTGCATGCGACCATCGGTTCTGGTTGTGGCTGTTTCGTGCGCGAGTAGTTTTACAATCTGAGTGGTTTTTAGGCCCATATTTCAGAACGATACTCAAGAGCTCAAGTGTAAATCCGTGATTGAGAATAGTTAGAAGGAAATGCCGATATTCATCGCACGTAGCGGCGTCCTTCTCTAAATGTACTCAGTCAGAAATTCACATTTATATATCGTTCTGGAATACGAGCCTAAGTTTTATGGAAGAGCTAAGCTTCTAAGCTTTTGGAGATTTAAATATTGTTTGTTGGTAAGCGAATCACTCGGGGATGGCTGGATCGATATATTCCTAATAGTCTGAATAAGATTTTTAAAAGATTGAAAAGACTTAAAAGATTGAAAGTGTTTTTTTCTATGAGATTCTTATTTACTTATTAAAACTTGAACAGGGCAACAATTGTCAGGTCAGCTAGTTTGTTACAATTGTATAATTACTTATTATTTAAGATTCTTCCAGGAGCAGCTTATTTGATTAGTAAAAGCCGCATCGAAATATGACAAACTATTTCCCATGAAATCGCAAATTAAGTATGTAAAATAGGCATACTTTTATATACATGTAGATCAAAATAAGGCTTCTTAGAGATCGGTTAAAAATAGCTAATCTTTTTATGTAATATAGGCATACTTTTAAATACATATAGATCAAAATAAGGCTTCTTCGAGATCGGTTAAAAATACCTTATCTTTTCCAAATTGAAAATACCAACCAAAATAGTTTTAAATCTATTTTTTTTTATTTTAGAGAGCTAGTATAAAAGTAAAAAGAGAGCTTACAGGTACATAGCACTGCATGTCGTGACTCGAGATAAAGCCGATTAGATCAGACCTTAGATAGTTCGACATGTAATTGATTTGTGTTGTTTGATTTCAATTTATCACTTCATTCAAATAGCAATTCAATTATATAATATTAGGATTCAGTTAATTGAAATGTGGTTTCAATTAATTCTGCATATCAACACGTTTCAATTTATTAAATTGCGTCGACGTCGGCTTAACGTAACATTTTTCAATCGATATCACTTCTAATTAGTAGAGGAAAGGAACTTTTATTGCTACTTCTAATTAGTGGAGGCTAACAAATATTGGAATCCGTTTTTTTCTTTTGCGAGGTGGAGCAGTTTCCCTAATTTGGCGGAATTATGACTGCTTTCTGTGACCATCTCTTACTCCATATCTATTGATGTCTATCATTTACCATTGGATATGAACTGCTAAGGTCTGGAGCACTCTCTCGATTTTTCCTTATGCTTACAACTTGGGAAATTTCGAAATAAAAGTGAATAGGCATTTCATGGCCAAGCGTGATTAATGTTGGGTTTCGGTGTTGCTTTCTATTAGGTAAGACGGAGACCAAAACATATGCCTATATTATTTTAAAAAAATGCATGCACGTAGATATGGAATTTTCTCCTGTTTTAATGTTGAGCGCTGAAAATAGAATAGCGCTGAGAAACCAATATGATGGAATTTACATGGAGCCCACACGCACACACGTAAGCTCGCGCGTATCCATCCATACATTGGTAAAACATAATTCTCCTTTTTGCTTCGTCGTCCTCTAGTGAAGGTAAATAATTCTATGTGGTAGAGCCAAGAAGAAAGCCTTCTTTTTCTTTAATGCAAAGTAATAGACACAGAAAATGATTTCAAATTCAATTGTTTTTGTATTAGGCTTATAATTTAATTTATCGAAATGCATCTGCCGCTAAGTGCAGCCTGCGGTGAAAGCGCGCGAAGGTCAATTCGTGACTGATTCTTGGACGTGACCGTAACGTCTTATTGGACACGCCATTTTGTATTTTATTTTTTAAATTACGTAACATAGGTAATCTCACATTCTGTATTAGCTTTTTAATAAGCAATGAAAGTTGTTCTGATAGAATTAGGTAACTTTTGTTAGGCGGGAGATTAATAATGCAGCATAACTTTTTGTAATTTTAATTGACATTAAATGTCAAAGTTAATTATTTCTGAATGTAATTTAATAAAAATGCGAACTAATAACTGTGAGCCAAAAAGAGATATGTATATATATTATGTACAAAACACTTTAAATTAATAATGCCTTGATTGAAACCTTTTGAAATATTAATGCCCGAATGTACTTATTTAGTTTTTTATTATTAGGAATTAGATAATTTTTATTATTATTATATTTATAATGTATAATAATTATTAACATATCTAAGAAAACATGAAAGTTTGAGATTGAATTCTGTTCCAAAAAGTAATTAAAGTGACATGAGAATTTTTGTCATGTCAATAGTAAAAAATTAATTCGTATGATTAGTTACGAAAATGTATAAGTACAGTATGTAAAAAGAACTGACCAATCCGGAAGAGACATATATTTAGGTATCTCAACGACATAACCAAACAAATTAAAAAAATTATATTGTTCACGAAATTGAAAATGTTATTGTAATTTAAAGTCCACGTTTTTAGTACCCAAATGCTCCAAAAAGTAAGGAAATCTTTAAAATGCGACAACACCGCCGTCTTTGGCCCTCGCGTCGCCTGTATTGCTCATGTAATGTACGTTTTCTCAATTAATTAAATTTTGTTTGAGATATTTTTTGTATTGTATAGACTCAAGTGTTACCTTGCGGAAATCCATTTCATGTGCTAAATTCCCAAATTTTTAGCTATTTTCCGCTCAAAGTCCAATAACGACCAATCGACACATGTTTCGCGTACATCCTCAGGATATAACTTTGATCAGCCAACAATTTGGGAATTCGTCATTATTTTTTTGTATTTTTTATCTGAAAAGGATTACATAAAAAAAACTGAATCTTGATACCTAATAACTTCACAAATCGGACATGGTTTTTTTTAATACTGCATATATAAATATATACATATATATAGTCTCCAGCATAAAAATAGCCTCTATATCTAAATCACAGACACTTCAATTTTATTTATTTGATTAGTTATAGAGTTATCCGTTAAAAAGTATTACCGAAGGATTTTGTCTGCACCAAATCTCAAAAACACGCGACGGAATTATACAAGAATAAACTTTATTTAGCTGTTAGGGTTCCGTTAGGCAAAATACCTTGATCACAAATGGAGAGCAAAATAGAAAAAACTGAATCTGTACCCCGTTACTATTCAAAATAATAACGAGATTAAACGTCGGAACATATTTTTGTCCCATTCCATCATTTTATATTGTTCATTAGCTTGAGTATGACAGAAGGATGTCATAAGTCATAACTACTATTCCACGTTAACGCCGCGTTCATTAGTAAGACCCTTAAACAGTATTTTATGTATCTATCTTCACGAAGATAAAGAGATAAATTCACATCATCATTTTGCAAAATTATACCTAATGTGACTGTTGCACTGACATGTCTAAGTTACCACTGGGCAGGCTATATTTGCAAGTGACAGCTAATTTAGTGTGCTAATTTGAAGCGTCTGATGGCTTTTTAGTTCCATGTACTCTCATATTATATATGTCGGCCATATGTCGACAGCGCCATAATGGTGTAAATCAAATAGGAACAAATATAACTTGACAACCGCAGTTCAGTGTGGTCATATATACATGTCAGTGCGAGTGCTGACAGCAAATTGGCGGTATATAAAAATTTTTTTTTAAAGTTATTTCGTTACAACGGAATAAATCTTGTAACGTTGTCTTTTGTGCAGAGTAATAAAACAATCTAGTATCTGTCCGTACATTACAGTAGTTTCATTCCATCAACTTAACATCTCCTAAGTGAGGAGTATGATGCGATTTGTATGGGCGACAGAAATAGAGATACATCATGTATACTGTTAGCTATTGTTAACATTCGTGATTTAATATATTATCACAATTCTTTATGAATGGTAACACTGTCATTTTGAGTGTGTTCCTACTTAATAATTATTTGTGATTTAACGGGTATTTTTGAATATTAAAAAATGAGACAGTCGAGAATTACACAAGTTATTACACAAGCGAAAGCACGTCTCTTCATTATACTATTCTCATTATTCTATTATATTCTTATTCTATATATCTCACGTTACACCCACGTCGATATTCTACGAAGTACGAATATCATAATATTATCTGGAATCTATGAAAGTAACAATATTATGTATCATTGCCTCTACGGAATTGTAATTTGATACAGAGACGTAAATTGGTAAACCAGATTCAGAAATCCGAAACGAGAAATTACGTAATGGGTAGGTATTTTGGACATCTGTTTTTTTTCCACAAAATCTAATTTCTTAAATTGAATTTATACGTTGTCCGCATGTACAGAACACTAAGCTGTGTCTGACACACTCTTGTACGGAATTCAATGGCGAACGGATATTGACCTCTGATTCGCTCGGCTTGCCGCCGCTTTATTGTGACGTAAATCTCTTTCATTCTTACATTTTAAGAAATCGTCGAAATAAAGATGTACTTCATATGTCACGGCGTGCTAATGCGTCGTCAAGGCACGCTTAAATTCGCGTTAACGCAATTATGTCGTTATTCCGTTATAGCGTGTAACAATAGTAAAATGAAAATAAGGAATAGTATAAAGCAATAAATTACAAAATAACAGTTTCGTTTTTTTACATTAGAAGGGTATTTTTTATAAGTATAAAATTTAAGTTCGATAGAAAGTAAAAATAAAGCACTAGCGATTAGTCCCGGTTTCATACATCCATAAAACTTTGCCGAAGAATCGATGTCAAAAGCACTCGCATATCTCGATGCAAGTTTGTGAGGAGAAGGTTATGTGTGGTAGAGCCATGCTGTATTGTAGCATAAATTGGGTCGGCTCGTCCGGTGAAATACCACCCTCTCATAGATTATCGGCGTGAAATAACAGCATATATTGCTGTTGTGTTTCGTTCGGTGAGTGAGTGTCGGTGGCCCATCTCTCCCTTTCCCGTCCTTTACTTAAAGGCCGGCAACGCATCCATGATTCCCTGGACAAAGCGGATGTCCATTGGCGGCGGTGACTACTTTCCATCAAGTGACACGCTTGGTTATTTGACGCCATTTTTATGAAAAAAAAGGTGAGGTTGAGGAAGCGAAACAAATTTGAAAGGACCGCGACGCTAAACGCTCCGTCCTGTTTGTCTAGCCCGGTGGAGATACAGCGTGAGGATATGTACATATGTATGGGTTACTTGTGCTAAATTTTAGATCAGATAGATGATGACCAGAAGATGGAAAAAACGTTCCGTTTTATAATAGTTCCAACCGAACTCCGAAACAATAACAAATAATTCTAGAATATTTCCTATACTACATTTTGCTTAATGTTTGTTCGAAAACGGATAAAGGAAATAGCGCTATAATGTTTATGTATACGTATAATTAATTAACTCATCAGCCTCGTTTCAAGGTTCTCTACATTATTTTTTAAATACGATTATGTAATGTTTATTATATGTATAGTGCTAGAAATATGGCACGAAGATAATAATTTCACATATTTCGCAAGAATTTCAACAAGCAAATGACCTTATAATATTTCGATTACATATAACTAGCGGTTGTCACGACCTCGTCCGGGTTGAATACCTAATTTATATATAGCTGATGACCATCTGGAATAATGTACCTTCCTAATGGTGAAAGAATTCAAAAGGATGCAGTAGTTGCGCAGATTACCCTAACTGCTTATAAATAAACTTACTTATAAATAAACCTATTTAATTATTATCCTACTTATTAATAAACTTACACTATCTGTTCGCTTTGTTTAAAATATTAGTAGAGATACGTCATTAAAATGTTGTCACTATTGTAAAGATTTTACTTTATAAAATTTTTTTCTTAGTAACTATAATTATACGCACTAATTATTGAATACGGCTTTACTCACGTGTAATCGGTATAGGTACCGACTAGTTTCGGACCTATTGGAGGTCCATCATCAGGGTGAGTGGGATGAGTTCGCGGCCGCGCCCCGTCTCGCACTGCGCGCCTGAGCTCGCAACGCGCGGCTTGACAGGGTGGGGTTGGAAACCCGTGTTGTTGTTAAACACGACGCGGAATAAGAACGATAGTGCTGACGAGTATGTATCGGACATCGTGAGTACATTTTGTGCGCCCGTAAACACCAATATTGACGTAGACGCATCGGTCTCGCGGAGTTCGTCACCATCGCCGGCGCACCCCGCGCCCCCCGCCCTGTCGCGCCGCACCCCGCACCCCGCACGTTGCGAGCTCAGGCGCGCAGTGCGAGACGGGGCGCGGCCGCGAACTCATCCCACTCACCCTGATGATGGACCTCCAATAGGTCCGAAACTAGTCGGTACCTATACCGATTACACGTGAGTAAAGCCGTATTCAATAATTAGTGCGTTAATAATGTCTCACGAAAGTTTTAATAATTTAACTATAATTATAATTGTTTTGTTATTTTTGTGACAGCATTTTCATGTTATAAGGTATACCATTATTTTGTCCACATATCGCATAACAATGTCCTTCATACAGGCTTACTTTCGTGGAACGTCCAACCAATGTAAAGTAGCTATCATTTATTTTGTATGAAAACCATTTACGTCTAAATACTGTTGCGGTTACTGCGTTCTGTATTATAGCTTGATTTTTTACTGTTTTTGCCACACCACCGAATAGAACAATAAGCCATTACATAAATAATATTTAAATATATGTTATATGTCGGAATATACAGAGATGTACACACAGGACGGTCCAGTATTGATTATGTACTGCTTATTGCGAGCAAGAGAGATGGTCCGATATTTCGTCTCTATAGGTTGAGTACTCCATGCTTGCTTTAGATTTTCGGTAAAACCGTTTTATTTGAATTTATAATATTTCTATAGTATTCGTAAATAAATATTTATTCGACTTAACGAAGTTTGCAACAGAAACGGTTTACCAGAAATAATTTAAATTTGAATTTAAACTTTCCGCGAACTGATCTTTATTAAATGGAAAAGTCTGACTTTTAAAAATATTTCAATATTTTAACCATTCTTTCCGTATCGTTATTATTCATCTCACTGTTGGTTACCTCTTGTATAATGTTTATGGGCGCACTATAAATCACTTCGAAGCGGGTGTATGAGAAAACTGGACGGAAGCTTCGCGTCGGCCACCTGTTGATGGACGATGCTATGCAATAACATACAACTCCTATTGTAAAATAAAAAAATTATAAATAGTTAACTATGACAATATCAGATATATGCTTGTAAATTATAAATATTGTGCACAAAGTAGAACCAAAATTAAATATTTTTTGTCGTTGTATTTACCAGATGGTTTGTAAAAATTTTCTTAGAACTGACTCATACATATGGTTGTTAAGAATACTGTCTTATAGGATTTGCTTTAACCCAAAAGGATATTATTTTAATGAGCTCTCACCTAAACTAAGTTCTTTTTTTATTTTTATTTTTAGTAGTGTTAAAAGGATCTTGTGAACGATATACAGAACTTCGTTTCGTCTAACGACTTTATTCAGATTTTTCTTATTTTACCTGTAGTACCGTAAGTATATAAATATCGCAATGAAGTGAGATTTTTATTGTATTTATAGCAAATTTAACATATTTCGTTTATTTTATATCAGCTTCAGATTCTTTAATTTAGAACAGTACATATTAATAACTTGACTAAATATTTTAATTACGGATGGCAGGTCTTTGTGTGTGGCTGTCCAGATTGCTAGCACCATCTTACTCGCTAATCCTGCCGCTAATCAGCGGTGTTTGCACCATCGCGTTCTGGGTAATACAGCCGGTAAAACTTGTACAACAAGCACAACATCTCAGTTCTTCGGTGTCCTAACAAATTAGCAATCTGAAGTGCTTTTTTGGCCTTTATGTTGTCAATTAATCTTCATGAGTTTCAGTCTGCCTTAGCTCAGATTTGTGTACACGTTTATTTTCGTCGCAATATAAAAACAATTCAGTAGGTATAGTAAAAAAAGATTACTTGACGGATCGTACTAAAAAGTCTTTTAATTTTTTATTTATACAAATTAATAACATTTTTATAGTTTAATAACATTTTAGACTAAAATTATCATCTTAACTTGTATGTGTGTATTAAATACATATATACAATGTGAATGTGAATAAATTAACAGTCGTATTCTCCGTGAATTCTAGTTATTATAAGGAATGTAGATTTGGCTCATTGTGGCGTTGCGCCGTCCATATGCTTTCACGTACTAGCGTCGGTTCCACCTTCACGCCCCCATCTCATTTCTCGTTTGTCCCACGCGAGCATTGCTTGTTACTGTGGATGCACTAACGCACGCGTTCGCGTTTCGTTTATATACCCTGTATAAATGTGAAGTTGATCGTAGCGCGAAATAAAGATAGATTTGAGTGTTACCGTGTGTTTCGGTGGATTTTAGTGTGTTGTGATTATTTATTTGGACCTTGGATTTCTTTATTTATTTCAGTGAGTTCAATTTCGTTTTTTATCCGATTACAGGTAATTGAGGAGTCATGTTTTATTAATTAATTAATTAATTTACCATGTGAATCACAGGTGTTAATGGTGTTATAATGCATATTTCCGTTCACTGTTTTCCACCCCTAAGGGCATACATAGGTCATCATTATATTTAAAAATATATTATAAAGAAAAGTGTTACATCAAATCATTAGAATAATTAAATTCATTCATAAAATGTTCGAAGCGTCGATTGGTTCATATAAATTTAGCTTAAAATTAGAATTCAACTAGACAATAATTTTTAAGCTGGTGAATTATTATTATACTGATGCAATACTTTAATTGATCCAGGTATACTAACCCAAATGCAAAAAGAAAGCTTTGTAAGAGAGTTTAAGGTCTATAAGGTTTACAAAGTTACATTTGCAAATAAAAAGATTCTATGCAGACAAAATCGCTGGAATGTAACATCTGAAAAGAAAATTTTGAGCGAAATCGCGAATTTTAATCTAAAAGAAATTAATAAGACGACAGTTTGAAAACTCAATGTAATTAATTAGTTATTCCCAAATTACCAAAATTAATACAAACTCTTTGTCTAGTTACGCTTAGCCTTGAGCCATTAAGTCCACAACACTTATCGCTAGATATAACGTCTAATTCCTTCTTTACACTATGATTAGTTCAAGATAGTGCATACTATTATACCATACATACATATTCTTACGCTGTATCCATAACCGGCACGCTTATTAAACTTGCAGACAGCATGCGACAAATATCGCGCGATATCTGCTGTCAAAACGAGAATTTGTGTAATGTAATTTGTATAGTGACTCTAAATCTACCACGAAAAGTGCATTTTACGGTCATACAATAATAGATACGCAATCATCATACACTATACTAATTTTTTATTACAATTAGTCACCGGTCGCGTAGTGATCGCGTGGCTGTCGCTGTCTGCAAATTTTTAAGGAATAACCCGCCGGGTAATAAGAGAGGTAAGAGGGACGGAGCGCCAAGCTTCGCGGTCCTTACATACTTCAAATTTACTCATCCTCCTCACACACTTTCGCTTAGGTATGCGATGGGTTTTGACATTTTCGTCAGGTAAAAACCTGGCTATTTGATCGTGACCTTTTGGCCTTATGTTACTTGGCTTATGTGTAGAATAATATCTATACTTATACTTACATACTTATACTAATCTATACTTAATATTATAAAGAGATAAACTTTGTTTGTTTGTAAGTAATGGATTAAGAACTACTTAACCGTTTTTAAAAATTCGTTGACCTGTAGAAAGCTACATTATGAGTAAGTAACATGGGCTTTATTTTATTTTCAAAAAGATTTCTACGCGTGCGAAGCCGGGCGGGTTGATAGTTAATAATAATTTGATAATAATCATGATTAATAAGAAGAAATTAGCTAATAACAGTGGTAGAGTTCAATCATTGGTAAAAATTACTAATCGAGATGTAAATTTAATATTAGTTAATAATGAAAATAACTAAAAATTTAAAAAAAAAGATTTAGCTGACTTCAAAAACAAACACTGAAAAGTACGAAATCTTTTGTAATCAAAACTCAAGTAAATAAAAACTTTATGAATACGATACGAATACCCATATATTTAAATTTGTTACTGAAGTCGATGCCAAGCCTACCAAAGTAATAGACTTTCTGTTGTTGCACATTGATTTGACACCGACTTCAATAACTGTCAAATTTAGTTATATAAGTATTTGTATCGTCTTTATAAAATTATTTTATTACTTGAGTTTTGATTAGTAAAGGATAATTATTTCGTACCTTTCAGTGTTTTTTTTTGAAGTTTAATTATTTTTTAATTTTTCTACAATTAACTTATTTTCTAATTATGGAGCGCAATGATGTAGATTTACAAAGAAAATCATCAATATAAATAAGGCTTATAAGCGGTTAGCGTCATTTGGTGTTATTTGAAGTATCTTCGAAGTCAAAGCTCCAATATCACTGAATTTAAATGGGATCAATCTGGAAGTATATCCTTTCAAATAAAAAATAATATTCCGAATCGATTTATAAATGACGGAGTTCTGAGGTAACACACATAAAAAGACTACAACCGAATTGAGAACCTCCTTTTTTTTTAAGTCGATAAAAAAGTATTTTTGAATGTCGAGCAGAACCCAACATAACACTGGTATGACGTCATTTTCTTTGTTATGACAAAAAAAATAAATTTTAGAATGCAACTAGGAAAGGCTTTTCTAAATAGGTAAAGGCGAAACAGTTCAGTAGCTACCTTTTTCTCCTCTGTTTGTCAACCGATTTTCTTTGTTTTCTTTAGTAGCTATTGACGAACTTTAGTGTTATCAATAAAGAAACTTTGGAAACAGTTATTTAATACACGAAGCGAAACTTCGGATCCTTTTTTAAGAATATTGTGCGCACGGAGGAGCGTGAGATTTACTTTTATATTCATACTGCCAATGTCGAAAAGACTGATAATGTCAAACTCATAATAGTTTGCGATCATACATATATGAAACCTCCTCGGATCAAACAGTCGCACAGAGTAGAGATTGTCGCCAAAGACTTTATGTTATACGTTTATATTAGGGTACATTAGCAGTCAAAAGACCACCGGCCACCTTTAGTATGTATAAAAATTCTAAAAAAAAAAAATTAAACCGCCTTAAAAAAACACTGAAAAGTACAAAATAACAATCTTTACCAATCAAAACTCGACTACAACAAAAATAACTTTATAAGTAAGATACACGTACCTATATAATTAAATTTGTCAGATACCGAAGTCGGTGACAAGCCTACCAAACTAATAAATTTTCTGTTGTTGCACGTTGATTTGGCACCGACTTCAATAACTGTTATGTAAAAGTTATTTTTATTGTACTTAGCTTTTGATTAGTAAAGGATAGTTGTTTTGCACTTTTCAGTGTTTTTTTTTGAAGGTGATTTAATAGTTTTTTTTAAATTTTTTGTATTTCTTCCTTGTGAGTGTCCTTGGCCTAAATAAATATCTAGGGCAGGTCTACAATTTACTTCTTTCTGATTCTGGAGCCCAACGATATACAAGAGAAACATCAACATAAATAAAGGTTATACCCAGGTCGCGTTGTTTGGTGTTATTTAGTATATCTTCGAAGTCCAAGCTCCAATACGAGTGAAATTTATAATGCGACCACCTCGGAAGTATACCCTTTCCAACAAAAAAAAATTTTGAAATCGGTCCACAGTTGACGAAGTTATAGGTAAACATACTTAAAAAAAACATACGTACAGACAGACATAGAACCTCCTCCTTTTTTGAAGTCGATTAACAAATAGATACATTAGTACATTACATCTAAAGTTCAGACAAATTAACAAAGTGGTTTTACATACCTGCGGCTGTTTTTGTGACTTGTTGTGACTTTGAACTTTCTTTTTCAATAAATGTTTATTTTTTCTGCATACCTGCAATATATTTTGATGGATTCATACAGACGGTAATTTGTTGTGGTTTATGATGTAGGTAGTATTCCTAGGTCATACATGTGACCTATTGAGATTACAATAAACTGTACTCTGTGGAGTTATCGCAGGTGTATAAGTACATGATTTATGTTGTGTAGAGAGTCAAGAAAATTTGACCTACAGTTTTATTGCAAACGAAACATATGCTTAAAGCTTAATACATGGCGTTCATTTTTTAACTCAGCTAATTCAGTTTTAGTGTTTTTAAACATGGGTAGTTTGATCTTCGAAAGTATGGATAGTTTCTTATAAAACTCAATATATCGATAAGTACTTCATTAGGTACCATTTTATTTGAAACGTAACCTAAGATATCATTTACACTTATTTTTACACTGTTTAGAATGATTTAAATTTCGTCTATTTTACAAAAAAAAAATGTTTTTGCACATTCATACAACTCCAAAAATATTTTTGAGTAATCTTCCAGTAGTAGAAAGAAAGGAAAACATTATCTAGTTTTTTATTATTATAAATACTCACACACACACACACACACACATATCTGTAAAGGTGTAGTCAGAGAGGATATTCATCACACACATTTTCCGAGATATACGGTGCTTTTGACATATTTATCACCTAACACTAGTTGTTTGATCTTCATAAGTCAACCAATGCCAATGAAATGAGTGATTCCAAGAAAAAATCACTCACTTTCGCTTTTTACATTTTATTCGTCAATCGTTCATCACTTCTCATGTCATCATTAATCATTATCATCGTGTCATCGTTCGTCATTACATATTTCTAAGCTCTAATCATCTAAGAACCACATTTGCACTGTTACATTAACATTAATTTTTATTTTTAATCATTTTTATTATTAATAAATTACTTGTTATTACTATCATATTATTATAATATTATTATTGCTAAAATATTATTAACATAGTACCAACTACTGTATGTACCGGTATACGCTATGCGTACATTTGTTCCAGATTATTTAAAAATATCTGCGTAGATCAAAACCTGTTCAAAATAACGTGGAGCTATAAATCATACTGTATATTGGTTGGGCTGAGACGAACGGTGAAATTCGCGTAGAGTGCAAACTCGCAAAACGAGTGATATATACGCGATGTGTCGTCTACCGGTTGTCATCGTTCTGGTGGAGCAGGGCTGTCCAATGGCTTGTATTTATGCGGCCCGTGTTATACACATACATAGTCAATTTTCTTTGAGAAATAATTGAGTAACAGAATTACTAATTCAGGCTACATATCGTTACACTTCGAAATTAATAGTTTCCACTATAATTTTACTATTTCGGATTTAAAACATAAAATAGTTTTGATTATTAGTTCCCACAATAAACTACATTTAAACATTAATTATCTTAATCTTTTTATTATTAAACATTAAATATTTTAATCTTAATCTTTGTAATTAATAGTTTTGACAAAAAAGTCTCGAATTTAAATCATATAAATCCACAGGTAAAAGAAATTTCATTAGAGAAAATTATATAAGGAACTGTATTTAGATAGTAGAAATAATTATGGGGTAGTTTTAATTTTTTTTGCAGCTTATATTATTCTATAACGTAATTATATTTTTTCAAGTTAGTAGGTACATTATTAATCATCATCGTCGTCGTCAGGCCGTGTTCGTCCACTGCTGAACATAAGCCTGTCCAATATTGTGCCACCATTCCGGTCCTCAGCTCTCCGCATCCATCCGCTTCCCGCCACTCTCTTCAGGTCGTCCATTATTAATAAGTGATAATATTTTATTGTGGATTATTACATTTTTTATAGTTATGACTAGCATTTCTATTTCTAGCATTCTTTATTCTAACCATTTTTAAAGTGCTTTCAAATACATGCCTGTTTATTAATACACATTTGCAATTATTGAACTCGGTTACCTATGAAACTTAAATTGTGTCATTGGTCATCAATAGTCAATCGACGTCTTTACAATATTTAAGCATCAACAAATTATTCGCGAATAAAAATGCGATTGTTAATTCAAATTAACACACATTCATGTTTTTATCGTTTATTTGTTTTTTTTTCTTAATCACGCAGCTAATTAATGGTAAAAGGAGTATCCCGTCAAAAACCTTTACAAAATAAAAATATCTTTGTTTTATTTCACTAAAACAGAATAATTAAAAATATTAGAACTACCTAACTTGTTATTCCTTTGTATATCCAAATACTAATGCATGTTTTTCTTATTTTATTAGTGGTTTTAAAGCCATTTGTGTGACCTACAATAAGATTATTTTTAGAGAGATAACTTTTAAAAGATCAATTATAAGAAAAAGACTTATTGAAAAAAAAAGGTGTTTTTATTTTCGTCATGGCAAAATTTATGTAGACGTATTTGTTGTTGTACTGGCCCTTGACAATTTCAAGCCTGCACAGCCCTGAATAAGGTGATATTTTTCTAGTTTCGCCAGATATGTTAAGTGTGAAATTAAGAGAAACTTTGTTGTATTAGTATGTGGAACTAAATACGCCTTAATGCTTTAAAAGCCTCTATAGGAACGTAGGGAAACAACTTTTACAGCTTTCGAAGTTCCACTACTTGTAGTCATAAGGTTGATGTCGCTTGAAAAAGAGTATGTTCGCGTCAATGAATGAATACATCCGAGAATGACCGAACGATCGAATGAATGAACGAATGCTTCGCCTATTTATTTTGTGCATAACACTTCAGATATAATTATTATCAAAACCTTCGCGCACATTTATTATTTGTTTGCCATGTTCTTTTATAATGTTCAAATCTTGTCAATTTAACCGAGTATATCAATATTTTGTACAAAACAAAATATTAGAGGTTAAACGTAACTTCCTATCGACAAGTAGAGGCTGAAAGGGATAGATTATTACTCTTATCTCTTTCGTCCTCTTAAAACTCATTTCTTTTCATTCCTTTACTATACCTTCTTCATCTTGTTATAAATCTTCATCTTCGACTTTCTTGTTTGACTCTTTGTGAGCTCATGCCATTGCTGGTTCTGAGTTCAGAGCTTTGAGGCATAACAAAACCTCACTGTAATAATAATACTCCAGACAATTACACAGATTGTGTGACCCCAAACTAAGCAGTAAGCTTGTACTATGGGCACCACACAATGAACTCTGGGGGAGTTTCCAGTAACACCCAGACTCCAAGCCAATTTAGAAAAGTTCGTTTCTTAAATTGACCTGACCGGGGATCGAACCCGGGACCCTAGGTTGGAAAGCACATACTATGCCACTGCGCCAACGGGCCAGTCAAACAACGGGCCTTGACATTGTTGCTAGGGTTAAACTGTCTCTGTGTGCCAAGCGCGTGGCGCACACATCAGGGTATCAGGGGCGCCAAAAATCACTTTTATTGATAAGAAACTATAATCCGAACACAGAGATAAACTGAGTTGTACGCGTCTTGACTCTTATTGCTGTAAAAAAAAGAAAAACTTGAAACACAGATCTCTACTCTTTACTGTTTGTGACTGGGTAGTCGCAGAGGACAGAGCGATATTAAGCAAATTGGCATCAACTCAGCATTGTGGATGGCTATTTTGGCAGATTTAAACATATTTAGACTGCTAACGAATGTGGACAAAGCACTGATAATTTTATTGCCAGTTGCTACCAAAGTTTCCAGCTCACATCTTCCATTTCTCAAAAATATCTTCCATTACACAATATTTCATACTTCGTCTTCGACTCTTGATAAGTAAGTGAAATTACATTAACTGTAAGAAAGAGGCGTTCTGTAAGTTTCACGAGTGCTGCCGAAGGTCGTCGGTGTGGCTCTGATTGATGCCAGGTATGTAATAAGTATCTCGAGATCTAATATTGTTCTTGTGATTAAATCGAGTAGGATTGATGATAATGATTGGATTCGTTGTTAATTATTTGATTAAAGACCGATATATCAATAACTGTCACGTCACTGTATTGATGGCGTTTGACAGCGTCTATAGCGATGGCATTTTATGATAAAGTTGTTGAGAAATGTAACATTTAACTGATAACTTGGTTGACATGAACAGGTATTAGCATCTGCTTTCTAAGTCGAAGAGACAACGGGTTTCGTTTTCAGTTCGGCAAATTAAGAAAACAAACTATTTTGAATTTGCTTGAAGTCTGAGTCTGAGTACTTCCGCAGTTCATTGTGTGGTGGTTGTTTGAGATCAATTAATTGGTGTGAGTTAAGAAAGTTTTTAATGGTTGAACAACATACAAGTGATACCCTTGGTGCTCCAAACGATAGAGCATAAGCTTATTTGCCACTTTTGTTGCATAAAAAATATGTCATAGGCTCATAGGTCTCCAGGATTTCTAATGAGATGCACCGGTGTCACCCAGCCAGGGAAAATAAAAATTAAGGCGAGGCATTGATGAATAATAATTTAATCTAAAATAGACCCTCTGCTCTATGCGAACGTGCATGCGCTAGCTTACGAAAAATACGAAAAAACAGTTATTTTCGTTTATTTTAAAAACTATAATTAATTTTTAAAAGCCAACTCGCATTTTGAAGAATATGCTTAAATTAAACTACACAAAAAATTTGGAAACATAAATCGGTTCCGTTACTCCGAAAAATGTAATCTCTGTTTTAAAAAAGGTTTCTTTGATATTTTTTTTGTGTTACAAAAGTGAATCAATTGTGACCAAACCAAAATAAAGTCAATGGAATGAAAAATCATGTTGTCAAATATCACTTTCATACGTTTTGTAGTCACTTAGAAAAATTGAAATCCTTGCTGTTAAAATATACAATGCATCGCCTTAAACTATACACCGCGAACGCCTCTGGCCAAAATCGACTCGTAATGGCTCCATTAGGACAGAGCCATAATGAGTTGCAGCTGTAATCGCCGAGTGTCAAACGAATTTTTATGTCTTTTTCTATCTCATTGAGTGTGTAACCACGAGTAAAACAGTTAGCTATAGTAAGTGCGGTAACCTCGCACGATCGGTGTAATTCGTGTCAGCTCATGACCGACTCTATGTGCAATATTCAAAATAATTCTTTCAGTACATTGTAGTGCTCCAATAATTATTTGCAAAATACTCATCAATCTAAAGTGTTTTGGTTACTGTTATAGTACATACATATCCTCACACTGTATGCCTAACGGGGTAGTCAGAGAGGACGGAGCGCCAAGCGTCGCGGTTCTTACATACTTCTTTCGCTTCCTCAAATCTCATCATTCTCCTCACACAATTTCGGC
The DNA here is from genome assembly GCA_907165235.1 of Zeuzera pyrina. Taxonomy (NCBI): domain Eukaryota; kingdom Metazoa; phylum Arthropoda; class Insecta; order Lepidoptera; family Cossidae; genus Zeuzera; species Zeuzera pyrina. The sequence goes on along the minus strand of OU015639.1, from coordinate 17,094,968 downwards.
TAGGTATGCGAGAGCTTTTGACATTTCCAACCGCTAACACTCTGGCTACTTGATCTTCATAAGTCAGCCTTGACTTCCTTGGCTTCTTTTACCGCTCACTTTCGCTCTGTATATTTTCTTCGTCAGTCTTTCATCACTCATTCTTTCTATGTGCCCGGACCATGGTAGCATTCCTTTCGTCATTTTTACAATAACACTGTCGTGCGACCCTGTCATACTGCGTATCTACTACGAGTATATATTACTGTTATAGCTATTATAGTACTATTATGGTATTCAAAGAAATAAAAACATGTCATGTTCAGCTGTGTATCGATGAACTGCGATCTTTCCCTAGTCACGCACATTAGTATGAGTTTTGAACATAGCTCAACAAAAACGGACACACTTTTAAAGCAACATCTCCGTCCGCCGTGCAGCCCGGATCAGAGAATAAGGCTACGGTAAACATTTCCTGTCTGAACTAGGACTGAACGAACGGGCCTTCGTATTGTCGGCAAAAAAGAATTTGAGATCCTCTGGGGGGATCACAGGCTCCTTAGTATTAGCCACTAAAAACAATTTATAGGTAGATCTAGACTAGAACAGTACCTGGGCGACCGAGATTTACTCGGTGTTAACAAAAAAATAAAGATTCGAACCCGCGCACTTTGGTGTGGTAGACCTACGCTCTAGCCATTGCGTTATTGAGAAGGTAAGGAAGGTAAGGTAGCTCTGTTGCAAAATTAAAAAGTACAGATATTTTAATTGTGTGGATGGATGGAGAAAACGATTTTTCCCAGTATTGAGACCTGGCTAGATCGATTTGTCGCCCGCCTTAACCCCAATATTGTAAAAAAATTTATTTCAGGCAAAATATTTCGATAACAAATTATTTAACTCAACGAGATGAATGTGCTTGTTTTGCTTTTATTACATATGTACATGTCGTCACGTTGTATCCTTAATGGGGTAGTCAGACAGGACGAAGTGCCGAGCTTCGCGGTCCTTACATACTTCTTTCGCTTACTCTAAGTTCATCATTCTCCTTAGACATTTTCGCCTAGGTCGCCTAGGTCCAAGTCAATTTAGGGTCGTGGTATAGTATGCTTGGAAACCTCTGCGTTAGCTATAGAGCTACCTATTGCATGATGACATTGATGACTTACAAAAAATGTAATAATCCGTTAGCGATATCTGTGACATGGGAGCCTAACGGGCGGCGTCTAAAACAAACATAAAGACGGAAAAATAAAGTTTTTATGTCAAATAGAGGTCTACAAGCATTCATATGTAGAGCTGAAGGTCAAGAGATCTTTTTAGAGCAGCACCAACGTTGGAGAATCGATTGCCACATGTATAACGGAGCATCACTTGACATGGCTTGAACGATTTGACTGATTTCTTTTTTGTAGTATTCGTAATTGTCAGGAAAATGTTTGTATGAAAGAAAATTTTTGGAAAATTCATGGAAAGAGTCGGAAATTTGGATGGTATTTTTGTATGAAAATCTAAATAAAAAAATTTGGTTTGGTGCAAACATTCAACATCCCACCGGGGCGAAGCCGGGGGGGGGGTTCGCTACTCGCTAGTAATAAAATAATTGTTTTCTTTCATTCAGATCGGGATCCTTAGCTTGAACCTAACTCATATTTGGTCGCTTTAAATTATTTACATTATTGGTTTTATTGGTTTTTGATGTTACATTTGTTGTTTTATTTGACTGGCCCCATCACATGGCTTGGTGGCAATTTGACATGGAGATATTTTGACACCAGAAAACGGATAAGGCTACTTTTTATCAAACATCTACCCCCAAGGCGTTGAAATAAGGGACGAAACTATATATGGGAGATGCTAAACCGCTGAGCTGATTATGGTGAAATTTGGTACAGAGATAGTATGTGCCCGGAGACAGACATAGGCCATTCATCCCGGGAAAGCCATGGGAAAAATTTACACGCGAAATTGCGGGTACAACTAATATAATATAATACATGTGTGTGCATACTCCAAGAACATTGTCGGTCTCAGGCGAACGAGTAAAAAATATTTTTGTAGCATTTCATAAACTTTCGTCAAGACGATGTCAAAAGTTTGAAAGTTATATAAAAATCGGTAAGAAGTGAATTAACGAAAACCGTAACAGCACTTTTATTTTTGCAATTCTCTGTAGTTGACGGTTGATCGAATACGGGTACGATTACATTACACTCGTAAGAGGTAATAATAGAAACAGTTAAATATTGCCGCGGCCCAAGTGGGAAGTGGCGAGCGGACTTATGAATTACTAGCTGGACCTCGCGGTTTCACCAGCGTTAAATTTGGTATTTTTCCGGTATAATAAGTAACCTAGATTACTATCTGGAAAGTCCTCTATCTGCCAATGAAAGTTCCGTCAGAATTGATTCAACCGTTTAGGAGATTAGCCCAGATAAACAAACAGACTGAAAGACAGACACAACAATTTCAAAGTGACGTGTATAGGTTTTAGTTACGTACAAATAACCATATAAGCTTAAGGAAAAGCTTTTATTTCCAAATAACAGACAGACACTTCAATTTTATTTATATGCATAGGTAGATATATAGATATATATGTAAATGTATAGATTACTAATGAAATCTTACTTCACATCCTTCGTTATTTCGTGCTAATGATAAATAATGAAGCATGAAATAAAGACGGACGTGAAGAAAGAGTGAGGTACTAAAGACTGATGAAAATTAGTTGTAGCAGAAGCCAAGGAAGACTAAATCACCGACTTTGAAGATTAAGTAGCCAGAGTATTTGCTGACGAAAATGTCAAAAGCACTTTCATAACTTGGCGAAAATGTGTGAGGAGGATGATGAGATTTAAGAACGTGAAAGAAACATGTAAAAATCGTGCTCTTTAGCGCCCCATTCTTTCTCTCTACCACGTTATAGATACAGCGTTATGTATTTTTAACTACAACAATTAAAATGTATCTCTTTAGAACGGGATGGGTTATAAATTTTGTGCATAAAGATAATAAAAGTAATTTATAGAACTACTTCCGCCAAGGAATCAGTTTGGCTATACAAAGAGGTAGTGCCGCCAGTCTGTTGGACATCCTAAGCAAGGACAGTTTTATAAGCGTCATTTTGAAGAAGTTTATTATTTAAGACTAACTGATGTCCGCGACTTCGTCCGTGTTTTTTTTTGTAAAATAACCTATGTCCTTCTTCAGGATTCAAGCTATCTCCATACCAAATTTAATTGCAATCGGATGAACGATATGGCATCCCATAAAATACGAACAAACAAACAGACATTAATTTTTATATATTAGATAATGTTTAGTTTTAAGTGTAAATATTAACGTAAAGATAATTTTATATTAATTTATGTCAATAAAGTTTAGATGAAGAACTAAATTTATAAAAAAAATTTTTCTTTTGTTAATATTGTACATTAAAATACATACAGAATTTTTCTTGATATGTTCAGTTCAATAACTGAATAAAGGTAAAAATTTATTATTTGTCACACCGGCACTCGACCAACATTTTGTCACAACGAATCGACGTTTCGCCGTCGAATGAGTGGACGCCATCCAATCATATAGTGAACTGAATCACTCTCATCAATCACATTTGAAGGTTGTGACAAATCGTGACGGACGGACGATTTCTGAGATGATGCGCTTTAAGAAATAACTGTGTAGTCATAGGTATGCATTTCAAACCACTTTAAAATTACTAAAACTAAGTATAGAACTACTATTTGGAACTATAAAAATATAATACCATGGAAAAGTTACCATTTATTTAAAAATATACATATATAATTATACAAAGTTATTTCAGAAGGATGGGTAAATGTGAAAGGGTGCTAAAGTACCCATGACAACCGAAAACTTGCATTCTATATCCTGAGTTTAAAAAAGATATAATTGAGGCAACCCTAATATCAGTGTTTTTCGTCGCTAGTAAACATTCGGAATGTCGGACATAATGATAGGGTTGTATATTTTTTTTCTATTAAACGGATGTTTTTTTTGTTTGGAAAACAATATAAACATGTACCGTAATTATTATGTCTACAATACAACAGCCAACCGTGACACGTTGAAACCCCAGCGGATTTATACACTCTTTCACAATAATCTTGTATACCCTCACACCCTATCCCTAACAGAGAAAATAAATCAGAAACTAGAAAACAGATAAGAGTTAATCAGAGAGGATAAAGCGTTAAGCATAGCGGTCCGGTCTTTTCTGGCTTCTGCGACCACTCACTATTGCTGTGTAGATATTCTTCGTCAATCTTTCATAAAAATATACTATCTAGAATTTTTTTTATGGCAACATTAAATAATTATAAGCTACAGAAAACTTTAATACTATGAAATAATAGTTTGTATTTGCCTATTAAAACATAGTTCTGTGTATAATTTCTCGTATGTAAATGTCGCCGTAAGCCTGGCGTATACATACATAAATAATCTAGTCATTTTAAACTTTACAATAGTTAACGATAAAATTTTAATAAAAAAATTGATTCGACTTCAAAAAAAAACTACTAATCAAAACTCAAGTACAAAATTAACTTTATAAATGTGATACAAATACCTATATAATTAAATTTGACAATTACTGAAGTCGATGCCAAGTTTACCAATCTAATAGTCTTTCTGTTGTTGCGCATTGATTTGGCACCGATTTCAATAACTATATCATATTAATAAAGTTATTTTTGTATTTGAGTTTTAATTAGTAAATGATAGTTATTTCGTACTTTTTAGTGTTTTTTAAAGTCGATTTAATTTTTTCTAAACTTTTTGTAGTCCCCCTCTTTTGTGACCTACTCGTCCTTTTTTGAAGTCGATTAAAAAAGCAGCATTGTAAAAAGTAATAATTTCAGTAAATAGTATGAAATTTATATCAGAAATACTTTTGTAGTGGACACTATTATTTTTAAATGTAATTGTTTGAGTTACTAATTCTGTTGCTTATTTGTGTATTTCGATGGTATTTGATCGAAGATGAAGCATTCCGTGTACAGGGAAACAATAACTTTTACACTTTTGAGTGGGTACGAATTAATTAGAGTAATAATAAATTAGAATGATAATTGTGCGTAAGTATTGTAATTGATAAAAAATGTGACATTTAATAAAAAAAACAATCTAACTTAGCTACATATCTAAACTAAAAAACAAAAAAATTAGTTTCCTCATTGTCTGAATTTAATAAGGAACTCTGAATTAGTCTTATACGACCTTTTAACCAGATTTTTAATATAATTTTTTTCTTTACAGAGTCATTACACAACTGGATGATACGTACCCAAAATTAAGAAAATGGGCTAGCGTTATCACGAAAACTCGAATCAAAATGAACGAGAGCCGAGAGCGAATTCGCCGCGAGCGGGAGAGAGAGAAGAACACATATACCTCTCCCCGTCTCGCGCTGCGGCGTGTTCTCCTATTGGCTGAAGGGAGACAGTTTCGGGAGGCTGCAGCCATTCTGTCCAGGCTTGGACCTGGCGTTCTGCAGAGCGTAGCGTCCGAATTGCCCATAGATTTACTGGTAGAAGCGCTACCGCACTCATCTCACCTTATAGAAACTCTGTTGAACAGGTAAGCATTTGAAATATTACAGTTTTAAATCATTGAATGATACCGTTATTGTCTTCGTACGTTTGATCGGTTTAACCCTTTCATTTGATCTGAATTATCTTCAAGCTTTCCTTACGCATAAATGTAGTATTTATTATTTATTTATTTATTATTACTATTATTACACAAATCAAACAATTATGATACAAAAACACAATGTCATAGTGGTCCCTGCACTAGGCGTACTTGTATCGCGGCGATCACTAAATGAGGGTTTCAACAATCTTCACAAAAAAAACCGAATTTACATTTATATATCATAAAAAAAATTAAATCAAAATTGTGATTAAATGTCTAAATCTACTATAAAATGAGTCAATATAATAATGTCATATGCGTCTAATGATAAATTACAAAATGGTTATATAAAATATTAATTGCCAATAAAGATTCCGTGACAGTGTAACTCAAGGATAGAAGGAAGCCACTATATTTCTATCTAGCTCTGCACAAGTTCAGATGGATTATTGATCGAGTAGATAAAAGAAAAGAACATGTGAAATCTCTGTGCAAACGCAGAGAGATTTAACGCGTTTTTTCAACACCAAACGTCGCCCCGCTTTATTCAAATTAGAATCCACCGATTGTATGAGACATTTATGTTGCACCAGCACAACCCTAAAAATATAGAGCTGGGGAACATAAAGAATACGTGCCTCTTCATAAAGTAAACTCGTGGGAAGTTGAAACCCTTACCCAACATCACCTTCAAGATAGACCTTGGATCTGTTCCTCAGAGACCATGTAAGTTTTGGCTGCGTTACCCCAGGCAGTAGTACAACGAAGGAGAACGGACTGACATAGAGTTTTGTAGACCAACGTACAGTACACTTAATTCTTTTTTTATTACAAGGAAGAGAAACTACAGACATTAACAACATCCGTTGCCATTGGCAATATTACTAAGTTTATTAATTGGACCACAGATTAATTAGTTACTGTTGGAGTAAGATGTTGCGTTTCTCGTGTCAGAAATTTCATCGTCCGTAAATATTGTATGTTAGTAGTCTCAAAGGTTAGTTGGCAATACCTCTTACCAACCAACCTTTCAGGCAATTAATAAATAGCTTATTTATATTTTGTGTACTAAATTCTGATAGGAATTGGCCGCTATAGTACTCAATTTCCCCGACTATGTGTACAGCGATACTGTTTTCTGGATTAAAACGTAAATTTTGGGAAAACACCCAAAATTAGGAAAATTCGGAAGAAATTACCAAAAATATTCGCAAATATTGGGAATATTCCCAAGAATTCCCACTTTCGCTTCCTATTCCTTACGAAATTTTTCATAGTCACATTGGTACTCCAGGACTCCAGGACAATACCGGACCTGTGACTAGGGTTGCCACCTTTTATGTTGGACGCATAAAGTACATATACTTTTCTAAGGTACAGAAATAAGGTACAACGTGCGAAAATAAAGTATTATTTTATTGGACTTTTTACATTTTTTTGCATATGTATGAATTTTAACTATTTTGAAAAAATGTTTGTCATAGTTATGTAACTAACGTTTTAGGTAGCATTCGCTAAGGAAATCAATGCTCATTGTCGTTTATTAATGCGATCCGAGCCGTTACACACAAAAATCGCTTTGTTATTTTGGGTAAGTAAAAAATTTAATAAAACCTTATACATTCGAAACGTAAAATAAAAGTATTTTCACATATTTTATTGCTTTCATAAAGTATAAAATAGGTTTATCCGAAATAACGTATAATGCTTTATTACAAAGTACGGGTGGCAACCCTACTTGTGGCTTGTCTTTATGAGGAATTAATACCTTACGAAGACCAGAATTCGATTAACCGAAAATTAAAGATTTTTTCGATATATTTCCACGTGGTTTCTATTTCCTTAAATTTTCCAATGACAATCGGATCCACTTATACAGTTGCGTAAAGCAATTGGGCATACGGGCCTTCTAAAATCTAATTTTGATATTGTCAAGAGACGTAATAGTTCATTCATTCCGGCGTTGGAATAAGAATAATAGTACTAAGCATTTCCTAGTAAATAGCCATTCGTAGAACCAATCTGAAATGAAAACAAATGGTAACAGTGCTTAACGATTCAAGAACCTAATGTTTATTTAACGCACCGCTGTGAACTCGCACTCAGGCTGTCGGCTGGTCCGTTATCTTCATCAGTATAAGTATAATTTTGACACTGTCGCGCTTAACTCGTAGTTGTGAGTTCTCGATTGACCGTGAGATATAATACATGATTATTACGATTGTACGTACAAATGTGCACGCATTGGAAGTGTTTAAATTGCAAATTAAAGAATAGATACACACATACATTGTATGTATACGAGGTTATTGTGAAAGGGAGTATGAATCCGCCGGTGTTTCAACATGTCACTGTTAATATGGCAGATGTAATAATCCATGATGACTAACCAACCAAGTTTAGAGATGTAATAATCACGGGATACACTAATTTTATTTTTCATAAAAAAAACCATTCATTTAATAGAAAAGAAAATGTACAACCCTATCGTTATGCCCTATATTCCAAAGACTTGCTAGCGATGTAGTAACGCTGATATTAAGGTTGTCTCAACTATATGTTTTTTGAACTTTGAGGTGTTACACTAGAGCTAATTGACTTTTGACGAAGATATAGAATGCAACTTTTCCGTTGTCATGGGTACTTTAATATCCTTTCGCGTTTACCCATCCTTTCGAAATAACAAACTCCATACTAGATTCTCCTACCAAGTATCTTGAAACTACATACCTAGACTTCTATACTTAATATAATAAAAAGTGCGAGCCGATTTTGTAAGTTTGTTTATATATGGAGGGTAATCTTTATAACTCTGTACCTATTTAAATAATTCTTTTACCATTTGAAAGGTACATTATTCTATATATTATACTATATATTATGTATTCTATTCGGGCGAAGTCGGGCCGGGCCGCTATCTGTCCCTAAAGGCGATATTAATGAAATAAGAAAAAACAATAGTCTGGAAATAATCTTCTCTGCACACGCATTTACTGACTTTATTAATATTGTATTTTAAATAACTATTGTAGAATGATGTTGAAAAAATTATACCTGACTGAGTTTCTTGTCGGTCCTTCTCAATGTTCAGGTTTTCTTTACGAACTGAACTAAAGTAGATTTGACGTTATAAAATACCTTGCAATTGGGTTTACTTGAATAAATTAATTTAACTTTGACTTTTGACTTTCACGACTTTGTAATGCGACTTTGTGAGCAGTGAAGAAGCTATTAATTTTAAATTTTACTATAAGTAATGGTCAAAAATAGCAAATTTGTTGTGATAACCATTAATTTCAAATTATATGAGATTTAAATACGAAATATTAATGAAAAAATTATAACACGTTGTAACTCGAATTATTAATTTTATTGCTTATTTAAATACAAGCTCGTGCTCGCGACTTCGTCCGGCTGAAAGTCGGTTTTATTGCACACCCCCGTTGTGCCCTTGAACGTGTAACAGGCGAGCGGTGAATTTAAAATTATCTTTAAATGACGATAACGTTTTTCACTGTCATCCGATTTCAATGAAAAAAAAGCCTAAATGTTGCTCTAAGCTGATCTTAATCTACCGGTGCACCGCAAGAAAATTCGTTCAGTAGTTTCGGTGGTTAGCGTGTACATACAGACAGACAAAAATTTAAGAAAATGTTTTTTCGTTTCTGTTACTCTATTTTATCGCCCACACTCATTTTTTTATAAATTTATTCAATGTATAAACACGCGGTTTCTACCGCTTTATTATATGTATAGATTCTCCTTGTAAAATATGTTCCTGTATAGCGTACATTTGTACGTAGATAACTGCAGGCTATATCCCGTTCGGGGTGAATAGAGATTAGAGAATCATGATGCAACACAATCATACTTTAACCACACTATCGGCAATAATTGGTCTTATAGAGGGCAAAGCAGAACTAAAATGCAGTCCATTAGTCTTTCACCTAGACAAATTCCAACTTAATATTTTTAATTTGAAAGTGAAAATAGTTAACCGAATTCCGAGTTTTGGACGACGCATGAAAGTACGGGTTTCGACTGGTTCCCCGTAGGGATCTGATACGTCTGACTTTCACGTTTCGAATGATTTATCGCAGTTTTGTGTTCGATGACTTCCGAGGCGCAGGCGCAGCGTTGTACGAATCAAGCCTATAATAGACAAATTTAATTATGTTTTTTAATGATATTTGGTTGATATTATGATGATGTATGTACCTTTTATATACATTATATGATTACATGTATGTATGACTGACCCGTTAGTGTGGTTCTGTAAATAAGAAGGAAAATCGGAATTTTCTTTATGATTGCGTTTTTAGAATTTCTATTTATAAATATAAAATTATATTATAATTTATTAATAACAAAAAAGTACATACATACGTTAATATTTACAAACTTAAAACTACACATTATCTTAAATAATAGACTTCCTCAAAGTTGCCGCTTAGAAAGCTGTCATTGCTTAAGGTGCCCAACAGACTGGCAGCATTGCCTCTTTGAATAGCCAATTAATTTCCAGTATTCTTTGCGCTTGATTAGTTTTTCCATCTGAAGTAGGAACTCTATATAAACTCAATGTGTAGACAGTTGCTTTGTAACCAGCTCGAAAAAAGGAGGAGGAGATTTGACAGTTATTGAAGTCAATGCCAAATCACTGTACAACAGGCCTATTAGTTTGGGCGATAGCTTGGCACCGACAATAACTGTCATATTTAGTTATATGGGTATTTATATCATATTTATAAAGTTTATTTTGTACTTGAGTTTTGATTAGTCAAGGGTAGTTATTTTGTACATTATAGTGGTTTTTTCAGCAAATTTTTTTATTATGATATAGTAAACTATCTAAAAATTTCTCAAGAGAAAGTGACAATATATAATTTCGCTTCGCTAAAACGCTTAACATTTATTTGAATACAATTTGGCATCTAATATTGATGAGTTGTTACATGTTAACATAATAATGTTAACATAATAACATAATAGATCGATGGAATATTGTGCAATGTTATGACATAACATGACGTGTTGGGATCGGTGTGTTCGGTGTTCGAGGGGCAGAGTTCAAAGAGAGGTGTGAATTATGCGAAGCTTCTAGTAATTTATATTGATGCATTGATGTCTAATAGTTGTCAAATTATATCCGACTCGCTATTACCTACGACTTTGTCCACGTGGTGTTGAAAAAAGTAGCCTATGTCGTTTCCAAGGGTTGCTATCTCAATTCCAAATACATCAAAATCGGTTTAGCATTTTATCTGTGAAAACGTAATAGACACGCTTTCGTATTTATAACATAAGTGCTAATTATTTCAACAAGTGAATTCGTCTGACAAAATGAAATTAGTAAATTCTCTATAGGAAAATAATGATGTCAGTTTACGTTAGTAACTAATTAATCTATGGTGTTAGCTTTTAATCTCTGCAAAGATAAACGAAAGTTTACGTTTTTAGGGTAGTAATGAAAAACTAAAATCGGAACATTTATAACATTACTCACGCTATAGTCTGATCGTGTGATTGTTAATTGATTTGTCTATCACCGTCTATTTTCTCAAATCATTTTAACTCACATAGTAGTTTGCAATTACCATTTTAAAATATTTTTAGTAGAATTAAAGAAGGTTAAATTTGGCATTTCTAACTGTATCCAACTTTCTCTATATATTATGGATCTAGTATTAAAATAATGTCGGGGACTATAAACTTCAACTTTAGTAAAACCAGCACTGCCGAGAACTTGAAGCCGCGGCGTAAGTATGCGACTCTCTGAAAATTTCATTTCGTTTCTGACTCGAGAGACTCGTTTCTGATATTTGTAAGCCACTGATCGAGGCTTAGGGAGACCGTCGGGCTGGCAGTTTCTTCCACCAACGAATCATTTTGGTTTTTCAAAGGAGGTAATGCTGCCAGTCTGCTGGGCGCCCTAAGCAATGGCAGCTTTCTAAGCAACTTTGAGGAAGTCTATTAATAGAGATAATGCTTATATTTAAATATAATTTATACGTTAAGATATGTATGTACTGATTTATTTCCCTCTCTTATTTAAAATGTAAATGTTTATATATGTATCTATTAATTTATTAGTAGATAAGTGTAATATCTAAATATATTATATTTATTTAATAACGAAAGTCCTAGAAAATTAGAAAATAGTTTAGACGACAGTTTTAAAATGTCGTATGATATCTTCTGTGTGAAAGTCAATCTTTATTTTTTAATAAATGTAATATTTAAAACAATAAAGTATGAAATTTGTTATATGAAAGAAAGCGGAAAGATCGGATGACGATTAATATACTTCATGCTTTGATGAATCCACAGTTCATAATGTTTGTATGACGCCATATTGATTTATGTTTTTAATGACACAGACATTCACTTCTACGGCTGGGCTGTCAATCGTTAAAAATATATGTTAATTTTATTATTTAGTGTTTATTTTGTTACGTAATTATCTGGAAGTTTTAGAGGTCCGCATCCAAAATGAAGAATGGAACCTTTCTAGTTACGTCATGTCTGTTTGCCTGTACATCAGACTCTATTTATTTTGTGAACTTTAGATTTCACTCAGTGTAGCAAAAGATACATATTACATATCTTCACGTTGTATCCCTAACGGTGTAGTCAGAGAGGACGGAGCGCCAAGCGTCGCGGTCCTCCCATACTTCTTTCGCTTCCTCAAATCTCATCATTCTCTTCACACAAAAGACGTTAAGTGAAAACTCATTACCGGTGAAAAGGATTTGGGATCCATTATTATTATTGCAGTAAAAATGAAATCTTTTAGAAATGTGCGGTGTCACTCTTGTGGACAAAATAAGCAATGAAGAGATACGCAGTATGACAGGATTGCACGACTGTTATTATAAAAATGAAGAAGGTGCTAATTGCTGTTTTGCTGATGACGATTTAGAGAAAACTTTATGTAATACTTATGTATGTTAATAGACAACTGTAGCATTAGATAATCTGATTACATACAATGCTACATCATTTCCAAAATAATAACAGATAGCATTTTTATTATCTGCAGTAATATCTCAGATCCTGTGCAATTATACACTGTACTAGACTCAGGACTATAGATGTAAAACCAAATGAATTAAAACCAAGCGAATTAAACCGCTCGGTTTGAAGCTAAATTTTTGATTTAAAACGTTTTAAACCAAAATTTTGGGTTTTAAATGATTGAAAACTATATTGTATAGACTTAGGTGTTACTTTGCGGAAATCCGTTTCATGTGATGATTTCCTAAAATCTTTAGCTATTTTTCGCTCAAACTACAAAAACCACCAACCGACACGTGTTTCGTGTAATTCGGTGCTGGTTAGCTGGCCGAGTCTGATCTCTGGTATATCCTAAGAATGCTTTGTTGAGAGGAGAAACACGTGTCTATTGGTGGTTTTTGGAGTTTGAGCGGAAAATAACTAAAGATTTTAGGAATTCATTAGATTGAAAACTATTTTTTTTAATAGAAGCTCAGTGATTACGTCATCGAATTCTCTATCCAATGGAAGACCAAAATGTGATTTTTCAGGTTTTTTTCAATGAGGATATGTTGTATCAATGATTACAAACCATATTCACATAATATAGAATTCACCTTAAGTATGTTATTTATGGCAAAACTCCGTTAAACATAAATTACCTTACGGTTACCTAAGATTAGTCCCAGATAATTGAAGTAATATAAGTAAGGAGGTTACTTTCGATTATTAAGATAAATAGAAAATTAATGTACATTAATTATATTTTTTCTAGCATTTTTAACAAACTTCAAAAAAAGGAGGAGGTTATCAATTTGCCTGTACATAATTTTTTTTTAACGTAGGTATATGTTCGAACATAATTTTTTTGTTCATTAACCGATTTAAATGATTATTTTTCCCTTGGGTACAGTATAGTTTACCATTTAAATTTCACTGATATTGGGGCCCGTACTTCGAAGATACAATCGAAGAATTGAAGTCGTGATTATTTGGTGTATCTTCAAAATCCAAGCTCCAGATTTCGAAGATACACCAAATAATCATACATCTGTTTATAAGATTTATTTATATTGATTAGAAATGATTGATAAATGCAGTGGAGATGCGATCTCTCAGAAATATGTGTGGTTTCAGAAATCACTCTTGCAGACAGGATAAACAATGAAGAGATACACAGTATGACAGGGTTGCACGACAGTGTTATTTTAAAAATGAAGAAAGGAATGCTCAGATGGTTCGGGCACTTAGAAAGAATGAGTGATGAAAGACTGACGAAGAAAATCTACAGAGCAAAAGTGAGAGGTAAAAGAAGCCAAGAAAGACCAAGGTTGACTTATGAAGATCAAATAGCCAGTGCTAGCAGACGGAAATTTTAAAAACACTCGCATACCTAGGCGAAAATGTGTGAGGAGAATTATGAGATTCGTCCTCTCTGACTACCCCGTTAGAGATACAGCGTGAAGATATGTATGTATGTATATTGCGCGATATTGTCTGTCGCATGCTGCTTGCATGTTACGTAATAAGCGTGCCGTACCGACTTTCCCGGGTTGAATACATAATAACTTGTACATACATACATATCCTCACGCTGTATCCCTAACGGGGTAGTCAGGGAGGACGAAGTGCCAAGCCTATGTGCATCTGGAATAATGTATCTTTGAAGTGGTGAAACAATTATTCAAATAAATACATAATATTAGTTTACGCTTGTAACTAATATATAGTCTGTAATAGTAGTACAGATATATATATATATATTATGTTACTACGTTGGGGATACAGCGTGAAGATATGTATGTATTAGTATAGATTTTTAACCGTATTGCGAAGTTCAAATCTAAATTAATGCCGCATCGTATGCCATTATAATGATTGTACCTTGTATCAAATATAACACCCTCTATCAAAATGCAGTTGAGTATTTAGCGGTTCAAAACGGTTTGTTTAGAATTTTTAACCCTTGATTATAATCAGTCTCTAACAGGGTAGTTAGCGAGGTCAGAGCGTCTGTTGTTACAGTCCTTTAAATATTTTTTTGACATCCTTCTCTGATGAGATTTAAGGATGAAAGAAGTGTAAGGAGAATGATATTTTTTCTTACTGACTTTCGCCGAAGTGCGCTAATGCTTTGACGTGCTACGGTAATATGATCTTTATAAGTCATCCTTGGTCTTTCTTTTCATAATTTATATCATACATTGAAAATGTGTATACTTAATACCTATATAGATTGATGGGCAAAATGAAATTGTAAAAACAATTTGTAATTGCAATTGTTTGCCTGTAAAATGTTGTAACAATTACTGGACTGGTTTCTGATATTTGTAAGAGGCTGGTCGAGGCTTCGAGAGACCGCCGGGCTGGCAGCTTCTTCCGCCAACGAATCAGTTTGGCTATTCAAAAAGGCAATGCTGCCAGTCTGCTGGGTACCTTAATCAACGACAGCTTTCTAAGCGGCAGCTTTGAAGAAGTCTATTATTTAAGATAATATGTAGTTTTAAGTTTGCAAATATTATCGTATGTATGTACTTTTTTGTTATTAATAAATGTTACTCATTGTAATTGTTTTTACAATTATATTTCACGACTTTTTTTACTGCTATTTTTCGACTGGCCCACTGGCGCAGTGGCATATGTATCTGCTTTCCAAGCTAGGGTCCCGGGTTCGATCACCGGTCAGGTCAATTTAGGAAACGAACTTTTCTAAATTGGCTTGGGCTCTGGGTGTTACTGGGAACTCCCCCAGAGGTCGTTGTGTGATACCCTTAGTACAAGCTTACTGCTTAGTTTGGGGTTACACAATCTGTGTAATTGTCTGGAGTATTATTATTATTTTTCCCAACACTGCTATACAGTACATCAATATTTATTTTCATCGTGTTTACAGTATGGCGATGATCAAATAATTACATGTCATTATTGTTAATGTTTGTATAAGCTGTTTATACCAATGATGTACGTGATATTGTCAGCTCATTGCAGTGATGCATTATTGATATTACTAAAACCATGCAATGAGATCAAGAAATTATTATGTCATCGTAACAGCTGGCACAATACTCCCCCTTAATTTTTTTTTACAGCAATAAAATCTTATTTTACGTGCCACTAATAATATTACTGTTTTTGATCAATAAAATCTATATCTATACATAGTATAAAACGAAGTCGCTTCCCGCCGTCTGTCCCTCTGTACGCTTAGATCTTTTAAACTTCGGAACGGATTTTAATGCGGTTTTCATCAATAGATAAAGTGATTCAAGAGGAAGGTTTATTCGTATAGTTTAATATTGTTTTGTGTTAATTTGTTGAAATATGACGATAATAGTACAAGATGTCGGAAAAACTCAAGCCGACTGAGAGCTCGCATAATACAGCATCGAAAATGCTGTATTACCAAAACAATGTATGATGGAATTGTTCCTCTTTATTAGGACTACAAAAAAGTCACCGATGGCATAAATAATGGTATCTCAACCAAGAGAACCAAGTTGAGTGGGCAGGTAAGCTTTCGGAACTTATACAGGCTGGAATGTTGAGTTAGGCAGGGAGGTCTGAGTTCGCCTCTACTTTTCAATCTGGATGTTAATGGACTGATCGAGCGGCTCAGCAGCATGCATGTTGGCTACTATGTTGATGGTGGTTGTGTCAACAACATAAGTTATGCTGATGATATGGTGCTGTTGGCCCCCTCGGTCAGTGCCCTCCAAAAGCTTCTTGCAGTGTGAGTGGCCTCTCATGGCTTAGTGTGCAATGTCAGGCACACGGCACTGTTAAGCACATTGTGTGGCAGCCGCAACATCATCCTACGTACAATCACGGGTAAGGTGGATTGTCCGATGCTGTACACCAGCCTTTCTCAAAGTGGGCGATAACGCCCCCTTGTGGGCGCTGCAGGCCTAAAGGGGGGCGGTAAGAGACCCAGAAAAAAAATGGGGGCGTTGTGTAGAGGCCTGGGGGGTGATTTGTAATTTCATTTAGCTAGGAGGCATCTTAGACAACGACTTCATGAGCTCTCGACTCTCAACTACAACTTGTGAACATCAACTAATATTAATTAAAAGATTGCTCAAACTCGGTTTAATATTTCTCTCCGCGTAGTTCATATATCTGTCCTGTTTTATTGAATATACAAAATAAAAATCATGTCAATCGGTCGTTCCGTTTCGAAATGAAAGTAGACACAAACAATCAAATAAAAAGGCAACAGACACACTTTCGCATTTTAATAGTTATTAGTACTCCCAGATAGGTAATTTTCGTAGATAATAGACCGCGGGCAATCATGTTTTAACAAGTTTTTGTTAAATAACCCGAATTGTGCATTCCTGTATCAATCGGCTGGTTCATAGAATACTTGTTCTGACTTGTTGAGTACGATTGAGCGTCGAATGAGATCAACGAGTTTATGCATGTTTGTTTTATTCCTGTCGGTGCGTGCTGCTTATGCAATCCTATATAAACAACGTAATATTTATTTTATTTTCATTTGCGGTTTCGCGCACAATAGATGAGCAGTACTTAAGTTCAACACTTACGTATTTCTCAAAACAAAACAATGTCGGAAGTAAAAAAAAAGAGACGGCATTACGGAGACGGAATATATTAAATTCGGATTCATTGAAAATCCGACAAACCCATCGTCGCCTTTGTGTCTTCTATGTCTAAAAACATTTTCGAATGAAGCAATGAAGCCTTCAAGACTGCAAGATCATTTGAATAAAATGCATCCAGATAAGAAAGACAAAAATGTAGCATATTTTCCAGACCTAGAGAAGAAGCATAATACTCAGCGCTGCTAAGCAAGATGACGACGGACTTCGAACTTCGTACAATATCCCTTTGTTAATTGCTCAAAAAGGCAAACCACATAACATCGGAGAAGAGTTAATTTTGCCAGCAATAAAGGAAGTAATAACTACTGTGCTTCATAAACCAGCCGCAGATATTATCCGAAAAATTCCTTTGAATAATAATTCTGTGCAAAGACGAATTGATGAAATGGCTGAAAACATTGAAGGATCATTGTGTGATCACCTGAGGACAAGTCAATTCTCAATTCAGCTCGATGAGTCCACTTTACCAATTAATGAAGCATTGTTGCTGTCTTACGTGAGGTTTATTAAAGATGAGAAAATATGTGAAGAACTATTCTTTGCTAGAAATTTAGAGACCGATACAAAGGGCGAAACCATATTCAATACATTGGAAAAGTTTTGTGATGAGAAAGAGATTCCCTTGAAAAATATTATATCAGTTGCTACGGATGGCGCTCCGGCTATGACAAGGTGCCATAAAGGCTTCATAGCGTACTTAAAAAATAAAATTCCAGATGTCCTTGCTGTACATTGCGTTATTCATAGACAACATTTGGTTGCTAGAAACTTAAGTGAACGACTATTTCAATCACTGCAATATGTCATCAAAGCAGTCAATAAAATCCGCAACAGCTCTTTGAATGATAGATTATTTCATCAGCTTTGTTTTACTAATGACGAGGATTTCAACCGTTTGTTGTTTCATACTGAAGTTCGTTGGCTATCAAGAGGCAATTGTCTGACTCGATTTTACAACCTGTTTGACTCTGTTATAGAGTTCTTGGAAACTAAAGATACAGAATTGCACAACAAGCTCATTACATCAAAGAATGATATAGCTTACATGACAGACCTGTATAAATTGTTCAACGACATGAATCTCCAACTGCAAGGCGATGAACTAAATTTAATTAAAACGAAAAACGTCGTTGCTGCTTTCGCAGCCAAACTGCTTCTACACAAAAAGAATATGGGCAGACGTGAGTTTCACAATTTTCCGAATTTATCAGTATCATGCAGTAACGACGAATTGTTTGCCTACTGCCAACATTTGGAAAACCTCCACATTGACTTCACCGAACGATACCAGGACATTTTGAACTTGGAAATACCAGACTGGGTGTTGGATCCGTTTTCAAATGTCAACACAGCAATGTCATCTCAGCTGGAAGAAGAACTTATAGAATTGACAGCAAACGAGGAAATAAAAATCAAGTTCAAAAATGGTGATCAAGAATTTTGGCTACAAAATTCCGATCCCGCAATTGTACCCTGGATTGTGGTCAATCGTTCAGCGATTCTTAATAGCATTCCCATCGTCATATTTGTGTGAACGTGGATTTAGTGCTGTGGCAACACTGCTTACTAAAAAGAGAAATCGTTTGTATGTTACCAAACGTGGCGACTTGCGACTGTTCTTGAGTAAATTGGAACCTGATATCAACAAACTTATTAAACAGCATCAGATTCATCCTTCACATTAGTTTTTATATAAGGATCGATCATATTTGTTTTATTTTGAATAAAAGATACTCTGTTTGAATACTATAAAGTTGCGTTTCAATAATCATTCTCATTGGCAGGTGTAGCCCGTAAGAGTTAACTTGAGACCTGAGCACCGTTGTGTATTACTTACTGCGCTCAGGTTTCAAGTTAACTCTTGCGGGTTATAGTAAAAGTCTCGTTTGGAATTAATGTTTAATCTCCGCTAATTATCTCACAATAATTAATTAATTTAATTTGAAGTTATAGTGGTTTTTCAGTAGGTGAAAAAATGGGGGCGCTAAAAAATAATTTATTCTCAAAGTGGGCAGTAGACAAAATAAGTTTGGGAACCCCTGCTGTACACTCTTACACATAGAGTAAACTCATACCTAGAATATAAGTACTAACATAGTTTTAAGATTGCTTGTTACTAACAATATTGGATCATGTTGTCTGAAATAAAAAGATTATTATTATTATTATATGTCTATATTATACGGATAGCCTTCTATAACCATTATAATGTTTAAAAAAATGGATACAAATTAAGTATAGTTTGGAAAGCTATTATAGCTATATAGCTATAATAGCTTTCCAAACTATACTTACCGTGCGAAGCTCTGGGGGGTCGCTAGTTAACTATAAATTCATATAAAAATGTGCTAATGCAATCTGTTTATCAATAGCCTCCACACTAGGCCAAGTCTGTATCGTTGGGACCGAAAAATTAAAATAAAATAAAATTATAAATTATTATTTATTCGACCTAAAATGCCTGGAATTCTTCTTTCTTCTGTTCTTTTCATACACTATATAAATGACACCGTTAAATCACCATATTGCTCCAATATTAACAAAGAGGATATCCCTATAGTTTAAGACTAAAACGAGTTGGAGTTGCCAAGCGAAACTATTTAATAAGATTCCTAGTCAACTAAAATGAATTTTAGAACCTATGCGAGAAGAGGAGTATCTGACACCTAAAGTGTTTCTCTCTGAAACCAGTTCGTTATGTGACATGTATGCGATTTCAGTACTTAATGCGAGGCTGCGTTATTGGTGAATACGTTATCAAAATATTTATTTTACGTTGCCAAACACCTTTTAAATTTCAACATTAAACTTTACACGCCAAATGAAGTTATCAGTAATTTCGTGAACGGAAATCCTCGTGTTAAGTAAGCGAGGGACCGAAGAGTGGTCGCGGGTGAAAGTGACCGCACCGGTCCAGCCGACACACCTTTGAACTATCACGGTGTTGAGATGATTTGTAACTACACGAATGGGTTGAGAATTTTTTGATAAACTTTTTTTATACAACCGAGAAGACAAATAATAATAATGCGCCAGACAATATACAGCATATGATCTCAAATTAGGGCGTTTTTTTACAAGATTTTCTACCACATACAGCAATTTTGTGGAACCAGCTTCTAGCGGCGGTATTCCCGGACCGTTACAACTTAGGGACCTTCAGGAAATGAATCTACACTTTCCTTAAAGGCCGGCAACGTACCCGTGATTTCCTGAACGTTATGGGTGTCCATGGGCGGCGGTGATGACTTTCCATCAGGTGACTTGATCGTTTGCTCTCTCTACCATTAAAAAAAAATTCTCCGTGCTATGAGAACCAGATCAAACCGGACCAGAGCAGACCAGAACCGAATCAGTTTCTCCCGTTTACAACAATGTTACATATAACAGTACACAACGACAATAACGGGTGTAACTTCGGAGACAACTGCTCCTGTTCCCACATTTCATTTCTCATAATACTTGAACAGTCATAATGGTATATAAATTGCTATGATCTTATTATAACATTGTGAATCTACCCATTATTGTGTAAACAATGACTGTGAGTTCGAGACACAAGTAACTGGTCACCTTTACCAAATGAGCAATCTAAGTACTACGTTAGTACTATGACTAACACACAACGAACTTGGGGGAACTCGCAGTGACACTTGACTCCAAACAAATTTAGAAAAATTTGTTTCATTAATTGATCTGACTAGACATCGACATTGGCAGAGCATACCTTCTAAACCAGAAGATTTACGAAAGGATTTAGGAAGGCATACTCTGCCACTTTATCAACGGGCCAATCAGGCAAATCGATAAAGCGAAGTTAATAATTTGATATCTGTAGGATTTAGGAGTCTCTTTATATTCTTTCTGTAAACCGGTGTCAGAAACAAAAATAAAATGATCAGTGTTTTGGACTGTGCAATTTTATTTCAGAATTAAATTTAGTTAAATAAATTCAATTTAGATCAAATTAAACTAAATTTAAATCCAATTCAATTCGTTGACGCACCGAGTCAGTCTGTCACATTGATTAAACAAAATTAAAGTATTGAGATCTGTACGATTTAGGACTCTCTTATGTTTTTCCCTTTAAATCTAAAATCTGAAATGAAAAACAAAACATGAAGTAATAGGTGTTTAGGACCACGGAATTTTATTTTAGAATTTAAATTCAATTCGATTTAAATTTAAATTCAAATTATTAAAGAAAATAATTAAATTAAAGAAAATCTCCGTTGGGGATACAGCGTGTAGATATGTATGTATATGTATGTATATTAAAGAAAAAAAATTTTGTAATGTAGAAGTTATTATCTATTTTTACCGAAATTACTGAGAAATCCCAAGTTAATGCATGTCCCGATCTTGGCCGATTTTAAGACAATATTGATCACCTACTTTTGAATCTGACTGTATATATCTGAAATAGCACGTTTATAAACAGGCTAATATCTCTGGAGGTGTCCCCTCGCCCGGAGGTGCAATGCGAGACGGCGGCGTGGCGGCTCGTGGGGCTGCTGGGCTCGGAGCAAGGCGCGGGCGGGCTACGAGCCCGCACCGCACGTCTGGCTGCCGCTATAGCCCAGTACGCCCCAGACACGAGAGACGCCATAGATTCCAGAAGAAGACAATTGGATGCTGCTGTACAAGGTATATTAAATCCAAATTTAAAGTCCAAATGAAAAAAAAATATTTGGGACCCTGTGGCCCCGAAGCCCATCGACTGGTTTCTGATATTTGTAAGCATCTGGTCGAGGCTTCGGGTGACCGTCGGGCTGGCAGTTTCTTCCGCCAACGATGCAGTTTGGCTATTCAAAGAGCCAATGCTGCCAGTCTTAAGCAATGACACCTTAAGCAATGACAGCTTTCTAAGCAGCAACTTTGAGGAAGTCTGTTGTTTAAGATAATTCTTACTTTTAAGTTTATAAATATATAACGTATACATGTACTGATTTATGTCAACAAATATATTTCCATTTTGAAAAGAAGTTACTATATTAAATGGGGTTTACATACATTGGGCGTCATTTGAACATTATAAATGGTATTTTCATTTCCTTTTAGGCTGAAAAGTTTTTGGCTTATGATGGAAAACATTTGATAAATTATCATTCAGTCTCTTTATGTTCATGCAAAGCGGAAAATCTGAAATAATTAGAGTTGATGGCGGTTTCATTAGAGAAAAAATAAAACAAGCACAATTTTTATTGTATTCAAAATCAGCAGAAATCCTTAACAAACAAATTTAATTGTGCGGTTACAATCAATCGGTGTTTATCGTTGTGTTGTAAATCTATATTAATTTCCTTCCAAGCTACGGAGCTCTCGATGCGCATAGTTTAAATAGTTCATTCACTGATTTAATCAATTCCTTGATTCAGCGCTCGTCTCTGCATTGAAGCATTATTATACTACAAGTATCTGTAATAACCACTTATAGTAAAATCCATATCATCCGTCGGAAGTTACATATTAAGCGTAGTTCCACCGTGTTATATTCTGGTAATAATATTATGTTCATGTTGTTTTTATCTGAATCTTCAATGTTGATGGAAACTTAATTTATTTAGCCTTCGGTACAGGGAACGTAAAGAATCTTGATTTGGAATTAATGGTTTGAAACGTAAACATCAAAATGTTATGCGTGTTAATTTTATTCAAATTAAATCTGTATGTTTGTGTAATTCAAATCTAGTTAAAAAACTGTACTGCGAAAATCTAACTAAAAATTAAATATACTTTTTTCAATTAGGCTCCAAACGAACTTTTGAATTCTAAATCGCAAAAAAATTATTAGATATGAATATAAACTAATTATTGAACATGGGCTATACTCACGTCCATTCGGTATAGGTACTGACTAGTTTCGGACCTATTGGAGGTCCTTCATCAGGGTGAATGGGATGAGTCCGCGGACGCGCCTCCGAAAGGTCCGACAATAGTCGGTACCTATACCGAATGGACGTGAGTATAGCCGTGTTCAATAATTAGTTTGTTAATAATGTCTCACGAAAGTTTTAATAATTTTATTATATGAATATATATTATTAGGACTCTATAGTTCAAAAGGAAAAACGCCACCATTCTAAGATCACTCATGCGTCCTATCGTCTGTTTGTCTACCAATCCAAGCTGGTGATTGGTTCCTTTCTTGGTCCAAAGAATATACACCATATTATGTGTACTAGAAAACCAATCTAGAAAAGCTCACAGTAACACTCACATTACAAGGTAATTAAAAAAAAAATGATGCATGTTAGCTCTGACCAACACCTGACGCGCTACTGCATATACACACGTTCAGTATAAGATGTACGAATATGTTTCACGGAGGGGCAATATAAAACTCGATTTCGCTCCCCATCTAATTTGTTGTATCATGTTGGCTATACACGAAAATTGATTCCTGAATAAATTCCAAAAATGTTTTTTAAATTGACCTAACCAGAATCCCAATCGGCACGCTTATTACGTAACTAGCAGACAGCAAGCGACAGCCAATATCGCGCGATATCTGCTGTCAAAACGAGAATTTGTGTAATGTAATTTGTATAATGGCGCTAAATCAACCGCGAAAAGTGCATTTTATGGTCATAGAATAATAGATACGCAATCGTCATATATGATATCAATTTTTTATTACAAATAGTCACCGGTCGCGTAGTGATCGCGTGGCTGTCGCTGTCTGCAAATTTTTAGGTAACAACCTCGCGGCGTTTCGACTTGAAAAGCAGATTGATATGCCATCACGCCAACGAACCAATTAGCAGATAAACATACACCGAGTTGACTAAGTGTTAAGTTGAATTCGAATGTTACCTCACGGGCAGGTCTGGGCACGCATGGTCTGACGGCGGACGTGACCGGCTCCCTCAACAGTCTCCACGTCGCGATGAAGAACGAGCTCCATCGGCACGTCGACGTCTACAAGCAGGCGTTACATAAACTGGACGAACTGGTAATGCACAATATTCAAGTAACAGTGTGATGTACCTTCTGCTTCCACGCTCGTTTCGGAGAGAAAGTAAATATAGAATGTGCTAGATGATCCTCTCGCGTAGGTCGCAAAAGTTAGGTACGTCTTACCAACGTAGAAGAATAATTTTAATATTCTTTTTTGTAGTTGGAAATAGATATTTTTTTTTTTTTTTTTTTTTTTTTTCAGCAACCCCTAGCGTGGGCAAAGCCAGGGCCCTTTTTTATCAAACATTCCAGTTCTCACTTTCAAATTCTCTTTCTGGGTTTAACTCCCATACTTTATCCTATTCTACCTATCCGTTGTTTAGCTTCCTGTAAGGCTTTATTGTCATGAAAAAACACATATCTAATACATTTTTCCTTATTTATAGTCTTATTTCTAGTACATTATGTCTTACACACTATTTTCTTGTCATCATACAATGTCACTTATCCTAGTCTTAACCTAATCTTACATGCTAATATCACATTATTTATTTATCACCTTTATTCTTATGTCTACTGTGCATTTTGTATAATCTTAACAACTATATCACAGCTTTGTCCATGTTTTATTAATTTAATCCCTCAGCGTTCATCTATTATCACTAATTAGCATGTATTTGTTACATCATCTTATTTACACATTTTATTCCACTATACAGTGACCGTTCTATATAACAGTGTGTCTTTGTAAACTATTTACACAATTTGTTTGTTACTATAAATTATTTTGCAGTTTTATTCCGACTTATTGTCTTCGTTGCTACAATTCTACAATAATTCAAAAAGCCTTTCCTTCTAATTTTATCCTGCATTATATCTTTTATCGTTTCTCGACTTATAATGCTGTCTATTTCCATTTCTGTTTCCATCCTGTACCTGCTGTAGGAGGGGCAATCACATAACACATGCATCACACTTTCACTCTCATTCACATCACAGACACACGACGGGCTCTCCTTGCACCGGAAACGGTGCAGATACTCGGAGAACCTCCCGTGGCCCGTGAGCACTTGTACTATCACGCTATCCATTCTTATCTTTCTCACCACCGGATGAGCTTTAATGACGTCCGGGAAAAACACTTTGGTGACAGAGGCCGTTGTCTCACTTACGTACCTCCTATCCCATTCATCAATCGATTCCAATCGGATATGTCGCTTGATGAATGAGATGGGGCACTTGTCGTAATCCGGCCTCGTCTTCCTATTGAGTGCCGCATCCTTCGCCAGCTCATCGGCCCTTTCATTGCCCTGCATCCCTGCATGCGCACGAATCCAGTGCAGTCTTACAGATCTGCCTGTATTAATCATCTCACCGATGTTTGTCCTGCATGATATAACCAAGGGATGCAGAGATCTACTTCCAACGACGGCGTCCAGAGCAGATCTGGAGTCGGTGAATATGCAGCAGCTCGGGGTGTCACAGCTAAGCACGTATTCCACTGCCTTAGATAGAGCCAGGAGTTCCGCTTGGAAGACAGTGCAGTAACGTTCCAATCGTAGCTTTCTCTTTCCAATCTCAGCGGCGCCATCCCAAATGGACAACGCCGCTCCCACCTTTCCATCAATCTTACTACCGTCGGTGTAAATATTACACCGACTATCCTTGCAAAGTTCCAGTTCCGCACTGTCCTCCACGCGTTTTTACTCCAGCTCCATCAGGCACGCTGGATGTGGCATTTCAGTGTAAGGTACCGGCCCCTCCACATCTCGGTCAGCTACCACCCGCCGGGAGTACCCCCTCTTGACCTCGTAAAGAAGGGCAGTTTCCCGCACCCTCACGTCAAGAGGCAGCATCCCCGCGAGCAGCAGCACCGAGTTGAGAGAGACCGTCCTGTATGCCTTGGCGATCTTCTGCCCGATACCCCGCTGTACCACCCCCAACCGCTTGCGTATCCCCAGTCTGTTGGACGCCGGTGCCCATACATTAGCCGCATACAAAACAATCGGTTCAACCACTGCCATATATATGGTCCTGATGATCTCCGATTCCAACCCCCAGTTGACCCTGGCCGCTCTCGATACCTGCTTATATACGTTCAGCGCTTTGCGGCACACGTTGTCCACGTGGGCGTTGAACGTAAGTTTCCGGTCGATCGTGAGCCCCAGGATCTTAATCTCGTCCGAAAGCCCGATGCGCTCCCCACCCATGTCCAGCACTAGAGGATCGTACTTTAGTTTGTTCGTGACTAGCATGGCCTTGGTCTTGCTAGGCGCGAATCTTAACTTATTCCGAATCCCCCAGTCCCGAACGCAGGCAAGCGCTGCATCAGCCTTCCTTTTGAGACTCTGGGTGTCTTCCTCGGAGAAGATCAGGACCACATCGTCTGCGAATGCTTGACAGTGGTCTCCCCTTTCATTCATTTGTTTCAATAGGGGGTCCAACAATATATTCCAAAATGTCGGTCCCCCTATCGAACCTTGCACACACCCTTTCGTAGTACTCCTTATACACTCCTCACCAGCATACCTAACTCGTACCTTTCGGTCGGACAGATACGAGTCCACAAGCCGCCTAAGGTTTACCGGACAATTGGTTCTGGCGAGTCCGCACCGTATTGCCGGCCACCACGCGTTATCGAAGGCTCCCTCTATGTCCAGGGACACGACCAGCACGATCCTCTTCCGTCGTACCTGTTCCCTAATGTAGTTTACCATGACATAGAGGGAGTCCTCAGTTCCACGCTGTGGTGTAAATCCGTATTGGTGCGGACTCTGGTCCGGCAAAACGTACCACCTGATCCTGTTAATAAGCAGCTTTTCTAAAATTTTCCCTAGTACAGGCAATAGTCCAATTGGTCTGTACGACTTGGGACTCGTATAATCCGACCTACCGGGCTTTCTCAACACCACAATCGCGGCCTCCTTCCAAATGGTGGGGAAACACGCTAACTCTAAGCATCTATTATACATCTCCAAGAATAATTCGGGATACCGAGTGATCGCTGCCTTGCAAATGTCGGCAGTGAAGCCGTCCAGTCCCGGCGCCTTCTTTGCGCTGAAGCTCGACGCAGCCCACACGAGTTCGTTCATAGTAAATGGTGGATCTAAACATCCATCACGCTCAATTTTATTAATTGTTCTAGCCGTAGTTCTTATCCTCGTGTGGTCCGCGCCGTCGCTATCAGCGCTATCCTCCGGATAGAAGGTTTGTGCCAGGAATCTGGCCGACTCCACCCCTTCAAGTGCAACGCCGTTCCGGACGAGGGGAATGTCCTCGTCCTTCGCGGCTGTGCTGCGTATCACTCTGTATATCCCGTCCCACATACTCTCCCTTTCTTGCTTCTCGCAAAAGTTCTTCCAACAGCTGGTCCGAGCCCTCCTCGACGCAGCCAGGTATTCCTCTTTGGACGCCAGGTATTGCTCCACCACCCATGCTCTCCGCACCGGTGCTGCGTAAGATATTCTACGCTTGTGGCGATTCACCTCCCTTTTAAGGCGGGTGAGTTCCTCGGTCCACCAAGGCAATCCCATCCTCCTACCGGTTCCGACTTTGGGTATACACCTTTCACACGCATTCTTGATCGAGTCAGTGAGCTCCTCCACCCTATCTTCGAGCTCACGGACGTCATCTACCATACTAAAAGACTCAGCGTCGAGACGCCTTTCCGAAATAGATATTATAGTGTGGATGGAGAATAGAACTATATATACCGACATACAGAGCAAAAACAAAATTAATAACACAATAGGAAATTTGGGTCCTGTGTCGTTCTTTTCTCTATCCACACTACGATATAAATTTTCTTCAATAATGGCGTTATCTAACATCTACATATGTTTTGCAAAAAATTTTTCATTGTGGTATTAAACATAAGACCGTTTATGAGCTTGTAATTTACAGTTATGTTTAGTTAATAATGTTATAGTGAGAATGAAGAAAGGAATTAGATTGTTCGGTCATGTAAAAAACGATGAAGGAACGACTGGCGAAGAATACGAAGGAAAACACTCGCGAGGAGAATGAGATTACAGGAAGTGAAAGACGTATGCAAAGATTAAAATTTTTGAAGGTCTATAATTTCTATCATGTATGTAAGAAAATCACGTAACCTTGACATGTAATTTTTGTAAATAGTTTTGAATGGAAAGAAAATATTTTTTTGTCTTTGGCAGTCATCAGTGACAATGAACCAAGACCCAGCATCGTCATCCCACCAGCGTCTTCTGGCGTTATCTCATGCCGATGTTGAACGAAGGTTAATTGACAATAAATCACTGCTGACCATTGTGGACAAACCGGCGTTGAGACAGCTGCCCACGCTCGTGGCGTCGCTGGCCGCCAGGGTGGAGAGCGACAAAGCGGTTTTAGCCTGCGTTGGGCAGATTAAGCGAAGCGATCCCACGTTGGATTTAACAGACACAAGGTAACATTATTTTTAATGAAAATTCAATAAATGAATTGTTATTATGTGTCTGAAAGCTGAGTTTGTTATTATATTTTTATTTTATACCAATAAAGAAATAATTTATTGCTGTGGCATACGTCTAAAAGCACTTTAAAATATTGGTAAAACAATCACATACTACTCATAACAAAATATGGCCCATCTAGTTTTTGTTCGTTAATTATTTTAACAAGACAAATGGTAAAAATTATTATGTTTTTAAAAATTACGCATAAGAAATAAAAATATATTAACCTATTACAATATGTTACAATTTAATTCTAAATTACTTGACTAAGTTGAAAAGTATAACGCAATGATAAAATTGTATGCTGTTTAAAAAATTTACGGTATATGCGATAATAGTTTGAATTTATTATTAAAATAATAACATATACAAACGATTACAATTTTTTCATTATAAATTCTGCTGTCATCGGACAGTGCCATCATTACGTAGTTTACTACTTTTATTATTTTTAGTAGTTTATTATTTTTTAAAATGAAAACTATACATTTAGAGTTTGCAATAGTTAGTGGTTAATACCAGTTTATGGTGGAATCAATTATTATAAAGCAGTTACAGTAAAATTTGTAGATATAAGTAGTAATTGAAACTATAGCTTATTATAAATTATAATTACGGCTTTGGTTGCTCATATACAAAAGTATTTTTTCTTTTATATTTATAACCTAACCGAACACCATGGTAACATTATTCCGTCATGTATTAGCTGCGATTTTGGTATTATTTGGTAGCTACAGAAAGAAAGCTCTACGTTTTGCGATTGCCACTTGGTAACACCTGACCGTTTGGAACATGAATGGCCCAAGTACGACTATCATTTGTTCTTGTACCAGATTTATATTAACTTCAGCTCGCAAGTGTGTTAGCCATATTAAAATCATGATTTCGGATACCACACCTGATATAGATGGTAAATACCGGATGTGGTAGAGCCATGCTTCAATGAAGTACAGTGGCCGGCTCGCCCGGTGAAATACCACCCTCTCGCAGAATATCGGCGTGAAATAACAGCATCTATTGCTGTTGTATTTTCCGGACGTTGCGGATGTCCATGGGCAGCGGTGATCACTTTCCATCAGGTGACTCGCTTGCTCGTTTGCTCCCTCCGCCATAAAAAAAACATATTATAGTCATACTTAAAAAAAATTAATAACATTTTTTTTGAACAAAGACACCTATTTCAATATTTTTTCATGGTTATCGTCAATATAAAGACAACTTTGGTAGTTTCATAATAGTAT
Organism: Zeuzera pyrina; assembly: GCA_907165235.1. NCBI lineage: Eukaryota > Metazoa > Arthropoda > Insecta > Lepidoptera > Cossidae > Zeuzera > Zeuzera pyrina. The sequence continues at coordinate 17,065,091 of OU015639.1, read as the reverse complement.
AGATATTTATAATAACTAAAGTAGGTCACCCAAAAACTTACTGACCAGAAAATCTAGAAAAATCACGAAATCTATCGTGACTGTTACTCGTAAAGTTGTTATTAATTAATGTATTTATATCAATCGAACAAGTGTGCTTTTATGTACATTGTAACGGACGAATCTGCAACACACACACACACACACACACACATTTATACTTGCATATTTATAACCCGCGCCATTGAAGAATGAAAGTAATATCGACATGTGTTATCGTCTCTCATAATTGCAAAACGTCAACTGAGATTATAATGAAAAAAAAGATACCTGAAAATGGCCTCTGTCGAGTGGTTTCCAATACATAACTTCACGCCTAATTAACTATTTTTACGTCCAATTTGGAGTGGACAGAGAATTAAGTTGCCAAAATACTACAGTTTGTAGCTACATGAAGCAACAGTGTTTGTCCTATAGGGTCTAATATGTACTGTTAAAATTATTAGTGAAATGGGATTTTATTATATAATGATGTTCTATCTTTAGTCACTACAAACGAGTTGCAGGTTCGATTCCCGCCCCGAGTCTGGGTGTTTATGTATAATATGTATTTATTTACAAAAGAGAAAAGTATATAAGTAATATATTAGTTGTCTAATACCCATAACATAAGCGCTGTGCTGCTTACTTTGGGACTAGATGGCGCTGTGTGAATGTCAGAGTATATAAAAAAAAACTTATCTGTATAAACTGTCTTTTATACGCTGACGATGCTGTGCTTATGACACCATCAGAAGCAGAATTGCAGAACCAAGTCATGTGCACGAAATAAGAATAACGTAAAAGCATTGGATAACAATGCGAACAAAATTAAGATTTTGATCGTTGAAAGAATGTTTAAAATAAGTTTTTTAAGAATTTGGACTTTAATATTAGATTTTGGGCGATTAAGGAAAAATCCTTAATATTCGTGTTAGCTTCACTACATTTTAATCACGTCAATCAGTCATATATGACAATTTTGTGAGATTTTGGTAACATAAGTGGGGTCAAAATACTTTGCCTACATATTAATGGGGCTTTATAAAAGAATCTGGCGTTAGTCTTTGTGTAGTAGTTATCAAGTAGCAACAAGCGATCGTATACAGTTTATTTGAATGGAGGTAGTCTTAAAATATTGAATTTACCCTCCGTCATGCGCTGTTAAATAGTAGTCTAGCGCAATCAGTGTTAGTATATCTTTAGCTGTATCCGCGAGCCGTCTTTATTAAAATATAGCCAAAATTAGTGTTCATTGAGATATTCAGTATGCAGCGAATTATTCAGTGTGTTTTATACGTAGTGTTTTAATGAGTGATTAGTGAGTTTTATAGTGTATTTTGAGTGTATATATTGAGTTTTATATACGTATTGATTAGTGTGCTTTTATTCGTAATCTCGAAAACTATTTATTTTCAGCCATACATATGGGGCTCAATTTGTCGCATTTTAGCTCTACTGTCACATCCTGCCCAGAATACGAGTTACCAGCAGCCCTGTATATTATGTATATTTTTTCGTATGTTCGGGTACGAGGGCTGCTATTTATGTATCCGGAATAACAGTGAAACAAACATATAGCATTTATTATAGTTTTATTGCTTTTCAAAATATTCACCATGATGATTGATGCACTTTTGCATGCGTTGGAACCAATTTTCGTAGCACTTTTTCCATTCGGATTGAGGTATCTCCAAAACGTGCATTTTGAACGCATCAACAGCCTCTTCACGGCTCGAAAAACGTTGATCACGTAATTTATTCTTCACGGTTGGGAATAAATAGAAGTTGTTGGGGGCCAAGTCGGGGCTGTACGGCGGATGACCCGTTAATTCGATCTTTTGATCTTCCAAATACCGAGTTGTTTTAGCCGATGTGTGGCAGCTAGCATTGTCATGATGAAGAAGGATTCTGCGTTATCGGTTGTTCTTTCTTATTTCTTCAAAGACTTCTGGCAAACAAATAGTCGTGTACCATTCAGAATTAACCGTTTTACGATCCTCTAGTGGCACTGTAGCTACATGTCCATTTATACCAAAAAAACAAGCGACCATTTGCTTCAAAGTGCTTTTTGAACGAATGACTTTTGTTGGGTTCGGCTCATCTTGGAACACCCAAACCGTTGATTGTTGTTTAGTTTCAGGATCATACACATATATCCAAGATTCATCACCTGTGTAGATATTATGGACAGCTTTTGACGCACCCTGATTGTACTTTTGTAACATTTTTTCACCCCAATCGACACGAGCCGTTTTTGGTCAATTCTCAAGTTGTGCGGAATCCAACGTGAACAAATTTTTTTTACAGCTAAATGTTCATGTAATATTTTATATAAACTCGTCGTACTTATACCCAGAGAGCCTCTATCTCGCGATATGTAACATGACGATCTTGCATTATTAGTTCCCGCACAGCATCAATATTTTGAGGAACAACAACCGATTTAGGGCGACCTTCTTTAACTTCGTCCGTGAGCACAGACCGCCCACGATTAAACTCAATAAACCAGTGATACACAGCAGTTTTCGATGGTGTTTCGTCCCCAAAAGTCGAAGTGAGTTGATCGATGCACTGTTTTTGAGTTAGCCCTCGCCGAAAATCGTAATAAATCATAGCACGAAAATTTTCACGACTTAAATCCATGGTGATAAAGACTCACAATTTTCAAAATCACGCCACAAAGGATGAACAAATGACAGCTACATGAAACAAATTGTATTCTTCAAGCAAAGAGTTTTATTTTTAAATGTTATAATTACTTTTTTAATATTGTTCTGTAACTGGCCAGTTCCGGATACATAAATAGCAGCCCTCATATAACTTCTTTGTTTATGAACCTTTGCCTGTTGGGTTGAGTATAGCTCCAAGGGCATCTAAGATACACCGAACACTCCTAAGGGTTTATTTATTTTAATGACTCTAGAATATCATTTCGTTCCAGAATTAGAAAAGAAGTTTTTTGTAGATCTATCCTAGATATTTATGTAGGCCAAGATACAAATACCTAGATATCATTAAATTTCACAGTTATTGAAGTCGGTATCAAATCAATGTGCAGAACAGAAACTCTACTAGTTTGGTAGTCTTGACACCGACTTCAGTGATTGTAGAAAATGAATATGTTGCTATTTTTATCGTTTTATAAAGTTTTTCAAATTTTATATGCCCGAAATGAAGTGAAAGTATGATAAATGCAGTAGAAATGCGATCTCTTAAAAATATGTGAGTCACCTTTACGGATAGGATAAACAATGAAGAGATACGCAATATGGCAGGATTGCGCGATTGTGTTATTGTAACAATGAAGAAAGGAATGGTTAGATGGTTCGGGTACATGGAAAGAATGAGTGCTAAAAGACTGACTAAGAAAATATACAGAGCGAAAGTGAGTGGTAAAAGAAGCCAAGCAAGACCAAGGCTGAAGATCAAATAGCCAGAGTGTTAGCAGATGGAAATGTCAAAAGCTCTCACATACCTAGGCGAAAATGTGTGAGGAGAATGATTAAATTTGAGAAAGCGAAAGAAGTATGTATAAATCGCGACGCTTGACGCTCCGTCCTCTCTGACTACCCCGTTAGGGATACAGCGTGAGGATATGTATGTATGTATGTATTTTTGTACTTGAGTTTTGATTAGTAAAGGACAATTATTTTGTACTTTTCAGTGTTCTTGAAGTTGTAAGTTAGTAAGTTGAGTTAGTAAGTTTTACTGGATAGCAATCTTTTGAATTTGAATGGTACAGATTATACGTAATACTTTGTATGTTTATTACAGATTTACAAGTGTGAGAAATCATTAATTTCCTCTTCCTATCAAAGGCTGATCTTATCATGTAACATCCTGGCAAAAGTAGCGAGTACGGGAAATGAATGCGGTGTTACCGTAATTATTTTTAAATGTTATGAATTATGACTCATAATATTAAACCACGTATGTAGTATATAAAACCTCGACTGCGGTTCATGTAGTTGGAAAAAAATTGATACAATACAGGGTAGGTAGCGAATACCTATCCAATATATGAAAATCAATGTTTGTTATTATGTATTATAATATTCGTATTTTATGGGCTGCCATACCGTTTATCCGATTGCGATGTAATTTGGTATAGAAATAGCTTGAATCCTGAGGAAGGACATAGGCTATTTTAAAAGTAAAAAACGCGGACGATGTCGCGGCCATCGGCTAGTATAGTATAACAACAAATTGTAGCGGGGTGGTGATAGCTTGGACCGTAAGTTAAAATAATAATATGAGTTCTTAAAATTAAATGCATGCAAATGCAAATGGCCGGTTATATAATTTATCGTTGAACGATTTTATGGCCACGATTTTACCGTCCACGATACAATAGGAAAGCAAAATGCTTTCCATCGAAAAAGACGCTATTTCCGGTGACGATAACGTCGTGCCACAGAATAAATATAACAGTAGGATGTCTTCATAGAAAGCTAGTGTACGCGGATTGTATGCGTGCACGCTAATACGCACACGCCATGACTCGCACACAACGGTAATATTTTGGCGAATATGGGTAATTTATTGTAACGCCAGTCGGAGTCGCACGCGACAATGGACCGCTTCCCTTTGTCTCTAATTCATTCTTCGCATCGTTACAAATACGTATATGTTTAAATGGCATAACGAAAGTAGTGTAATGTCCTTAGCTGCCTAAATAATTTTTGTCATTCGAATGCAGAGTTACTACTACTAGAAATTAAATTTAACGAACTCGAAAAACTTATCCGTGTGCATTAGTTTTTATTATTATGTACTAAATGTATAAATAAACGAGACGCTCTCCGCATCTCACACCCAACGCAACGACCCTACGTATCCAGCCGATAGTAGGCATTTTCGTTATGTATGAGGGGGGAGTCTGCCTTCTTTTTTACATATTCTTTGGTCATGCCTTGGATGTTATCATTTATCATCGACGGTTTAAAAGCGTCTTCATACAACGGCATCCGTTTTACTTCCGTATGGTATCGTAGACGTTAAAATCGTGGCGACAAAATCGTTCAACGGAAAATTATGAAAGCTGGCTATAAGTTTTCCTTTAAGAATGTTACATATCTCCACGCTGTATCCCTAACGGGGTAGTTAGAGAAGATGGAGCACTTAGGGGCGCGGTCCTTATATACATACGTCCGTACATACGTAACCTAACTAACAGCAGGTGCCGCGGCCAGCACTGCTGAGAACGTGAAGCGGCGTAAGTATGCGACTTTCTCTGAGAGTTTCATATTTACGCCCTTTGCAGCCGAAACTTTGGGTCCTTGGAGCCCCGAAGCCCATCGACTGGTGTCTGATATTTGTAAGAGACTGGTCGAGGCTTCAGAAGACCGCCTGGCTGGCAGCTTCTTTCGCCAACGATCAGTTTGGCTATTCAAAGAGGTAATACTGTCAGTCTGCTGGGTACCCTAAGCAATGACAGCTTTCTAAGGGGTAACTTCAAGGATCAATCTTACGACCTTTCCTGTTTTTGATTTATATTAATGATCTCCCATTTATGCTTGAAAGATCTATGTGATGTAATATTATTTGCTGATGACACATCTCTATCGTTTAAAGTGAATAGAACAGACATACATATTAGCGGACCTAATAGGACCTTGGCAGATGTCTCGAGATGGTTCGCGGCTAATAATTTACTACTGAATGCACAAAACGAATTTACTCAATTAACGGAAAAGCAATTTAAACTTGTTATTAAACGCACATTGATTGGAAAAGGATACTACTACTAATTTGCAATTTAATTGAAGAAAAAACAAGTCTGGAAATAATCTTCTCTGCACACGCATTTACTGGCTTTATAAATATTGTATTTTATTTAACTATTGTAGAATGATGTTGAAAAAATGATACCCAACTGAGTTTCTTATCGATTCTTTTCAGTGTCCAAGTTTTCTTGCGATTGTGTTTACTAGAATAAATTGATTTGACTTTGACTTTGAACTTTGAGGAAGTCTATTATTTAAGATAGTGTTTAGTTTTAAGTCTGTAAATATTAAAGTTAGGATATGTATGTACTGATTTATATAATAAATAAATCGAACTACTAACTTTATTTATACAATTTATTCAAAGGTAGACTTCTAATATAATGAATTACCAACAATAATACATTTTCCACGCAATTCAACATACACCTATCATTAGAAACTATTAGCGAAAGAAGCAGGTACATAACAATTAAGTAAACTTACCATTAACGATTCAGAACAAGTTATTAACAGTTAAAGTCGGTTATTATCTGTTTAACGGATGCAACTGTATGTTTATACGAGTTATAACATATTACGTAACTGTTGGGACGGTTCGGTTTTGAGTGGATTTGGTGAAAGTTGGAGCTTTCGCCGTTGTAGGTGCATATAGATTGTGTAAGATTTATTGATGTTAGAGAAATCAATGTGATAAGTGCTCTCCAGGTGACGATAATCAATATTTAAAAAAGTCAAGAGCGAGTTTGACCCTACGAAAGTATAAAAGTATGCAATAAAAAACTGAATGGTTCTGTGGTCACATGTAAAAAAAGTATGGCGTCCTGCTGCGTACAAAGGAAATATAATTGTTGCGTAGCATTATTTGATTATTTGTAAGGTGTACGAACTTCGTTATTGAGAAAGTGTAACCACGTAATGAGGGATAGTGTGTCAAATAAAAAGCAACATAGAGGGTGGCTTGCACCAACTATTTATACTCGATTTAAGGAGTTGACGTCTCGCTTGCGCCTACTATTAAATAATTGGTGCAAGCTAGATGACACATCCTTAAATCGAAAGACTCTTTCATTTCAATCTGCAATTGACCCTTTAATAATAATAATAATACTCCAGACAATTACACAGATTGTGTGACCCCAAACTAAGCAGTAAGCTTGTACTATGGGCACCACACAATGAACTCTGGGGGAGTTTCCAGTAACACTCAGACTCCAAGCCAATTTAGAAAAGATCGTTTCCTAGATTGAGCTGACCGGGGATCGAACCCGGGACCCTAGCTTGGAAAGCAGATACATATGCCACTGCGCCAACGGGCCAGTCAAAATCAAGGGGTTCTGTATAATGTCTATGAAATATATATTTTTCCTGTAAACTTAAGGTAACACATTACACTGTTACATTACATTTCCAGAAATTGTAGGCGCAGTAGGTAGTTTTGACATTGGGGAGGATTCTAGTCGATTTCGAACTTTCCTTAGTAATGCCCTTTTCTTAGTAAATATGTGGGTCAACAAGCCGTATTTCTTTGTCAGATTTCTATATTTTATATTACATAATTTCTGAAAGAATCTACTGCGAAAATCGGACAAACTGACAGAGAATCTCACAGCTCTTGTTAGACTTGCACCGTGGCGAGTAATATAAAATTAAAAAAATATGCTGTACCTATATTAAATTACAATATTTTTAATTATATAATACTTTTAAATTTTTTATTATACATAACATTTCATATTTTATAAGAAGTAGATAAATGCTTTGTAAATGCGGTCTCTCAGAAATACATATGTAAGTGCGGTGTCACCCTTGCGGACAAAACAAGCAATGAAGATATACGCACAATGACAAAGTTGAACGCGAGCGTTATTGTAAAAATGGAGAAAGGAATGCTTAAATTGTTCAGGTACATGGAATAAGTTATAAAAGTTTTACGAAGAAAATCTACACAGCGAAGAAAAGTCTACAAAGCGAAGGAAAGTCTACAAAGCGAAGGAAAGTCTACAAAGCGAAGGAAAGTCTACAAAGCAATCTAACTAACCAACCAGTAAAAAATATTGACCTGCCCATACATAAAAAAAACTAAAAAGTTAGAACTCACAGAATATCTAAAAAGGAAAATAACGCGATTGTCTTTTATTTTGTCTTGTCCTTTCGACCGAGTTGGATCGGCCGTGGTCTCGAGGAAACTGTCGCAGTAAGTTTTGTCATCTACCCCCGATATTTGTAAATAGTTTTCAGGATACCTACACACAACACACAGTGTCCACACGTTTAACCGAAGCGAAACACGAGGTTTTGTTCCTTGAATCAAAGAATTTCACCTCGTCGATAAATTGTATCATTTTTCCCGATTAAAATTTTCATGTCTCTTGATTTCAAACGCTTCACGCACTGCTTTTGGATAAAAGTGGCGATCAGTAGAAAGGACTTGTGCGCGATGAAACTCATTCCAGTGATTGGGATATGATTAGAGTAGATATTCCGCTATCGTCGATTTGGTTGTTTTTCGGTTTTTCACCACCCTTTCAGCAATTGTCCGTTTCGTTTCGCCAATGTATGAACTACCGCAGATTTTGGATATTTTATAATGTAACGCGAAAGTTTTAAAGTTTATATTACAAACAGTTAGAACTCATGTTTTTTGACATAGATTTCACAGGTGCTACAAAATTAAAACTGATACCTGCCAGTTAAAAAATTACGTGCATAAACATATAATACTTATTGCTGTTCGCAGTGTGTGTATAACAATAGATAGTCAGTCGTAATATTTATTTCCGTTAATGTCATATTATTTAAGTTTACTGCTAGAAATTACACTTTTAAAACAGTAAAAGTGTTCATTGTTAATATATAAGCGTTAATTGAGAAATACTAATAACCATCTATTCTCAACATTATTCCAAATATCTTTTATTCTACGAATTTTGAATGTTCTACTAATATTAGAGGTAAACTTTGTTTGTTTCTATGTAATGGATAAACTGAAGAACTACTCAATCGATTTCAAATATTCTTCCACCTATAGAAAGCTACATTATCAGCGAGTAACATGGGTTGTATTTTATTTAAAAAAAAATGTCTACCCGTGCGAAGTCGAGACGGATCGCTAGTACAATACAAAAACACATTACATTTTTCTGAAAATTTTACCTACTCTAGATACTTTGGAGCTATGGAGCACTAGAGACGAAATATCGGATCATCTTATTCACCACTGCTCAGTTTATTTTCACTAACAAATATCAACTCTCACTCGCATTTAGCAGTACATAACCAAAACTGGACCTATGTGTACATATCTGTATATTCCAACAGATATTTAAATATTTATGTAATGACATATTGTTCTATTCGGTGGTGTAGCAAAAACAGCAACAAATCAAACTATAAAACACAACGCTGTAATCGCAACAGCGTCTAGACCACTGGTTCCCAAACTTATTTTGTCTACTGAGTCGAGAGCTCATGCAGTCGTCGTCTAAGATGCCTCCTAGCTAAATGAAATTACAAATCACCCCCCAGGCCTCTACACAACGCCCCCATTTTTTTTCTGGGTCTCTTACCGCCCCCCTTTAGGCCTGCAGCGCCCACAAGGGGGCGTTATCGCCCACTTTGGGAATGGCTGGTCTAGACGTAAATTATTTTCATACAAAATACATGACACGGCTACTCCATAGGTTGAGTGCTTCATGTTTGGAGCGAAGACGGTGCGGTGCCACGGCGGTGCGCTTGCCGTTGCGTTTAGAAATGCGTATACAGCATACAGAGTAATTACATTTCAGACAGTACAAGAAAACTTAAAAAATGTTTTTTTGGGAATATTACCCTTTGGAAAGAGTCTTAGAATAAAAGTTGTTAGGTATGTGTTATGTTGTTTACTTGGTTTATAGTTAGTCTTTGGAAGAGTTGAATCTGTGGATAGTCTTTTCAGAAATGTGTTTCTGTTAAAATGATTAAAAGTAAAATAATAAATAACTGGTTCTACTTTTACATGTTTATTTCCTTTAAATGTAATTTAATAGTATGATGACAGGAACTTAGCACTAAGAGGTTATTACTATTTTTCAATTAATCCTGTACAGCATTATAACGGTTACTGATATGTCATTTTGTAAATTTTCAACAGTAATGGAAACCAAAAATGTATAGGAAAAATTTTAGTATATCAGTAGGTATTCGGAATACCCATTAATATGTCAAACTTGTAAACCTTAACCCATTATTTCTCAACGAAGATATAGAGACAATTCAAAACAAGTTAATTTATAGAAGACATTATTTAGGATATACTTTTAAGATACGCTACCTGTTAGGGCCTTACAAGATATAGGAGAAAAATTATCTCGTGATGTAATACAACCTCAAATATACCGACCAACTGGGATTCATCCACTTTCAATTGGGTATTTCTTGAATACCCCGAGTACCCTACCCTAGTTGAGTAAATATGTAAATAGCATTTGTAATTATATGAGCGGTTGACTGTTGATAGAAATTTCACGTGCCCCACGATTTTATTTAGTCTGATCAATGCCCTAGATTGATGAGGAGAGTGGTGCGATGACTGGTACCTAGGACCTACCTAATTATTTTTTAGCTTTTATTACACTATCTATATCATTATTATATTTCTTTTCAATGAAACTGTTTAACACAAAAATTTTTCTTACTTATTTTATTTTCAAGTTTTTAGTTTTTATTTCGATACTTAATATTTCTAAGTCTATTTAGTGTACAAACTGGCTAAACTCTATGATCCGCCATGCACTGTGTTCTACTTGTAAAACCCTTTCATATAATACCCATTACCCATATTAAGGGGATTGAAACAAACATGAAATCCGCCATTTTGTTCCATCGCCCATCTTAGATTTGGAATTTTTCATGGTGTACTGAATCTACTAGTCAAGCCCTTTCATTTCATTTCCATATTGAGGGGATTGTAAAAAAAACATGTAATCCGCCATTTTGTGGCGGCGGCCATCTTAGATTTACAATAATACTGAATAAATTCAAATGTATTATAATCAGAACTAAAGGTGTGTACCAAATATCAGGTCAATCTGTAAACAGGAAGGGGGTAAGATTTAAATTACTAAATTTGACCCAAAAAACAACAACAACAAACAGGGCAAGCTAAATATAACCGTTTAATAAGTAATAATGCTAATAAATGTTAATAAATTTGATTTTAATAAAACGATTTTGGTTAATTTTGTTGCACGTTGCATATCTCCTCCCAAGGGAAAAGACGGTGTCTTAATATTGACGTTTTATATTTCTGTCAGTCGAATAAATGTAACATAATATATTTATCGAGTTTCTTTCCTCAATACTTAAAAAAGCTTAAAAAGGTTGAATTTAATACTTGCCGCGGGCAAAGCTACTTATGAATAAATTATTGACAAAGTTATGCAATACCCATTGCATAACTTTGGAGAAAATAAGTATTAGAAGCGTTCGAGAGAAATGTCGTGGGAGCGACACTATCGCTACTTTGTTTAACAGAGCATTGTTCTACAATGAGTGAATTAACTGATTTAATTATGATCATTGTAATTCTGTCCGTTACGGCTTCTAGGGTTCTGTAGTAACCATTCGGTTTCTGTTAGTTTTTCTCGCGCTTGCAGCTCTTTAATCGATTTACTAGATGTTAAATTCGAATGAAGAAAGAGATGAGAGAAGAGACTCAGAAAGAGAAATTAATAAATCTATACTAAATTATAAAGAGAGAGAGAGAGAGAGAGTGGAATTCGTAAGTTATTTTATATGTGGAGGGTAATCTCTAATACCACTGCGCCTATTTAAATAATTATTTATGTATTCAACTATTATATTATGTATTCAACCCGGGAGAAGTCGGAACAGACCGATAGTAACATTACATTTATTATTGTTTCAGAATTCATCCATCCTCAAAACACTATCCAAAATCTTAAAATTACTTTTAGAACAAAAAAAACTGCACGGACATTTATATTTCTGATGAGATCTCTTCTATAAAGTGATGCTAAACTTACATATTAGTTTCGCGAAACGCAGCGAAACGTTCGAGACGTTCAATAATGGCAGTAGGAACGAAATTTAAAACATTAAAAAAAAATCTTCGTTTAAAAACTATTAATTTTCTTTCTCCGACTTCATTATAAGATAAGATAAGATAGGTAATCGTTTATTTGGTGTCACAATTTGATAAAGAGTTACCAGAGGTCCCGCACTAGGCTTCGCCTGTATCGCGAGATAGCAGTTAAAAATTACATAGCAGAATTTACAAAGTTACGTAGGTACATTACATTAAAGAGAGTAAGAGACACTTAATAGTACAGAAAACATAATAGAATAAAAGACACCTAAACAAAACATTATACAAATGAAACTCAAAAACATGACAATATATACATACACATATATATTTATATATTTGTATACTCTATCTCGATATAGATATAGTATAAGTTAGGCTACTTTAGCTAAGATATTCTCTGTCTCGGCGTAGTTTAAAGAGAGAAGAAATTTAAATATTAGTTTTTTTGCTTCGTTTATAGTACAATCTTTAGTTATCCAACTCTATTTTTTGTAAAATGAAGTTTGCAACCCTAATTCTTGTAAGTGGAAGCAGCAATGAAAAATTGTGTTTAAATTAATGGTTACCGTGAGATACTGTGCTTCTAGATTACTTATTCATTTTATAGATTGAAGTCCATTTCGGTATGAAATGTTGTATAATGTTTTTAGAAGCAATATAGAAAAACACTGGCATGTGCAGGTTGTGCTTATGGAATACTAACTGCTAACCATCGAATAAAGTTTGGGGTAGAGATTTTTATATATTAAAAAAAAGACTTACAAAGATCTAATAGCCACAGTGTTAGCTGACGGAAATATGAACAGCACTCGCATACCTAGGCGAATGTGTGAGGAGGGTGATGAGATTTAAGGAAGCGAAAGAAGTATGTAAGGACCGCGAAGCTTGGCGCTCCGTCCTCTCTGACTACCCCGTTAGGGATACAGCGTGAAGATATGTGTGTATGTACCTAAAAAAATAGTCAAAAAAATGTATATAATATAAATATTTCAATTATTCAATTTTAAACCCTAATATGTTTATGATTTTGGAACGATATTTCCTTACGGCAGGCTTGGAGGAGATAGGGATTTTGCTGCGCGACCGAACTGAAAAAAATGTGAGACTAAAACCGTAAGAAAAATATATAACGGAAGTTACGTAGCAATATTACATTCTCTGAACGGAAGTGCTATAGTCGTATTTGGAACGAAGTTCCTTATTCTTTGTACGATTTTCCACTGCAAGGGAAGGCAAAGAGATATATGCTCATAATAGCCGATGTCTTCAGTAATGTGTACATATATTCTTCATATTGTTACGAAAATGATATTCATTTTCAAATCCAAGATGGCGAATATTACTTATTTTTTGGATAAATCGATATGGGTATCAAATTCTATGGGTATTCTAGGTTTCTAGGGGTGCTAATTACGAAAATAATGTTCATTTTCAAATCCAAGATGGCGTATATTAGTTTTTTTTTTGCAAATTGTGTTGCTTCTATATTATCCGAAGGAACTTCGTTCCTAACTGGTGTCCCATGAGACCACATCATTTTCTTAAAATTTTACTGTATTACTTTTGGACAGCAGTTTTGATGCATATTTTGAAAAAATAATTCAACGTGTTACATATATGTTTCTTTTTGTTTAAAAAAACTTTATTTAAGTCGCCAAAATTAAGCATTCCGCAAAAGCGATCACTTTTATTTGTAGCAAAGTTAAAATGTGTTCAAATTTTATGGTATTTACGTTAAATACTATCTGAGAACAATGACAGTGATAGACAAACGGACGGACGATAACTGGGGAGATTCGATGAGTGTTCATATTCCCAATTTTAGTACAAAAAGTAAAAAATTATTGTGAAAACTATTATAAACTGTAATATTCCATAAATTAGAAATGATAATTTATAGCGGAAATATTATTTATTAAATTAACATTTCAGATTGTATCTTCAGGAAATCTGTTTCATGTGTTGAACAAGTTTTTCGGTTAACTTCCACCCAAATTGGATTAGAAAGAATCATTCAGTGCTAATTAACTGCCCGAATCTGATCTTTGGAACTTTGTTAAGAAGCAAACCACGTTTGAGTTTGACGGGTTTGAGAATTTGGGCCTAGCTATGAGATACAACAACGAATCACATGATTAAAAGAACTGCTCAAAATGGGAGTGAAACTCTTTAAACTTTATTGATAGTTTATTCCATAATGTGCATCAGGCTTAGCACCATCTCTTAGCATTATTATTTTAATATTACTTGACTTGACTTACGGAGTAGTTAAGATAGGTTGGAAGGTTAAACATCGCGGTTCTTACGTATTTCTCTCACGTATTGATGATTATGTCGAATGATAAAAGTAATCATTAATCTACTGTCAGAATTTCGAGCTTTTTAAATCAAGTAACATTAAAATAACGATATAAGAGATGGTGGTAAGACCCCTGCGCGCTACTATTGCTTAAATCCATCTGAAGTAGTTAGTAGCTCAAGAAATGGTAATAATCTATTGTTGTACACTTTATATTCTTTTTAATTTAAAGCACTTAAACCAACATGCTCACACACCCAGTCTCAGTCACACACACATACACACGCACGGACGCACGCGCACTTACTCATTCACCTACTTACATTCACTTGTACATGTTTATACGTATGTAATTCACTAACGCAAAATACAATTTATTAATAATGTTTGCTCTCTTTGTATTACATGCTATGGAGACATTTGTTTTTATTTTTATTTTTTTTATGCTTTTTATCTGTGAGGAATCACTGGCTCCGATAGCACAGATTCCTAGTTTCGGAGCCAGGGGTCCAAATCTATATTACTTCTGTCATCAAATATACACTCTGGATGTAGTACTAAGCTATAGATTTAAGTGAATTGTTGGGTATGCAAATAAACGTTATTATTATCATTATTATAATTTCTTTTGCAACTTATATACGGTCAAATACCTCAGAAATACAAACAGTACTAGAGATTAAATATAAATATATATTATCTATAATTGCTCATACTTTTTGCTTACGTGATAAGTCATAATTTGAATTAGCATTTGCTCATATCATTTTTTTCTATCCTTTCTCACTCTAGGCCTGTAGCCGGAGTACTTATGAATTACTCCCGCGGATGTACAGCTGTACTCAGTCAGATGGCGGAGAGCGAGAGCCCTTCAGGAGAACCAGTAACGTCACCGCGTTCACCCACCGACTCCGCCAGCGACGGGTATCACAGCGACATCGACGATTCTCACCAATTACCCGACAGGTATGAATCTTATCACTCCATGCGTATAGTATATCCTGGTAATTTTTAGTAAGGCAGCAAAACTGTAGCTACCGCTTCATTGGCCATAGCAAATATACTGTTTTTAGAAGGCCAACAGCCTTCAAAAGTCCTCGTTGCCCTTAGAGGGTCAGCTCATTTAGGGGATCAGTTACTCAAAGGGAGTTAACTACCCAACACTAAAATCACTGGCCGATCTTAGTGGGTCTACTACCCTTAGGGGGGTCACTGTTCTTAGGGAACCAACTGCATTATGGGGGCCCACTGCACTTAGGGGGTTCGGTATTATTAGGGAGTCCACTGTCCACACAAGAGATTGTATCTCAATGGTACAAACCATTGAGATACTGTTTGGTTACAAGTTCAAACAGTCGCACGCAATAGAGATTATCGCCAAAGAATCTTAAAATGTTACCAAGAAACAATTACAGATATATTGACTGAATGAGTTTTGAGGTTTCGAGCTGAATTTTGTGTGATTTGTGAGCTGTGAACTGTTTGTTCATGTATGTACATACATATACACACATATCTTCACGCTGTATCCGTAACGGGATAGTCAAAGAGGACGGAGCGTCAAGCTTCGCGGGTCTTACATACATCTTTCGCTTCCTCAAATCTCATCATCCTCCTCACATATTTTCGCCTAGGTATGCGAATACTTTTCACATTTTCGTCAGCTAACACGCTGGCTATTTGATCTCCGTATGTTGGCCTTGGTCTTCCTTGGCTTCTTTTACCACTCGCTTTCGCTGTAGATTTTTTTCGTCAGTCTTTCATCACTCATTCTTTCTCATGTCCCTGAACCATCTTAGCATTCCTTTCTTCATTTTTACAATAACACTGTCGTGCAACCCTGTCATACTGCGTACCTCTTCATTGTTTATTCTGTCCGCAAGGATGACACGGCACATATTTCTGAGAGGTTGCATTTCTACTGCATTTATTTTATCTTCACTCGATTTCGGGCATATCTAGGAGCTGATTGTCAAGAGAAGGAAGCATTTAATTTATATTTAAGATTCAACTTCGACCACTGGGCGATCATTAGTCTTTATTATTCCAGGAGCAAGTTGGTGTCCCAGTACGCCGCGGTGTGGGCGCGCGCGGCCGACGAGACTCTACCAGCTTTGGCTGGACTTGAACCCCTCCGCCACACGCCTCATCTCAAGTACAAAATTGTTTTCTCCGTCGTTGTTGTAAGTGAATTTATTATAATTGTTTTTATTACTCATGCGAGATAAACAGTATCTAAACGCACATTTTTGCGGTTGATAAGTACATAGCTATTTTCTCATTTTACAATTTGACTGCGACAACTTGTCGCATGCAAATTTTGTTTGGCACACGCAAATTCACCCTTTAAATATGTAGTATATTGTGCAATAAGTGCGGTAAGTTGTCGATTGCCCACTCGAACGAAGTTGAGCGCACGAGCGAAGTGAGTGCGCTCATTCGCTCGAGTGGGCAGTCGACAACACCGCACAAATTGCAGATACTATTTTTTATTACTAATGCGGAGATAATTTCGGTACAAATAAAAGTCATTGAAAGTCATAACTTTATTATTATTTATAATTACATTAATCTAAAACTTCGAAATCAAGATTTTCTTTATCTTTCACACTGATGACAATGGTACTAAAATCGATTGTGTTTTTTTTAGATATTCATTTTACATTATTTTTTTAAATCGTGAATTTGTGTGTGCCAGGCAGAATTTCAGTGCGACAAGTAAACTTGTCGCACTGAAATTGTGAATTGAGAAAATAGCTGCTTACCAACCGCAAAAATGTGCGTTTAGATACTGTTTATCCCGCATGAGTGAGAAAATGAATATAAAAAAAAAACACAATCGATTTTAGTACCCATTGACGTTAGTGTGAAAGATAAAGAAAATCTTGATTTCGAAGTTTTAGCAGTAGAATATAGTAGATATAGATATAGATTTAAACTACATAATGGCGTGAACAATCAGCTCATAAATCGTCATGGTTTCCAGCTATCGTTTCGTGCAGCGATCAGTCTCCGCGATCGTCGGTTAAGCGAGATGAAGGCGCTGCTCGGAGTGAGCGGAGGTGAGAGCGAGGCAAGCGTGTCGCGCTTGTTAGCAGCAGCGACGCATGTGTTGCACGAGACGGCAAACACGTTCCCGCTGGGAGAGGCTGAACGAACCGTTATCAACCAGGTTAGTGGTGACAATTATGTAAGAAAATCATTCGATTTATTCAATAAAATGTGGACGTAATACGTTTTAATGTTTTTTGGAGTTTCTGGTGATAAATATATCAAAGTAGTCTCTCTATTAGGATCCGCTGAGGCAGACTAAGACATTAAAAAAAACCTCAACACCATTGATGTCATGTATGACGATTGCGTGTCTATTATTCTATGACCGTAAATAGTACTTTTCGCGGTAGATTTAGCGCCACTATACAAATTACATTACACTTTATTGACGGCAGATATCGCGCGATATTAGCTGTCGCATGCTGTCTGCAAGTTACGTAATAAACATGCCGGTCGCTAAAGCGACACATGCACAGCGCGGCGCCACAGCAAGGCGGCGCTGAGGCCCGGTGCGCTTGCACTGTACCATTGGAATACGTACAGAGTAATTACGTTTCAGACAGTACAACAAAACTTAACAAATATTTTTTGAGGAACGTATTAAGTTTTGAAAAAAGTTGTGGAACAAAAGTTGTTAGGTTATTAGTATTTTTCAATGAACCTTGTATAGTTGCAACGTACGTATGTGTCAGGTGCTGAACACACTGCGCGAGTACCCGTGCCTGGCGGGCTGCGCGCCGCTGCACGCGCTGGTGGCGGCCACGTGCCGCGCCGCCTGGGCCGTCAGCCTCCACTCGCCGCCCATGCGCATCGACACGGACTTCACGCCGGGTACGGCTACGGCTACGGCTACGGCTACGGCTACGGCCACACGCGGATTACACGCGGATACACCGAGCATTTGATCTAACAGCGTTTCAACACTTACCAATACGCGTGATTAGGGAAGGGTCACGATACACAGCTGAACTCGACATATTTTTATTTTTGTGAATACTAGTAGTCAAAACACATAACATTTACAATTTTTTTTTTATATATATCAGAAGGGGGCAAACGAGCAAGCGTTGCTCGTTACATCGAAGCAACGTCCAGAGAATCACGGGTGCGTTGCCGGCCTTTAAGGAAAGAGTAGGCTCGTTTCTTGAAGGTCCCTAAGTCGTAACGGTCCGGGAATACCGCCGCTATAAGTTGGTTCCACAAAATTGACGTACGTGGTAAAAAAATGTCGTAAAAAATCGCACAGTTGTAGACCGCCATCCATCAAGGTGGTGAGGATGAAAGGACAGTCGATTGCGTGACGTACGGTAACGGAATTCAGCAGCAGGCAGTACTCCGAACAATTCCTCAGTATTTTGCAAATAATTATTTCAGTAATATACGTGAACTCGGTCATGAGCTGATACGAATTACGCTGACAGTGTAAGGTTCCCATACTATAACTAACTGTTTCACTCGTGGTTATGCTCAACGAGTCGCTGAGAGACCGTTTTAAAGACATTGATGTACTCACCTACCCTCGTTATACATTTATGAAAACATAATGTACACTAGAAAATATATAGATCTATTTCAAAGGAAAGATGTTATTAATGGTATGGAAACTCGTGGTCGTGATCAGTTAGTTACTGCTAAATTTAAATTACAAAAGTCAAATGGGTCATTTTTGGGAAACTGTTCGTTTTTATAATAAAATTCCTCAAAAAATTGTTCAATTAACGGAAAAGCAATTTAAACTTGTTACTAACCGCACACTGATTGGAAAAGGAAACTACAAAGTTAGCGATTCATTGAAGAAAAAACAAAAGTCTGGAAATAATCTTCTCTGCACACGCATTTACTGGCGTTATGAATATTGTTTTTTAAATAACTAGAATGAACTAGATTAGTAGAATGATGTTGGAAAAAATGACACCTGCCCCCTTATTCACAAACGTCGGAAACTCAAGTTTCCGTATCCGACAGAAAACTTTTCGATGATTTTGTCTATACGCGATTCGCGAATCTGAAATGTTATCATATTTATATTATATAGGTATATATCATATTATAAATAGTCGTATTCACAAATCCAAGCCGCCGGATTGAATTTATGCTTTTCGACGATCGGCCTTTCCGCCACGGAAAGTTTCCGACGTTTGTGAATAACCTCCCTGACTGAGTTTCTTGTCGGTTCTTCTCAGTGTCCAGGTTCTCTTTCGAATCGAACTAAAGTACATTTGACGTTCAAAAATACCTTGCAATTGGGTTAACTTGAATAAATTGATTTGATTATGGACAGAGTGATCATAAATAACAACTTATGATCACTTCTGTCCATAATGTTTCTATGTCCATAATATTCTTGACACGGTTACGCACACCCACATGTACTCCCACATAAACATGCATATACATACATATACACGCACACCCTCATTTGCGCACATACATATGCCTATGCACACATGTACGTGCGTCCACACTCCACAGATTCCATACACAGCGGTATTTATAACGTGTTGTTTACATACATTGCACTTATTACTATTTATCGCTTTATGGTTTAATGAAAGCCATTGGAATGCTTATTATGTATACTTTGAAACAACACCATTATTAAAGCAAACTATTACAGAAAGCTTTATAAAATAAAATAATAATAATACCGAGTGCCTAATAATTACTCAGTAAATACTAAGGGTAGCTTGCACAAACTATTTAAGCTCGATAAGGAATAATAGTTTCTGCAAACGAGAAATTAAACTACGACATTAATTTTCAATTGGATATAGTGACATCTAATGGAATAGTTAAGAATTATGTCACACGAGGTTTAGTGAATAAACAACTGTCCAATGAAGTCTGGTTATTTAAACGTTGTTACTTATTGCTGCTAGATAGCGCTACTTGTTTTGAATGAAATACTATGCTATTTGAAATAAAGTAATAGAAGTTTCTGAGTTATTACATTGGTATGATCAGGATATCTTCACAGCATCATTACCGGTTTGCAGAAACTCAGAATAGGATGCCAATAGTACGTGTTGTAATTGTCAAGAGTAAAAAAATTATAATGACGGGTGACAGGCCATAGCATCTGCAAATAGGTAGGTATGTAGGTACATACTTATTGTCCCGTCTTGGTTCCGTCTTTCCGATATAAAATATTATAATGTACTTTGTGGACCTGTTCTGTGACCTGTGATCACCTGCGGGCAGAGATAAGCAACTGTCGTCGTTTTTAATCATATTTTTCATTTTTTCGCAGTCTGTCCAGGGTTGCCAGTGATATAAAAATCAGCAAAAGTTGAAACAAAAATTAAGTTAAAATAAAATATTTAAAATTAAACTTAGATAAAAACCAACATTTGGTGTGAGTCATTAAAGAAGATAATGGTTTACAAACTTATTATTGACGAAATCTAGTGTCAGAGAGATAGTGAGTTAGGCAACCATCTAAGATAATTTTTTTCAAAAATTTGAGTTGCAATCAGTGTGACAGAAATGTTAATAAGAACACTTACCAAAAACTGAGATACTGACATGGAATAAGAAACCAAATTAAGAGGCTTTCTTGTATTAATTTCTTGTAATAACTTTATGAGCAACCCTGAGGTAGACTCGTGTCAATCATTCGTTTTCAAGGATTCGCTCCTTCAAAATAATATTGACAGGAAAAAAAATCGGTCAAATGATTCAATCATTCATTCATTGTTACGAAGATACAGTTCATATATTTTTCACTGACGTGAGAGATCGTAAAATTTTTAAATCTGACCGATCTTTTACATTTCGTTCTTTTTTGAAGTTTTTACTTTAATTCTGAGTCATTTAATAATTTCATTGCAGGAATGTGTATTTAAATATAACATGAGGGAATTTATTGTGTAAACTTCTCACAATTAAGTATACGATTTTTCACATTACATAGCATAGCACAGATTAGTACCGAGATCCAGTCTGTTGAATGATTCAATAGATGAAAGATAAATCATGAAAGTAATCATCAAAACTTTCAAAAATATGATTACGTGTAAAAATACTGTTCTGAGTTATTATTTTGAGTTTATATTTGTTCCCAGTGGTAATGAATCCAGAGAAACACGTGCGTTATTCATGCGGCGATTCCCGTGAGCGTCGCTCCGACCTCATCAAGTCGTTCGTGTGGCCCGCGCTTATGGACAGCAGCCGCTGCGTATTCCGGGCTGTTGTGCTCACGTGACCGGCCTGGCTCATACATGCGTCGCCCATATAGCCACAGGGCAGGGGGTCTTTGGGCCCAACGACCCCCTTTACTAATTACGATGCTATTAAAATACTACGAACCGAATCGGCTTTTATACATGTCAGGGCCGTAGCCAGGGGGTGTGTGGATCCAACGACTCCTTATACTAATTTCGACCACTCTACGAATTTTTTGTATCACATACTGGCTTGGTTTATATACATGTCAGAACCGTAGTCAGGGGGCATATGGTTCCAACGACCCCCTATGCTAAATTAGACCTTAGACCACTCTATGAACTTTTTTATAAATTGGCCGGGCTCGTATACACGACAAAGCCGCAGATTAGAACGGTGTGGATGTGGGTGTGGATCTTTTATAACCCCTATTCTATTTTAGATTTCATTGCAAATTATTTTTGAATTACGAAAATGGCAATAAGGATACGAGCCGCCTGGTGGTTACCTAGTTCTTACACGCGTCTAGTAGCCAAGGAGATTGTGGGTCTAACGACCTCTTATATTATTTTAGACGTTACTACGAATTTTTTTATATTACAAAGGTGGCAACAAACATACAATCCGCCTGAAAGTAAATCCCGTACGTAACTTTGTAAATTCTGCAAATTATTTTTAAGTGGTTTCTCGCGATTCAGACGAAGCCTAGTGCGGGGATATCTTATATAGACGTTTGCGACACCAATCATTTTGTAATTGGTTTTAATTGTCTAGAACATTATTCGAAGATGAAAAATTTTCATTTAATGAAAAAATGCTGTTTACAAACTTCATAGACTGTTCTCTTTCACGACTATTACCTACTTTTACTTAAAAACAAGGCTATTAATATATCTTATACTTCTTTTGGTGTGTTTTGATTTTTTTTCTTTCTTCGTGGCATAGCGCACAGATTAGCGCATTTGCTAATGTCACGTATTGTATTATTATGTAGAATCGTTATCGTAAAACTCCTCCAGTAAAGTGATAGTACCTAGACTTTACTGAAGTTTTATAGGACTTCTTGGAAGAGCGCGAGAACTTCAGCTACACATGTTTATTTAGACCTACTCCATTCTTTTCACTTACACAGAACTTTAAAACACAGTATACTATTACTGTTGTACTTTAAAACTCCTAAAAATGTAAAAACTAGAAAATCTGAATAAAATGACAACCTCACTTCTCCAATTCCCGCCAAAAAGTCATTTATTACACTCATTTCAAGCGGCCAGTTTTATTTTTTATGTTTCCGGTTTTGTTTTTTTATATGTGGCCAGTTTTGTTTATTTTTATTCACTTCAAAGAAATATAGCTTCTTACGTGCGTACAGACACAGTGCTTTTTTTAATTTTTCACTCTATTACATTACGACGGTAATAGGGGCATATTTATAGTCTATGTAATATAATAAATTTGATTAAGGTATTATGCTCTGCTGTCCAGATAAGTAATACTTTAACGTGACGTCAAGACAAATGTATATAATAAGTATATTTCTTCATTAGTGTTTGATTATATAATAAATGTTACGAAATGTTACAATAATCACAAAATAGGTAACTATTTGAGCCTTTGAAGCATGACTTTACATTACCATAAATTATTTTAGATACTAATTTATTCATTACATTAACTTAGTATTAGTGAGGCCTATACATACTTATAATATAAAATAACGTTTTACATAAAATTTGTGTTTCATTATAAATTAAAATTGTGTCCATTCTACCCTTAAGAGCCGTTTCTGCTCGGTTGATTCCAGTGCGGCGTAAAAAATATATTAATTTTATTCATCGTTAATGTAACCCTGCGGTTCTCTGGTTTTATAATTGCAAAACCATTTCCCTTGAAATTGGTATAATTTGGAAACTGAAAATATTAGCTTAGAAAATTCCGCGAAAAAAAACTTCTAAAAGTTTTTACGTAATTTTCTTAGTTTTAACTCCTCGACAATCAGTAAATTCGCATATAGTATTAATACGAGCGAAGTTTTTTTTTATTATTCATTCACTATTGCAAAATATAAACTTTAAAAAATTTTTCATATCCGATTGTAGACAAAGTTTGAATTATTTATTTTGACTTGAGGTCTGTGCATTATTTTCTTACCTTGAATAAAGTACCCAAAAAACAGAAAAATGACATATCCCTTATATACTAACGCAACGAATTATTGAGTTTGTTAACTCGAGTTTTTTTTATGGCGGAGAGGGCAAACGTACAAGCGGGTCACCTGATGGAAAGTGATCACCGCTGCCTATGGACACCCCCAACGTCTGGGGAATCACGGGTGCGTTGCCAGCCTTTAAGGAAAGAGTAGACTCGTTTTTCGAAGGTCCCTAAGCTATAAGGTCCGGGAATAACGCCGCTGTCAACTGGTTCTATAAAATTGTCGTACGTGGTTAGAAATGTCATAAAAAACGCACAGTTGTAGACCGCCATCCATCAAAGTGGCGGGGATGGAAGGACAGTCGATTGCGTGAAGTACGGTAATGAAACTCAGCAGTGGGAAGTGCTCCGACTAATTCCTCAGAACATTCCCCATGATAAATACGCTAAAATATGCTGAGGGACGCAACATCCCTCCAAGGCCAGAGGGTCGAGCTGATCAGTGAGCAACAACCCGAGCCGCTTTACATTGTATACGGTCAAAACGAAGGAGTTGATGCTGGAGCGCTCCAGCCCTGAGATAGGAACAATATTCCATATGAGGCCTAACCTGTGAAAGAGTGGAGTACTTACCCAAAAATCAGCAATCCTATACCCCCATAATATATATTAAAGCGACGAATACGACTAAATATAGACAAAAAAAATGGCTAGGACGTTGTCGGTCATACATTAATTTAGGGTTCCGCAACATTTCCAGAATAAGTAGAAGTTAAATAAGAAACCGGGTCCAAAATACTTAATTTTTTATTTTTAAGTAAATTCTGTGGGTTTAAAAATGACGGAATAAAATAACCTGTGACATAGAGATAGTCAGGCAGACGGACAGACGGTAGATACGAAGAAACTATAAAAATTCAATTTCTGTCTTTTTAGAATGGGAAGATACATCAAAACTATAATGAGACAATGTCTTCATAATTCATTACCAAAAGCTGTCAAAATTAAAAACGTTTTATTGAAACGCTTATTCAAAAATAGTAAGTTTTTTTATCAGACGATAGTGTTATCGTAAAAACGAAAAAAGGAATGCTTAGATGGTTCGGGCACATAGAAAGAATGAGCGATGAACGATTGACCAAGAGAATCAATAGAACGAAAGTGAGTAGTCGCAGTAGCCAAAGAAGACCAGGGCTGATTTATAAAGTTTTAATAGCCAGGGTGTTAGCTGACGGAATAGTCAAAAGCATTTGCAAACCTAGTCGAAAGTGTGTAAGAAGTATGTAAAAACCGCGATACTTTGCACTCCGTCCTCTCTGACTACCCCGTCAGGGACATAGCGTGAGGATATGTATTTTTACGCAATACCTTACTTCATAATCAAACAAAATGGAAAGAAATTTCAAACATCAAACGTTAAGTAGTGACGTCATTTTATCGCTCAGCTGTGCACAGTCGTACTTTAGCGGTGTATCTAAACACTGATAAATTAATAAAAAACGGGTAAGTGCTTTAATAAAGCAGATTTATGAAACTTTCTAAGGTTGATGTGGACATGGTGAGGTGTTTTTATGAAAATACTCTGGCGCTGTGAACAAAATATTCAACGACGTCGTGTTACGTGACTTCGCTTTTTGGTGCGAATTTTTAAAAGTAGGTAACTTTATTGTTACTTAATTGTTACTGTATTGTTATATTAATGTTACTCTATTTGTATATAGGTGTCAGGTGTTACTTTGCGAAAATCCATTTCATGTGATAAATTCCTGAAATCTTTAGCAATTTCCGCTCAAACTCCAAAAACCACCAATCGACACGTGTTTCGCCTCTCAACAAAGCATCCTCAGGATATTACAGAGATCAGATTCGGTCGGCTAACCAGCACCGAATCTACTCTATTGCTACTGTATTGTTACTTTGGTGTTACTTTATTGTTACTTTAAGGCTTATATAAAGGCTTAGTTTGTACGATATACATACATATCTTCACGCTGTATCCCTAACGGGGTAATCAGAGAGGACGGAGCGTCCAGCGTCACAGTCCTTACATACTTCTTTCGCTTCCTCAAATGTCATCATTCTCCTCCCACATTTTCGCCTAGGTATGTAAGTGCATTTGACATTTCTGTCGGCTAACACTCGTCGTAATCTTCGTAAGTCAACCTCCGTAAGTCGGTCTTCCTTGACTTCTTTTACCACGAATTTATTACTATATTATACGATTATACTAAAGAAATAAATGATAGATACTTTTTCATACAAAACGAAAGCCTAAAACAAACTTTGTTTTACTGTTGGCGATTAAAACCTCTGGCAGTACAAATCACGCTCGAGTACGGTTCGTTCTTGACTGGTTTTCAGATCAGAGTAATGTGAGAAAAAGCTAAAAAATCTAATTGAGTATCAGTCATTTACTTCGTAAATTTTAATTTACTTCGTAAATGACTGATTCTCAATTGAGTCATTTACTTCGTAAATGACTGATACTAAATGATACGGTAAAGAGACAAATCCTCTCAGTGTAAAGAGAGAAAAAGCAAAAAATCTAATTGAGTATTTATTAGTTCATTTACTTCGTACTCCACGCAGAGTAAAGAGAGAAAAAGCTAAAAAATCTAATTTAGTATTGGTCATTTAATTCGTAATCCACGCAGGGTAAAGAGAGAAAAAGCAAAAAAATGTAATTGACTATTAGTCATTTTCTTCATAATCCACGCCACTGGTTCCCAAACTTATTTTGTCTACTGAGTCGAGAGCTCATGTAGTCGTTGTCTAAGATGCCTCCTAGCTAAATGAAATTGCAAATCACCCCCCAGGCCTCTACACAACGCCCCCATTTTTTTTCTGGGTCTCTTACCGCCCCCCTTTAGGCCTGCAGCGCCCACAAGGGGGAGTTATCGCCCACTTTGGGAATGGCTGATCCTCGCGGACAAAATCACGGCAAAAACTAGTACTTTAAAATACAACAAATAAATCGACGTTAAAATGTTTATTGTTTTTAATAAGGATACGAGTCAAATGTACTGTACTGGTTATCAATAGCGTTATATTATAAGATTAGATAAGTAGTGACACAAAAGCATTTCCAACAATTTACTTTCCAGTTCTGTGTCTTATCATTTATGAAAATATTGCCGACTCTGTGACCATTAATCACAACTGTGTCCAGATAAGCGATATCAAATGGAAATGACTAATATAAGTGATAAACAGCGATAATCTGTAGTTATTTTGTATTGTAAAGTCGTGGGATTGTGTCCTGATTTCTGTTTAGAAGCTATGAGTCATCATCCTCCACCGCCCGGATCTCATCCGCCTCCACCATACTACGGGCCACCTCCACCATGGCCGCCACCTCCTCCACCGCACGGCTACCCACCAGAACACGGTCATCCACCCTACCCATACTACGTGCCTGGTGCAGTTATGATACCTGTTCCATTTGGACATGCACCACCCGCTCAACCACCGACAACGGAAACCAGCCAACCCACTTACATCACAAACTACATATACCATGGAGAATCTTCCAACAACCAGGTCCAAGTTGTGGAAAGTGCCAACGATTTCGATTGGGTTCCAAGTACTGCAACATCGGCTAGCCATCTGACAGGAAGAGCAGTGGTCGGTGGTCATGAAGGTTGGGATGGAAGTCCATTATGGGTCATCAGGGCGTGGCACAACGGGGACCTGATCCCAGGCAAGTTTTCTATCAGACACAACGCAGCATCGGTAGTTTATGATGGAAAGGAAGTCCCGGTGCAAAATATTGAGATATTGTGCGCGAAGCCGGAGCAGTTAAGGTGGATACCCGCGTCAAATGGTCACGTACCGCCTGGGGCGATCCCCGGAGGGCGGACTACCACAGGAGAGCCCCTTTACGTGGGCAGGGCCAGATATCAACTATCAGTCACGCCGGGAAAGATTCATCCGAGCCATCACTGTTGTTACATAGCGTTCGCTGGCGCCGAAGTCTCTCACAAGATGTATGATGTGCTATGTAGGTTAAGTTAGTGAAAGATGTCGATTGGACTGAAATATGATATTGAAATTTCTTGTAAACGTTATGTAAAAAGGATCAATTTTGAACTGCCTATCGTTTCGAGTTGTAATAAATGCATGGAATCAATCGCAATTTGCTCTACAAAGAGATTCCATTAATTTCAACGTATGGGTTACAAACATGCAATTTCACTAACGAACTGTTTGAAAACTTTACAGCGAATGTTAATTAAACCTTTGATGTAACGATATAACCAAGTATGTAATTTGGTTTAATAACCGTTACAACTTTTCGAAGAGCTAAATTAATCCATACTGATTTAGTAATATTTTTCACAATTATGTATGACGTGCGCTTTTGCGATTCAGTTATGAACCGTGCTCGATTGTAATATAATCATATTATTGTATTCGCGTACCTATATGAATAAATCGCAACACAAAAGTTAGCAGACGCGCCACTGCTTATCGAGTTTTTTAATATTTATTATATTATTTGAAAATTGTTATCCATTTATATTCTGTTAATTTGATGTAATGTTTCTTGGTTTAAACTGCCTATTTTGCCACGTATTTTGTAGTTTAATATTTGTGTTTGTATTTGAATTACGTAAAATTAATATAATAATTGTATCTATATGTAAAAGCAATAATGTTCTGTAGTAGTTACTTATTTGTTTTTTAATTTTAATAATGTACGATATTAAATTGTGCAATAAACAATTGAACAAATAATACGTTTTTATTTACGTAACGATTAAAAGTATTTTTTAAACCGTTAGTTGAAACAGTAGTAACACTGGAAACAACCGGTAAGTCATTTTTAGGGTTCCTGAGCCGAAATGGCAACGATAGAATCCTTGTAATAATATTAATTCCTATTTTGGATATTTCGGAATTTTGTGACGTAAGGTCAAAGAGACGGACAGACAGTCAAATGCACATACAGAGATGATAAAACTAAAGGGGTTTCGCCCAGGGAACCCTAAAAGCAATTACATTTTTTTTTATTTAAAGAGGAGGCAAACTAGCGTGCGAGTCACTTGATGGAAAGTGATCACCGCCGCTCATAGACACCTGCAAAGTCCGGGAAATCACGGTTGCGTTGCCCGCCTTTAAGGAAAGGGAGGGAGGAGAGCGACCACTGGGACTCTCACTCATAGAAAGAAACACATCAGCAATAGATGCTGTTATTTCACGCCGTTATTCTATGACAGAGTGGTATCTCACCGGGCGAGCCGGCCCTATTCATGCTGCAATGCACCGTCGGTCTACCACATATAATATTTCATTATACACATACGCATTCATTGTGTAATTACTTGAGGAATTTTGATATAGTGGTAAATGTAATGATATTGAACATAAATTCGAAAACAGCGAAATATTATTTTAACATCACCTGATATCATCACATATCTAATGAGATATACGAGGCGTATCTTATCGCATTGGAATTGGAACAATGTGGACGTTTGATGTGCATACATGTTGTATCAATTCCTTTGTTCGCAGATTGTTGCGTGTACCACAAATATTTCACCGCATTTTTTAAAATTAATTTTACCAATTTGCCATTTTCAAATTGATTGCTACTGTATCTTAGAAACCAGTTTTAAAATGATAAATTCGTAAAACTAATTTTAAGAAATTTGTAATACTTAGACAAAGATTTTTTAAATAACTCCAAACGCCGCCATGTCCAGCATTGGCGAGGTAAATTAGATAAGCTGACTCACCTGTACATACGACACATTTATTTTCAGATAAGCTGATTGACCAGCATTTCGTTAGAAAGCAGCACCCACACATCTACATTTTATTACTTTTTATTTGCTTCACTTCGTAGTATGGGACAGATTGTCTGTTTGGTGCATGAAGCACATAACCTATAAATCTGAAATATCACCACAGATCAGTGTTTCGACACTAATAAATATCAACTCTCTCTCGCATTATAACAGTACATAACCAATACTGGAACTGTGTGTACATCTCTGTATATTTCGACGGATATTTTAATATTTATGTAATGGGTTCTTACTGTTCTATTCGGTAGTGTAGCGAAAACAGCAAAATAGCAAATTGTACATCAGTCACAATGTCATTGCATCGGTAAATAACACGATTTTCCAATTTACATTCGTTTCAAGTTAAGCTGGACTATCAAATGACGTGCTTGATGATGTGTATCTATGCGTCTCGTTTCACCCTAGTGCAACCTCTATACGGTATCCCAGTCTATTCATAAATAAAGAGGTATTGTTCGATTTTGGGCTGACCAATCGGCACGTAATAATTGCAGCAATGTTCAGATGTAATTCTTTTTTCAAACAATTTTCATTCTATAGGTTAGGTGCTCCATGGTCTGGAGTGGTCTATGACTTAGGACTATCGTTTCACAAAGACATAAATGTCTTCCCGTTGTATCTCTAACGGGGTAGTCAGAGAAGACGGAGGGCTAAGCGTCGCGGTCATACTTCTTTCGCTTCCTCAAATCTCATCATTCTCCTCACACATTTTCGCCTAGTAATGCGAGTGTTTTTGACATTTCCGTCAAACTTCTCTTCATAAGTCAAACTTGGTCTTCATTGGCTCCTTTTATTACTCGATTTCGCTCTGTAGATTTTTTTAGTCAGTCTTTCATCAGTCATTCTTTCTCTCATCTCTCTCAGGTACTCATGTGCCTGAACCATCTAAGCATTCCTTTCTTCATTTTTACAATAACGCTGTCGTGACGTGGAAACGTCACGTTGCCAGCAGCCGTGTGCTTATTACCTAACTTGTAGTCAGCATGTGACAGCCAAATATCGCGCGATATCTGCTGTCAAAACAAGAATTTGTATAATGTAATTTGTGTATTAGCTACTGAAAGATGTGAAACATTGGAACTATTTTGTACAGAAACAATGCATGAAATAATTTTTTATTTAAGGAAATAATACGGCATAATCAAAAAACATGGCTCAATCAAAAACAAAATATTCAGATTTTTTTTAAAGAAAAAAATTAATCTTTATTTAAAAAACAGGCGACGTTTTCGGAAGTGAATAACAACACTGCATACGCTATAGGTAAACGAGCTCAGTACAAGCGCGTGGCGACGCATTGTTACATCGCCACGCCAACAGCCGCACGCTTATTACGTAACTTGCAGACAGCATGCGACAGCCAATATCGCGTGATATCTGCTGTCAAAATGAGAATTTCAACCGCGAAAAGTGCATTTTACGGTCATAGAATAATAGATACGCAATCATCGTACATTATATTAATTTTTTATTATATTTAGTCACCGGTCGCGCAGTGATCGCGTGGCTGTCGCTGTCTGAAAATTTTTAGGTAATAAATAACCGCGACGGGCAGCGTCCGCCGCATAAGATGTTTCACATCTATAATATTCATGAAATAGTCGACATTTTATATGACATGGATTACGTAATTGGACTGAATTGAGCTTGGATGACGTAGGTATACCTACCTACCTAATTGAATATGACGTTTCGATATATAAAATGTCACAATAATTGAATGTAATAATTGAAATTAAGTGAGTGTATTCATGTATGCAATTGTTACTGTAATTTTGGTAGTATTAAACTTTATTATATGTATGCTAACATGACATATTCATTGTCAGGTTGTCGCCTGAGCTCCTAGTCCTTAGTATCATCCATAAACCATAGAAGTATACATATACTGGCGTATAGACGTACCTACAACGAGTGCGAGTGATAATGTAATCGTTTATGATAGTGCCACGAGTAGGAAAGGGACAGCGAACGGGACGCTTATGTAACCTGTTGAATGACAGGTCGTTACAAGTCGTCACACTGTGGAGAACGCTATTGGCTTATTTCATTATTTTGTGTTATTCCTGTTTTATTACAAAGAAGTACTGTATTTTTCAATAATGGTTACGTGTTCTGTATTTG
This sequence comes from Zeuzera pyrina, assembly GCA_907165235.1. Lineage (NCBI taxonomy): Eukaryota > Metazoa > Arthropoda > Insecta > Lepidoptera > Cossidae > Zeuzera > Zeuzera pyrina. Next base: position 17,033,648 of record OU015639.1, on the reverse strand, counting down.
ACTGTGATATTAGGTTTAAAGAATTTTTATTTCTCATTAGAAATTTTACATTTCACTTAAATGAGAAACTTATAAATATGACATAAAGCAAAATTAATTGTACATTGAAAGCGTAGTTAAATTAAATTATTTACATCACTGTAACAATCTGTATTTATTCTAAAACAAGAATATTTGATAGCATTCGTGTCTGGATATCTTTCTTCTTAATTAATGTCATATTAGTATGTATATCTTTAAACAATATCTTACGTATTAATAGGCAGGTATAGTATGTATAGGTTTGTGGAATGCTCATCAGGTTTGTTTGTTTGTATATTTTGATTTTAGGTGTTAGATAATCGTAATTAAATAACACTTTAATAAGTTTATTTTGAGCGACCTGTATCGTTTGTATGTTCATTTTTGTCGCTGAATCCCAAATTTCATCGAGATAGTCTACATGTAGCTTAACAAGCGAGTTATACTATATTAAATATCCTACACCCCGCGGAAGACAGCGAACAATACCACGCAAAGCACAGGTCAAAGATGTCAACTTTGATTTAATTTTTTCTATGTGGTCTTTCCAGCCAAGACAGCTATCAAGAACAAGTCCCAAGTTTTTTTCTTTACTACATATCGCATTATTCATTATTTATATATTACATATCGCAATATTCAAGGGAATCATTCGTTTCATAGGTGACAATGACAAATTAAAAATCGTCACGCGTCAACGAGCTCTGTGTTCGTCTATATGCCAGTATGTATTCTAAGTGTATAGTGCCATCTATATACTCGTATCATGTACCCTATTCAAAAGCAAATAGATGATTTATTTATTTATCTGAGGTTCTTGGCTTTGATTAGTGGGAATCGGTCAGATTATTTCTACTGTTTTTATTTTTTACATACTGTATATCTGATATTAGCAGCATTCCTTCATTGGTCACAAACGCAAAATGAGATCACCTCTTCAATTGACTCTCTCATTCAACCGTGCGGTATCCACTCATCGTTATAGCTACATTAAAATATACCTTATTACAACGGAGTTAACAACATATAAGTTGTATAATAATTTGGTATTTGCAATTGGGTTAACAGGTAGGTTTTATTATGCATCATGACATGTGTGTTATTTTGGATATTGAAATAATATGGTTTCCAGATTTCTAAGGAATACCTACCTACTACATACAGACTTAGGCTGACTTACGAAGATCAAATAGTCAGTGTTAACTGACGGAAATGTCAAAAGCACTCACATACCTAGGTGAAAATGTGTGAGGAAAATGATGAGATTTGAGGAAGCGAAAGAAGTACGTAAGGATCGTGACGCTTAACGCTCCGTCCTCTCTAACTACCCCGTTAGTGATACAGCGTGAAGATATGTATGTATGTACCTACTATTTATAATACCCACGTACCCATGTACCCACGACTTCGTCTGTGCGGAAAATTTTTTTGTGGCTTTCCCGCGGGGTTATTACCTAAAAATTTGCAGACAGCGACAGCCATGCGATCACTGCGCGACTGGTGACTAATTGTAATAAAAAATTGGACGATTGCGTGTCCATTATTCTATGACTGTAAAATGCACTTTTCGCGGTAGCACCACTGAACAAATTACATTACATAAATTCTCGTTTTGACAGCAGATATCACGTGATATTGGCTGTCGCATGCTGTTCGCAAGTTACGTAATAAGCGTGCGGATTAGGTTAGATTACACGTACATGGATGTATACAATATCTGCTGTCAAAACTAGAATTTGTGTAACGTAATTTGTATAGTGTCGCTAAGTCTACTACGAAAACTGCATTTTACGGTTATAGAATAATAAACACGCAATCGTCATACAAGTTATTAATTTTTTATTACAATTAGTCACCGGTTGCGCAGTGATCGCGTGGCTGTAGCTGTCTGCAAATTACTGCAGCCAGTAAGCGATAGCCGAATCTTACGCGATAGATCGCAATATAATGTCGCGAATCACTATTGTTGCAGTTAATTAATCAGTGAACTAAAACTATTGCTGGTGACCCTATTTATGCTCCAAAAAGTCGTTTCACCGCATGGCACCGTAAATATCAATTTAAAACGTCGCGCGACCGTGGCGCAGTTACCGTTCATTACGTGATAAGTGACAACCCAGCAGTCAGACTAAATAAAATCCTGTCCAAATATAAAAATCGCGTAGAAAAAAACACTATCAGTTTTTCTCGAATTTTCCAATTTTCCGGGAAACTTTTCCAATTTTTCTTTCCATAAAAAACCTACTCAGAATATTACAAACATGTAACAAAAGACTCGCCAAATCGGTCTAGCTGTTCTCAAGTTTTGCTCTTAGCAACAAACAACAATTCCTTTTTATTTATATAGATTAACTGACATTAAGTTTACATAATAGAATTTTCTTTCTGTTAGATACTTCCGAAGTTGCTGAAGATCAACGATAGTGCGCCGCCCTTTTGGACGATAGAGAATTTTGTGTTCAGGTTCTATCGTCTATTATCGTTCTATTCTTGGTTTGAATAATTAAAGTAAATTTGTATAAGTACCAAAAACATTTTTGTTTTACTGTATATTTTGTAGCGCAATTTTATTTTAAGTGGCGCTATTCGAGCTTAGAGCACAGAGTAGCTTGAGCCGGCGTAAGTGAAAGCATAACGCAAACTGTTTATCAGTTGGTTCTTGGTAATACTAATAACAGTAATCGAAATCATGGGTGTATTATTATCAAAAGTATGGATATGACCAAAAATTATCTAATTAATTACCTCACATTAATCACATCTCTTAAATTAACACGACCTTCGTGGCGCAACGGCTAAGCGCGTCGGAACTTAAAACGGGGGTTGCGGGTTCGATTCCCGCCCCGAGTCTGGGTGTTTATGTATAATATATATTTATTTACAAAAGAAAAATATATAAGTAGTATATCAGTTGTCTAGTACCCATAACACAAGCGCTGTGCTGCTTACTTTGGGACTAGATGGCGCTGTGTGATATGTCCGAGTATATTATTATTATTATATTATAATTAAGTTTATATTATGATTTTTTATTTGATAATTTAGTAGAAGCTGTTTTTTGTTTATTTTTAAGAAAAGTACAGGTTCCGAGAATCTTAATAATAATATCTTTATTTCTTCACAAAAAATGAAAACTAAATGACATGATATAAAACATAGTACAGTTTTGTGGAAGACTGGACCCTAAGATAGGACAAGCCTGTATTATAGATCTCCAGAACCCCCCAAAATTTGTATAGTTGAAAGTAGACTAAGATTTTATTTAACTTTGAAAAGAAATAATAATAATTTGGAGAAAGTTTCCGTCACAGTTTGATATAGTATGCATGTATTTGTGTGTAAGAGGGATATGTCTGAGGCGTGTGGGAGTAAGTTAACGGTGAATGAGTGCATGTGTGTGCATGTCTATAAGTATGGGTGTATGTGTTAAGCGGGATAGAGTTATATACCCAGAAAGTAAAGTCAACCAGCAGTACTAAACAATTTTTCAGTCCCGTCATAATCGAAATTCTGTAGCCAATTTTTAATTTTCCGCTTACATTCAAATTTAGGTATTAATGATTGTTGTATTTACTGGTTTTAGTAACCAATTGCCCGTCGTTATTTTATCAGTGCAACATAGATTTTGTAGAGAAAGATTTTGTACACAGGGTTATTGGTAATTCGACGTATTCCCGTTAGGAGGTGATAGGGGTGACTATTTGTGGTAATTTATAATCCCTATATGCATTATGCAAAAGTGAACCATTTTTGAGTTATCATGTTTTTTAGCTTTTTTCAAAATAAGCCAAAAATGCAAAATCAAAAATTTATTAAAAAAAAGTATCAACTTAAATCTCATTTTTTCTTGTCATTTATAAAAACGATTAAACACTGGTTATTTATCAATATTAAAACAACAATTATCGGTCCAAATTAAAAAATGTGAAAAACGATATATAAAGATAAAGTCGATAATTATCGGCCTATTACCATAGTACCTAATATTTCTAAAATCATCGAATCAATTATATCTACTTACATTATAAAACACCTTGAAACCATTGATCTCATAACACAATTACAGTATGCTTATAGAAAACACAAATCAACTACTCTCGCTGCTCAACACGCTGTCGATTGCATACTAACGGGGATAGATGACAAATACAAAGTTACTGGGATATTCTGTGATTTTTCAAAAGCCTTTGATGTTATAGATCACAAATTACTTTTGGATAAACTACAATGCTACAATATTAAAAATAAAGCACATATGTTGATCAAGTCCTTTCTAACTGATAGACAACAAACTGTGGAAGTGTCGGTGAAAGGTAAAAATGGGAAAGAAAAATCTAAACCTGGAGATGTCACTATTGGTGTCCCACAGGGGTCTGCATTAGGAAATACAATGTTTCTATGCTTTATAAACGATTTGCCGTCCATCATAACCGATGGACTGATTGTACTATTTGCAAACGACATTACTGTCATCGCAAGTGCCAAAACATACGAGCAATTAAACGTTAAAGTGAACCATATTTGTAGTCAACTTAATGAATGGTTCTTCTCAAATGGACTCATACGAGGCATGCCTTTTAAGTTTTGTCGTTTGAAGAAAAAAACACAACTAGAACCTTATAGTACTTTTTATTGTTTTTCAAAGTATTCACCACGTAGCTTAATACACTTTTCCATTCGCTCAAACCAGTTATTATAACATTTATTCCACTCTAAAGTGGGGGTGTTCAAAATAGCTGACTTGAAAGCGTCGACTGCTTCTTCACCAGACTGGAACCTTTGACCACGAAGACTTTTCTTAATTTTAGGAAATGTAAAGAAATCGTTAGGGCTTAGGTCAGGACTGTATGGAGGATGGTCAAGAATTTCTACTTTTTCCTGCTTCAAATACTCAATCGTTTGACGAGCGCTGTGTGAGCTTGCGTTGTCGTGGTGCAGGATGATGCGTCGCTTTGAGTTAGATTTTCGAAGTTCGGCGATGACTTGTGGTAAACAAACTGTGGTATACCACTCTGCGTTAACCGTTCTACGGTCTTCAAGTGCAATAGTCACAACATGGCCGGTTTTTCCAACAAACGTGGCCACCATCTTCTTTGAAGTGCTTCGAGAACGAACAACTTTAGTCGGCTTTGGCTCGTCTTGAAAGACCCAGATTGTAGATTGTTGTTTGGAATCAGGATCGTAAGCATAGATCCAAGATTCGTCACCACTGATGATGTCGTAGACGTGATTTGACTCTCCTCGGTTGAACCTTTGCAGAGTTTTCTTACACCATCTGACGCGGGCCGCCTTGTGATCGTCGGAAAGCAGATGCGGTATCCAACGGCAAACTAGCTTTCTCACACCAAGCGCTTCATGCAAGATCTTCTGAATGGTTGTCCCTGAGATGCCTAATAGAGCCTCTATCTCTCGATACGTCACATGACGATCTTTGAGAATTAGTTGTCTCACAGCAATGATGTTATCTTCAGTGAAGGCGGATTTTGGGCGTCCTTCGCGAGATTTGTCACTAACACTAGTATGTCCACGCTGGAATTCTAAATACCAGCGTTCGACAGTCCGCAGACATGGGGCTTCATCACTGAACACAGATGTTAGCTCTTCAAAACACTGAAGCCGTGTCAGGCCCCTTCTAAAGTTGTAGAAAATTATTGCACGAACATTTTCCTTAGAAAGATTTTCGTACGTAACCTGACAGATTCCAATCGACGCTGTGACTAAACAATAGCATTAATCCTAATACTTTCAACTGTTTTGAGATTCAAAATTTAAACACATTCGAATATAGAACAGTTCCAAATTCAAAATTGCCGGGAAATATGGAAACGACAGAACTTAAAAGGCATGCCTAGTATTAAACCTGTTTAAATCGCACGTTATGATATTTGCAGGAACCTTCTCTACCTGCTATAAAATGTCCAATCCCTATTCATGACAGCTGCAAATTTCTCGGATTTACAATAGATTCGACATTGAATTGGAAGATACATATTGACTCTTTATGTGATAAGCTCAGTAGTGCATGTTATGTTTTGCGGAAAATAAAGCCCCTTGTATCAAGTGCAATACTAAGGCACACTTACTTTGCACACTTTTATTCTATTTTATCTTACGGTACCATCCTCTGGAGTGATTCAACTGACTCGGATCATTTTTTCATCATGCAGAAGCGTGCTGTCCGTATTCTTGCCGGTGTTAAAACCAGAAATACATGTCGAGGTTTATTCAAGCAAGCTGGTATAATGACTTTATATTCAATTTACTTGTACCAGATTATTATGTACGTTCGGCATAACTTGTCCAAATTCACTCTTCGAACAGGTGGCGGGCACGCGCTCAGAAATGTAGGACGATTAGAAAATGTTACACGAAGGACAAAGTTGGCAACAAAAAATCCCCGCGTGATAGGACCTACTTATTATCGCGTCTACCAGCCGACTTAAAAGATGAAAAAATTGATGAAACGTTTAGTCGCCGATTGAAAGACCTTTTATTGGATAAGGAATATTATTCAACAAATGAATACTTAAATTTTTGATATTTGTAAAATACGTATTTGTATATCTACAATTGATATTTTTTTTTTTATATTTTTGACATTTATTTTACATTTGAATTTAAATTTATTTTACTTTTTAATATTATGTTACTATTGTTTTTGACGATTATGTTATGTTTTGACATTTTATAACATTTGTAAAACTGACATTGATAATATGAAATAAATATATCTATCTATTTCAATATTTTTTTGAGATTATTTTCCACTAAAATGCCTTAAAACAAAAAAAAAACGTTATGAAACTTGGCTTGCAGATTATTTTAAAAACATAACCGTTTTCTTAGCTCTCCAACAATGCATAACAACTAGGAACTTATTTCAAAGAAACTGAAAAAAATGATCACAAAGGAAGCAGGCGGAAATTCGTATTCGAACTAAACTTAAGGTTGTTCTTTAAAATTTTCATAAAATTAATTAAAAGCAATACCCAATGTAAATAAAACAAAAAATACAAATTTAAAATAAAATTTAGAACCAGTAACAATTTAGTAGTAATAACAATTAACAATTAATAATAAGTAACAATTAAGATATTTTGTAATTTAGCCTAATTAAAGTTGAAAAACGATATTATTTCAATATTTTTTTGAGATTATTTCCCACTAAAATGCCTTAAAAGCAAAAAAAAACGTTATGAATCTTGGCTTGCAGATTATTTTAAAAAAATAAGCGTTTTCTTAGCTCTCCAACAATGCATAACAACTAGGAACTTATTTCAAAGAAACTGAAAAAAAAATGATCACAAAGGAAGCAGACGGAAATTCATATTCGAACTAAACTTAAAATCGCTGTTTGAATATGTTGGAAATAGGTTTAATGCGTACCTAAGCCAATGCAAGAAGTAAACTGGCAGGTTAAGAAAAAAAAAACAAAGTTTTCAAAGAGTTCTTTTTTCAAAAACTTTTCACGCGTGCATTGGTTTTGTTTTACAAATTGGCGCCTTGTTTTTTGAAGTAAATACACTCACGATTGTAGTTTAATTTTTAATTTGAATTGAAATATGGAAGAGCTTGATTAAAATGAACAGCGTATGTTCCAAAATAACACAAATGAAGAATATGCCAATATTGTGTTTTGTTACGGCTTTTGCAACGGTAACAGTGAAGCTGCTCGTCAAGATTATTCGCGTCGGTTTCCTAATCGCCGGTTACCCCATGTATCAGTTTTTAATGGAGTGTATAGGCGAATCCGAGAAACGGGTAGTGTTCAGACACGACAAATTAATGCCGGAAGACCCCCAGTCCATGTTGTTAATTACGAAGAGGATATTCTAAAAGAATTTATCGATGAACCAACAATTTCGACAAACACCGTCGCCCCAAGACTCTCTGTAAACACAATGGAAAGCGTGGTCTACAGTGCAGGATTCTATCCTTACCATTGTACTCCTGTGCAAGTTACTCACGAAGAGGACCCTGAAAGGAGAATTGCTTTCTGTAGATTCATGTTAATTGCAGATTTAGAAGACGCGTCTTTTTTGAAAAAAATCCTATGGACCGACGAATCCAAATTCGATCAAGATGGGATTATTAACTACCACATTGAACATTATTGGAGTGAGAAAGTGCACAAAAATCCTAATAAAAAGAGGCCAAAAGGGTCGTAAAGCCGTTTTTCGGTCAATGTGTGGATGGGAACAATAGACGACAATTTAATTGGACCACATTTTTTACCGAGCAATCTAAATGCTGCAGCTTACGAAAATTTTTTGACAAATGAAATGTTTGACCTCCTCGAAGACGTGTCTTTGGCTACAAGGCAAAAAACATGATATACCAGCAAGACGGATGTCCTGCACATTTTGGTGTCAATGTTAGACGATGGCTCGATAGCCATTTTCCTAATCGTTGGATAGGGCGAGGAGGACCCATTCCGTGGCCTGCGAGGAGTCCGGACTTAACGCCGGTTGATTTCTATGTCTGGGCTTACATGAAATCTCTAGTTTACGACGTCTCGCCTGTGTCATCCGCGGAAGACCTCAAAACAAGAATTATAAACGCAGCAAATGCGATGCGGAATAATTTGACTACTTCGGTAGTTAAGTCACAACTCAGAAAAAGAATGCGACTTTGCGTACGCAATAGGGGAAGTCACTTCGAGCAAGAACTTTAATTAGGCTAAATTACAAAATGTCTTAATTGTTACTTATTATTAATTATTAATTGTTATTACTACTACACTGTTACTAGTTCTAAATTTTATTTTAAATTTGTATTTTTTGTTTTATTTACATTGGGTATTGTTTTTAATTAATTTTACGAAAATTTTAAAGAACAACCTTAAGTTTAGTTCGAATACAAATTTCCGCCTGCTTCCTTTGTGATCATTTTTTTTTTTCAGTTTCTTTGAAATAAGTTCCTAGTTGTTATGCATTGTTGGAGACCTAAGAAAACGGTTATGTTTTTAAAATAATCTGCAAGCCAAGTTTCATAACGTTTTTTTTTTGTTTTTAAGGCATTTTAGTGGAAAATAATCTCGAAAAAATATTGAAATAATATCGTTTTTCGTCTCACATTTTTAAATTTGGACCGATAATTGTTGTTTTAATATTGATAAATAACCAGTGTTTAATCGTTTTTAAAATCAGAAGAAAAAATGAGATTTAAATTGATACTTTTTTTTAAATAAATTATTGATTTTGCATTTTTAGACTTATTTTGAAAAAAGCTAAAAAACATGATAACTCAAAAATGATTCAGTTTTGCATAATGCATATGGGGATTAAAATTATCACAAATAGTCACCCCTATCACCTCCAAACGGGAATACGTCGAATTACCAATAACCCTGTATAAGCATTAGAATCACCTCGTTTGGAATCATGTTGTATTTAGGTATATATATATATATATGCGTTAAAGAGGTACCGAATCCCGGGACATCTCAGGAATTTTAGGCCATATCCATACTTTTGATACCACCCCATTTGTGACCACTGGTAATAACTGACAGTTCGGAATATTAATTGCGCTGGTATGACTCGCACTTGTCACATTATTTAACAATATTTCGTAAACAGAAAAGCGATTTTATTAACGCAGCTGGGTGTGTACTTTTTTTGTTCAAACCGTGAATTTATGCAAAACTCTGATTTTCTGTATAATAACAGTCCAATAGCCGAGTTGTAGCCGTGTTGAATATTAATGAACCGTAGTAATTTAATTGAGATGTTTTAGAAATTCGTGGTGGGTACGGTTCTCAAAAGTTACGCTCAGTTCACACTGAGACGCGACGAGAGGACGCGACACAGATAATGGTACGTTCAACGAGGCCAGCGGTTAACTTAATACCTAATTGCGCTACTTCTGCAACAAGGACTCATTTTGTCATTATGGCAAACTAACCACGTAATCGCCTTACATTGTATCAAGTTACTTGGATGGAACGAAAAGCAAAAAAGCTAGCTTATTAAATAAAGCAAGCATACTGCGATCAGCGAGCGTATTGACCTGCAAAAATTAAAAACTCCTGAATATTGAAAACAAGATACTGCGAAAGAAAATTAACAGATTTGCATTATACTTACAAGAAACATTTTTTCGCACATAAAAATTGACCTCTATAACTTACTTTAGTTTGTGGTTAGAGGTTTATAACTTATAACACTGTGGTTATAACTTATAAGTGATAGTACTAAATGTTGATTAGAAAAACTACTTGGCTCATTTAAAAAGAAAGCTCTATGGCTAACTTAATTTTATACTTGGCAACATAAGACGGTACAAGCATACAGTATTCTATCTCGGCAGTGTCCTAGAGATAATTACCTACGGTCGCTCGGTACGTAAACACGCAATAGGGCTACCGACTTGGACTGAATGTTTTTGTTGGATTACGTAGTTGATAATAGGTACTATATTAAATTGTCATATTATCTTTTCATTTTATATTATTGCAAATTTAATAAGTTTTTATTTACGTAATTCTACTAGTATTTTATTTCTAGTTTCAAAAGTCTGTGAGTTAGTATGGTGGAAATGGACAAAAAAATGCATTTTGTGTTTTTTTGTGTGCAGTATAATTAAAAATCAGCAATAAATTAACTAGATCATTATGATAATATATTTCCTACAAATAAGCAAGAGAGAAATATTTCTGGTTTCGATATAGATGTATTCAAACATCCATACACTGAACATTGTGCTCGTAAACTTGATTGACATAATATTTAGACAGTAAATGCGCAGGAGCGTCTCATACCGTCCGACCACAACCGCGGCGCGCTCGCGACTCGTATGTCGAGATATGTCGAGATTTCGAGCGCGTCGTTTGGGAGCGTTTGTATGAAGATAGAATACTGTATGCTTACTTGTACTGTGACAGTACAGAGGCAGTCAAGGGTGTCCCCAGCCAATAGGATATAGCGGAGCAAAACGAGAGAGAGGACGGGAGGAAATAAATATGTACAGAGATTTACATTTTTATAGAAGATTTCTATTAAAACCTTTAAGTATAAAGGAAGCAGTATTTTTAAAATTCTGCTGATAATGACTTCAAATATTCTATTAAATATTTAAATATAAAAACTAAATATTTTTGCTAGATTTTGTAATATACTTTAGATTACATTAAGCAAAATATTTTTTAAGTTTGCATTTGTACAAATCTCAAAAATTTAAAAAAGAAACTTCGAAAAATCAGATGTTAGGAAGAGTCATTTATTCTAGATATACGTGTTATCTACTAATAAAATTTGTATACTGAAACCACAGACTTATTAGCTACTAACGTAAACTAAACATTGCGTAGTTTAAAATGAAACTGAATCACCTAACAACAATAACTACAAATAACAATTAACATATAATAATTATTTTATTAATATTTTCTTGGCTAAAGAAATACTTAACATATTTTTTTGCTAATATCTAGAAGGGGGAACTGTCCTCCTTTGCTCCTTGGGGACGCCCATGGAGACAGCTCTGTTTGTTCCTCAACAATAACAATAGTTAACCGCAAATGAATGTTTATTTGACCAATACGTAACGAATTATTCATTCTCATCACAATGTATAAGGAAAACAATACATGTACTCGCCTCTTTTAATAATACAATTTCATTGACTCGTATTTGCGGCATGAGCAATCACATAGCAATATAATTCTCTGACAGAATTACACTACTTAAATATTATAACCACAGATTAAGTAGTTACTAGCCTAAAATTGAAGCATCACTTTTGGCCGCGATTTGTTTGAGAATTCCAAACAAATCGCGTTTCGATTTCCTTACGATATTTTATAAAATAGTCAATTTTTTTTATTAATTCCTCGGGATTTACAAAGGTTAGGACTTTTGTTGTATATTTCCTGTAAGATTTAACTAATGCTAGGTTAATAGGAAAAGTATAGGAAGGAACGATAGGAAGAGAGGTAGAGCCATGCTGCATTGCAGCACGAATTGGGCCAGCTCGCCCGGTGAAATACCACCCTCTCACAGAATATCGCCGTGAAATAAAAGTATCTATTGCTGTTGTGTTTCGTTCGGTGAGTGAGTGCCGGTGGCCCATCACCCCTCTCTCCCCCTCCTTTCCCTTCTTTCCCTATTTCAATAAAGGCCGGCAACGCACCCGTGACGTTGCGCGTGTCCATGGGCAGCGATGGTCACTTTCCATCAGGTGACGCGCTTGCTCATTTTCCCCCTCTTTTATAAAAAAAAATAATAGTTTTAATTAACAACACAGAAGTAGGAATTGTATACTATATACTAACTATATATACTTAGATAGTCCTCGTTTTTACGTCATGTTATGTGCCAGTAATTAGACGTATAACGTAACGTCGTAAAACGGGTCATATTTTTTCATACATTTATATGTAAAAAAATTATTTAGGTTCTTGTAAGTGAAAAAGTAGATTTTCAAAATATTAATAACTTTTATTTATTGAGAAAATGACACGTGTAAGAAATATAATGCACATACATACACAGGAATACGGAAATTATGTTTTTTTTGCAAAAAAAGTCTTCTAAACGCATTTGTTTCGTGTCTTTCTTTCTATTTTAAAACTAAGCCGTAAAACGAGCAATTGTTCGATCTTCTCTGTTTGTCACATATCGATTTCCTCAGAGTTATTTGACATAAACAGTTATTTAGAACAGTTAGAGTTACTGGTGGTTAAAATATAGAGCAAAACTTAAAATTCGAGTTATGTTTTTTCGAGCTTAGTTTCAGAGCTAAAGGTAAAAATTTTGTTTTGTTGTCTTCTTTTTTTTGTACTGGCAACTTGTTTCATATTTAGTACCTGGGCTACCGAGCTTTGCTCGTTGATGTGTCTAATATAAAAATAAAAAAGTGACCACATTGTAGGATTCGAACCTCCACACTTTGGCGCGGCAGACCTATGTTCTAGCCACTGTGCTATCGAGAAGGTAAACTCTGTAGTGAAATTAAAAAAATTTAGAAGCTTTAAGTGTGTAAAAACGCAGAGAAAACGATTTTTTACCATAATTGAGAACTAGCTAGACCGATTTTTTGCTCCTGTAAACCCCTATATTGTAAATTTCATCGAAATCGCAAGAGCCGTTTTCGAGAACGCGATTACAAAACATATTATTTAAATTATACAAATATTGCACTCATAATAATATAGGAATATAAATATTCCCGCCATTAATATTGAACATTAGGTGTATCTCTGATGTAACTGTCATCTTAATATCACAGATTAATTAGTTACTAATGTAAATTAATACCAAGTCCTTATTACTCCTCAGTAAGGTGATAGCAGACTTAACTGAAATTAGAATGGACTATTTGGAAGAACGCGAAAACTTCAGCTGCACATTTATATTCAAAAAGGATAAATATTTCAAAATTTTAATACTATTGAAAGAACTATTAGATGCAACCATTTTGTATGTCGTAGGATAGTTACTTACGACCTCAGACTAAATTAAGGACAATACTTACAAAATAACTAGCAAACATCCGTGAGTTCATTCGCGCGAAGTTCATACCTTTGTAAATTATAAATTATAGGCTATATGTTATTTTGAAGTGCTATATATATTACTGTAAAGTTTCATCATAACCCGTTCAGTAGTTTTTGTGTAACAAACATTCATCCATCCTCACAAATTTTCGCGCCAATAATATTAGTAGCAATAATTTCGTGTCATAAATATTGTATTATTTAAATACAATTCTATATACAACATTTTTCAATATAATTGCTGCTTTCATTCTATAGAATGCTTTTGTCTGGTTTATAAGTTTTTACATACACAAATATCTTCACGCTGTATCCCTAACGGGGTAGTCAACGAGGACGGAGCGGCAAACTTCGCGGTTCTTACATACTTCTTTCGCTACCTCAAATCTCATAGCCCTCCTCACACATTATCGCCTAGTATTTTATGATTTTAATTAATAAAGATACTTTTAACACAATTATAAAATTTGCAATAATTGTTAATGGTTAAAAATAATAAATGTATTGTTTAAACTATTGATTTTAAATCGTGTATGATTAATTACAAATATAATAAGTTGTAATTTGATTAACTATTTCTATTACTCATTTATATACATACATATGTATTTCACAATTAGTGTGTGAGTGGGTAAGTGTACAATAAAATACGTATTTAGAAAATTTGTCTGTTTAGAAATTACATTGTAATTAATTCAATATGTAGATAATATATAATTTATGCTTATCTTTTTTTATTTTTATTTACTGTTTATACAAGACAATTCAGGAAAATAAACAAAAACGCATCTCGCAAAACTTATATAAGTTTGTCTGCGATGTGCATGGCCCTTGCATTTTTTTATTTTTATTTACTGTTTATACAAGACAATTCAGGAAAATAAACAAAAACGCATCTTCGAAAACTTATATAAGTTTATCTGCGATGTGCATGGCCCTTGCATTTTTTTATTTTTATTTACTGTTTATACAAGACAATTCAGGAAAATAAACAAAAACGCATATTCGAAAACTTATATAAGTTTGTCTGCGATGTGCATGGCCCTTGCATTTTTTTATTTTTATTTACTGTTTATACAAGACAATTCAGGAAAATAAACAAAAACGCACCTTCGAAAACTTATATAAGTTTGTCTGCGATGTGCATGGCCCTTGCATTTTTTTATTTTTATTTACTGTTTATACAAGACAATTCAGGAAAATAAACAAAAACGCATCTCGCAAAACTTATAAGTTTGTCTGCGATGTGCATGGCCCTTGCATGAAAACATTAATTATAGTATACATGTATCATCTATGTATGCAGAAATGCTACACTTATATACCCACAATTGAAATATTTGCTTCGAATGATACGCGAGTGCATCGCGACTGTAGTTAGTGCGGCACACGACGTTAAACCAGTTTATGTACTTAATATTGTATACAGATGCTTCAATCGGATTTCAATCTAGCTTAGTAATAAAATGTTGTATGCATGTGTAGTGAGTATCAATACATAATATGTATTGATACTCACTACACATAATCTACAATAAGTAGAAAAGGAATAACACGTAATTATTGAATCCCCGTTGGTGACACAGCGTGAAGATATGTATGTATGTATGAATGTATGTATTGAATGTGAGTTGTTGAAGCGTTCTAAAGCATGAGACCTTCTATTATATACTGTGAAATACTGGCCTTATGGGTTCGCTAGGTCCTATGACCCAATCAAATGTAATTAAGGCGATTTAAATTCGGTTGTGTGTTCATCACTCATACTGTCTGTGACTGTGTTGTTTGATACTCGAGTCTTCTTCCATTGTCATAGTGAGTCAGAATATTGCAATAATAATGTTGTATTTCTAAATAATGTGTTGTGGAAATGCAGTAATATTATTCTTGCCTTTAAATATAATGTGTTAAAAGACATTTTCAAAGCAAGTTTTTTTTTAATTCGTCCGAACTTTCCATTGAAATAGAGTGTAGAGACAGTGAAATATTAATTAAAGTATGTGTTATTGGTAGCTTATAAGAATGAGTTTGAATATAATATAACTTTTATTACAAGACGTGTAGGAGATTACTTCAGAAGAAGTTGTACCAGTTATTTTCATATTGAGAGTCGCGAACAATTTCGTATTCAGACAGGAACTTTCTTTATATTCGCTATAAAACATGGATGGGGGTAAAAGGAAATGTAATAGAGTTGAAGATCTGGATGTGAATGACGTCAGAGCTGTGTTGGAAAAGTGGAACATGAACGAGTTCATTGACTTCGTGGAGGAAAAACACTTGGATGGACGGAAATTACTGGTAATACATTAGAACATTACATTTAAAATAATTTTATTCCCACATAATTTTACTTAGAAATCGAATAGAAGTAGGATTAGGATTATAAGATACGATTTCATCCTGGTTCATTGCTTAATTTTTAAATTGTATCATTTTTGGAAGTAATCTGTTTTGTATACCTAGAATAAAAAAAAAATTATTCAGTGAAGTATTTAATTGAGTGTTTTTTATTTACGAATGTTTTTTCTGAGATTATAGATGCAGTAAAAGTGTCCACTTTTTATCGTCGAAGTGGAATGGAATCTTACAATATGATATTTCCAACACCCTAGCCTTTAGTGAAATTATACGTATATCTTTAAGCAATATCCCTAACGGGATAGTCAGAAAAGACGGAGCGCTAAACTTCATGGTCCTTACATACTTGTGCTCCTTTCGCCTTCTCAAATCTCATCATTCTCCTCACACATTTTCGCCTAGGTATGCAAATGCTTTTGACATTTCCATCAGCTAACGCTCTGTCTATTTGATCTTCGTAAGTCAGGTTTCTGTTACCACTCAATTTCGCTCTGTTAATTTTCTTCGTCAGTCTTTCATCACTCACACTTTCTATGTGCCCGAACCATCTAAGTATTCCTTTATTGATTTTTACAATAATGCTGTCGTGAAAACCAGTAATACTGCATATCTCTTCATTGCTCATTTTGTCCGTAAGGGTAACACCGCACATATTTCTAAGAGGTCGCATTTCTACTGCTTTTATCTTACTTTCAGTCGATTTCGGACATATCCAAGCCTCAATACCGTAAAATAAAGTTGGTCTTTATTTTGTACTAATACAGTATGTAATGTAGTTTATTATCGATACCGTCAAGTACTTACTTCCACAGATGCAGTTGCAGTTAGATTTGTAGAGGTTTGGAGGTCTGAAAAATTTAATGAGCCTAAAGTTTTACAGATCTCCAAAAGTTATTTTCAAATTTAACATTTCTTAATTATCGTACGAAACCCTTTAATCACTAGTCAAACTCGCGCTTGGTCGATTTTATTTAAGAAAAAGACGAAACAGTCTTTAAATATAAAATGTCTTTTATTCCTTCCTGGAAGATATTTGGGATGGGTGCCTGCTCTTTGTGATATAGTTTTATTGCATAGAACTTGGAGGAACAGTTTATGACCGCCGACATTACAAACGTAGTTTGGGTTCCGGTCATAATTTTTGTCATAATTACTGCTGAAACGAAAACTAACTCAAAGCTCCAATTTTGCACCAAAACTTGCTGAAATCAAAAGTTCGAGAATAATTCAATTTTGTTATGTGGACATTATTTACTGTAAACTCCTGCGGTAAATATCGTTTTTCAACTACTGGCAGACAGATTTTATGCTCCCTATTTATTATAAAGCTCGAGTGAACTTTTCTCACACTTCGGAATTAATAATAATGGTTTACAGTCTGTCATAGGACTTTATCTAGCTTTCAAGCAATTTAAGTTTCGATGTCGCCTCGGTTCTTACCGCCATCGTAATAAAACTTAAATCTAATTGCATCAACTACATTACAAAGTTTGCGGACAGTAGCTTGCAAAGTTACAATTTATTGCTCAGTTATCTATGTCATAACTTACAGGAGGTCACCGAAGGCATCGTTAAACTGTGGCGGCCGAAAGTTAACGCAAAGAAATTTATATCGTTCGTTCAAGACTTGAAACGGAATCAAGAGAAATATTTAGAAACTTCAAAAACTTATAGAGGAATATCTGAAATAAAAACTGAACAAAAGGAAGCAGTGGATAACAAAATAAAAGCACTAACAACTGTCTCTATCGAAAGTCAATACCAAACTGTGAGTGTGAAAAGAACGAAAGAGGAAAATCTTGCATCTGTCAGTGTAGGGAGTGTGGAAGAGATATTAAAAAAGATAGTACCACCAAAGAGTTTTCTTTATAGAAACCAATCAAAGAAAACTGACAAAACGATTTCTTACGTGCCAATGGAAGGAAGTCCCCAAAAGAGGCCAAAACGATTTTTCCGGTTAAGCTCATACGAATATCCGTTCGAAGTACGAAGAACATCTAAACCCGATGCTTTTAGCGACAGAGGTTACTATTCAGTCAAAACCAATAGTAGATACTACATTCAAAAAACTCCGAAAAAATCTGAATCTAGAACTAAATACAAATCTTTAGGAACAACAGAAGAATTGAACGAAAACTTACCAGAAGATCACTTTTACGAAGATTTGTGTTATTACGACATTGAAAAAAAAGATGTAAATGATAAGACCGACCAATTAAATGTTCCATCAAGTACTCCAGTTCCAGTGAAGCCATGCATAGTAAAAATACAGGAACTATTTCAATCATTCAAACTACCTTTCTTCAAACGAAATGAAGTCACAAAAACAGATAAAAATATACCAGTAAATGAAAAAAAGAAGAATACAGAAGAAGAAAAACCTACTCAAAAAAATAGCGAGGGTCATATATATGAAAACACTGATAGTATAGCTAATATGTATGATTCGGTGCATATAAAATCAGATACCGATAATAATGACAAGGGAAAGGAACAAGTAAGTACTATTAACCATTTTTTTTATGTAAAGATATTATTACATTGATATAGGTACGGGGTGGATTTGAGTCCATTCGATAAAATAATGTGGATAGTTCATATCAATATAATACTTACGTAATGCTGTACCAAATTCAAGTAAATTAAATTTTCTTGCAGTACAATTGTTTGTAACCTTGAACAAAATTAGTATTGTTACTCAGTTGTGTCTGCGCACGCCGTGGTATTTTGATTGTGATACTATTTTTTTAAGTACATATTATGTTTTTAAATTTAGAATTGTATTAAATTAAAAAGATATTCTACCGCTTAGTGATTTATTTGATAAATTACAACGTAGAATTGATCTTAATCATGAGCAGAGCTTCCAATTTAAATCTGTCGATTGTTTTAGATTTCACCCTATATAATTGGAAATAATACCTATTTAATTGAATAACAATATGTTAGTAAACCAAAGTATTCTTACAAATGTTTAAAATTAATAGTTTCTACTGTAAATTGACCGTTCCTGGACTAATGCCCGATTTTACCAAAGCCCCTAATACTACCTAATACTTAGCGAGGCCCTAAAACAGAAACTACTTAGAAAGTATCATTGTTAGCGGGCCCTTATCTGATTTTAGGGGTTCGATAAGTATAAGAGGCCTTTGGTGAAATCAGGCATAAATCATATAAAAATTGTTGAATTGGTTTCTTACTTGTAATTATTTTACATAATCATTTTTTTTACACAAGTTAGTATGCGCGTATTCCTGTAGAATTTAATACATACATAGTTCATCATTTCATTGTACACCATTATATTTTTATATTAACAAATAGAACTTTTGTCGTTACTTTTACATATTAAAAGTACTCAAAGTACAAACAGAATATTATGAAAGTTGATTATATCTTCCCACGCAGACCGCAATATTTCGTCAAACCATAGAAAGTACATATATATATATGTAGATAGCTATAGCTGCATTAATGACAATTTTGAATAATTGTTTATCTAATGAATTAACATTTTCAAAATGTTATAAGCACCTTTACATTAACATAATTGTAATTAGTCTTATATATAGATAGCCTTTAGTCTTCAGGGAGGTCCTTAATGAATTAATCATAATGTTCAAAGAAGCCAAGGAAGATCAAGGCTGACTTATGAAGATCACATAACTAGAGTGTCAGCCGTCGCAAATGTCAAAAGCGCTCGCATACCTAGGGGAAAATGTGTGAGGAAAATGATGAGATTTGAGGAATCAAAAGAAGTATGTAAGGACCGCGACGCTTGGCGCTCCGACCTCTCTGACTAATTCGTTAGAGATAGTGTGAAGATATGTATGTACAATATACAATAAAAAGTGCAAAGAAAAAATTATAAACTTTTGCACAAACAAAAAATATATGTGTAACTAATATCTAATAATAACATTAAATTAAATTGAAAATTTTATTTCTAAAAATTGGTATTATAAAAATTGGTATTATAAAGTTCACAGTAGTTTAGGTGTTGCATGCAAGCGAGGAAGATTCCGGATTTGATTCCCAGTCAGTCGGATCGATTTAAGAAATGAATTTTTCTGGGCTACTTCGACTCTGAGTGTACTGGGACACGTCCCCAGTAGTCGTCGTCAGGTTCTCATAGCACAGGGAATACCCTAGTTTCAGAGCAGATGATCAAGTGTGTATGGTCTGGCGTATTCATTTTTTTACGTTTTTTTTGTAGAATAATATGGCTGTGGAAGACTATTTGGAACCGATTCAAGCTAACAAAGACTACTGTGACGTCAACTGCAGAGACAGAGAAGATTCGTTATTGGCTTATATCATGAATATATTTGAACATCGCTTCGGTATGAAACGTGGTAAGTAATTTGAATAGGTAGAGCTCATTTCTATCCAATTTACTAAATAGGTAAATAAGATTTAATATTTCATTTAATTAAATAGGATATTAACATACATAAAACAGTTTTGACGTTTTTTTTTATGAAAGTAGCTAGAGCTACTACTAGAGTAGCTAGTAAAAAGTAGCAAGTAGCTAGAGTAGCAAGAGCTAAAGTGTTAGTCGACGAAAAAGTCAAAAGCACTCGTATACCTAGGCGAAAATGTGTGAGGAGAATGATGAGATTTGAGGAAGCGAAGTATGTAAGGACCGCGAGGCTTGGGGCTCCGTCCTCTCTGACTACCCCGTTGGGGATACAGCGTGAAGATATGTACGTATATGTGTTTTATGAAAGAGGGGGCAAACAGCAAGCGAGTCACCTGATGGAAAGCGCCCATGGATCACCGGCGCCCATGGACACACGTAACGTCCGGGGAATCACGCGTGTGTTGCCGACCTTTAAGGAAAGGAGGGGGAGGGGGGAGATGGACCACCGTCACTCTCACTTACCGAACGAAACAACAGCAATAGATGGTGTTATTTCACACCAATATTCTGTGAGAGGATGGTATTTTAGCGAGTCGGTCCAATTCGCGCAGCAATGCAGCATGGCTCTACTGCAGGAACAAACGCGACATAACAAGAACAACACGATATAAATTACATAGACACACACTACATAGATATTTAACATTAAGATTTTATAATAATACGAGCTGTTCATGTCCGGCTTCGCCTGGGTAAATTTCATGTCTCAATCTTTCCAAAATTTCCGACAATTCCGATGGATTTTCTCAAAATTTTCTTTTATACAAACTTTGTCCTGATAATTACGAACACAACAGAAATCAGCCACATCGGTCGATCCGCTCTTAAGTGATGATCTTTCATACCTGCGGTAATTTATTTTATTTGGCATGCTGTAGATGGGCACCGACCACCTCAAATTCAAATTCAATATTATTGGGAACCAATATTCTTGGGATTATGTGATTGTAACTTAGGAAGAACCTCTAATTGGTTTGGGTGCGGTTCCATATATATTTGTATATTTTTAATGGAACGACTGTTGGTTTTTCGCAATAAATAAAAAAAAAATATAGATTGGAAGGAAGTTTTTTGTCGCACGTTGCACTCCAGACACTTGACAAATGAGAGCTAGGTATGGGCTGGGCCAAAAAAAGTAGCGACGCTTATTCAACAGACTTCTTTTTCTTTTGTGTGTTCACCGATAACTTCGTCAATTGTGGACTGACTTCCAAAACTCTTTTTTCGCTTGAAAGGGTATACTTCCTAGGTGGTCCTATTAAAATGTCAGTGATATTGGAGCTTGGACTTCGAAGATATATTAAAAACGCTAACTGCTTACAACTTTTATTTATATTGATGATTCTCTTGTGTGTCATTACGCTCAAGAATTAGAAAAGAAATTAATTGTAGACCTACCCTAGATATTTATTTAGGCCAAGGTCACTCAAAAGGGAGAAATAAAAAATTATGAAGAAAAAGTTAAACAGTCTTCAAAAAAAAACACTGAAAAGTACAAAATAACTATCTTTTACAAATCAAAACTTAAGTATAAAAATAACTTTACAAATACCTATATGATTAAATTTGACAGCTATTGAAGTCTGTGGCAAATCAATGTGCAACAACAGAAATTTTATTAGTTTGTTAGACTTGGCATCGACTTCAGTAACTGTCAAATTTAATTATATAGATATTTGTCGTATTTGTAAAGTTATTTTTGTACTTGAGATTTGATTAGTAACGGATAGGTATTTTGTACTTTTCAGTGTTGTTGTTTTACATTTAATTACTCTCAAACGTTGTTAATTAATTTAGTCATGCCTGTTATTTAATAGATAGTATATAGCAAAAGGAACTTAGTTCCAACCGGGCATCGCACATACTACTGTTTTGTTTTTATAATTATTTTACAATTACTTATAATATTCTATTGAAGTCTGTAAGTTACATACAAATAACATTGATTTTTATGTATATGGAAATTGCTCCATAACACATGTTTTACATAAAAAAAAATTCAAAAAGAATGTTTATCTTTTTGGCAAATTCGATTGAAACGAACTATGTTACTCGTATACGAGTAGATTTTCGTCAGATAATTGGTCTCATAAAACGTAATACACTTCTAGACAATTGCACCAATTTGCGCAACTCTGAACTGAGCACTAGGCTTGAGTTGAAGATAGTCTGTAACCTGGAAGTTATAGGTATCTTATTGATTGTGTTCAATTGAACTTACGTTTTCGGAGAGTTAAAAAAATTATATTTGGCTCCGTACCTACTTTGTGTAATGCTATCACAGCAATTCGGGTCTCTTTATCACCCCACTCCATTTTAATATTAAAGGAATGTTTAACAAAGATTGGCGCGAAAATGAGAAAACATTATCCACTATTATATTAACCGAGCAATATTTGTATACATATTTGATATCGTTTTCTCGAAAACGGCTTTAGCGATTTCGATGAAATTTAAAATACAGGGGTCGAGGGAGGCGAAAAATCGATCTAGCTAGGTCTCAATTCTGGGAAAAATATTTTTCTCCGTCTTTCACACACTTAAAACTTCTAAATTTTTTTAACTTCACAGCAGAGTTTACTTTATCAATAGCACAGTAGCCGAGTGTAGGTTTTCCACGTCGAAGCGCGCGGGTTCGAATCCTGCAATGTGGTTAGACCTTTTTTGTTTCTTTTAGAATATTTTGAAATAATATGTCTAAATTCAGTTTGCAACAAGTATCTAATAAAATCATATACCACATTAATAATGTACCTATAACAAGGAAATAAAATGTGAAATAATTATAAAAACATAGATTTCATAAATTCAGACAACCTGTCCCGTAATACCAAGTGAGGCAAATAAAATCTAGATGTGTGGGTGCTGTTTTCTAACGAAATAGCGACCAATCAGCTTATCTGATAATAAATGTGTGGCGTATGTACAGGTGAGTCAGGTTATCTGATTTAGCTCACCTCGGACACGGCGTCTTGCTCTGGAGTTATTTGTAAAGTCTATGGCTAAATCACGGAGAAAAATCTATAATTTATTTTCTTGAACAATGAATTTAATGTTAAATTTCATGGACTACCTTTATTTTAAAATACTATGAAGAGTAGTATTATACAAGCAATATTTGTATATTTATAATCGCGTTCTCGAAAACGGCTCTAACGATTTCGATGAAATTTACAATATAGAGCTTTACGATGGTTAAAAATCGATCTAGCTAGGGTCCAATTTTGAAAAAAATCGTTTCCTCTATGTTTTTACACAGTTAATACTTCTAAACTCTTCTGTTTTCACAACTAGATCTACCAACGTGAAACACGCAATACGCTGAAATTTTAAACCGCACCAAGTAAAGCTCGGTCGCCCAGATACTGAATATTTATACGAGAATGACAGGTTCCAAATTCAAATGTAATATTATTGTTTTTTTTTATTGTAACTGTATTTATGGCCAGACTGTGTATATAATAATATAGTGTACATTGTGGTAAAAGGAAACACAATTAGAGTAAATTTTCTCTATAGAATTCTTTACCAAAATGGACTGTTTTTACATTTTGTACCTACATTGAAATGGGAATGGTTTCATGTGCAATTTCTTTGCTTATTGAAACATTAGAAACAGAAAAATCTGAAAAACATCTAGCAATTTTATTTTTGGCGCTAACGTTATTTAATGCGCGCCCTCTAATGCATTCTTTTTTTCACGTACGAATGTAAATAGCGAACAATATCTCGTCTGTTGCCGTTCAATTTCGATTTAGTTCGGCTTCTACAGCAAACCTGCCAAAACTATGACTAAAAAATCGTTCCTGTAATTATAAAAGTGGTAGAGCCATGCTGCATTTCAGCACGAATTGGGCCGACTCACCCGGTGAAATATACCTTCTCACAGAATATCGGCTTGAAATAACAGCATCTATTACTGTTGTTTCGTTCGGTGAGTGAGAGTGCCGGTAGGCCATCTCCCCCTACCCCACGCACTCATGACTCCCCGAACGTTGCGGGTGTCCATGGGCGGCGGTTGTCACTGGTCACTCTCCATCAAGTGACCCGCTTGCTCGTTTACCCACTTTTTAATACAAAAAAAAAACTCGGAAAGAAACGTGCGCAAAGGAAAAATACTCATCAATCAGCTTTGTTTTGTATTTAGCACTATACATTTTCTGATATTTGTAAGCGACTGCTCGAGGCTTCAGGAGACCGCCGGTTTGGCAGCTACTTTCACCAAAGAATCAGTTTGGCTATTCAAAGAGGTAATGCTGCCAGTCTGCTGAACACACTAAGCAATGACAGCTTGCTAAGCGGCAACTTTGAGGAATTTTATTATTTAAGAATTCTAGTTTTAAGTTTGTAAATATTAACGTTAAGATATGCATGTACCACAATACAAGTAAGCATACAGTATTCTATCTTCATACAAACGCTCCCAAACGACGCGCCTCAAAATCTCGGCATTTCTCGGCATACAACAGTGCGCCGCGTTTGTCGTCGGACGTTGTAAGACGCTTCCGCCCATTTACTGACGAAATATTATGTCAATCAAGTTTTCGAGCATATAATGTTCAGTGTATGGATGTTTGAATACATCTATATCGAAACCGGAAATATTTCTCTGTTGCTCATTTGTAGGAAACATTATTATAATGATCTAGTTAATTTATTGCTGATTTTTAATTATACTCCACGCAAAATGCATTTTTTTGTCCATTTCCACTATACTAACTCACAAACTTTTGAAACTAGAAATAAAATACTAGTAGAATTATATAAATAAAAACTTATTAAATTTGCAATAACATAAAATGAAAAGATAATATGACAATTTAATATAATACCTATTATCAAATACGTAACCCAAGAAAATCATACAGTCCAAGTCGGCAACCCTATTGCGTGTTTACGTACCGAGCGACCGTAGGTAATTAACTAGTACTGTGGTAATTATCTCTAGGACACTGCCGAGATAGAATACTGCTTGCTTACTTGTACTGTACATGGACCGTGTTATGTTAGTGTTAACATAAAGACAAACACAACGAACTTTATTTACAGCTGGCACTTGGTAACAACTGAGATTGGCATTTGTAATATAAAGACTGAAGGTTGCGTACAACCATACAATGTATTTCTGTTATATGTTTAGCATATTTATCAAAAAATATACCTACGTAAGTTGGTTTCAAAAACAAACTCAAATTTACAGTTGAAAGACACGTTCCCATACTTTCCAACTGCAAATATAAGTTTATAATGGCAAAAAAAACACTGAAAAGTGCAAAATAATATCCTTTACTAATCAAAACTCAAGTACAATAATAAAGTTAAATACTAATTTAAAGTTATTTTTATTGTACATGAATTGTGATTAGTAAAGGATAGTTATTTCATACTTTTCAGTGTTTTTTAGACGGTTTAATTTTTTTTCTGAAATTTTTTTTATTTCTTCCTTTTGAGTGACCTTGACATAAACGAATTGCTAGGGCAGGTCTACAATTAACTTCTTTCTAATTCTGGAGCGCAACGATAAACAAGAGAATCATCCATATAAATAAAGGTTACAACCAGGTCGTGTTATTTGGTGTTATTTGGTGTATTTTCGAAGTCCAAGCTCCAATACCGATGAAATTGAAATGGGACCACCTCGGAAATAAACCCTCTTAAACGAAAAAAAAATTTTCGAAATCGGTCCACAATTGACGAAGTTATAACATACATAAAAAAAAATTCATACGGACGAAAATAGAAGCTCCTCCTTTCTTTGAAGTCGGTTAAAAAGTGATACAATTATAGATTCGCAATTTTTCGAGTTTAAAATGTTTCCTATTTATTGTGCGGTGACGTGCTGTGACAAACGTCAAAGTTGACCTTGCTTTTTCTCAAATTTCATGATTGTAGATCAACGAAAAGTACCTACAGGTTTTTGTTTCAGCACCTAGCCTAGCCAGACTTGAAGCTTTATTTGACACCTCTAACGGACTTAAGCATAGTTTAATATAAACAACTTTATTCTTCTATTCGTTTTCGAAATAAACAGACAGACCGACATAAAGACAACGAAGTCATCCTATAAGAATTTTCATTTTGAGGTACGGAAAAAAGTCCTGTATTGTTTTTGAAATTTTAAAATGTGATTTGAGAGGGGTCATGTTGATGACCACTGACATTCTGGCCACATACCGACCGCGTCTATTTTTTTAAGGCGACGCATTGGAAATTTTGACGGCTGGGATCTCCATTTTTCTTAGTGACTTCAAAACGTATGAAAGTGATATTTGGTAACCTGCTTCGTCATTTCATTGACTTTATTTTAACAGTTGTGATACACGATTGATTAACTTTTGTAACACAAAAAAAAATTTCAAAGAAACCTCTTTTAAAACAGAGATTTACATTTTTCGGAGTAACGAGACCGATTTGTGTTTCTAAATGTTCTGTATAGTTTTAATCTAAACATAGTCTTCAAAATGACAGTGGGATTTTTAAAAATTAACTATATTTTTTAAAATAAACGAAAATAACTACTTTTTTATAAGCGCGCGCAATTTTGCATAGAGCAGAAGGTCTTTTTTGGATTAAAATATTGCGTCGCCTTAAGAAAATAATTATGAAAATTCGGAATGTTCTACTTATTTTACGAGTAAAAAAAAGTATTAAGCTATAAAACTTAGACGATAGGTCACCTTACAGAATATACCGACACGATATATCGATTTATCTAAGATTAGCGAAATTTTATTGAAAATAAAATACAGGCCTTGTTACTCGCTGATAATGTAGCTTTCTATAGGTGAAAGAATTTTTGAAATCGTTTAAGTAGTTTTTGAGTTTATCCGATACATACAAACAAACAGTTTCCCTTTTTAAAATATTATTAAGTACATATATTAAGTATTAAGTTTAGACTAGAAATACTGTACTAAAACTGATACTATGGGGCACTAAATAGTATAGACGTTATTTCTTAGATATCCATATCCATACCTAACATACTATGTCAGTTATCTTGCATCAAGACCAAGTAATTAATCGCGTGTAAATTCTGCTTCCTATAAACACAATGACAATATAATATTAGGAATACAGTACGTATATATTATATGTGTATGTAAGTAAAAATACTTAAAATAAAAGCAAAGATCTTTATTGCCCTTTAAGAGAGTACTGAGCGTACCGTCATTCACTTCAGCGCTACTTTCTCATGTCCTCTCGTCTTATTGTTTTACTCCTTGTAGTCATATGGAGAGCACGTGTATAGGGATGGCCCACGTGACGTCTTTCTCCACAGAGGTATAGATAAGATGGAGAAAGTATTTAGATTTATCTATATTGTAAGTAGTATTTTGTGTGTTTTGTATTGAATAAAATATTTCCTTTATAATACTTAATATTGAAATATTGTGTAAATATTCAAGTATGAGTGTATAGTTTCAAAGTTTCTAAAGATACTATTTCAATAAAAATATTAAATGGGAGCTCATGGGAGAATATTTAGGTTACAATTCTGATAATTATTTCAGTTCTTTGGAATTTCTTGTGGACTTATATACGGGGTAATTAAAAATCAAAGTCGTATGGCCTATTATAACATTAGAAATAATGTCAAATTGCTAATAAAAAACAAAATTCAAACTAAATCGTTATAACCATTTCAAATAATTAATCTGTAACATCTTCAGGCACTAGTGCGACCAACGAAAATACACATACGCATATCTAATTTCAACATTATTAGTTCCCATTAGCGTTTTAGGAATTATCTCTATTATAGTTTGAAGATCGACTTTTGGACGAACCATTCACATTTAAATATTCTATTGAAATAATAATATGATCTATCAATGTTAACGTCGAGTGATAACTTTAAAATATGTAGAATTGATATAATTTGTCGAAAAATTAACGTCATTTAATAAACAACATTAGATAATAACTTTCTCTGAACTCTGCACTCAAAAGATTGGATAAGATAATCAGTTAAGTAACATTTTTTCGCAGTTACTTTAAAGTAAATGTTTAGTTATCGACATCGATAAAGTTTATAATGTCTCCATCCCTACCGAGCGTATTATTTGTCCAACGCTTTTTTTAGCTTGGAATAAAATAAAACAAATATTACTTTTGTCATTTTAATTTGTTGATTCAGTTAGTTGTGATGCAGTGGTCGAAATAGTTTTGTGAAATGCAATCCTACATAAAATTTGAGCCGTACATTTTATAGTTCAGCGTGAAATATTTTTCGAAGATTTAATTGTTTCTAATACTGTTCTTAGCGAAATAGTACAGCGCTTCGGTGTTTGATATAATCACTGAAGATAAGAGCTTAGTGTGGTCATGTAGTGATTGGGTTAAAATTAAAATCAAATCAATTTATACAAGTAGGTATTATAAAATTTACAAGGCATTTCTGAACGACAAACTTACTATCCATTTGGAAAGAAATTCTGTACTTGCAGGAACTGGAAAGAAACTCAGTCAGGTATCGTTTTATGACTAAAATGGGACCCTAGGTTAAAGCGTGCGTTTTTGAAGATCGCTTAGTGGTCGCATAAATACGGTCGTAAAGAAAATATATAAAAGGCGGCCCACAGTGTGTCGGATACACATTAACATAGAACTTTAAGAAACCACTCTAAGAACACTTTCCAGAAGGATTTTCAAGTGTGAATTATAAAGTTGAAATTAACTGCATTGACACTTGACATGAGTCATTATTTGAATCATTCTCCATGGGATGGCTCAATTGGCTTTGATTAAATCTTTCTGTCACAGCTCTATATAGACATTAGATAATGTAACCCAGCTCTACAGTGTAATAATTAAAATAATGGTTGTACCAAATATTTCAGGATGCGTTCTCTGTTGGATGCTTTATTATAAAATCAAAGTTACAAGATATTTTCGAATGTAAATTATTCGACGTTCGAAATCAGTTTACGGGGTCAGGAAAAAACTTGCGCTGAGGACAAGTGATAAGAAACTCAGTTGGGACCTATTTTTTCTTATTATGATGCAATATATTAAAATACAATAGTCAGAGGGCCAGTAATTAGAAATGTGAACATAGAAGACTATTTTCAGTCTATATACTATTTTTAGAGTGTGGGAATGTATATTTTACTGTATGATATGTTAATCTGTGTAAGTTTTAAAGCAACTTATTTATCTGTTTTACGTGAATTGAGTGACTGATTCCAGGTTCAAAAACACCTCGTAACGAAATTTACTACACAAAAAATAAAAATGTATTTATGAAGTAGTTTACAGTACTCACAATATGTGAACTATATTATGTCGGATGTTTGGTGCTGAGCACTTAGTGTTACACACTAAGTGTTGAGTCTTGGGTTCCGCAATCAGTGATAGATTTAGTGTTGGTCACGCATTGATGGACAAGCAGTAACGGACACGTAATGTTCGATAATTTGTGTTGAACATTTAGTGTTGAGTTTGGTTGATAGTTTGGGACATGTAGTGTTGGGTAGGTAGTGTTGGACAATGTGTTGGTGTTGGAAAGTGAGTGTTCCGCTGATATGTAACTTGGCAGTTAGACTGGGCGATATCGTAGTGGACTTCTTTTACTATGTATTGCATTGTTTCACCGATGTAGTTGCAGGTGAGGATTACATTTAATTATTCCATTTCTAGGATAATATTATTGTACTTATTCCGTTGTATTGGTGAATTAAATACCAATGACATTCTTTTCGATTAATATTCATCATTATACATAACGGTATATGAGGAAGAAAATTGCATGAGTTAATGAAAATAAAAATTGGTCAAGTGTGAGGTTTGACATACCATATTTATAAATTAACTAGCTATTACCCGCGACTTCGCTCGCGTAGTGGTTTATTCACTAAATTAAATAATTCCCCGGTGTACGCAGAACAACTCACCAAAGTTTCATCACAATTGCATAGAAGGCGACGTATTGGAAATTTTGACGGCAGAAATCTCAATTTTTCTAAATGACTACAAAACGTATGAAGATTATTTGGTAACCTGATTCTTTATTTCATTAACTTTGTTTTGACAGTTGCGATACACGATTGGTTAACTTTTGTAACACCAAAAAAAAATCAAAGCAACCTCTTTCAAAACAGAGATTTACATTTTTCGGAGTAACGGGACCGATTTACGTTTATAAATTTTCTATCTAGTTAATTTAATCATATTCTGCAAAATGACAGTTGGATTTTTTAAATATAATTATAGTTTGTAATATAAACGAAAATAACTGTTTTTTCGTACTTTTCGTAAGCTAGCGCGCGCACATTTGCATAGAGCAAAAGGTCTATTTTAGATTAAATTAATGTTTATCAATGCGTCGCCTTAAACTTAATTATAATCAAATGCATTGGTCCCAGCAATATTCGCACCTGTATCGCTGGAGACAGCTGACATACTTAGAATTATACAATATTGGTATAATTCTCGAAATGCGAATGAGTAGATGATCATAGTATAAGGTAGAAGGCACTGAATAACAATGTAGGGTAAAGGAAGTGAGCTATAACTACATATACGTACAGATATATTAGAGACATACAAAGAAACATTCGTTTATATGTAAACAGATAGATGAAAATTTATTTAAATGTAAGACTAAGATCTAAATGTAAGTTAGGACTCGTTATATTTTTTCTATAAACTAAGTATTTCAGGTAAGAATTGTTTTTCTAAAAATTTAGAAATTTAATCCCTGAGGTAAAATATGGGATGAAAATTTGTATTACAAATCTGCTATTTATACAGATAATACCATGAAACTAGATATTTAGCCTTTTGATTGGAAATTAACAATGGTGGCTTTCTTTGTTTTTCAAAAAGCAGCCTGTGTGTGGAAATTCAAAAGCCTATATCAAAAGCGTAGTTTATAAAGAGATGTCTGGTTAAAAATACCAGCTCCGATTAAATTTATTATTTTATATCAGAGGGGGCAAACGAGCAAGCGAGTCACCTGATGGAAAGTGATCACTGCCGCCCATGGACACACGCAACGTCGGGGGAATCACGGGTGCGTGGGGGAGGGGGAGATAGGCTACCGGCACTCTCACCACAGTACAAGTAAGCATACAGTATTCTATCTCGGCAGTGTCCTAGAGATAATTACCTACGGTCGTTTGGTACGTAAACACGCAATAGGGCTACTGACTTGGACTGAATGTTTTTCTTGGGTTACGTATTTGATAATAAGTACTATATTAAATTGTCACATTATCTTTTCATTTTATATTATTGCAAATTTAATACGTTTTTATTTATATAATTTTACTAGTATTTTACATCTAGTTTCAAAAGTTTGTGAGTTAGTATAGTGGAAATGGACAAAAACAATGCATTTTGTGTGCAGTATAATAAAAATCAGCAACAAAGTAACTAAATCATTATGATAATATATTTCCTACAAATTAGCAACAGGGAAATATTTCCGGTTTCGATATAGATGTATTCAAACATCCATATACTGAACATTATGCTCGTAAACTTGATTGACGTAATATTTAGTCAGTAAATGCGCGGGAGCGTCTCACACCGTGAGACGACAACCGCGGCGCACTCGCGACTGTTGTATGGCGAGAAATGCCGAGATTTCGAGCGCGTCGTTTGGGAGCGTTTGTATGAAGATAGAATACTGTATGCTTACTTGTACTGTGCTCTCACTCACCGAACGAAACACAACACCAATAGATGCTGTTATTTCACACCGATTTTCTGAGAGAGGGTGGTATTTCACCGGGCGAGCCGGCCCAATTCGTGCTGCAATGTAGCATGGCTCTACCACTCAAAATTATTTCCATTATGTTTCTATTTTTATTTTATTTATTTCCAAATTGACGCCGACGAAATCGCGGTCTGAAAGCTTAGTTATAGCTCTCTTATAGCTTAGTTACTCATATATAAATGTCTTTCACCGTCACCATTGTACATTTTTGCTTTCAATGATATTAATATTTCTCTAATATACGAGATTAATCCCTTCCTCGAATTCGAAGGATACTCATTGTTCCGTCTTTACCTAGTCAAGAACAGGACTTGATTTAGGAAGGGGGGGACTACAATTAGAAAGGATAGTTAAAATTCAAATATTAGGTGTGTGCTACCACACGATAGAAGTGAAAACTTATATGATTTTTAATTTAAAAATATATATACGAGCGCGCTTGATGTTAACTGGAACCGAATGCACCCACGGGATTATTACTAAAAAATTTGCAGCCAGCGACAGCCACGCGATGACTGCGCGACTAGTAACTATAATTGCTTGGAAAATATTTCAAATCTTTAAAATTTACTGTGTTCTGATTTTTTCCTTTATATGCACACAATTACCCAGCTGGACGCCAAATTTCAACTTTCTAGGTCATCTGAAAGTTGGTTAAGATTTTGATTTATGTCAGTCAGTCAGTGATAAAAATGCCGATTTTTAGACGTTAATATCTCAACAACCGTTTAAGCTGTAATTATGAAATTTGAGGTTATAGTTATTTTAAGGGGTTTAATTAAATAAACTAAATTTTATGTGTTTATTTTAAATAGATTTTGAGTTATTAAGGGGTCAAAAAGTGGCTCCAAATGGTTCGTGAAATATAATCTACTGCTGCTGCGTCGCCAGTTCCTTTTTCTTTGAAGTTGGTTTGACACGCTACCGCGTGTTAATTAATTTTATTCAAAAAGGACTCGTAATAATTTGATGCTAATGTTCATGTGACGTTAAATTCTCCTGTTAGCTTACAGAAAACAATGGAAGTATTATATTATTGGGGAGGAGAATGAGGGAGAATCCTTACAAAATCTGTTAATCCATTAGCTAAATCGGGCCCTGGCCAAAGGGACCCTAATTGATGTATATGGAATATAATCCATCCATTCTATCGTAATCTTTCCGCAGAGACGAATGAAGCGAATCAATCGGAGATATCCGACGAATGTAAGGACACGTGTACACCGCCGTCACAAAAATGGCCGGACCGGAAACACAAAACGAACATGGCCGAGCGACCGCTTCCGGTTCCTGTGGAGAACGAGCCGTACTATATGAGCATAGATCGTAGTGAAGCGGAAAATTTATTAAAGGGGCAACCGGACGGTACTTTTATTTTACGACCATCTAGTCAGGTGAGTTGTATCTTAGTATGCAAGCATTACATTTTTTATGTTTATGTGTTTATAATAAAAAATGTTACTGATATCTAACAATTTATATATTTATTCATTCAATTATTCATTATCCAAAAACTCGCGAAGAACATTGTCAATACAATACAGACGGACGCACAGAGAGGAAACGATATTTAATGAATGTGCATGATTTGAGGAAATTGTTGATTTTTTTGTTTTGGTTCAAAATCCAAGGGTCTAAATTTACGAGTTCGATCGTCTGGAAATGGACATAGCGGTTCATTAACTTTGGTGTTCTAATTGCAGAAACGTATTCGGTTGACGTTCATCAATGAGTTTTAAATGCCAAATTCTTGTTCATTTTTAGTCAATAGAATTGTAATTTGGTTCTAGATTCGTGTTTTAGTGTTAACCATACCATTGATTTATCTGTAGGTTACAATTTATATTTCAGTTTTAATGTCCTTTTTACATTGTACATGTTATGTATGTCCTAAATACGTACGTGTCATATTACGTACAGTATTGAATAATTCATTACAATTATTTAGGTGGTTGATGATAGCAGCGACAAAACATAAAGTTCTTAAATATGTAAGATAAACTTATTAAAACCGATTGTTTTAAACCATACTACATTTGTTGTCTAAAATGAATAAAAAAAAAGTTCGTTAAACTACTAAAATACTGAATAAACTCGATTTGCTTACCTAAGATTAGTACATGTTGCATTCAGTATGCCATTAATTTGCCTATCATCCTCATATATACCTTTAGGTACATGGAGGAAATCACAGGAGATACAACTGGTAGTTATATAGAGCTGTTTCCCTGCATTTTGTCTTTATTCCCTACAAGTCTTTATTATCTACAAATATCTATTACTTACTTTAACATATTTCACCCCTTCCGCAATAGAGCGTGATACCACGGTGACCATACTTTACTATAGGAGCAAGTGTTAATGTTCTATTGATCCTCAGCAAGATGTTACTAAATAATCTACCTTTTAATTATACCAAGTCAATCTAGCCACTTGTAGTTCTTCGTTGGTGTCATAATGACAGTGGAAAACTAGGCGAAATTCCGTTCAATATACAGTTTTGGATGTGTCCAATATTTTGATCATCCGATGCGGTAAAGACCAGAAATAAATTAGAAATGCGTATTCTGATTTACCGTCCATTCCTGTCCTTGTGTCGTCCTATTAATAAATATGCAATGAATTTTTGGTATTAATCAGTTGCGATTATGGCGGATGATGTTCCTCCACACATTTTGCTACTTAGATGTCGTAGTATAATCATTATACAAGTGTCTTCACGTTGTAACGAAATAGAGAGAGAGCACAGAGCGTCAGGTATTGCAGTCTTTATATACTTTTTCGCCTCCTTATATATTACGCAATATATGAAAATTTGAAAAATTTGAATCATAGATTTGCCTGTTGCTGTTGGGGTCCTGGATTCGATTCTCGGTCAAGTACTGTAATACTGTTTTTTAGTCTGGGCGTCACAGAGCGCTCCTTGTTCGTACAAGTCTAGTACTTAGTTTGGGGTCGCACGATTGGCATAATTATTGTCCGAATTACGAGTACTATTATAAAAAGAAGATTAAATAAATGTTTTCAATGGGTTTCATCAAAAGGTTTTTGGATTTATAGATGTTAAAGAAGAACCTGCTAGAGACAACAAGCTATATACCAATTTCTTGTTTGTTCATTTTTTTTTTATTCTATGGGGAAGACAATTGAGCAATCAGTCTGATGGTAAGAGGATTAAAGCTGATGGACATTTGCAATAACAATTACTGTTCAAAAAATGTATTTTTTTTTTATATACAAGAGGGTGCAAAACTGCAAACGAGCAAGCAGGTCACCTGATGGGGAGTAACAAACCACCGCTCATGGCCACCCGCGATATCCGGAGAATCACGGGTGCGTTACCGGCCTTTAGGGAAATAAGGAAAGAAGGGAAAGGAGGGGGAGGGGTGATGAGCCACCGGCATTCTCAGTCACCGAACGATACACAACAGCAAGAGATGCTGTTATTTCACGCCGATATTCTGTGAGAGGGTGGTATTTCAGCGGGCGAGCCGGCCCTACTCGTGCTGCAATGGAACTTGGCTCTACCACCGTTGAAAAAGGAAAAAAAAGGACTTCAGAATTGCGTTGGCAACCCTGAGAAGCAAGATGTGCTGTGATGCTACAAATTTCATCGGCTGTTTTACCATGACCGGAAAATAACAGTAGCATAGCTGTTTAGCAGAAAGATTAACGAGTATGGTAGTAGAGACCCGGAGGGTCTCCGACAAGATCCCACCAGACGTAATACTAATACGTTACGTTAGTAAACTAATTAATCTGTGCTAATAACTCATATATACACCTCATCCCTCAGGCGACTTTTAAGACCTCCGATTGAAGATAAGTCCACATTTTTAATTATTGAAGTGTGGCATCAAAGTGCTATTTTGTGGGATCTTGACATTCCATTTACTACAATGAGAAAATGATTTGAATATAATGCAAGTTTTTTGTTCTTCTAGGATGTAGAAGTGGCGGAAACGTAGGATATAATAGACGTGCTTTCGCTAGCTCGTGTAATAGCTCACTGCTTTTATAACTGTCACATTCTAAACATTGCATGAAAATAACTAATGAATACAATTGTTAAAAACTACTTCAAGAAAGGAAAATTGACTTCCTGCACGCTAAATCTCTAAGCATCGGCATCGAGGTGCAAGTTCAGACCATTGCCGATTACAGGTCACTAACCGTACTTCTCCTAGAGCGTAAAATAGGTTATTATACCTATGTGCTCGAAGAAGACCGTCAGCTTCGGGTTGTCATTCGTGGCATTCCGAGTCAGATCCCTACGGAGGCCGTCCTTAAAGACCTCCGCTCGCATGGCATTGTCGCCCATGACGTCCATCGCCTTTCAAAGGCTCGTCACCGCGTATTCCGTACAATCTAGTAGTAGTTATCGCGTTTTAAACTTCACTATTGGAAACGGAGTAGCGATCAGCTAGAGTGAGATGGCGTTACATAGCTGTGGCACCACAAACTCGCAATGACGTTGTAAAGCGCTAGGAATGACAAACAGAATTTATCCCCACTGTGTTCCCGCTATACAAGTTTAAAAATGAACTCTTATATTTTTCATTTGTTTTGTTTGTCGTTACTAAACCTATCTTCTAATCAGGTTGATAAGAAATAGTCACCTAGCCAATTCTTCATTGCCCATTTTTTTAAAACTGCCGTTAACAAATACCAACTGTCAAATGACGAATAAATAAACAAAATAAATAAATAAATACGCCAGTCAATGTACACTAATCATCTGGTCTCAAACTAGGCCATTCCCTGTGCTATGAGAACCAGACGGCGATTACTCGGGGCGTTCCCAGTACACTCGAGACAATCTAGAAAAGTTCGTTTCCTAAATTGTGCTGACCAGCAATCGAACGCGGAACCGCGCTTACGTACAACATCCGGACCACTGCACCATCGATGTCGTCGAATAAATTGTCGTAAAATGGCAACAATAAATAACAATAAACGAATAATTTATCGTAAAATGGTAATTGTGCCAGATATTACTCTGACACAGCACTTCGTAAACTCGTGCATAATCGTAACCTACTAACAAAATATCTGCATCGCTGCAAAGGAAATTGTCACGTACATATTCGTTATAAATAGCTGTAACAATTAGTATAAGGCATGAGATGTAACCGACAGTTCTATGGCGTAGCCACGCCGCACAGTACCAATATATCATCTACTACAGAGTCCACAGTATTATTTTACAAACATGAAGCCTGAAAAGAAGCATTGTAACAGTGGTGACCCTGACAAACGTCACGCAACCGACGACCCGACACACGTCACGCAACCGAAGACCGACGTACGTCACATAACCAAAGAACAAAATATCGGAAACCTCAAGCAAGAAGTTAAAATAATATTGTGGCATTCATGCTGCACTGCTTGCATCTCATCACCTAACGTCTGTCACGTTGGTACTGGCTTCCCAGAAGCAGGTCTCACCAGTACTAACACAGAAGAGTGACATCATAGGACACGTTAGGTTAACCATACTATACAACCAACAACAACAACAACAACAAAGAACCTGCATTATAACACCGTAGACAAGTTAACAGCTGTCAGAAAAATCATGACGCAAAACTTAATGTAAAATAATAGTGCATTTGATGTTAGGACTGCGCATCTAGCAGAAAAAAAATTCAACTAGAAATACCAGCAATGAACAATAAATACATTGACATCTAACGCTGCATTCGCCGTCGCTTCGATCACAAATATAAATCAAGGTCTAGAAACAGGCCACTAAATATAAAAAATATGTTCAGAAAAGAAGAGAACAGGTGAATCATCATGTGCATGAAGACATTCTTGAAAAGAAAGAAAATTAGAATCAACGTGAAACACGCGGAAGTATTGCCAATAACCTATTACACCGCCTTATAATTATAACCAACAGAAAAAGTGGTATAAAAGGGTTGATACTGAGGTTAATAAACACAAACAATGTGTAAAACATGTGCAACATGCACAAACGATAAGTTATTCGCTGCACACAACTGATCGTCGATACATATGCGAAAAAAGCATGATCGGCAGGAACAAGCAAACAAATATGGAATAATAACCAACATTAAATAAATTTGATTTTACTAAACAAAGCTAGATTTCTTCGGTTATCATGTAACGAGCCCAGGAATCAGCTGAACAAAAGAAAAATCAACAATTATAAAATGAGTACATAAGCGAGACTCAAACGAGAATTTATAACACCATATACGTGTTGTTCCTGAAAATAGCTGACGCACCATCACACAAGTCGTCGCGAAAATATATCAATGCCTACACCGCTTGATTTTTGCAAACACGACAAAACGATTAGCATCAGTAGTTAAGTGCATTCTAATCGTTTTATTTTATTAATATAGTAAAAGCATCGATGTTATTTAAGTCAATTAAATATTTAAGGCAATAATATATTTAGATGTAATTTTATATAGAATAAATAAAAATTTAATAAGGGGGGAGTACTGTGCCAGATATTACTCTGACACAGCACTTCGTAAACTCGTGCATAATCCTAACATACTAATAAAATATCTGCATCGCTGCAAAGGAAATTGTCACGTACATATTCGTTATAAATAGCTGTAACAAAAATATAAGGCATGAGATGTAACCGACAGCTCTATGGCGTAGCCACGCCGCACAGTACCAATATATCATCTACCACATATTATTTTACCAACATGAAGAAGCCCGAGAAGAAATATTGCAACAGTAATAATAAATAATAAATGAATAAATTATCGTAAAATGGCAACACCTATAAACGACAGTGTTGTGGAATATATTAATGATATGATGAATACATTAAAAATGAATATTAACAATAGCTGCTAATTATATGTGTAAAATGTAGTATAATCAAAATTCTACTTTTTCCTATACAAGAATAATGTCTCGCCTTTTCTCTTACATGGTATTTCTTTGCAGCCGAGTCATGCGTACACTCTGAGCGTGGCCTGTTCCAACTCTGTCCATAACGTTGGCGTTCGCCGCCGCTCGGACGGTCGCTTAGCGCTCGGCTACGCGCGACGGGCTGAGCGAAGCTTCGCTAGCATACCGTCATTATTGCGACACCACCGGCGACGGCGGCTGTTACTAGTAGCAGCGGGAAATGTGCTCGGGGCGACGACGCTTACTGAACCACCGCATTATTATCAGTCACCGAGCAGTATACCTGTAGCTGTGCCATCGATACGAGAAAATGTATGATAACTTTATTAGGATTAACATTTTATTGAAATTCGTGCAATATTCGCGTAGAATTTCAGAGAATTTGGCTCATTTCGAAAAATCTAAGTTTGGTTCTCTTTTGCAGAATTCTTGTAACTGTTTGTGTGACTATTAATTTTAGTTCAGTTAACAGAAAGATGTAATTTTAGTTTTCTGAGAAGCGCTTGTAGCAGAATACGTGAAATAGGTTGTTTATAGAATTAATCAAAAATATATCGCTAGTGTGGTCCCTTAAAGCTTGCTTTATCGCTAAGAAACGTCCGAGAAATTGAGTGAAGCAATTTATGTAGAATATTCTCGATTAAGCAGTCAAACGATTTTAGTTCTTCATTTAAGTTTAACATAGGTACATATCTACCTATGGCTGTTACAAATCTCTTAAGCATATTTTGTGTTGTAAGTCAATTGTAATTAATTATGTATAGTCGTAATTTAACCCACCAATTAAAATGGATAAAATATTTGCTGTAATTGGTCATAATATTTCATACATATTTTATAATATTTACTAAAGGCAAAATTAATTCACTGACCCCATGTCGCGGTGGCAGCTAGCACCTGCTAGCTAGCTATCATCCGCCTTTCACGCCAAGGCCCCGGGTTCGATCCACGGTCAGGTCAATTTAGAAAACATGAACTATTCTGAATTGGCTTGGATTCCGGGTGTTACCGAGAGTTCCTCCAGTTCCTCGTGTGGTACTCATAGTATATACATCTAAGCTTTTAGTTTGGTGTAATTATCTAGAGTATTATTATTAATTCATTTCAAATATTGATATATTATAGGTATGTAAAAAAAAATATTGTGCTTAATCAACAGTCCACACTGCGTGTAGATTATAAATCTACATATTAATAGGTGAAGCGAAAACTTTGGTTCCCTTTTTAAAAGAAATGTGCGGACGGAGGAGTGTGAAATTTGGTACACTTACAGTTTATGTGGAGAAGGACTGGAGAATGCTAAAATTCTTATGTAATGTGTTACAAATAAGTACATTAAATTACATTAAATAAAACGTTCATTGTTTCCGTTCTATACCGCCAATCTCAAAAAGACTGTCAATGTCAAACTCATAATAGTTTGTGATCATAAGTAATGTAACCTCCTTGGATCAAACAGTCGCGTCGCTCAGAGTAGATTGTCGCCAAAGAATTTATATTGTAAGTTTATATTTATGGTCAAATTTCGACCACATTTCGACCACTCTATTATAATTGAATATAGTATATAGCCGTCATGGTACATCCGGCTCGAAGGACCTTTGAGATGAAGAGGAGTGGTGAGGCGATTTCTTTTTTTGTTTTAGTAATTACTATAATTTTTTAAATATGGATTAGTGTAAAAAAATATTAATCTAAGCCATGACAAATAATTAATAAATTATCACACTTTTAAAGACATATTGTGTTTAAATGTGTCTAATTGAAGATTGTAATTTATGAAATGTAAAGATCAGTTTGAATTTTTATATATATAAATATATGTACCCACAAACAAACAAATCAACAGAAGAAGAACTCAGACCCACAGGAAAGAAGTGTGCTGTGTTGTTAGTTTACATTGCATGCTATATGTTGTTTAATTTACATATGTGATATGATTTTAGGTTATTGTTCATTATTTTTAGTCATTTAGCAGTTAATTAAACGCCTGTACAGTATTTACTATTCTTTACTAAATGCCTGTAAAATATTTATAGCAATAAAAAAAGTTGTAGTCTCAACTTTGCTATTTTATTTCTGAAGGTAACATTTCTATTTATAAATGTTTCTTGCGAAGTAGTGACTTAATTGTGTTACAGTCTTACAGATATTACCTCTGAGTGCGAATGTGTGCGAGCAAATACGTTTTATTTATTCCGTCTAGTTTCAAATTATCCGAAACAGTTTGGAACTTATTATTTAAAATAATTAATTTTCCAGAAACATCTGCTTTATATAAAAATGAGCACGATATTATTTATTTGATCAATAATAGTAGTGGAGTACTTTATGTGAACTGTACTTGTATTGCGTGTATTAGGGTGAGGTTGCGTAAATCGTCTCCTTTAAGGGAAAATGCCTATAAAGTTTTGGAAAATAAGTATACCTACTTATTTCATACATAATCTTTTACATTATGTAATTAAATCTTTATTTATTAATTAGCCGTATTTTTAATACATTACAAAAAAAAATATTGAACTGAAGTATAAATACGCATTTATTTATTTCATGTTTTATTTATTTATTTCATGTTTATTTCAATATTTCATTTATTTATCTATTTATTTTTTTCGTTCTTCATGGCATGGCGCACAGATTAGCGCATTTGCCAATGTCACGTATTAATAAGTAAAATCCATATGAAGCACGTTCGAAGTAAATTCGTTTTTTGTTCTTATGGTAAAACTACACCAGTAAAGTGATAGTAGGCTTTACTGAACTTCTAAAGGATTTCTTGGAAGAGCGCGATAACCTCAGCTACACATGTTTATTTAGACCTACTCCATTCTTTTCGTCTATATAGAACTTTAAATCACAATGAACTATTACTTTTGTACTTTAAAACTACCAAAAATGTAAAAAATACAAAATCTAAATAAAATGATAACCATACTTTGCCGTTCCCGCCAAAAAGCCTTATTTTTTCGTTTCACACTGGCAAGTTATACGTCACTTTTTTTATTTAGTCTGTGGCTCGGACGAAAATCTGAGGCGTCACCGTATGGGCTGTTTATTTGCTGATATTAATGATATCAGCAAATAACCATAACATAAATTTGAAAATGGAACACTTGTTAAATTGAATTATTTTTTTTGAGACAAGCGGCAGAAGTCGGGAGTTCGGTACTGTCTATGGCATCACGACAACGTTGCTCCGCCCGCACACGTCTCTCAGAATGCCCAACTATTTTATTTCAAAAAACGAGCCTACCCTACCTCAACCACCATATTCCCAACCTAAAGGGTAAGCAATTTGAAAGCAAAGAGGATGTGCCGTCTGTTTATAATTTTGACATTCCTGAGTTCTCTAAAGAAGACAGATTGTTGGTATTTTCCAAGTGGTTTAGACGAATGAGAAAGTTTGTATGTGTCCACAGTCAATCATTTGATAAGATTGATACCGACCTGTAAAAAGAATAATTTTTGTAATATTTGAGTACTTATCTTTCCACGTGACATTTTGTCGGTTAAACAGTAAGTACTTTTAATAAATTCCTTTATAACTTT
Source organism: Zeuzera pyrina (assembly GCA_907165235.1). NCBI lineage: Eukaryota > Metazoa > Arthropoda > Insecta > Lepidoptera > Cossidae > Zeuzera > Zeuzera pyrina. The sequence continues at coordinate 16,991,162 of OU015639.1, read as the reverse complement.
TTAAATATGCTAGAGAACGATTATATTAATCATACATACATATATTTACGCTGTATCCCTAACGGGGTAGTCAAAGAGAACGGAGCGCCAAGCGTCGCGGTCCTTACATACTTCTTTCGCTTCCTCAAATCTCATCATTCTCCTCACATATTTTCGCCTAGGTAGGTATTTTAAAATATACATACTTATTATGTCATAACTGCTTGGATCAATTGGTGGATTAATCCATTAACTGAAAACTTAGAACTTCCGAAACGATAAAAAGATAAATGCCATTAGCTCTTGTAGTACGTTGTAATTATGAACATAATATGTGTCATGTTGCCGAATGGTACCAAAGCACAGATTTGCCACTAATAGATATCGCCTTTCACAGTTCACACGTCAGAAAGTAAGCATATAATAGAATGGAATGGGAATACACATATTTCGTCTCTGTAGGTGTGCTCAATACTTTATGACTGTTAAGCTCTTACATTTGACAGACATAAGAACCAAACAAATCTTTCTTCATTAGTACTTTTAAGTTTTTTCATTATTTTTTAAGTTTGCTAGTGAAATTTAATATAAACAGTTTTGTGAATATATGTGAGATAGAGACTCTTTTGGGCGTGATGGTAGAATGTAGTATTTTGAGCTTCAAAGGCCAGTTTGACAGACTAGGTCGTCAAAGTGAGAAATACTATCAATGCCAGATCAACGCAATATTTATTAGTAGTTATTGTGTGTGAGTACGTACATTCTTTTGTTACATCAATTTCAATTCCTTAAGTTATACACACTACACAAGCTATAAAAGATTGATTTAAAAAATTCTGTCACTTGAGCATTTAATGAGCATTTGAAGGGTCCCAGCCCTCATAACTTCTTTAATGAGGCTCTCCGATAACAGCTAATATTCTCCAATTTCACTTCTTTTGTCCCATCAAAGCCGTTAAATTCAATATAGCGCATTGAAAGGCAATTATTTTCCTCTTTTACACAGATTCTTAAGCGATTGTTCAGATTATTATGAATATTTTACTAGTTACAAGACATTATTTATGTTGTGTTAACGCCTACTCAACAAAATTAGCAATAAAGATTTATAACTAGAGTTAAGATTAGTATTATAATACGACAGGCGTTGAATATGAATTTAAAGGTGGATGGTAATAAGTTTGAGGCATTTGTTTGTTTACGTTTAAACGAATGAAAGATGAACCCATTTGCATACATTTTATAGGGTTCTGTAGTCAAATGGCAAAAAATGGAACCCTTACGCTTCGTCCTGTCCTACTGTCTATCTGTCCCTATCTCATAGTTATTTTGGCACTGTATTAATGAAAAGAGGTAGGTTTCTAGGTGCATTCTATGAACCGCAATACATTGGTGTAGCGCAAAGAAAAAAATAAAATTAGGAGTGATGTTCCTTGTACGTAACTGCGGATGAAAAACAATTCCAATGTACAATAGCGTGTGGGATATCTTTTGATAGGTATTTAAGAGTTACCTAAATAGGCAGTGAGTAAAATGCCTGTGACATATCTCTCATCACTCACCGACATCCCGTCTTAACTAACTTTTTATTGGAATATATTTCCAATAAAAATTTAGTTAAGACGGGATGTCAAATATTAAAAACAGTTATCATACGCAACGCTAATTTCAATGCTAGTCCCGTACCTGTATCGGCGCGCGCCGCCCGCATTCCGCTCGCAAAACTCGTAATTATACGTACTTTTTATTTACAAAATAGACTAGGTTCCGTAGTGTTTTCAGAGGTTGCGATCACAAAGCAGTTGGATTACGACCTATAAATGTGATTTAAGCAATAATATTGACTACACTAACTTTGCTGGAAGTAGAATTTTGAAAAAAGTATTTTCTTAGGGTTCCGTAGGTCGCAACCGGTTGCAAACTTAAAACTAAGTATATTAAGCTAAAACAAGTGTCCGATGAGTTCGCAACTAGTACCACAAATTTTGCTTAGGAGATAAAGACGAAAAATCACTTTTTTTAAATTTAGTATGTTCTGTATGTCGCAACCGGTCCAAATTGCTTGAGTAGGTAGGTATTTGTACTCCAAACACGTGGTATTCTCGCAACTAGTACCACAATTTTTGATTTGGAATTATTATAATATATATTTGGATTTTTTATTATAATATATATTTGGATTGGATTTTTATAATATTATTATAAAAATCCAAGATTTTCTCAATTTTCACCATTTTCCGCACTTCCAAATCGGTTGCGAATTTAAGGTAATCATACACAGGCATAACTCTATCGATGTGCGAAAAATCATTAGTACCACAATTAATGCAAAATCATGCCTTATTTTGAGCTAATTCTACTGGACTATACGCGTCAAGTTGTCGCGTTGTAGAAACAAAGTTCTGTCTGAAAGAGACAACGCGACAACACAATATACCACAGTTGTGTTATCCATTTCGCTCATAAATTTGCCATTTTGCTATTAAATAATATCACGTTTTTGTAGAAAATGAAGATGGATAAGGCGGTTCTGATTATCGAATAAAAAAAAACACTTTTTTCGAAATGTCACGTTGTTTTCGCAAAGAGGCGATATACACAAATGAGTATAATTTTATATCAAAATCGACATTAATTGTTGCCGTACTGCTTCTATGACTGCATGATGAAGAAATAATATGAATAATATTGTGGAATTGGTAGGTGATATATTAGTGCTGATTCGGCGTGTTAACGCCACAGCACTATTCGTTTATATCCAAGGGTTAATTCGTCCTAGTTCATATCTTTCTCATCTCATACCATTTCTAATTTTAAGAACTATTTTTACTATGACACTACGTAATATTAGGGTAATTTCATTGCAACAATGCGGACATTTATTTTGCCGATATTCAAATATTAACAAAGTTGTGCAGAGATTAAGGAAATGTCGTGTCAGCATATTAGCTGGCACAGTCGTCGCTACTTGACAGTCGTGAAATGTAAGTCGACATAAAACACGTTTCTGAACGCCTCGTAAGTATTCAAAGCTTATATATTCGGAATGGAATCGCGACACATCGTAGAGTGAACACATAAATATGTGAGGGTGCTCCAATTTCGATGTCTGTACCTTAGACTAGTCATAAGGAAATTGCAGACGAGTTATTTTCTTGATTGATAGTTTTGTGCCTACGTTTGACTGTTATATAAGAATGAAGAGATACGCAGTATGACAGGGTTGCACGACTGTGTTATTGTAAAAATGAAGAAAGGAATGCTAAGATGGTTCGGGCACATGGAAGGAATGAGTGATGAAAGACTGACGAAGAAAATCTATACAGCGAAAGTGAGTGGGAAAAAAAGCCAAAGAAGACCAAGGCTGACTTACGAAGTTCAAATAGCTAGAGTGTTAGCCGACGGAAATGTCAAAAGCACTTGCATACCTAGGCGAAAATGTATAAGGAGAATGACGAGATTTAAGGAAGCGAAGGAAATATGTAAGGACTGCGACGATTGGCGCTTCGTCCTCTCTGACTACCCCGTTAGGGTTACAGCGTGAAGATATGCATGTATGTATATTTTCAAACAATCTTAATTAAGTCTCCTTGATGTTGCCTCGTTCGTACTAATTTAATCTGTGGTCAGTAGCAGGCAATTTCCAATAACCATTGATCCTGGTCGTACTGCCCGCAGCGTCCCGTCCTGTAAGGATCTAAGGGGTGTTTTATATCGTAACCGACTACGTTCAATGTGTGCGTCACTTGTAATTTTCGAAATTATTGACCTAAGCGTGATTCCAAGAAAATATTAGACAGAAAAAGAGCCGGGAAAGTAGCAAGGCGTAATTAAATTTTAACAGTTCCTTTAGTAAGTATAAAGTATAAAAGCAACATGAATAAAATAAAAATAGAATAGAATAAAAAAAATATCTATGTAGGTATATTGCTTTAATACATGAGAAGTTTATACCATTTTTTAAGCATATTGGCCACACAGAGGAATATGAGATTTGGCATAGTTAAAGTTTATATGGAGAAGGGGTGCAGAAAGCTAAAATTTGTACCTATATAATAATAATAATAATAATTAATAATACTCCAGACAATTACACAGATTGTATGACCCCAAACTAAGCAGTAAGTTTGTATTATGAGTACCACACAACGAACTCTGGGAGATGTCCCAGTAACACCCAGACTCCAAGCCAATTTAGAAAAGTTCGTTTCCTAAATTGACCTGACCGGGGATCGAACCCACCCTAGCTTGGAAAGCAGACGCATATGCCACTACGTCAACGGGCCAGTAATACCTATATGACTAAGTGTTACAAATATTATACGTTAAATAAATAATTAATGGTATGGAAACTCGTGGTCGTGATTAGCTAGTTATTGCTAAATTTAAATTACAAAAGTCAAGTGGGTCATTTTTGGGCAACTGTGTTTGTTTTTATAATAAAATTCCTCAAGAAATTATTCAATTAACGGAAAAGCAATTTAAACTTGTTACTAACCGCACACTGATTGGAAAAGCATACTACAAAGTTAGCGATTTCATTGAAGAAAAAACAATAGTCCGGAAATAATCTTCTCTACACAGGCATTTACTGGCTTTATGAATAATGTATTTTAAATAACTATTGTAGGATGATGTTGAAAAAATGATACCTGACTGAGTATCTTGTCAGTTCTTCTCAGTGTTAAGGTTTTCTTTTCGAACCGAACTAAAGTAGATGTGACCATCGAAAATACCTTGCAATTGGGTTTACTTGAATAAATTGATTTGACTTTGACTTTGAAATAAAAAAAAATAAAACATTATTGTTTACATACATGTTGCCAATATCAAACACGATTGCGGTCAAAAAGTCGCACAGAGTAGATCATTATCATCGTCATCTGGCCGTTGGCTACCCTATCTTACTCTAGCAAGTACTCCTTCTGAGGCAGTGCCTTGTCTCAAGAGCTTCTGCTTATTATCGCAATTATAGGGTTACAATATCAAGCACAATTGCACCTACGCAGGTCTTCCCGTATTTGGAAGAATGCAATCCGCGAACGCTCGCCTCGCATTGTCAAGAGACTGCTAGCTGGCCATGGTCAGAAAAGCTTTCGCGATGTCGACGATGAACTCTTTTAAGGACGGCACGCTGCCCCGGTATCACGGGCGACGATGTCATTCCTGACGTAACGCAGTATGAGAGATTGTCGCCAAAGAATTTTAAAATGTTGCCAAGAACTAATTACTAACAGATTGACTGAATGAGTTTCGAGCAGTGAGTGAGTGAGTGAATTGGGTGTGATTTGGGAACTGTGAGCCTTTTCAAGTCTGTGTAGTGTATGTCAAAGGAAAAAAGCGTTTATTTTGTATATTATTTTATATAATGCTATCTCTTAGAAATATGCGCGGTGTCAGACTTGTGGAAAAAATAAGCAACGAAGAGATAAGCAATATGACAGGATTGTACGACAGTGTTATTGTAAAAACGAATAAAGAAATGCTTAGATGGCTCGGGCGCATGGAAAGAATGAGTGATGAAAATGTACAGACCGAAAGCGAGTGGTAGCAGAAGCCAAGGAAAATCAAGGCTGACTTATGAAGATCAAATATCTAGAATGTTAGCTGACAAAAATGTCAAAAGCATACTTAGGCTAGAATGTGTGAGGAGAATGATGAGATTTGACGAGGTGAAGAAAGTATACCATTTAAGGACCGCGAAACTTGGCGCTCCGTTCTCTCTATCTCTCTGGGATATAGCGTGAAGATAAAGATATCTTTGGTAACAATAACTTGTCATTTATGTTAGTAACCAATTTATTACATTGACTGTAACACGAATATTGTATTTACTTTTCATTTTATTACTATCTTATTACCTCCCAATCTATTTATATTGTTACAAAGTAAACAAAGTGTGATTAGGTCAAAGGTTTAATTCACAAAAGCACCTTTCGGTACATGAAATATTTAGTCTGTTCCCACGCTTATGTTCACAGAGCGTGTAGGTGTTTTCGGAGTTATCGCATTAGTCGTCTTTGTACCTGCGGTGACGTCGGACGTGACGTCAACTATTGTAATCTCTAAGAACTTCGTAGAACTAGTATTAAAAGCACAGACACAGCTTTCACTGAGTATACTATTCATTATTTTTCTATCGCGGGAAAGACAAATGTGAAAACAGTAATCTACAGCTCATGATAAGTGAACTGAGTTCCATGGAAAATAATACTAAGGCAAAGAGAGCACTTAAATAGATTCCGAACGTATTGGCAACTTGGAGTACTAAAATGTTTCCTTTTGTAGAGGAAATTTCACCGGATGCCTCACGCCCCACATTGGAAGCCACAGGGGTAGTTTGTCTGTGTTGGAAGCACTACTGTTTGGCAGCAGTAGAGCTCGTCTAAGCTGAAATGACGCGCCCCACTACTAATTAGTTGATTTAGATGTGTGAGTACAAATATTAATAACGACACTTCATCTGTGTAAGAGCCGTCGTCTAATTACCCCCGGGACTGGATGTACTCGAAGATGCCTATATTAGTCGTTTGATTCTTATAGGACGAGGAATGCCCTACTTTGAGTCCTGATGATCGGTGTGTGTTGTCTGGCTTATTTATTCGTTTGTCGGATTGAGGGCCTCTTTAGTAACAGGGTAAACGTCGTCTTTCCGACGCTTAGGGCTCCTGGCTAAACATCGTGCGAAACGATAAGGTGCCCGCCCCCAAAGGCGGCACTATTATCTACTACAGAAGGTCCAACATAGAGGCGTCGGTGTGCCGGGTGGCTCTCACGGGGCACGCGCCTGTCACACTCGCGTTTGTTTATCTCCCTCCCAGTAAAGCGCTAATTAGAAGCGATCTAGAGGCCCTCCTAAACTTAAACGACTCTGTCTGAACGCCGTCTGAACATAACCCAGCAGATGATGCTACACGAGAGGTTCCCACCGGTTTCATTAACGAACATCGCTGGTTTGTCGGGCCTCAGTTCCTGTACGAGAGCCCCGATAGATGGCCCATAGAAAAAATAGGAAAAATAGAGAAAACAGGCGAAGAGAAGATTAACGCCGTTCGAGAACTAGATAGCGGATTAATAGACGCTCTACCTGATATAGAGCGATTTTCGTCGTGGCTGAGACTCGTGAGAACAACAGCACGCATTTTACAAGCCGTCGATATATTCAAGAGCTTGAGAAGAGTTGAGAGCGTGAACCATAAGCGCACGAAAAGAAACAAAGAGGACGATCTGGCGTGGAAAGCGACTCAACGATTAGAAAATAGGAAAAATGACGGATATACATTACCGTCTGAGTTACCTGCGCGCCCTCTAGACGGCGAGTATTTGCAGCGCGCCCAATCGATGTGGGTCCGTGCTGTTCAAGAAACATCGTTCGCCGCGGAGATAAGGGCCTTGCAGACTAATAGTGAACTCCCACAACAAAGTCGGTTGAGACAGATAGCGGTCCGACTGGACGAACATAGCGTCATTCGACTAAGGATGCGCATAGGAGCCACTACCGATGTCAACATAGAAATGAAATCGCCCGCTTTGCTCGACGGAAATCATAGATACACTAAATTGTATATAGAATGGACGCATAGACAGCTGATGCATGCCGGTACGGAATCAATAGTAAACGAAGTATGGCAGCACTATTACGTACTCAGAGTACGTCCCGTCACTAAGGGAATCGTAAAGAGATGTCTAAAATGTCGCATTAGAAATTCGGCCCCTCCAGTACCACCGACCGGAGACCATCCGCCAGCACGACTAGAGCATCACAGGCGACCATTCACTTACGTCGGAATGGACTACTTCGGGCCCATATCAGTGACTGTGGGCCGCCAACACCATAAAAGATATGTCGCCTTGTTTACGTGTTTGACGACTCGCGCCGTCCACTTAGAGGTAGCGGCGAGTCTATCCGCAGATTCGGCTGTAATGGCGCTGCGGAGAATGATGGCGAGACGAGGGTGCCCTACTGAGATTCGCTCCGATAACGGGACTAACCTTCAGGGAGCTGATAGAGAACTTCGTGAGGCGATGAAGCACGAAGCAGAAAAACGCGCCATCTCATGGAAGTACATACCGCCCTCCGCTCCGTTCATGGGAGGAGCCTGTGAACGCCTAGTCAGATCGGTCAAGACGGCGCTCAGCAACGTGTTACATGAGAAGCACCCACACGAAGAAGTCCTAACCACTTTGCTGTGTGCGTCGAATATTCGGTCAATAGTCGGCCTCTCACACATGTTTCCACAGATGCAGGGGAATCGCGAATCGCGAAGGGGAAGGGCGAATCGCTGACCCCTAACCACTTCCTTCTCGGGGGGTCAGCACGAGTTCCTGTACCAGGGAGCGTCACCGAGCGGGACCTCGACAGCAGACAGCACTGGAGGCGCGCTCAGTGCCTAGCCGACCTCTTCTGGCGGCGCTGGGTGCGCGAGTACCTGCCTGACCTGCAATACCGGCGGGAGCCCCACGGCCGAGGGCCGGCTCTCCGCATAGGCGACCTCGTATTGGTCGTCGACCCCAACCTGCCCCGCAACACTTGGCCTCGCGGGCGGGTCATCGCAGTGTATCCTGGCCGCGACAGTATCGTGCGCACCGCCGACGTTCAAACCCGAGGCGGCGTGCTGCGGCGGGCCACCAAACGACTCGTAGTCCTGACACCAGAGCCACGGGTAGCAGACGTCGCTCAGACGGACAAGGATGCAGCGCCGAGAGACGACACTGCACGGCGGGAGTATGTTCGCGACGTAGAAAATTAGATTATAGATAATAACGCAAATGTAAATAAAAAGTAATATAAAAAGAAATAGACATAATAGGTACAGATAGTTAATTAAGTATAGACCTATGTTGAGAGTAAGATAGTGAAATAGATTTTAATAATAAAGAAATAGATAGATATATGTGTTAATGTAGACATATTGTAATAGGGAAAGAGAATTATATATAGTATTATTAGTTAATAGTTAGATATAGAAATAGACATATAGAAATAGAAATATAATAGTATTAAGGGAATATTAATAAAGAGAGCTTATACACACATTCACACACTTACACATCACACAAACTCACCACATACACTCACCCGCCCACTGGCTTCCCTTGCCCAACAAGTAACCAATCAGAGGTGTCCGCAGCGCGGAACGCCCGGTCAGATAGAGATAGATACAGTCCATAGATAGAGATAGAGCTACTGACCGGGCGCCCGAATCGATATCGCTACAGACCGCGCTAGTTGCGCACACATCGTTTGGTACTTTAGTAGGCAGGGAACCAGTGAGCAGCCCTGGAAAAACAGTCTGCTCTCGGCCGCCGTACGAGACGCACGCCTGCGCTCCCCGTAGCGCTGACCGGGTTATCGCGTCGCGGCCGCGCCAACTCGAATCGTTGCGATTTCTCCGAGCGCCCGCGTGCGCTGCCACCGCTGTACTCACTGCGCATCGTGCGTAGTGATTAATAGTGTGTTCGTGTCGCGTCGCGGCCGCGCCAACTCGTATCGCTAAGTGTTAGTGCTAAGTTAGTGAAATTTATATAAGACTTAGGTGTTAGGTACACATCTGTGCACAATAAGACAGGCACAGTACGACCAGGGCTACAAAGTAGGCACTCTCCTCCCTGCCTATCCCCGGTAGGGAGGTCCTCTCATACAAATTGGCGGCTCTACCAGCGCCATGGACACGCTGACGGACACCCAATTCCGCGCGTTCGTGATGGCTCAACTCGAGTCATCACACTCCCATATTCGCGACCTGTGGGACCGCCGGGTCTCACCCGCGCCCCGCGCACCCACCCCCGCGTCTTACTCGGCCGTTGCTTCCGCCGCTGGTACAGTCGCGAAGCCCCCGCCGCGCGAACCAACCAAGCCGGCCCCCGTTAGCGATTCGCCCGCTTCCCCTGACCCGACGGAGGCTTCGGACTCCGAAGAGGAAATGGACATAGCGCTTCCCTCCTCTTCGGAGGACGAGGCCACTAAGAGCGCCGATTGGCGCTTAGTGGTCAAGAGGAAGCGGGCGAATTCCCCGAGGGTAGGCGACACGCCCAGCCCGCCCCCCAAAACGACGAAGGCGGCCCATCAGACCTCCGGAGCTCCCGCGGCCCCTCTAGCCGAACAAAAAGCGCCTGCCTCACAGGCCACCCAGGCCCCTCACGCCGACAAAATCAAAACACCGCCGCCGGTGTTTATTCAAGAAAAAGCGTCGTGGGATAGGGTCTCTCGGGCCTTAGACGCGCGCCGCATAAAATTTGTTTCCGCCCGCAACACTGCACAGGGCATTAAGGTGCAGGTCCCCACCCCGGCTGACCATCGGGAGCTTACAGCGCTCCTACGCTCGGAGCGCATAGGTTTCCACACTTATGCGCTCCCGGAGGAGCGCCAGCTTCGCGTGGTCATCCGCGACCTCCCCAAGGAGCTCCCAGAAGAGCTCATTCTCGGCGACCTTAAGTCGCCTTTACAAGCCTCGCTCGAAGGAGGCCTTCGACCTCGTGTTGGTCGTACTCGACCTCTCCCCCGAGGGAAAGGCCGTTTTCCACATAAAATCCGTGTGTAGGATTTCCGGCCTCTCCGTAGAGGCCCCGCACAAGCGCGGCACGGTGGGTCAATGCCACCGCTGCCAATTGTACGGGCACTCGGCCCGCAACTGCTTCGCACGGCCTAGGTGCGTCAAGTGCCACGGAGACCACGGCACCCCCGAGTGCTCCCGCACGCCGGAGACGTCTGACCCTCCCGGTTGCGTACTGTGCGGAGAGCTCGGACATCCCGCGAACTATCGCGGATGCCCGAGAGCTCCGCGCCGTCGCCGCCGCGGGGGTAAGTCGCGCCGAGCCGGCGGAGCACATCAGGGCCAACGACGCGGCCCCCCTGCGCACCCAGCCCAACCAAAGGCCGCCCCTACCGCGACCTCCGCACCCACACGGCCCGCGCCCTCTGCGCCAGCCAAACCCGCGCCCTCAGCGCCGTCACAACTCGCGCCCTCTGCGCCGCCACAACCCGCGCCCTCCGCGCCAACTCAACCTGCGCCCTCAGCGCCAAACAAACCCGCGCCCTCAGCGTCGACTAAATCCGCGCCCGCGCGCGCTCTACCGGCCCGAGAGACCATAGCGCCGACGCCAGCACAACAACCGCGGCGTAAGGGGCCCGCGCCTCAAACTCGTCCAGCGGCGCCGGCTCCTTCAGCGCCGGCGTCCGATCTCCTCGGCGACATCGGAATGCTCGCCGACCTCGTTAAGGAAATCAACCTTAACGAAATTAAATTAGTCGCGCGTAAAATCCGCGACTGTAGCGACGGGATGGGACGGCTCATCATACTTGCCGAACACGCGTCCCTTCTGGACAGCCTAAGCCGCTTCACGGCGCCCCCTCGTAGGTTATAAAACCGGGCACCCACGAGACAACTCCCTCCGCGCGCATCAAACCGCGCGGGCTCTCAATCTCATTTTTTAACGCGGACGGACTCCGCAGGCAACGCGATCTTCTTCACGAGTTTACGCGAGACCACCAAATAGATATAATGCTAGTGCAGGAAACCTTTTTGAAACCTAGAAATCGCGACCCCGGCCTCTCCGGGCTTAACATCGTGCGAAACGATAGGGTGCCCGCCCCCAAAGGCGGCACTGTTATCTACTACAGAAGGTCCCTGCACTACATTCCGATCGATACGCCCGCCCTCACCAACATAGAGGCGTCGGTGTGCCGGGTGGCCCTCACGGGGCACGCGCCTGTCACACTCGCGTCAGTTTATCTCCCTCCCGGTAAAGCGCTAATTAGAAGTGATCTAGAGGCCCTCTTAAATTTAGACGACTCTGTCATACTCGCCGGCGACCTCGACGCTAAACATCGTCGCTGGAATTCGCACACCACCTCGCGAAATGGTAGAGCTTTAGACGAACTAACCGATGTCCTTAACTTTGACGTTATCGCCCCCATGACGCCCACCCACTATCCCAGAGTTACAACACACAGACCGGACGTACTCGACATAGCGCTTCTAAAGAACGTAGCTCTAACGCTGCGCTCAATAGAGGCGTTACACGAGTTAGACTCTGACCTTAGGCCGGTATTACTCAAACTAGGACCTATGATAGACACTAGGACGCTCACAAAAACCGTGACGGATTGGCAGAGTTTAGACGAAACGCTAAACTCTGAAAATTCGCCGCGGCTTAACGCGATACCGGACGTTATCCGTTCCGCCGAGGACGCGACCGTGGCGATAGACGCGCTCACCGCCCACATCCGCGAATCGGTCTCCTCGTGCTCCCGTGAGGTCCCGGCGGCGAACGACCGCCGTTGGGAGCTCCCCGGAGACATCCGTCGGCTGATCAGAGCCAAGAACGCCGCGACCCGCGCTTACGACTCGTTTCCCTCAGAAACGAATAAACGCAACTTACGCGCCCTCCAACGCGAAGTCAAATACCGAATTTCCGAACTTAGGGATAATAGGTGGAGCGATCTCATGCGAGAGATCGAGCCGACGCACCAGGCTTACTGGAAGTTGGCCCGATCTCTCAAATCGGACACGTTCCAAACAATGCCGCCCCTGACGAAACCGAACGGACAGACAGCTTTCGACGATGTAGATAAAGCCGAACTCTTGGCCGACACTCTGGAGGCCCAATGCTCACCTAGCTCTCAGCCTGTAGATCAGAATCATTTAGACATGGTCAATCGCGAAGTAGGCTCCCTACCGCCCGCGACCGCCCCCTGCCAACTCAGACCCGCGACGGTTGACGAAGTTCAGGACATTGTCAAGGCTCTCAAAACTAGAAAAGCCCCCGGTAGAGACGGCATCTCCAACCGAGTAGTCAAAATTTTCTCGATGCGCCTTCTCGCGCTCTTAGCAGCCATTATCAATGCCGCCATGGCAAACCGCGTCTTTCCAGCCGCCTGGAAGGAAGCGATCGTCATCGGAATCCCGAAACCGGGTAAACCCCGCAGTAGCCCCAATAGCTATCGCCCAATCAGTCTCCTTAGCGTGCTAGGGAAAATTTACGAACGGGTCCTTCTGGCTCGTCTCAAAGCCCACTTAGACACCTCCGGTCTCCTCATAGACGAGCAATTTGGCTTTCGAGCCAAACACTCGTACATACAACAAGTGCACCGCCTCACGGAACACATCCTGGAGGGCCTTAACCGCCCGAGTCGCACTATAGGCACGGGGGCCCTCTTCTTCGATGTAGCGAAGGCGTTCGACAAAGTCTGGCACGCCGGGCTGGTGTAGAAGCTGCGCCGGCTCGGCGTGCCTGACGATCTCGTACGCATAGTACGGGACTTTTTGTCAGACCGCTCCTTCCGCTATAGAGTCGAAGGGGTGCTCTCCTCTCCCCGCCCCATCAGGGCAGGCGTCCCACAGGGCTCCGTTTTATCGCCCACGCTCTACTCGCTCTACACGAACGACGTCCCCAAAACTCCCGGTGTAGAGCTCGCCCTATTCGCGGACGATACCGCTCTGTTCACATCAGACCGGAGTCGCTTCAGAGTCTCCCAACTCCTCCAAGTCGCGGTCACGAGCCTAGGCGAGTGGTTCCGTCTTTGGAGAATCGAAGTTAACCCCGAGAAAAGCGCCGCCGTGTATTTCTCGATGGGCACGACGACCAGCCGCGCCCGCCGCGCTAACACTCTCAGAACAATCACGCTTTTCGGCCAGGATATCCCTTGGACTAGGAAAGTCAAATACTTAGGAGTCACCCTTGACAGTGCCATGACCTTCGGCCAACACATCAAAACGGTCCGCGACCGCGCTGCGTTCGTCCTCGGCCGTCTCAACATGCTCATTTGCGCTAAAAGCAAAATGTCCCTCAGACATAAAGTTACCTTATATAAGACGTGCGTCAGGCCTATCATGACGTACGCCAGTGTAGTATTCGCTCACGCTGCGCGCACTCACATCAACTCCCTTCAAGTTATTCAGAATAGGTTCATGCGCAGGGCCACCGGTGCCCCTCCTTACGTGCGCAACGTAGATCTCCACTACGACCTAGAATTGCCCTCTATAACTCAATATCTAAAAGAGGCGTCCCAACGCTTCTTTCACCGTTCCTCCTTACACCCGAACCCCTTAGTGGTCAGGGCGTCATCGCACACCCCCGATCCCCGCGTCCGCAAACGCTATCGTAGGCCTAGACATGTGTTAGGCGACAGCGACGACGACATTACACGTTCGAACTCGAACATGGCAACCTACACACTACTACCGCACCGCCCCCACCGGCGGAGGCGAGGACGACCCCCGCGACACCCGTAGGGTCTCACGTTTAGAAGCTCGATCACGTAGCTCTACACGCACACACGCGGGCCTTAAGCCACATTGTAAACTGCCACGCGGAACACTAGGCACACTAAACCCTCAGCCGCCTCGCCGGCCGGGTCCGCTAGAGGCCCGGCCCTTACCCGAATAGGAAGCCCGTTAAGATGCACGCAGGTGCGGAAAGCTCCCCTGGCGACGCCTTGAGCCCGAGGTCCGCCCTCCATACGAGGCATCCCTCGGCTGGAGGAACCCTCAGGCGGTCGACCATCTGGCAGGGCGCCTTCAGCGCTCGCCCCAACGCGATCTGTGACGCTGTAAAAGCCACTAGGGCTAACAGCAAAGAGGGGTTTTGTTTAGTCGGTTCGAGTCCGACACTCCCCAGTCAGCGTAGAGACCGGCTGGGTAGCCCGCGGGGGTTTAATTTCGCCTCTCAGAAACCAAAAAAACCAAAAAAAAAAAGAGCAGCCCTGCTCCCCCCGCCTCCGCCTGTTCCGCCACCGCACTTGCTACGCCAACTACCACGCCACAAGAACACTAGAAGCTCATCATAGAAAAACAATAGAAGAGTCTCATTTTCACCAACCCACCCCGCTCCTCTCATCGAGTTGCAGTTAGCGGACTGGCGTACACGCGGTTCAGTTCGGGGTGCATAGTGGCCTCGAGGCTATCGGGGATCGTATCCCAGCCGGGTCACGCACAATTATACTGTACATTCTATGATTCTAATCGTATAGAGAACATTCAATCAACATTTTTGCATATCTGGAACATTAGAGGTGAACATAAAATATGTGATGGGTCATATGAAGAAAGAAGAAAGCTCGTCGTAATCTGCAGGGCATTGTTCAACTGTATAAAATAAAACATTCTGTGACGGGTAGCCCAAAACTTCTAAATGCGGTTAATTTTAATATTGACTACAATCCTCGTCGCCCAAAGACCTTTCAAGTTCCGCTCTCAACAACATCTCTTTCCACCAACCCTTAGCTAGAATGTGTAAACAATATGAAGACCTTAGTAGAAGTGATCCCCAACTTCACTTATTTCACTCAAATTTCATTTCATTTAAGAAAAAGGTTACGAATGTCCTCGGGAGGGTGGTTTAAATAATCTGAATTTGTCTCTTATATATTTGGTATGTATTTAGTATGTAAGTATGTATTTCTTCCGAATTAGTTTTCTTTCTTTGTAATTATTTATTAATGTAAGCTATTTTTACACAATTTTGTTAATGTCATGTCGTGGAAATGTATTTAGGGTTTCGATCTCGTACGTAACTGTGATTTGTCAATTATTGTACTTATTATTATGATTGTAGCCTGTTGTATTTTGCCAATTAAAAATAAAATTATAATATAGGTAAACAGATTTTTTAGGCTTCCGTAGTAAAACGAGGAACCCTTATAGTTTTGTCAAATTACTTTATTACTTACTATTATTATTTAATTTTTTTTAAATTATGTAATATACAATAATATAAAATATATAATATTAAATTACATATTAATTACTTTATTTCGGTTAAATTTTATTACTTTAGTTCGGTTCAAAACCGTCTGTCTAACCATCCGTCTGATTATACGCGGTTTACCTATAGAGACTCTTGGTACTAAAAAGCTGTACATATATGGTTATATACATTAATCACGGCTACAAATAAAATATATCTCTACTTATTATAATTACAACCTACTTCTATGCTTCTTACATTATTATAAACAGGTAAACTTTGTTTGTTTGTATGTAATGGATAAACTCAAGAACTACTCAACTGATTTTAAAAATTCGTTCACCTATAGAAAGCTACATTTTCAGCGAATAACATGGACTGCATTCTATTTAAAAAAAAATTCTCCCCGCGAGAAACCGGGGCGGGTCTCTAATGTAAAGTAGTGTATACATAAATTGACTATTTTAGATTGATTTTTGTAAAGTAACGTTTGAATCTATATATCATAATAAAATAAATAAATATTTTCTTTATAGTGCGTCTGATAATGCCAACAATCATCTGGTCTCTAACAAGAAGTTACTTATTTTTGGAATATAATATTTAGTGTTAATTTTTTATTACTTACTTTAAAAGTATACACAAGCGTTAGATCGTTAATTGTTTATTGATTAATCATTGTTTGCAAGTACTACGCGTCAAAGTATGTGTGAGCTAGGTGTGGTTTCCAAGTTGAGTGGAAATTGGAGATGCTTCAAAAAAATGAATCTAGTACTACGAAGATATTTTGAAGAATGCCTTTTTATGTCAACAATCCTAAATGGAAATAGTTTATGGGTATATCGCGTCTTATATGTAATAGTACTATCTAACGTCGGCGTTATAGGCAGTTCTCATGTTATTCTATTGTCATGTGTAACGTTATAAACCCTGCCTATACTGCCCTAACGCTGCCAGGATTTGATCGCGTTAATTCCTATCGATTTTGACAGGAACGTAAACAAGGCTTCATTTTGATTGATGAGCTACGAACACGTCAATCCGAACGAAGCCATAGAACATTAAAATTACAGAAAGTTCAACCTTCGTGGGTGTCAACATAAATAGACTTAAAGTGAAATTGTTATTGCTATCCGAATGCAGAACCCAAACGAAAGGTCACAGACGTTCTTTCGCATTTGAATGAAACGAACTTGGCATTTGGATTCTCGTTAAAATACCAATTCATATCGGCTCAGATTGCAGTCTTCTATTAGTATAACAGTAACTAGATGTTACCCGTGACTTCGTCTGTATGAAATATAAAATTGTCTATTTCATCAATATCGGTCCAGCGATTTATCTGTGGATCAAACAGACAAACAGGATCCTTTACAGTATTATTATATATTGTACATTACTTTATAAATTACTTTATAATAATTGAACATTATTTGTGTGTAAAAAACTATTTGTATAAGACGAAATGAAAAAAAAAATGTAAGCAAATTCATGTAGTTTTTTTTCTCTAATTTACCACATTCTTATCAGTATTAATATTAGTAGGTACTCCTTTGGTTCAAAAGTAGCCTAAGCATCAATCATTTGTACAAAATATTTTTTCAGAGAATTAATTGTGAAATGAAAATCGATTTTATGATCTCTGACATTAACTTAAACTATTAATTGAATTGGAACAAATGTTTGTGATTATCGATATTTGTAATGACTAGACCGACTTTCGGATTTATATGAATTATACTTTTGATAATATTTGCAGTAATATATGACACATATTATATTTAAGATCTACATAATTATGAGATTTATGCTAATTACACTTTTGACTTTTGTAAGAATGTATAATATCTAAGGTCTACCCAATTATGAAATCTATGCTAATTATAATTTTGACGTTTGTAATTACTATAAACTTAGTACCTAAACATAATAAAGCGATCGCAGCGCATGCTGTGGCAGAAATCTGCAACAATTCGGGATAGTTAATCCCGAATATATTTTTTTTTTATTTCCATGACAACACGAGAATCATTGATTTATAATAAATACATTATAATGTTATTTACTTCACCTACCGTAAAATACTACATTAAGTGTGCTACATTACGTTTAAAATAATGAGAGTATTTACATTTAAGGCGACGCATTGGTAAACAATAATTTAATCTAAAATAGACCTTCTGCTCTATGCAAACGTGCGCGCACCATCTTACAAAAAATACGAAAAAACAGTTATTTTCGCTTGTTTTAAAAACTATAATTAATTTTACAAAATCCAATTAGCATTTTGAAGAATATGTTTAGATTAAACTATACAAAAAAATTAGAAACATAAATCGATCCTGTTACTCCGAAAAATGTAAATCTCTGTTGTAAAAGAGGCTTCTTTGATATTTTTTTTGTGTTACAAAAGTTAACCAATCGTGGATCGCAACTGACAATATAAAGCCAATGAAATAAAGAATCAGGTTATCAAATTTATATCACTTTCATACGTTTTGTATTCACTTACAAAAATTGAGATCCCAGCCGTCAAAATTTCCAGTGCGTCGCCTTAAAATTATTTTATAGAGAGTATGTTACCGATGTTTGACGATTGATGTGAGTTCGTATTAAATAAACAACGCCGAAGCTTAAACTTCTTTTAGGGTTCCGTAGCTAAAAGAGCAGAAATAGGAATCTTATACATAATTTCGTTGTTTGTCTTTTTGTATGTTGCTTCCCATTTATTTGTTATTTTAGCGCTGATTGAGCAAAGAGATAAATTGGTAACCTAAAAGAGATGAAAAATTAGTATTATTGAAGTATTTTTCTTGAATTAAAATTTTGGAGTAGCACTGTTTTTGAAAAAAGAAAAATGCGGAAATATTAAATTAAATATATTGGAAAATTTGCTAGACAAATTACAGAACCAAGGGTTAAAGACAGTAGCACTTACCTAGCAATCCTAGATTGCCGACCTTCTGGTAGATGAAAAACAGCGCGACAAAATGATGAGTAGATTCAGAGAAAAATGAGCACCTTCAGCTTTATTTTTTTTTTTTCGTTCTTTATGGCATGGCGCACAGATTAGCGCATTTGCCAATGTCACGTATTAATAAGTAGAATGACAAGTAAATTTGTTTTTTCTCATCGTAAAACTCCTCCAGTAAAGTGATAGTAGGTAGACTTTACTGAAGTTACAAAGGACTTCTTGGAAGAGCGCGAGAACTTCAGCTACACATGTTTATTTAGACCTACTTCATTCTTTTCACTTATACGGAACTTTAAAACACAATATACTCAATCACTTTTGTATTTTAAAAAATAGAAAATCTAAATAAAATGGTAACCTTATTTCTCCCGTTCCTGCCAAAAAGTCTCCTTCAGCTTTAAGGATCAAGCGATGACAGATTATATAAAATTAAATTTATATATTTCTGGCCAGTATTATAAATAAAAAAGGTTTTTAGTGTTTTTAGTAATTTGTGCTGCAATGCAACATGGTTTTACCACACGTAGTTAGCATTAGTTAGTATAGCATAAATAGTACCGCACATTGCATAGTTTCTTTTTTCAATTTAACAATAAGTTATAAGAGATAATTTAACAATTTTTTAATATCTGCAACAACCACTCCACAGATAAAGACTTACTATTAAAATCACTATACCCAAAATAAATACGTATTTTACATGTCTTTGGGGTTTTTCTCTACTAACTTAGCTATAATGCTTGGCCTTTCTCTTTTTCATATTTTCTGTATTTTCTACTGCACCAGAAACCAATGCTTCACATTACATAATTCAGAATGTCGTTTAATAGCAATGAACTTCCACCTGTTCAAATAATCTCACTCGTAACCAAAGTATAGACACAGATAGTCGATCACTAAATAGAATTGTCGTTTACATCTCGAAAGATAAATTATTTATTCCATGTCCGAGTTCCGTCTACGGGTTTAATCAACTTCACACGTGATATTGAATAATGGACTAGGCAAACACGGAGTCAATAGGAACGTAAACGTCGATAGCTTTTAACGTGATGAAAGTACTATTGTGTGAGCATATCTTTGCTTGGATATCTCTGCTTTGGTATTGCTTTTTACCCAACTATGGCGAAGTAAACAGAGGGCTATTTTAGCAACGTACGTATCTATCTGTACATATAAAAGCGAAATACCACTCCCTCATTGGCCGCTTCATAATTTACCGTTGAATGTTTTTATCGGCAAGGTTTTAATCGTCCGCTACACAATGGTCGCTTTTCTAATTTTTCGTTGAAAGTTTTTATCGGCAAGGTTTTAATCGTCCGCTACACAATGGTCGCTTTTCTAATTTTCCGTTGAACGTTTTTATCGGCAAGGTTTTAATCGTCCGCTACACAATGGTCGCTTTTCTAATTTTTCGTTGAACGTTTTTATCGCTACGGTTTTACCGTCCACGCTACAATGGGGAGCAAAATATATACAATTGTATGGAGACGCTTTTATATTTTCGTGCACGATAACGTCATTCCGTGGACGTTGAAAAAGCGTTTTTATCGACGACTTATTACGTATTTTGCTTACCTATTGTATTTTGGACGGTAAAAACGTGACAATAAAAACGTTCAACGGTAAATTATAAAAGCGTCCAATAGGGAGGCTAAATCTATGCAGTTGTAGGAAGACACTTTTTCATCCGCATACCACATGTTTGCCAAACCGCGACAAATCTTCACAAACCCAAACGCGTCGATCCTGGTCTTAGCTTTGTTTGTGTAGGTTTGCAGCCGTTTGCCGCCCATCGAAGGTCGGTTTTCTGGCGCAAATCGAAGGAAGTTCATGCAAGCGTTTGCGAGCTACCCATACGAGTACGTCGTAAGACAGTACAGGGGGCCTAGACAAGTGGCTCGATTGTCGTAAACGACAGTAGAATAGGCGCAATTGCTCGTCAAACTGCCATTTGGTTACGTTATATGCGGCGATTTTCTTGCGACTTTTCATTTCGTTTGATTGAATAGAAAGTTAGTAACGTTTGACTACTAATTTAAAATTCGTTTCGCTAGATTACGTGGTATTTGTCATTCTATTCTATCACTATTCTACTAACGTTTACGACAATTGAGCTACTTGTCTAGGCACCCAGATTGTGAACGCTCGATGGATACGCGTCGTTTTTGTTGCTGTGATTTAGGCTACGATATTTAGAAATACGGTAACGCGAACATAGCAGCAGCTGTACTTACTTCAACATCCGCCATGCTTGATGATTCACGAGGTAATAGAGCACTCGCAAACATGTGGATGACGACATATGGCTTGCCTGTGTTCCACAAATGGTTTGTACGAGCGAGCCATGCGTAAGGACATACTAGTAAATCTCCGTCCACGATAACGTCATGCTGTAGACGTTGAAAAAGTGTCTTTTTCGGCGACACAATAGCATTTTGCTTAACTATTTTATCGTGGTAAATTATACAAGCGGCCATTGACTGACTGGCCGATTAATAATGAAGTACTACTAATACTACTACTTCTCAAATCGACTGTATGCTGATTCTTTTTTTTTTTGTGTGTGTTTGTTACCTCATAACTCCGTCATTTATGAGCCGATTTTGAAAATTCTTTTTTTTTTGTAAATAATACTTCAGACGTAGTCCCATTTAAATTTTACCGGTATTGGAGCTCGAACTTCGAAGATACACCAAATAACATATGGTTATAACCTTTATTTATATAGATGATTCTCTGGTGTATCGCTACGTTCTGAAATTAGAAAGAATTTAATTAATATATATTAATATAATATATAATTAATATAAGAAATAGTTTGTGTGATGTAGGAGCCCGCTAAGAAATTAATGATTTTTGGTTAGACCTTTTTTGCCTTTACCCTTGGGACAAGAGATGAGGAGAGTTGTAATCTGAACGTCTACCATGAAAAAACTTCAGACCCAAACGAAACACAAAATAATATGACGTTGAAATTTACCATGAAGTTGCATCGTATTTGTTTCTTTTGTTCGGGAATCAACAACTATATTCGTGAGTGAATGAAAGATGAGTAGTTCATTGTCACATATTAAATTCTGTTAAAAATGAATTGATGTAATCGATTATTTAAAAAGTACGTTCGTTTGTATTGGTCCTATTACAAATTATAAGAAACAGAAATTAGTCGAGTAAATAATATGTCATCGCCGCAATCTAAGATGGCACTATATCTTTGACAAATAAGTCTTACCCTTACTGTGAATATATCGTTGAGCCTGTCACGTAATTTTTATTTTAAGTTAGTTTTTTCATTGAAGTTTAGTGCTAAATGTTTGGGATTCAAATAAAAACGTTACTCATTATCACTAGACATGTTATACTGAGTTTCATCGCCCACAAATCCTTCCTACAGTTCGCCACTTTTATCCAAGAGTAGTGCGTGAAGCGATTGAAATAAAGAGACATAGAAATTTTAATCGGGAAAACGGGTATAATTTATCGACGATGTGGAATCATGTGATTCAAGGAACATAACCTTGGTTTTCACATTCGGTTAAACGTGTGGACACTGTGCATGTTGTGTGTGGGTATTACGACAAACTATTAACAAATATTGGAGACAGATGACAAAACTTCTACCTCCGACACGGAGTGAAACTTGCTGAGACAGTTTGCTTGAGACCACGTTGTGAGTATATGTTCTGTGGACCACGGCTGATGTCACTAAGTCGAAACGTCAATCTAAAATAAAAGGTAATCGCGTTAATTTCCCGTTTTAGATATTTTAGTAAAATGCAAAGCGAAAGCTTAAAAGTTTATTTTACGTTATACTGATTTGCCAGAATACTCAAAGTCACGGAGTCCGTACCGTGAGACTACGACGATGGACCACCTGTCGTATCGTCCACAGTACCGCCATTATATGAATAAAATGTCAACAGGTCAACTGAGGGTCAACTGAGGAAGCGTGCTCGTCGCGACCCCTGCCAGCCCTTTTCAGGGCTGCAATTCCTCTTCTGTGCATACCATGCGGGACAACGGCAATTATAATGTTAGGGCGTCCCCCGGAAGCGACGTACACCGGTCTGTCCCCGCTGGTGTGTGCAGAGTGCAGTTCGGCGTTGGGGACCGCCACCCAACACGCTGTGCACCTAGCGGCGGGAAGTGGAGGGAGGAGTGCAGAGTAGCTGCGTGGAATGTGAGAGGTGGGATTGAGGAGAAGATGAATGAAGTGATTGATATTATGGAAGAGAAAAGATTGGATGTGCTATGTTTGAGTGAAACCAAGCGAGGCGGCAGTGAACTTGCCGACTTGCCCGGAGGAGGCATCGCTTTGTGGTCAGGGGTACCACAAGGAGATAGGGGATGTCAAGGGGTAGGCGTTTTACTGTCCTCTCGTATGGTTAATTGTATGACTGAGTATGAATGTATAAATCCCAGACTGCTCTGGGTACGCCTTAAGATTGGGTTGACAAGAATTTTTGTTTTGGCAGTATATGCCCCAGTGTCCTCTGTCGGTTTGGCTGAACTAGAGCAGTTCTGGGAAAATGTTAGAGAAGTTCTAGCGACGGTTGAAGAGAACGAAAGAATTGTTGTGTGTGGAGACATGAATGGATGGGTCGGGACAGCTCGAACAGGATTTGAGTCTGTCCTAGGCAAATATGGAGATAAGAGAGTAAATGATGCTGGTAAGATTGTGCTAGGACTGTGTATGGAAAAGGATCTTTTTGTGGCTAATACCATGTTTGGGCACAAAAGGATCCATCAGTACACGTGGGAAAGAAAGGGTGCGAGAAGTATGATTGATTTATTCCTGGTGGATAGCAGACTTAAGAAGCAGGTAATGGACACAAGAACGTATAGAGGAGCCGATCTCGGGACAGACCACTTTCTGGTGATAACCAGAATAAGGGGTCTGTTCGCAGCATGGCGACATCGCGTAGTGTCCAAACCTGCAGCGGTTAGCCGCATTAAAAGCTGGAAACTGCAGGATGCGACCACCAGGAATGAATATGAAAGGGTATTATCCAGTAAGCTTGATGATAGATTGAAAGTGTTGAGCGAGGATGTTGAAGAATGCTGGCAGAACCTTAGAGATAGTATGGTTGAGGCTGCGAAAGAAGTGTGTGGAATGAATAAGATTGGGAACGGCAAAAAGCGTGATGTGTGGTGGGATGATGAGGTGAAAGTGGCTGTGTATAAGAAAAAGAAAGCATGGCGAGACTACCTTGCTACTAATGACTGTGGTATGAAAAATTTGATGAAAGACAGGTATAAGCTGCAGAAAGCAGAAACGAAGGCACTAGTGAAAGAGAAGCGTGAAAGGTGTAGGGTGTTAGATGAAAACAAGATGTCGGACAACTTCGAGGAAAATTCCAAATTATTTTGGAAAGAAGTACGTAAAATCCGAAGTGGTCCGGCACCTTGCAGAGTGAATAAAGTGCGTTCGAAAGAAAACAACCTGCTTACAAATAAAAAGGATGTTCTGCAGCGATGGAGTGAATACTATGGAGAACTGTATGAGAGTGGCGACTCCGTCTCTGATACTGAGAGCGATTCTAATGAATTGCCACACTCAGGCCAGGGACTGGAGGATGCCATTAGTATGAAAGAGATTGAGAAAGTGATAAGAAGTTTGAAATGTGGAAAGGCTGCGGGAATTGATGAGGTGACTGCTGAGATGATCAAGTATGGTGGTCCTAGGGTCTGGGATGCCTTCTGTGCACTCTGCAACCTTTGTTGGCAGAAGGGGGAGGTTCCAGAGGACTGGCGCACGGCAGTCATAGTACCTCTATATAAAGGGAAAGGTTCCTACCTAGACTGTGCGTGCTATAGGGCCATCAGCTTGGTCAGCTTAGCGAGTAAAGTCTATACTAAAGTATTGACTGAACGTATGAAAGGCGTTTCAGAAAGATATTTGTGGGAGGCGCAAGGTGGATTCAGGAACGGTAGGGGTTGTATGGATCAGATTTTCTCGCTTCGCGTTATCGTGGGAAGGTTTCTGGCTTTAGGTCAGAAAGTTTTCTGCGCTTTCGTGGATCTAGAGAAAGCATTCGATAGAGTAGTGCGGAAGAAATTGTGGAGTCTTCTGCCTGAATATGGCGTGGAGGGCTCCTTACTGCAGGCTGTGAGGTCATTATATCGAGACCACAGAGCCTGTGTAAGGATAGACGGTGACATGTCGCCCTGGTTTGAAGTCTGTTCTGGTGTCAGACAGGGCTGCGTGATGTCTGCCTGGCTATTCGTGCTGTATTTGGACAGTTGCCTCCAGAGATTGAAAGGTAATATGAGTGGTATGGGATGTGGTGACACAATGGTAAACTGCCTATTGTACGCTGACGATGCTGTGCTAATAGCACCATCAGAAGCAAAGTTGCAGACACTAGTCACGTGTATGAAAGAAGATTGTGAAGTAAAAGGATTGAAAATGAATGTGAACAAAACTAAGGTTCTGGTGTTTGAAAGAGAAGCGGTACAAACGAAATGTGTGATTAGTGTAAATGGAAAATGTCTAGAACAGGTGAATGAAATTGTGTACCTGGGGAGTGCGTTTTCGAGGGATGGAAGATGTGAGTTGGATGTGGAGAGACGGGTAGCAGCTGGCAATAAAGTGAACGGTGCTCTGTCCGCATTAGTGGGTAGTGTGAATATATCTAACACTGCTAAAATGGCCATCCACAATGCGGTGTTGGTGCCAACTTTGTTGTACGGCAGTGAGGCCTGGATATGCCCGAAATCGAGTGAAAGTATGATAAATGCTGTGGAGATGCGGTCTCTCAGAAATATGTGCGGTGTCACGCTTGCGGACAGGATAAGCAATGACGAGATACGCAGTATGACAGGGTTGCACAACAGTGTTATTGTAAAAATGAAGAAAGGAATGCTTAGATGGTTCGGGCACATGGAAAGAATGAGTGATGAAAGACTGACGAAGAAAATATACAGAGCGAAAGTGAGTGGTAAAAGAAGCCAAGGAAGACCAAGGCTGACTTATGAAGATCAAATAGCCAGAGTGTTAGCAGACGGAAATGTCAAAAACACTCGCATACCTAGGCGAAAATGTGTGAGGAGAATGATGAGACTTGAGGAAGCGAAAGAGGTGTGTAAGGACCGCGACTCCTGGCGCTCCGTCCTCTCTGGCTACCCCGTTGGGGATACAGCGTGAAGTTATGTTATGTTATGTTTATGTTAAATGTCAACAGGTGAAAATATGTGAGTTATGTATCACTGTAAAGTCACATCAACATGTCACATAGTTTCTGAGGAAACCTACTGCGACAGACAGACACATTAGTGACGAAGTGTTCAAGCGACGCAATGTATAAATAATAATTTCTGCTCTATGCAAACGTGCGCGCGCTATCTTTCGAAAAATACGAAAAAACAGTTATTTTCGTTTATTTTAAAAACTGTAATTAATTTTAAAAAATCCAACTGTCATTTTGAAGAATATGTTTAGATTAAACTATACAGAAAATTTAGAAACAAATCTGTCCCGTTACTCCAAAAAATGTATATCTCTGTTTTAAAAGAGGCTTCTTTGATATTTTTTTTTTGTGTTACAAAAGTTAACCAATCATGTATCGCAACTGGCAAAATGAACTCAATGAAAGGAAAAATCAGTTACCAAATATCACTTTCTTACATTTTGTAGTCACTTGGAAAAATTGCGATCCCTGCCGTCAAAATTTCCAATGCGTAGCCTTAAGAGCTGGACGAAAAGAGATTAATACAACGCCATGTTAATTGTAATTGGCTTAAAGGCCTCCGATCTCCATGTCGGGGTACAATGTGGCGAACATACTTATTTATTTATTTTTATTAATTTTATTTATTTATTTACATATACATATTTGTAACACACATATACAAGAAACAAATAAACAAACAAAAAGCATAAATATCAGGTCAGGCCATAAATCTTGATAAACGTCGGTGTCTTTGTACCCTCACCACAAAGAGTTCGAATCTAGAAGAACTTGCCGAATGGTTAGTTTAGATCATTTGTTTACATTTAAGATATTCGTTTGATTCCCAATCTCAAGTTATAAAGCTTTTTACAATTTTAAATCTGGAAGCGTTAGAATCATCTGTCTGAATTTACATTTGAAATTGGGAATTACTGGGATCAACTTCGGACTGTTTATTTATCAGATGGGTATAAAATATTTTTGTTTAGACTGATGTTTTGAATCAGTTATATTGGTTTGTTATTTTATGCAAATTATTTCGAATTATGTTCGTCGATTTGCGCTCTTTTCCATTTCGTAATATTATTTTGGGTTTAGCAGATCTATAAACTGAAAGTGAGGAGTGGCAGAAGCCAAGGACGTTAAGGCTGATCTATGAAATCAAATAGCTGGTGTTAATTGATGGACCGTCAAAAGCACTAACACACTGCGGTTAAAAAAGTGTGTGAAGTTTGAATGTTGAGGTTTGAAGAGGCGAAAGAAATTTTCAGGGGTCGTTTCCCTTGGCTCTCTGCCTATCCTTAGGAATACATCGTGATATTATCGTGAGTTTGCATACATATGAAATTTCTGGTTTATAGAAATAAATTAATATCTATTATCTATCTATACAAATAAAATCAGAATCTCAAATCTCCAAAAGTTCTTCAGCGATTGCTTCGAATATTTTGAAACAGCTTCGCATTCAAATATACAGGTATTTATATATCTGATAATTTACCTAATATACCTACTGAACCACAGCAATACAAGGCTGGGTACAAGTAGTTTAAAATAAATTTCATCAGGTACGAATTTGTGCATAAAATATCCCTTACCGCATGGAGGTCAGCCTGGAGGTAGTGATGAGTTAACAATTCTTTTAAGTTGTTTACCGGTAACCAGTACTAATTTAGACCAGACCATACTAGATCAGATTAGACCATACTAAATCAGACTAGATCATACTATATCAGACTGGACCATACTAGGTCAGACTGGATCATACTATATTTAACAAAAATCGATATTGCTCAATCAAAAGATAATTTTAATACCTACAACTTTTTGATTTAACTTTTTTGGATACAAGCTCAACTTTTTGTTTTATTGGCAAAAACCCGTTTTTTTACTTTCGCGAATTTTTTAGGTTAGGTTCGCCATAGAAAATCTTTCTTCTTCGAAATTTCTTAGAATTTATTATTCTATACGATCATATTTTTTTCCTGCCCTCAATTGTCTGGAAATTGACATCGTGAATCCATAGATTCATAAACTATCCATGGAACACGCTGGTCGTGAGTGGAACTGGTGTCACTTGCGCGCCGCTCCTTGAGATTAGTTCATACTTTGACCACGTGGCATCCACTTTTTGGCCACGAGGTGTCAACTCGCCGTCGCCTAGATGACCACCTGACACTAGTTGACAAAGAGTAAATGCCGAGTGGTGGGGCGGTATTGGTATTTCGCTAATCGCTATGATAAATAAAATAAATAAGATGGTAAAAGAAGCCAAGAAAGACCAAGGCTGACTTATGAAGATCAAATAGCCAGAGTGTTAGCAGACGGAAATGTCAAAAGTACTCGCATACCTAGGCGAAAATGTGTGAGGAGAATGATGAGATTTGAGCAAGCGAAACAAGTATGTAAGGACCGCGACTCCTGGCGCTCCGTCCTCTCTGATTACCGTTAGGGATACAGCGCGAAGATATGTATGTATGTAAATAAGCGCTGGCCTTAATTCGTGCCCAGAAATTAAATTAAGTTCATTTTGTTCGTGGGGCCCGAATCACAATACAAACTGTTTAGGAGTTGAAAGTTATATATTAGAATTTGTTTTGTGGCTGCAACAGCCGTCTGTACAGCTTATTTCTGAACCTCACTCACATGGAAAGCTCTCTAAATCTTTGTCTCGGTAACTCGCGACAATATAATATAACATAAAACTTTATTCGCGAGCCTACCAATGGGATTCAGAAATCCAACAAGATTTATTTATGTGCGCTTCAGTTTTACGACACGTATAAAAAATGGTTAAGCGTAAATCGAGGTCTTAAAAGTAGTGGTTCCGTAACTAGGAAAACGTGTTGGTTAACTAGAAAAAGTAATTCCCTAATGGCGTGTAGGATATGGGTGTCAATGGGTATTTAGTTGTGTTGTGCCCGTAATAGAAACATGACCTTAATCGAGTAATGACATCAATCGAGTGACCCCAAACTAAATGATAGATTTACATACTATGTGTACTATCCAACGAATCAGGCAAGCACACAGTGGCATTCCGATTATTTGTTTTGTTTTTGGAAGGGAGTCCCTTAACTCGGCTTGCGGGAGGTGTGACTCGGTAGAAAACGTCGCGTAATGAAAAAACGTTATGACCTCTTCATTCGATTCTCAACGACACTCTCTGTCTCTTCCTAACACACTAGTTAATTGACCAACGTGGGGTAGAACCCGTGCGCCGCGGGACACTAGTTTCGTTAGCTCTATACATAGATTCACAGTGATCTTTCTATCTCTTTCCATATACGATTGTACGTGTGAGTACGAGTATCGACATTCGAGCAGCGAGCGCGGCCGGCTGTATAACCTCATTAATTTACACGAGGAAATTTTGTGAAAACTTATGTGCTAATTGTTTTTGTTTTAAATCCTACGTGAGTTTTATTGTCTCGTTATTGCAATTAAGTTTCTAATTTTAATTTGTGATTACGGTCATTATTTGAACAAATAGTCTAGGGCTATACTGGCCCTAATCACCTAACACCGGACATCTGTCTCAGATTTCTAGAATGTTTCCCAGAACTAATCACAAAACTTATGAATTGGTGTTTAAAATTGGGGTATTTCCCTAAGATATGGAAAGTAGCATATGCCAAGATTATCCCCAAACCAAACAAGATCGATTACACCCAAGCCTTTTTCTTCAGACCAATAGTCTACTTAACGTTTTCGGCAAAGTTTTAGAAAAGCTTATGATAACCAGGCTGACCTATCACATGGACGTTACTGGCGTGTCCTGTGATAGGCAGTTTGGGTTCAAACAGCAAAAATCCGCTGTCAAAGCCATCCATACTGCAATAGACATTGTAAGCAAAGCCAAAACCAATAAAGAGCAGGTTCTGTTGGTCTCACTAGACATTAGGGCAGCTTTCGATCATGCTTGGTGGCCTGCCATCTTTAAGCGGCTCCAGCAGGTCAACTGCACAAGTAACATCTATCAAATCTTCCAAAGTTATGTTAAGGATAGAAAAGTTCAGTTAAATTTCGCAGATACATCGGCACAAAAGGTAATGACTAGAGGGTTCATCCAGGGGTCAGTGTGTGGACCAACCATCTGGAACTTAATACTGGACGAGTTATTATTTATTGACCTGCCAGGGGGTTGCTCCATTCAAGCATATGCAGACGATGTGCTACTTGTTTGTCACGCGAAGCACATCAGTGAATTAGAGTCTAAGACTAACATCGCACTGAACACCATAATGGAGTGGGGTGAGAGCGTCAAGCTCTCTTTTGGACCGGACAAAACACAAGTAATTGGGTTCACCAACTGCTCACTCAAATGCAAGATTGTATTTAAAGGACATCACTAGTTTTTACTGACAAAATTAAATAACTTGGCGTCATCATTGATCGCAAACTTAAGTTCATCAAGCATACAGAATACATAATTAGCAAAGCCAAGATACTTTTCAATAAGCTTAGCATTTTTTGTGAGAGCTACATGGGGGGTTCATCCTGAAAACGTCAAAAAATTTATCAGCATGTCATACAGCCAATTATATGTTATGCCGCCAGCGTGTGGTCTACTGCACTCCAATACAAATATATCCACAAAAGAGTTCTTTCGCTGCAGAGACAGTTTGCGATCAAAATCATCCAAAGCTTTCGTACTGCAAGTGTCGCAGCGTCTGTTGTGCTATCTGAGTTAACTCCTCTCACCAACAAGATCACTGAAACCTCCGACATCGAGCTTAGTAAGATTCGCGGCGTATCTTCGTTTCTCCCTTCCGACTTAATGATAGAATCTCCTGCTGCACCGTATTCTCTGCTACACCCTTCTTTAAGACCTGAAATAACATTTAGTGACATTCCCACCATAGATGAATTTAGTGCATTAGATTTAAGCAACATAATATGTCAAATTTATACCGACGGCAGTAAGCATGACGGCAAAGTTGGCGCCGCATATGTCATAATCGATTCCACTGGAAAAGAGCGGGTTAAGAAATTCAAACTGCATGATTGTTGTTCGGTTTTCCAAGCTGAACTTATTGCAATTTTAATTGCCTGCTTATGGGTCAACTCTAGCGCCTTAATACTTTATTTTCAGACTGCAAGGCAGCTCTCGCGGAACTGGCCAATCCTAATAATAACAATTGCTTGACAGTCAAAATACATAAGCTTTTACTATTGGCCAAAAATGCAGGCCTGAAAATTGGATTTACCTGGGTCAAAGCCCACATCGGAAATACCAAGAAACGAAATCGCTGATCAGGCTGCCAAAGCTGCTGCCCGTCTTCACGCCCGACTTTTCTTCTCTGAAATACCCGTAAGCTACATAAAGTATAGAAATAGACTAATATCCGAACAAGCAAGAAATAAATTATATTGTAATCCCAATAACTGCACCTACACTAAAACTATATTGCTATATTCTTAATGAGTATCTGAAAAAAGTTAAGCTTTATTTTTATGTGACTCAGTTCTTAACTAATAACGGTTACCATAAGCAATATTTGTTTAGATTTAATATTACGGAGAATGATTTCTGTCCTTGTGACAATGAAACATCACAGTCTTTTGTCCACCTTATCAAATACTGTCCAAAGTTCGGAATTACAAGACTGCTACATGAAATACCAGATATACCAGAAATAGAATTCGTCCACCTAACCAGCACCGAATCAACGGTTCTGCATTCGGTGCTGGTTAGGTGGCCGAATTCTATCTCTGGTATATCCTGAGGATGCTTCGTTGAGAGGCGAAACACGTGTCGATTGGTGATTTTTAGAGTTTGAGCGGAAGATAGCTAAAGATTTTAGGAATTTATCACATGCGATGGATTTCCGCAAAGTAACACCTGAATCTATACAATATCTATATACAATGTTGAACCTTACAGTATTCTTGATATAATTACTAAAGATGTAACTATGTAAACATTTCACACACATTTATATAACATAGTTAAGCAGCTCAAATCATTTAATAAATAATGTAGCGCCTTAGTTTTCCGGATGGGTTTGACACGTAAGTCTATGACATTTATACTAGATACTACTAAATATTAAAGATCTGACAAAAATACACGGAACTCGACTTGAAAAATAGGATAAGACAATCACACGGAATATGACTATTTTATGTATACGTGGATATGACGGGTATGAGTATGCATGGATATGTATGTGTGTATATATATATGTATATATATACATACATATATATATATATATATATATATATATATAAATATATATATATATATATATATATATATATATATATTCGTGGTTTCTATCGACTTAATAAAAAAAAATTGTAACTGTTATTTTTAATACTTTTTATATACACACACACACACATATATATATATATATATGTGTGTGTGTATATATATATATATATGTATGTATGTGTGTATGTCTATATATGTAATATATAGCGCATTATCGAAGCGCCTTTATGTTCAAAGTTGTAATTTCATCCGATCGCTTGAATAATAAAAGTTAATAAAAAACATGCAGAAAGAGGGAAAGTAAACCGTTGGCGTTCCCTTATTCTGAGAAATAAAGATAAGCTATGTCTTATGATGCAAAGAACATCATAGGATTTAAAAAAAAAAGACAGCAAGATGCCACTAGGCGGAAAGAGTGATGTGGACGAGTGAGTGTTTACACGTATTTTTTAACCGAATCATTCAGTCGGTCAAGAACTTCAAGAAAATATAACCCAATAGTATTAAAAAATGCAAAAAAAAACAACGAGCGACAAGGCGTGCACCGAGTACCGAATACGCATCGCGGGTGTTTATACGACGTGATGAGTGCGCTAACGAGTCAGTGCGGGAAAGTACGGAAGTGGGCGCTCGGTCTATTAAATAGAATAGAGTCCGAGTGCTGTCTCACTTATTTACTCGGCCAAGCGCACGGTCATGAGTTTATACATACCGAGCACTAGGCTGAGTGCACTGTCTCGCCCATGTACTCGTTAAGTGTAATTCTTGGAGTTACGGTGGATAAATGATGTTTTTCGATGTTGTCATTATATTGCTAATTTATTACTTGTTTCAATCTACAATCTGCTTACTACATAATGAACATAGATTATAAACAGATTTCGACTACGAGTACAAGTGGTTGAATTTTTATTTCAAAGTTAATATTTTAGCATGTGAAAGCAGATGCAAAAAGTCGTTTTTGAGGCCTTCATTAAGTCAGTAAATAAAATAATTTGTAGATAATGTGTAGTTTTAAGTTTGTAAATATTAACATATGTATGTACTTTTTATTAATAAAGTTTCATATAGCAAAAAAAAAAAAATAATTTGTCACTTGGATGTAAACTTATAACAAGTCTACCTTTCACAAGTTGAAGCTGTAAATTGGCTGTTGTATAAGAAATATCTCTGAATTTATTTTTGATACATTTTCTCTATAACAAAAGTTTAAATTGATCCTGTTTTTAATATCAATTATCTTTAATTGGATGACACAAATGTACTCAACTTGTTTGCGTATTTTAATAAATTTTACAGTTTTGTAGAGTAATAATTTATTAAAAGAATAAAACATAAATTGACAATTACATGTTATATAAAATACACGCAAATATACCTTTGTTTTTAAAACTGTTCTCCGCGAATAGTGATAATAAATCCATATAAAATAATAAGTATGTCGGTGGAAATAATAAAAGGCACTCATTTGACTATACTATGGCAAAGCGCGACTTCCGATGACGCGCTAACGGAACGTCGGGGCCGGCACTGAGTCTGTTAGACTACGGCGGCCGGTGCGATAGCATTTCTCCGACGGGTCGTTTGCCATTATTAAATTTCCAATTACCTACGTAATAATTGTTACAAAGAGTTTTCTGTCGTTAGCACATTAACTTTGTCTTAAGTGTTGTATTTTATGGAGTAGTACGACTCTTGTAAGATTAGGTACCTATTTCTCATGGCTGAGTTGCAAAAGCACGAATTGCCCCGTGTCTTTTCCGGCAAGTATTTAATTTTCATTAGGTAAATGAGTATCTTTTCACTGTATCTCCTCGAGGTATTGAGGTCTACAATTGAGAAGACAGGTGAGTAGATTCATACGACTGGCATTTTAGACATAACTAGGTTCTTTATTACAACTTAGAATTCTGAAGTTTTTAATTATGTTTGTTTCCTTTTTGCAGGAACTATTTTGGTCAATACTATCTGAATCCATTTTAAATCTAATACATAAAAATCAATGTTTGTTTGTTCGTATTTTATGGGCTGCCATACCGTTAATCCGACTGCGATGAAATTTGGTACGGAGATAGCTTGAATCCTGAGGAAGGACCATAGGCTATTATAGATTACAAATGCGGACGAAATCGCGGGCATCTGCTAGTATGTTATATTTTTTAATAATTCCAATAAAAGGAAAAAAATATAATTAAATTGTGGTCACCCAATTTGATGCAAAGGAAACTTAAGCTTATGCTGTGCGCGATATTATTACGTTACAATACTACATATAGAGGTAAATTTTTGTTAAAATTGACTAATACACAAATGAACATAGTGCAAAGCGTATTCACATGAGTAAATATACAGAGATCAAGATTCATTCAGCGGCCGGGTGTCCATAAATGTTTTAAGTAAACGCTATAAATTATATAATAAAACTAAACCTGAGTATAAAAATGCT
Organism: Zeuzera pyrina; assembly: GCA_907165235.1. NCBI lineage: Eukaryota > Metazoa > Arthropoda > Insecta > Lepidoptera > Cossidae > Zeuzera > Zeuzera pyrina. The sequence continues at coordinate 16,956,678 of OU015639.1, read as the reverse complement.
GTTTATGAATCGCATAAACAATCATATTTGTTGTTTCCAACTGAAAATCAGCGTCATGTGCTTGTCACATAACATTGTGCTGAGTTGGGAGCCATTTCACTGCTGCAGGGCTGATCTATGTCGGATTAATTACATTGTATATGAATTTGTGTAATCGTATGTGTATTTGCAGCGAATAAAATTATCTATCTATCTATCATATAGTTACAAGAAATGATTATGCAGTCTGGGTGTGTCAGTTTTCTGGTTAATTCTTCCATGTGTACTTAGATGAATAAATTATACATAAGATTTCGCTGGGAACCCTAAAAATACCGAGTATGAGTATCTTTAATACAATAAGCATAGGGACAGTGAATTTTATGATTCCAGTGCACGCCTCGATTGAATCAAACATACTTTATGTACCGGTGGGGTTCAATATAATATGACTGAAGGTAAGCTATTTGCTGAAGATTGATCCAGATTTCGGTGCTATGATTAAATAGGCTTTATTTCAAACCAATTACGTCACATATTTTGTAATTCTACAATATTTCATTTTACTAATACATAATGTACTTATTTTTTCAAAAGTGACTGCATTCATTGATATCAATACAAATCCATCCGCTATAATTAACTACAAATTTTATATTTGATTTCTTCGACAACATTATATCTGTGTCTCTCAGTCATATTGCTCGGGCACGAGAATAAGGTTGCGATGTTCCCCGTCTATCGTAAGAGCTGATCAAAGAGGCCTTCGGGGTCGTGGTTGATCGGAGTGGGGGCTCTGATCGTCCATCCACGCGACCCCAAGGAGGACAAAAGCGCGTGTGGTCCGCGTAGTCATGGAACTGCCGGGTGCCGGGTGCCGCCACTACTCAGTTTTTTGACACTAACAAATATCAATTTTCGCTAGTATTAAAACAGTACATTACCAATACTGGACTTGTGTGTACATCTATTTATATATATATTTAGATATTTAATAGCTTCCTGTTCTATTCGGTCGTGTGACGAAAATAGCAAAAATCTAACTATAAAATAGACACAATCTCATTTCATCGGTAAGTAACAGTAACTATTCAATTTTCAAATTAACATTCATTTTATTACGAGTCAAGTTAAACTGGACATACAATTGACGTGCTCTACAACGTGTATCTATGCATCTCGTTTTCACTAATGCAACCTCTTTTACGTTATCTCAGTCTATACGCACGTTTAAGTCTTATAATAGTGTGTGTATAGTCAACCAATCGGAACACAGTAATCGCAGCAGTGTTTCCTCAGCAAATTATATCTAATATTTAAAAATAACAGTTACAATTTTTTTTTATTAAGTCGATAGAAACCACGAATAGATAATATCATTATCGTAATGACAGCAGGAAAGACTTGCATAGATATACAGAATTTGCGTTTAATAGTAGCGGTACAGACCAATAGTATTTGATCTTTCTTTTAAAACAAAATATTATTTATTGCAATGACATTATGCCTCATATTTTAAAAGATGCTTATGAAGGTTAATATTGAGTACGTCGATCTGTTTTAAGTTATCTCTCAGCGACTCCCGTGTATTAATAGTTACATTAGGTATAACTTTTTAGCTTTATTTTTTTCTTTGACGGAGGGGTGAAAATAGATTAAAGTAGTTTGTAAGATACGTAAGTCGAGGCTACTTTTGTAATCATGAAAGATTTGTAGCATAACTCCGAACTTACCGCTAACTCGCCAAGTTTCCCCAACAAGAGATAAGTTAAATTGTTATTTTAGAATAGAACCCACTTCGAACGATTTGTGGATGAGAAGGCTCTGACAAACAACGCGGATAAAAGTTCTTGCGATCTGCGGCACAAGGAACTTTGGATATTGGCTATAATGCGTGTACAGTACAGTTAACGTCGCCATATAATCGATGGGTAGATACATTTATTATGTATACTAATGTAAGCACAAAGAAACAACTTTACAGGACACCAGTTTAAATTATTTAAGGCTCGTATTTTTTTTTAATATTGAAATAAGTTTTTATTTGGTGATGTTGAGTGAAAATAAAATAAATGCAGTAGAAATGCGTTCTTTAAGAAATATGTGCGGTGTTGTTGCGGGCAAAATAAGCAATGAAGAGATACGCAGTATGAGAGGGTTGCACGACAGTGTTATTGTAAAAATGTGGAATGAATGCTGAGATAGTTCAGGCACATAGAAAGAATAAGTGATGAAAGACTGATGAAGAAAATCTACAGAGAGAAAGTGAGTGGTAAAAGAAACCAAGGAAGACCAAGGCTGACTTACGAAGATCAAATAGCTAGTGTTAGCTGACGGAAATATCAAAACTACTCGCATACCTAGGCGAAAACGTGTGAGGAGAATGATGGAATTTGAGGAGGCAAAGGAAGTTGCAGGCAAAAATTTGGCCATATGTCCAAAATTATGCCTGCAAGAGGATTTGATTGAAAACGATATAATTTAACTTGTTAATTCGTTGACTCGTTTGTTCGTAAGGATAGGATTCCAAAAAACAGAAGATTTTGTGAAAAAACTTCGATCACATATAAAAAACTAGATACACAACGCTCCAAAATGTCCGAACCAAATGTGCACTCAAATGAGTATTTGAGTGCACTTCTGTTTTAGTAGTATTCGAAAACCCTAACAGTGAACAATGAACATGTCAAAGTACTCCTTTAAAAATTGTAAAAACCACACATTTACACCACTAAAAAAAACAGATTCTTATTTTTGGTTAATAAATTAAATAATATTATTTACGTGTTCATTATTTCGTTATAGTAATAACGTTACATAGCTCCTCTTTATTAAATACATAATCATATTTTTAAATATGGCCTGACGATATATGTTTTATCCTTGACACTTGACTTGACAAGTTTTATTTTGACCTTTCACGAGACAAATCGAAATGAAGTAAACAGTAATGCAAATAGATTATGTGAATTATACTTTACGCGTGAGACGTAAGATTGCATTTTAAATATTTTTTTTAACAAACTTCATTTCAATGTTATGCAAGAATTGTTTACGAGTTTTTATAACCTTATGGTTTGACAGTAAGGTCTATTTTAAATTAACACAATATTATCGATAACACTATACGATATTTAAAATGTGTACGTCCATTCGGACAATAATTTGATTTTACAGATTGTGAATCTAGTTCTTTATTTGTGATCGAAGGAACAAAAGCACGGTGTGCTCGGAGCGCTAGGAGACATGAAAACGAACGATATTATCCTTTCTAAGTTTCGTCGCTACTGTAGAAGGATTGAGTATGTTGAAAAAGATAATGTTTTTGAAGACCATATGTAATTTGTAATACGAAGATTATATTTAGTCTATGGCAAAAACATAAACATTTTTGAAGTAATTTGAAATCTTAACCAGAGTATTTTATTTCAAACAAGGTCAGAAATTATAAAACTCTGAAAGTTGGTTGAAGGCGAACAATAGGGATTATTTCAATCGTCATTACTCGCCAGCCGGTTGACAAAGCGAAGTTTTTCTTTCATCAACCTAATCGCATTATTACAGTATCGTTTCTTGTTCTGCGACGAACGCGGAGCCGCGGTGTGACTGACAAGTTTGCGAGAGACGACGGTTGGGGCAACTATCCTTCAGCTAGGGCTGGCACTGGCACCGATATTCGTCAAAAACATAAATTATAAAACCATTGTGTTGGTGTCCATGTGGCCAGCAGAAATACCCAAAAATGAAATTTAAATAAAAATGTGAAAATAATCTTAGTTTTTTAACCGACTTCAAAAAAAGAAGGAGGTTCTCAATTCGTCTGTATGTTTTTTTTTTTTGTTTGTTTTGTATGTTTGTTACCTCATAACTCCGTCATTTATGAACCGATTTCGAAAATTCTTTTTTAGATTGGTAGGTAATACTTCATAGGTGGTCCCATTTAAATTTCACCGATATTAGAGCTTGGACTTCGAAGATACACTAGATAACAAGACCTGGTTATAACCTTTACTTATGTTGACGATTCTCTTGTACATCGTTGCGCTCCGGAATTAGAATGAAGTTAATTGCAGACCTGCCCTAGATATTTATTTAGGTCAAGACCACTCAAAAGGGAGAAATAAAAATTTTTTATTAAAAAAAATTAAACTGCCTTCAAAAAAAACACTGAAAAGTATAAAATAACTATTCTTTACTAATCAAAACTCAAGTACAATTAAAATAACTTTATAAATACTATACACATACCTATTTAATTAAATTTGACAGTTATTGAAGTCGGTGCCAAATCAATGTGCAACAACATAGTCTATTAGTTTGGTGGGCTTGGCACCGACTTCAGTAACTGTCAAATTTAATTATATAGGTATGTGTATCGTATTTATAAAGTTATTTTAATTGTACTTGAGTTTTGATTAGTAAAGAATAGTTATTTTATACTTTTCATTGTTTTTTTTGAAGGCGGTTTAATTATTTTTAATAACAATTTTTTTCTTTGTATTATATTTATCTTTGTAATCAATAGGTTACTTAATTCTGTTAATCTGTGTATTAACTTATTATATTTATTAATTATTTACGTATGTATATTTATTTATCTTTGTTATCAACAAGTTAGTTAATACTGTTAGGTACTTGGTCGAATGTACATAGCTAGTAATTGAACCTTTGTAGTGGCATAATTTTGTAAAACTTGTATCATTTTTCGATGTCATCTGTTTTGTATGCCTAAATTAAACACAGAATAAAATTTAAAAACTTCCGATATTAAAACAAATTTATATCTAACCTGACTATAAACGGAGCGATGTGGATCTTTAAATGTAGCTCCGCCCTCTATAGCTCCAATTACGAAAAGTTTCGGCACCAACCTGTAGAAATTATAGCCGGAAGCGTAATTACCTACGTTTATGTGTTTTCAATTGCCATCAGTGGTGATCAGGGTAATGGTATTTCACCACGAACTGTTATCACGGAATTGCAATTTGTCTTTTTAAAAAAACAGTGAAAATAGAATCAAAGAAAGTTTATTTATTCACTTAGAAAAATTAAATGTTATTTAAATCATGCCAATAAGAGAAGATATTTTCGTTTGTAAAAGTTGTATGTGAGCCTTCCATGTCAATTTAGTATCAAATATTAGACCCAAGTATTTTTCTTGTTCTGACTTGCGAATGGTTTCGTTATTAATGCTGAGACAATTATGTTGAGGAATTTTCTTATTTTTAGGAGCGAAGATTATATAAGATGTTTTTGAAATAATGATGGTTAATAAATTAATCTAAAACCATTCGTGTAATTTATTTAAATCTCGTTGTGCATCTTATCATAATATCATGTATGGAATGACCAAAGTAAAAAAGGCAAGTGTCATCAGCATACAAAGTAATTTTTCCAGAAAGCTCGATGCAAAGGTATTGAACCTTGAGGTATTCCACAAGTAACTTTTATTGGCTTACTTTCGTGATTATCAATCTTGACTACTTGACGTCTGTTTGTGAGATAAGATTCTAAAATTTTATATGCTGATTCTGTCACTCCTATATTATTCAGTTTTTGTAACAGTAGATTATGACTAACTGCATCGAAAGCTTTTTTAAATAATAATTTTAATTTCAGTAATTAAATCAATAGTCGCAGACAATGTACTAGATATAGCTCGAAAACCATACTGTTTATCATTTAATAATCTGTTACTGTCAATATATTCTTTCAGACGTGTATGTATTATTCTTTCGAATACTTTGGACATAACTGGTAACACTGAAATGGGTCCATAATTACCACGATCGGTTCTTGTACCTGATTTATAAATAGGACTAACCTTGGCAACCTTAAGGCTATCCGGAGGTAAGGCTAGTTCAGGTATACCCGCAGTTATAAAGTTTGTTTCCCTTCGACGCCGCTCCCGTAGTTCTAGGATTATATTTTCGTAGTTAGGCGATAGCGGATTTGGTATTGAAGGATTTTTTATTATTTCGAATTCTTTTTCCAAATTTACCAATTTTTCTTGGATAACAGTATTATTTGTCTTCATGCTATTAAATTATTGGGGGTCAACTGAGGAAGAGTGCTCGTCGCGACCCCTGCTAGCCCTTTTCAGGGCTGCAATTCTTCTCTTGTGCACACCATGTGGGACAGTTTAAATATGAATGCTAGGGCGTCCCCCGAAAGCGACGTACACCGGTTTGTCCCCGCTGGTGTGAGCAGAGTGCAGTTCGGCGTTGGGGACAGCCACCCAACACGTGGTGCACCTAGCGGTGGGAAGTGGAGGGAGGAGTGCAGAATAGCTGCGTGGAATGTGAGAGGTAGGATTGAAGAGAAGATGAATGAAGTGATTGATATTATGGAAGAAGAAAAATTGGATGTGTTATGTTTGAGTGAAATCAAGCGAATGGGCAGCAAACTTGTCGACTTGCCTGAAGAGGGCATCGCTTTGTGGTCAGAAGTACTACAAGAAGAAAGGGGATGCCAGGGCGTAGGCGTCTTACTGTCCTATCGTTTAGTTAGCTGTGTAACTGAGTATAAGTGTGTAAACCCGAGACTGCTCTGGGTGCGTCTCAAGACAGGGTTGACGAGGTTATTTGTTTTAGTGGTGTATGCCCCAGTGTCCTCTGTCCCCTTGGGCGAGCTAGAGCAGTTTCGATAGAGTAGTGAGGCAGAAACTGTGGAGTCTTCTGCCTGAATATGGCGTGGAGGGCTCCTTACTACGGGCTATGAGGTCATTATATCGTGGCCACAGAGCCTGTGTAAGGATAGACGGTGACATGTCGCCCTGGTTTGAAGTCTATTCTTGTGTCAGATAGGGCTGCGTGATGTCTGCCTGGCTGTTCGTGCTGTATTTGGACAGTTGCCTCCAGAGATTGAAAGGTAATATGAGTGGTATGGGATGTGATGACACAGTGGTAAAATGCCTATTGTACGCCGACGATGCTGTGCTAATAGCACCATCAGAAGCAGAGTTGCAGACACTAGTCACGTGCATGAAAGAAGATTGTGAAGTAAAAGGATTGAAAATGAATGTGAACAAAACTAAGGTTCTGGTGTTTGAAAGAGACGCGATACAAACGAAATGTGTGATTTGTGTAAATGGAAAATGTCTAGAACAAGTGAATGAAATTGTGTATCTGGGGAGTGCGTTTTCGAGGGATGGAAGATGTGAGTTGGATGTGGAGAGACGGGTAGCAGCTGGCAATAAAGTGAACGATGCTCTGTCCGCATTAGTGGGTAGTGTAAATATATCTAACACTGCTAAAATCGCCATCCACAATGCGGTGTTGGTGTTGGTTGGTTGGTTGGTTGGTGCCGCATCTCCACAGCATTTATCATACTTTCACTCGATTTCGGACATATCCAGGCCTCAGTACCGTACAACAAAGTTGGCACCAACACCGCATTGTGGATGGCGATTTTAGCAGTGTTAGATATATTTACACTACCCACTAATGCGGACAGAGCATCGTTCACTTTATTGCCAGCTGCTACCCGTCTCTCCACATCCAACTCACATCTTCCATCCCTCGAAAACGCACTCCCCAGATACACAATTTCATTCACTTGTTCTAGACATTTTCCATTAACACAAATCACACATTTCGTTTGTATCGCTTCTCTTTCAAACACCAGAACCTTAGTTTTGTTCACATTCAATCCTTTCACTTCAATCTTTTTTCATGCACGTAACTATAGTGTCTGCAATTCCGCTTCTGATGGTGCTTTTATAAGCGCAGCATCGTCAGCGTACAAAAGGCAGTTTACCACTGTACCATCACATATCATATCACTCGTATTATCTTTCTGCAACTGTCCAAATACAGCACGAATAGCCAGGCAGACTTCACGCAGCCCTATCTGACGCTTAAACAGACTTGGAACCAGGGCGACAAGTCACCATCTATCCTTACACAGGCTCTGTGGTCTCGTTATAATGACCTCACAGCCTGCAGTACGAGGTCCTCAACGCCACATTTAGGCAGAAGACTCTACAAATTCTTTCGCGCTAGTCTATAGAATGCTTTTTCAAAATCCACGAAGGCGCAAAAAACTTTCTGACCTGTGGCCAAAAACTTCCCACGACACCGCGGAGCGAGATAATCTGATCCATACAACCTCTACCGTTCCTAAAACTACCTTGTGCCCCCACAAATATCTTTCAGAATTGCTGTTCATACGTTCAGACAATACCTTGGTATAGACTTTACTTGCTAAGCTGACCAAGCTGATGGCCTTACATAGCACGCAATTATTTTTTACGTTGATATTTGTACAAAAGTTGTATGTATGTACACATAATATGTGCATAAATACATAATACTTATGGTACGGCATTGATAAGTATAGAATTTATATAAAAAAGACATGTTTATACAATTCATACTTACGTGCAAATTTTTAATTATATTTCACGTACTAAATAATACCCATTATATAGATAACCTCTAAAAAAAAACTAAAACTGTAAATTCTACAGTAGTAAAAAAATAACTGCGTCCTCTGAACGTGTACTATTCAATTTCTACGTCTGCGATGAACCACGCGGACATTCTAAATAATTGTAGTATAGCCTCTTGCAAGTCTAGCAGAAAGAGATACTGTTATATATTCTGTCTCTCTGTGCTCTGAACGTATTGTGGAGGACTTTTTGACGGCAACGGGAGAAGTGAGGTTGTCATTTTATTTAGATTTTCTATTTTTTACATTTTTAGGAGTTTAAAGTACAACAGTGATAGTATATTGTGTTTTAAAGTTCTGTGTAAGTGAAAAGAATGGAGGAGATCAAAATAAACATGTGCAGCTGAAGTTTTCACGCTCTTTCAAGAAGTCCTTTTTTAACTTCAGTAAAGCCTAAACGGTAAAGTTAATGTTTCTCCAGAAGTTTCGTCATTAGGCTGATGGTCTTGTTACCAATGCCTTAAGAAATATAAATAAATAATAAATAACGTATTGTGGCCTATATTGTGGAATAGATTTACCATTAATAGATTTCTTTTTGTTTTTTTTTGTTTCTGAGAGGGGAAGAAATCTCCACGGACGCTCAACCGGTCTCTACGCTGACTGAGGAGTGTCGGACTCGAACCGACAAAAAAAAAAACCTTTTTGCTGTTAGCCCTAGTGGCTTTTACAGCGTCACCGGTAGCGTTGGGGCGATCGCTAAAGGCGCTCTGCCAGATGGTCAACCACCTGAGGGTTCCTCCAGCCGAGGGATGCCTCGTATGGAGGCGAACTCCGGGCTTACGGCGTCGCCAGGGAAGTTTTCCACACCTGTGTGCATTTTAACGGGTTTCCTATTCGGGTGAGGTCGGGTCTCTGCGGGCCCAGCCGCCGAGATGGCTGTAGACCGTGTCTAGTGTTCCGCGTGGCAGTTTACAATGTGGTTTAAGGCCAGCATGTGCGCGTCTAGTACTACGTGATCGAGCTTCTAAACGTGAGACCCTACGGGTGTCGCGGGGGCCGTCCTCGCCTCCGCCGATGAAGGCGGTGCATTCGTAATGTGTAAGTGGACATGTTCGAGTTCGAACGTGTAATGTCGTCGTCAGTGTTGCCTAACACATGTCTATTATAGATATCTAAAGTGTCTTCTTAGCCTTATATAGTCAATGTTATAGACTGGCCCATTGGTGCAGTGGCACATGCATCTACTTTCCAAGCTAGGGTTCCGGGTTAGAGCCCCAGTCAAGTCCAAATTAGGAAACGAACTTTTCTAAATGGACTTGGAGTCTGGGTGTTAATGGGAACTCCCCCAGAGTTCGTTGTATAATATCCATAGTACATGCTTACTGCTTAGTTTGGGGTCACACAATCTGTGTAATTGTCTGGAGTATTATTAATTATTATTATTATATATTATTATTAAATGTTCATGGACCGCTCAGTTCGTTTACCAATACTGCTAGTTACAACAGGTGGAAGTTTTGCTGTTTATTTTACACTATAGTATGGAACAAGTTTCATTAGTAAGGTAGTTAGGGGTTCAGAAAGAAGTTACAAGCCTACAGTAGTCACAAGTTTACATTAGTTCAAAGAATTCTAACTAAGCCTTTGAGAACATGTTCTATTCGACAAAGTTGTGGGAAGCCATTATCACGTTCCAGACTTCTCCAGTGAATTGACTAAACAAATCAACCAGACCGTTCCACATTATCGGCTCGTATAAATAGCTACATTAACGCTTTCACGACGGCGGCGAACTCTTTCACAAAAGGAAAGTTGGCTGATCCTAATGCTGCTATTCAGTACTCGGGTAGATGTTTGATAAAACCCACTATTCATTGCACGATAGGAAATAAATAAATCTTAAATCATTGTAAGAGTAGGTTTCTCAAATTGTGTAAAACAGATCTTACATATTGATAAAAATGAAATGTAACAGGATAGCTATACAGGATAGATAGACCACTATGAATGAACTCACTATATATATATTCTCTGGGGCTGATTGACAACCGACTTCTACAAGGCTAAAATCAGACTCTTATATGTGCTCTTATGTCACACACGGCTGACGTAATTAAATTTAATAGTGAAACCTAGGACCAAGAGTGAAACTGTCAATATTTATAATATTGACACGTAAGCTCTGCCACATGTCTGGCGCAGAGTAGTATTACTGATTGCAGTGATACATTTAGGGATGCCACCTTTCAAAAATGGTAAACCCGAAGATTCCAGATTTCGCCATTATTTTAAATAAAATATTGTAGAGATTTTCTATTTAATTTTGATTTTAAAAATAATTTACGGGTACGCTTTTTTATTGGCTCGTAATTTTTTTAGCAACTTTTGTTGCTCAGGTTTTTGAAGACTTTTACGAAATCTCGGCAAGTCATATTATAACTAGTTTCCACAATCAAAAATTTGCTCATGTCCACCGGTCATAACAGCCATGTACGGCCAGAATCAGTCGATCAGCGAGAGCATTCGTCAGTGACGGATCACACGCTCGAGATCCGTCAGAGATACAATGATAACCCGTGGCTTGGATATGCGCCATTTACACCTATTGACTCCGGATCAAACCCGTACCTGAGGGGTAACAGAGGTGGCAGCCCTAGCTGCATTTCTCATGTATGTAAATAGCTTAGCGGGACTTTGATTTTTGGGAGTTAAAAATACAGAAATGATAGTATATTGTGTTTTACAGTTCTGTGTAAGTTAAAAGAATGGAGTAGGTCTAAATAAACATGCGTAGCTGAAGTTCTTGGGCTCTTCCAAGAAGTCTTATAAAACTTCAGTCAAGTCTACTATCATTTTACTGGAGGCGTTTTACGATAACGATTAATAAATACAATACGTGACATTGGCAAATGCGCTAATCTGTGCGCCATGCCATGAAGAAAGAAAAAAAGCGGGACTTTTTGGCGGGAACGTGAGAAGTGAATTTGGCATTTTATTTAGATTTTTTATTTTTTACATTTTTGTGAGTTTTAAAGTACAAAAGTGATAGTTATTGTGTTTTAAATTCTGTACAAGCGAAAAGAATGGAATAGATCTAAATAAACATGTGTAGTTAAAGTTCTCGCTCTGTTCCTTTATAACTTCAGTAAGCCTACTATCGCTTTATTGGAGGAGTTTTACGATAAGAAGAAAAACCGAAATTATAATACTTCGAACGTGATTCATGTGTTTGTCATGAATTATAACAATACTGTGACGTGTGCATTGCATTTCCTAACTGTTTCTCTCATCAAGCGATTTTACTTTAATACGTGACATCGGCGATGAGCTAATCTATGTGCCATGCCATGAAGAATGAAAAAAAGAAAAAAGGTCAATTTTCGTTGATTGACAGTTCGGCTCCTGGTTTTTTTTTTATACCATGAAAAAGTATATAAATATATGTCTGTAGGTGTTATGCAATCCTGATAATGCTCCTTCAGTTTGCACCATATTTTTAATATTCACGATTTCTCAGATTTTTCTGGGCGAATGTTTCTGAAGATAAGACACAGCAATTCTTAAGCATTTTTTTTGTAAAGGTATTCAAAAATTAAAGTTTTTAATTTTCGAATACTTTTTTTTACTTAAACGGAAAGCTTTATGTGATTTTATTTTATAAATTTTAAATGTGGCTTCAAAGCGAATGGGCGCCTTTATAAGGTTTCTGGTCTTTAGTGTTTAAATAAATGGTGCTGTTATCGATCTTTCGGCTTAAGAATTCCTGGTCATTAGTGAAAAGGCTATTATACCTACTTAAATTTTAGAGAATCATATTTATTATCCATTGTAACGTGCTGGAATTTTGTGCCCAATATTTGCGTATTTTAGCATTCATTCTATAAAATTATTTATGAATTTTGGTACAAATTCTTTTCTGAGGATTCGTGAATCTTTCGTTATATTTTTGCTCGACTACGACGAAACAAATAGTAGGATAATGATTTTACCAGAGTTTGTATGTGTGTGTGTTTATCTGTTCCCTCACACAGCCAAAAACCACTTACCCGATTTTAATGTACGAGATATTGGATTCGTCTTAAGAGTATCTATGCACCGCAGTGCAAGCGAATTAGTACTTTACTGGTCTGCCCTATGGTAATAGCGAGGTTGATTTTCGCAGTCATGGTTGGATCATATTATTTTCGCGTGGAGAAATATCAAAACTTATTTTTGTATGTAATTCTAATTTGTAAAAGAACTACAATACCAATTGAAGAATTGGTTTGAGAGATTAGTGATGTTACAATTACCTATCCATTTCAATAAAATCATTTCAAAATTCTCTGGAATTTTGGAGACTCCCCATGTCGTTCAACAGGGATCATCATGCTGTCTTTGAAATGAAGAATGGAATGCTTAGATGGTTCGGGCACTTAGAAAGAATTAGTGATCAAAGACTGACGAAGAAAATCTACAGAGCGAAAGTGACATGTAAAAGAAGCCAAGGAAGACCAAGGCTGACTTATGAAGATCAAACAGCCAGAGTGTTAGCCGACGGAAATGTCAAAAGGACTCGCATACCTAGGCGAAAATGTGTGAGGAGAATGATGAGATTTGAAGAAGCGAAAGAAGTATGTAAGGACCGCGACGCTTGGGGCTCCGTCCTCTCTGACTATGCCGTTGGGATCTGTATCCCCATAGTGAAGATATGTATGTATGTATCAATGTATCATGCTCTTTCTTGTAAAACTTACATAAACTTTTATACTTATCATAGGGAATGGTGCGATAGGACCGTACTTAACTAGCTATGTAACTGTTAAAAAAGTAATTAAAGTTAAATGTACTAACATTTATTATTATACAAATTGTAAAATTCTCAACAGTTAAGATAAAATATTTATTCTCGTTCCCCTATCTGAAGACGTCAGGGCCCTTATTGGGCACTTATCTTCATTTACTCTATTCATTATTACATTTATCACCATTGTATTACCTAGACTCTCTGATATGACTAGATTTTACCTATTACATCCTTAAATGCTACTATACCACACACACGAGGGTAGTTATTCCTCTACGTCTACAAATTACATATTTTCTAATTTACTTTCATGAGTTTATTTACTGTCTTATTCAAATTATAAAATTAACAATACTCTTAATATAGTAATTTTAAAATACTAAACCAATAACAATTATCTTTGTGCTATACAGGAAATATAAGGCTTTCTATTGTTATTTATTATAACCACCCGCCGGCTTCGCACGGGTAGAAATAGTTTTAAAAATAAAATACAGCTTACTGATAATGTAGCTTTCTATAATGCAAAGAATGTTTGAAATCGTTTGAGTAGTTTTTGATCTATGGACATACAATATGACATAAAAACAAAGTTTACCTTTTTATAATATTTGTATAGAAGTAGAGATATAGACTTACATAATATATTTACAAATATACCTATTGTGTGGTATGGAACCCTCGATGGGTGAGTCCGTCTCGAACTTGGCCGGTTTTTATTTTCATTTTAAAAAGACAGTTTTTGGCGGGAACGGAAGAATTGAGGTTGACATTTTGTTTAGATTTTCTATTTTGAAAATTTTTAGTAGTTTTAAAGTACAAAAGTGATAGTATATTGTGTTTTAAAGTTCTGTCACGTGAAAATAATGGAGTAGGTCTAAATAAACATGTGTAGCTGAAGTTCTCGAGCTCTTTCAAAAAGTCCTATATAACTTCAGTAAGCCTACTGTCGCTTTACTGGACGAGTTTTACGATAAGAAAAAACTAATTTACTTGTGATTCTAATTATTAATACGTGACATTGGCAAACTGTGCGCCATGCCATAAAGAAAGAAAGAAAGAAAAAAGGTCAATTTTCGTTGATTGACAGTTCGGCTCCTGGGTTTTTTTTTATACCATGAAAGTGACAAACAAGCATAGGGCTCGCCTGAAGTTAAGTGGCTACCGTAGTCTATTATGGACGCCTGTGACCCAGGAAGATCATTTGCGCATCGCCGTCCCCGTAAAAAACTTTTCAGGCCCGTTTTAAAGAACTCCATGTTCTAGTCTCTCAGCAAAACCTCGACAGGGAGCTCATTCCACAACCTCAATGTCCAAGCAAGAAGCTCTTATGGACGCGACCATTTTAGTTCCCAAGTGTGAGGATGAATCCTCTTCCGGTGGCGAGAAGAGCGATATGTTTTTCATCACGTAGCTGTCGTGAGCTGCGATCGTTTCCATTCTCCCCGCGATATACTGCGCACCCAACGAATAGGTATAGCAATCCAATGTTTATTATTTACAGTTACTTATCTTTTAGATATCGTTATCGATGTTTTAAAATATATTATACATTAAATATCAGTATATCGATGGTGCATACGTATACATATTAACATTGAAGCTTCACCTTCGTAGGTTAAGTAATTTAAAATAAGCATCAATAAGTCAGTCAAACATCATTTTATATATATTATATGGATATACCTATCGTGGATCGTGCTTTATGACCCGGTGTTGAGTCTTGCTGAAAGGACCATTCTTGCGAATTTGCGTTAGAGAATCGCACTGCAGTGATGGGTGTGTTGTCTGGTGCATTTATTATTATTATTTATAATTCAGAGGAGAATGAAAAAAAACATTTAGGTACTGGTTGGACTCCTTTCTTTTTGTTTCTTCTTTTGCCACACAAATTACGGAATCAAGAAATAAACCAACAGTACATACCTGGCGAACCTTGATTGCCAACCTTTTTATGAACTTTTTTAGAAAATAAGTGATGATAAATATTATTAGCGAAGGGCACATGCAAAGCGGTGACAGGAAAACAGTAATTCATAATTCGGTTTTATATTTAAATAGTTTTTGTTTTTCTTTGCATCCATTGTGCGAAAAGGTTGATAATGCGCATAATGTTGAGTCCAGCCATCAGGACCGGCTCACAATTCATGCACAGGAACGCGCTAGTGGAAGTTTTCCTTCATTCCACAATTGGTATGGCGAAGGAAAAACAAAAAGAAAGGAGTCCAACCATACTCCCCGCCTTGGAATTTCATAAAACTTTCAACAGAAAGTGAGAGTGAAAAAATTACAATGAATGAGACCTGGCCACATGGGCGACGCATTGGAAATTTTAACGGCAAGGATCTTAATTTTTCTAAGTGACTAGAAAACGTATGAAAATGATATTTGGTAACTTGATTCTTCCTTTCATTGACTTTATTTTGCCAGTTGCGAAACACGATTGGTTTGCAAATGGCAGCAAATGTTAGTTCTGATTTCATATTTGTGAAGTAAACATACGAAATACACGTCAAGAAAACATGAATCGCTATACTCCTCAAGAACACGGAATAATTGCCTTGTTTTTTCCAAAACGCCGCGGGCCAAATGATTACGATGAGCTCTACAGAGCTCAACGACTTTTTCCTTCCTCAATTGGATGAATTGGGACTGGATAACAATTGGTTCCAACAGAATGGAGCAACGGCGCATACTGCACGAGTCACAACCGAAATTCTGTGGGCTGCATTTCCGGGTCGCCTAATCTCTCGTTTTAGTGATTTGTACTGGCCGGCAAAATCGCCGGATTTAAACGTGGATTAAATCAATTCTGGCAGCGGCCACTTGGCAGATATAATTTTCTCCACTTAATAAAAAAAAATTAAGACATCAAATGAACACAATCCAAAAGCAGAACTAAAGTGTTTCATTCATGAGAAAAATTACAGCCAAAGAATATCGGGTGACAACTTTTGTGCCACCTTGTAATACTTCCATCCATTAGTTATCTTCAATTTTAAATTTTAAATGTAAAATTTGCAAGTGCCACGTTGTGTATATGAACAAAACACCTTAAACTGTGACAAAAAAATTAAATAAAGCTGCATGTCACCTTAATTCACCCATGTTTTCAATTGTTGTGGTTAAAATCTTAAATTAAAAATTTATAAAACCCCCGACTCAAAAAAAACCTCCAAAAAGTAAAAAAGTAATATGTACCTCATAGCCCTTTTTTGTGATAAGTTTCAATTGAAATAGTAGTAGTAATATATCTAAGCGTCGTCACGTCGGGGGACCGCTAAGTTTATTTATATTTAAATTTCATACACCCTTTGTCATTTTTAGTTGTATATCGTTTTTTTACTTTATTTACTTAGCGGCTCCTTTAAAAACTAAAAAAGAGCTGATATTCTTCAAACGGATGAACCGATTTTGATAAAACATGTCTAAGAACCACCGCTAAAAAACTTGCTTTCAAACAAAAAACCGCATCATAATCAGTCCATTTCTTTAGGAACTACGATGCCACAGACAGACACATAGACACACAGATACACAGACACACAGATACGTCAGACTTATAACACCCCTTCTTTTGCGTCGGGGGTTAAAAATACATATCTTCAAAACAAATACATATTTTAATGCTGTATCAGTAACATGGTATATAAAGAAGATGGGGCGCCAAGGATCATGGTTCTTATATATTTCTTTCGCTTTTATAAATCTCATCATTATCCTTATTCGCTTTTATCTTTATTACCGAGGCATACGAGTGCTTTTCTGTCAGCTAATTCTATAAAATTTATCGTTTTGGGAGGAAGGTAACCAGAAATTATAAGAATTCGTCGTACATAAGCGATGATCCGAACCCGAAGCGTGGGTGTGATTGCTATCAAAAGTATGGGTACGACCCAAAATTCCCGGGATTTTCCGAGATTCGGCAGCATAATAACGGATGTAAATACGTTATTAGGATTTCGAACAAGGATGATGCTAATGCTTGTATGGGATATTGATAATACAGCTTTATATCAGAAGGTCGCGTGTTCAAATCGGAGTCACCACTTAAGGGATGTCGATAACTTAAAGACAGGTAAGAATCCCAATAAAATTTAATTTCACTACGATCACAAGCGTATACATTAAATACCAATCTTGACTAAGGGTGACTTGCACTATTTAAACTCGATTTAAGGATTTGACATCTCACTTGTACCAACTATTAAATAGTTGGCGCGAGCGAGATGGCAGTTCCTTAAATCGAGCCTAAATAGCTAGTACAAGCCACTAAAAATATCAACGACAGGAGCAGTCTAAGAAAAATGTGGGTAGGTACATACATACATATCCTCACGCTGTATCGCCAACGGGGTAGTCAGAGAGGACTAGGTGCATAGTAAATTAAGTACATAAAATGTTTGTACATAAATTATTATTTATTTTGACATGTAACTTCATGCTTGTGTTTGTTTATGTATAATGCATATATATACCCCGAGTCTGGGTGTTTATGTATAATATGTATTTATTTACAAAAGAAAAGTATATAAGTAGTATATCAGTTGTCTAATACCCATAACACAAGCGGTGTGCTGCTTACTTTGGCACTAGATGGCGCTATGTGAAATGTCTGAGTATATTATTATTATTATATTATAATATATATATAAGTATGTATGTAAGTGTAGTAAATATACTAAAGTTTGCACATTATAAGGCCTACACGTACATACAAAATCTTTCTCTGTAAAATCTATGTTACACCTATAAAAATTAACGACAGTAAATTGTTTACCAAACTACGTAAATAAAACAATCATTATGAGTCTTGGAGTCTATGTTTTTCTCAAAAATATACAAAATTTAACGGCTTTTGCTTAACAATCAAATAAAAATAATAATAGATCTCGGAAATTTAGGGTTATATCCACATTATTGATAGTAATCACACCCATGATTTCGATAACTGCATATAAGTGGCGCACTGACCCATAACTATAGGATTTGATATAGTTAGAATACACGCATACTATTACTGAACGAAAACATACATAATGTATGGTTCACTCTTAGTTACTCTTTATTTGTGTCTGTAAAAACTTATATGTAGATATGTGTGACTGTTAAATGAACGCTTTTATCTATCTCTCTATCTTTACCTACGTCATTTACATGTGTTTATAATATCAGCAAATTCAAACTGTTATTCGAAAATTCTTAGTCAATAGTGTCAACTTTGGACTTTGGTTCACTGACTGAGTGAATTATGCCAAATTTAATTCCGATTGCTTATCTCTTTGCAACGTTTGTAAAATATGATATGTGCTGTGAGTCACGTATCACATAATATTATAATTTACCCTGTTGTAGTCACAGTTACGGAAGCACTCCTTTATAACAGTTAGAAGACGAAAAAGAAATTGCCTACTCTCGACCGGATACGTATAGTTGTTGCGTTGGGTGTGAGATGCGGTGATCTCGTTTAGTAATATATAACAATTAAAAAACAATGCACACGGATAAGTATTTCATGTTTGGTCAATTTAATTTCTTGTATTTTTAAGCTTTCACGATGGTTGCGTTGCGTTGAATGAGTGTGGGTAGTTGCAAGAAACCGCACACCACGAAAACGACATTCGTCCTCATCAGTCTTCCCGTTGTAACACTTTTTTTTCGTAGATATATACTTACGGATAATTACATACAAATTAGAATCGATCACAAATTTCATTCGCATTCCACAGTAGTATTTGTGGAGGTTAGTGTGTGACAGATGACAATTGTCTACGATACAATGATTAATAGGTAACGCGTTCGGAAAGTTGTTCGCAATCGAGTACGTAGTACTATTCCATTTCTTCTCAGGTAGAATCAATAAATATTGCACTTTAAGTGTATATTATTTAAACCAGAACATAATATACTAAACTTTTAATTATTTAGTTGTTTCATTATAAAGTTCATTGGTACTTTCGTTAAAATCTACATTTACTTACGTTACGTTCAGTAATAACATTGAATGTTTGGAAACATCGATAGTAATAAGTATCGTGGTAATAAAGCGATAATCGATTTTCTTTTGTATAAAAATATAGTTTTGTTATAAACAAAATAAAACAATTGTGGGTGATAATACTTTTATTAGATATTAATATAATTTGTCCAGGTTTGCTTTCCCATTTTGACGATGAGATAAATAAATTGTTGTAAAAATTTAAATACGAGTAATTCCTAATAATCGATTGTATTCGATAAGAGAGAGACGAGTGTTGATATATATCTGTTTCACAAATCAAGTAAAATGGAATGTTCGAGCAAAGGGGCATTGCTTCCGTCTTGTTTTTCAGTGGCTACTTTTGTCTAGATCTTTCTAATTCTATTGAGGATCTGTCAATCTGACATTTTGATGTTGTCACTTACAAATTTTCAGACACTTCACATTGGTCGATGTCTTTTCAGAGACTTGCTGTCTCTTTCTTATGACGGAAACCTCACTGAAATCTGAGAGTTTTTCAGTTACATTAATAATGACGTTAGAGGGTACAAATTTTGTCGAGGTGTAGTATCAGTCATGGAAGGAGCCATCCACTTTTGGTGGTGGTTAAGTGGCAGACAAAAATGCCCATATAGAAGTAAAATATACATGCCTATATAATTAGGATGTTTCTAGTAGTGTTAAGAAGTTTTTTTTATTATATTTAATATGTAAAAGTCCCATGATAGACCTCTCATGGGTTCCAGGATAAGTGCCATGTTTAAATTCCAGGCTAAGTTCCATGTTTAAATTCCAGGCTAAGTCCCATGTTTAAATTCCATGTGTGATTACATGTTTACTTCCAAGTTTCTTTATACGTTTAATCTCCAAGCTTAATTCTATGTTTGATTTCCAAGTTTAATTCTAAATATTAGTTCCATAAACACAGTGGACTAATGTTATCTTCTGAATCTCATAAACACCGTGGAATGACGGTGTACTCCACATTTAGTGGGATATTTTTCTTTATAGATACATGATCAGATGGATTATTTTCTCGGATCATTTGTTTGTGCATTGCAGTATGAGGTTGGATTACCTTAACACATATTTAATCTCTTTTCTGTGAGATTTATTTGTGAGTTACGAGTATAGTGGACTTCATGGAAATTCTTTGAGACCATTGGAGGGACAACTCGGCTTGCAGAAGACCTAACTTAATTGTGCAGTCACTAAGGGTTTAGTGAACACCGTGGATATTCTTATGGACCATTGGTGGGACAACTCGACTGGCTATATATATACAGGGTTATCTCCTTAGATGGTAATGTACAAGCATATATAAAAATTATTAACATTCAAGAATAAATATACATAACCAACCTTATATTTTGTTATTGTAGTTCATCTTAATGTTTTAGTTATACCAAATATTAAGAAACAGTTACACTTATTATTGGTTACAGTACTCACTTTTGTAATTTCCAATACAGATGTAAATTGTTTGTTTTGTATGTAAAATCTCATTTAAAATTCTTCTATATAACATTTAAGATTTCATTTAGTGAGCTCATGAGATCTATATTTAGGGATAATTATAATTCTTTAATAATTGGTGAAGGTTGTATTAAAGTGTGTATTTATTTCACAACTGAAATCGATTGTAGCAATACAGGGAGGGCGCCCTTATAGAAATTTACTCTGTATTCCTCTCCAGGGTGGCCCTAAAGAAACCCAATATCCTGAGTAGTTCATGCCTACCAATAATAGAACATTCAAAGTTAACATCACCGAAGCCGCGTTATACCGTGACCACGATCGGTGCAATCCGGTCGAAACGTCGGGATAAAATAGGTAATTAGCCTTAAAGTATAAACGCGTCATAGACCCGTGATTAAATATTATAAGATAATTTCTTGTAGTTATATTGAAAAACTAAAATTATTTAGGCATTCTAAAAACGTTAAAATACGCTCGTTTATACAATTTGGACTTTTTTGTATTCGTGATAATGTGAAGAACGATTTAAAGACAAACGGAAGCGGTTCATGTTGCGTCGCGTGCGATCTCGATTAGCACTACAATAATTACCACGGACCAAGAAAATGAATGGACGGAATCATACATTACACACATTCACGATTTTCATTCACTACACACATTAACATACACCCACATAGACACACACTCATCGCATGTTTGTTTTTGTTTTTCACGTTTTATTTAAATTTAACCATAACTTTGATTTCATTTTTGTTAGAGATTTCATTAATATTGTGAAATTTGTCAATAAAGAATTATTTATTATTTATTATACTAAGTTACCGCTCTTACCAACGTGTGCCAAACGAATTTTTCTGTCTCTTTCTGTCTCATTATGCGTAATCACGAGTAAAACAGTTAGCTACATTAAAAATGGCAACCTCACACTGTCAGTGTATTTCGTGTTAGCTTATGAATTGTTAATGAAATAATTATTCGTAAAATACTCATAAATCTTAAGTGTTTTAGGTAATAGTATTCACAAAAATAAAAATATGACATGCTCAGTTGTGTATATTGTACTATGACCTTCCTTAGTCACGCGGATTAGTAAAAGTCTAGAAAGTCGGTCAACAAAAAAAGGACAATTTATGGAAACGCTTTCAGAGTAAATGCTTCGTCTATTGTTGATAATTGGTCCGAGATAATTATCCATGCTCACCCGTTTAGATATTGCCGTTGTGTGCGTGCCACGCAACCGAATGCTTATGCGCGGTATGCGCAACGGAGGCGCATGCGTATTAGGGTGTAAACATAGAAACCGCATATGCTAACTTTCATCCTACTGTTACGTGAATACCGTGGTTTATGTTTGCATAAATTAACAATTTTATCTGTTTAGCATCTTCTAGTATCAATAATAGATAATTTTTTTGCATTGTCGCATAGCCACTTCAGCGATTAAGAAGTCCGATGAGCTTGAACAAGCGATTTAAAGTAGTCAGTTTGCGTTACACGTAACGCACTGAGGTCATCCTGTTGTAAATAGATCGGAAGAAATAAATAGATATAGTTGTGTTGCAATACTAGATAAGCTCTCGGGCCAAGGTCCTCATAGGCCTGTAGTCTAAACATTCATAGTTATGATAATTAGATCTCAATAATAAGATGCATCATACGACAACATGGTGATACTGGCTATTTGTTAAATAAAATATTTTATAGCGGTATATAGACATACGAAATAGAGTTGGGTAAGTCCATATGGACCCAGTGCCGGTTTTACCTATCTATGGTGCAGGGTGTGCGGTGTACACGGGCGCAGGGTCTCAGGGAGCGCCCAGCGCCTGCGTCTTCCCAGAAGATCCTGCGCTCCTGTTATGGCCGATACCGACTGTTGTATACTTTAGTTTATCCAGGGGATCTTTTTAAGTTTATAGTTTTAATTTTCAATAACTTTCTGTAGCTTGTAGAGATCGCGAAGATATGTAAAATGTAATTATGGATATTTGCGTCTTTTTAGAAGAAGACCTGATTGAATCTTGTTAAGTAAGCTATCTGTGGTTGTACATGGCCAAGCTAACAAAGGTTTTAATGTGCATATTTTAAACTCACTAAAATTACCAATGTTGACTCTGTTGTGTGTGTGTCTACAAAATTTTATTCATACATAATTTGTCTTGAGATTTGCATTTAGTAGTAAAGGAAATATTTTTGAAATAACGACACAATTGTGCTTTTTTATTCTTATAAGCCCTCAAAGAATAAGACTACGGTAATCGCCGCCTGAAACATAAGGCACCTAATGAGACTTTCGGAGTATAGACAATACATTCGACCCCGAGAAGGACAGGATGTGTGGTCCGTGTTGTCGTGCCACTGCGAGGATGTGAGGAGGCTCTTTCATTGCCCCTCGGGAAGTACTTCGGACAACGTAAGAGAGGCTCTGGTGCATTGAGTAGAAGTATCTGGAGCCCCTCGACAACGCGCCAAGGACGACCGCCACAGAATTTTTAGGTGTATCCAGGTTTCTCAAAAAAAAAGTCCAGATGTATACGTATCCGCACACCCGTGTCCGTTGCACTACTGGTAATATACATCCAGGTACAAATCAGACACTTATATTTCGCAAATTTTTTTGCCGGCGAAAAGAATGGTTCTTGCGTTAATGATATGGTATATGAAAGGCTCAATTGTATACGGTGGTGATATGGATTGCGCACGTGGTGTTATAATAAACTCTGTGGTCGGACCTGAATGTAATAGACCTACACCAGATGTAGATTTGCGGAGCGGTACTGTTATTGCCATTTTGGACTGTGCTATAATGGAGTCCAGAGCATCCAAATTTTATTTAGCAAAGCTGTCCTGAGTAATAGTAGAATTCCAAGCTTGAAAGAAAGAAAATGAGATAAAAAGCAAAGGTTTATTTCATTACCCGTTCTATAATATGTAGTAGGAAAAAAAGCAAGCGACTCAGTATAACGCCTCAACTCCGATGGATTTTCAGACACTGCGGCTTGTTTAATAAAGCACAAGCAGATTTGTGCTTTATATAAGGTCCTGATGAGAAAATCACTGAGCTGATTCTATGCCCAACGCGGTCGACTCATTGTGACGACGGCCTGTAGAGCCTAAAAGTGACAACAGGGGGTTTTTAGTTGTTTCGAGCCCGATGCTATTCAGTTAGCAATTACGTCCTCTTCTGAGGCGTGCTTGGGTGTTTGTATGAAATTTACTTCCTGTTTTGCATTTTCAAGGCTAAGAAGCATTTCAGATTGCCAATGCGCTGGCAACCCTCTAAGACACTGGTTCCCAAGCTTATTTTGTCTACTGAGTCGAGAGCTCATGCAGTCGTTGTCTAAGATGCCTCCTAGCTAAATGAAATTACAAATCACCCCCCAGGCCTCTACACAACACCCCCATTTTTTTTTCTGGGTCTCTTACCGCCCCCCTTTAGGCCTGCAGCGCCCACAAGGGGGCGTTATCGCCCACTTTGGGAATGGCTGTTCTAAGATGTGCCTTTTGTGCCAGAAATTTTATCGGCTATCTTACCTTTCACACAGGAACAGAACAGTATAAGTGCTGCTGTTTGGATTAGTAAGATGGTTGTAGAGATTCGAACGGATTTAGGATAACGGACAAGGTTCTATTACTCGTAGAATGCGGTTTTCTTAACTGTTCTAAAAAAAGAGCGGTGAAAAATATCGTCTAATCTTGGAAGGGTAGAAGGTTATTACTTTCTTTGAACTCGTATAAAAATCATTCGCTTGCAACGTGTTTTTATAGATAGACGAACTGAAAAATGTGTTTTTTGACATTTAATTCACCTTATTTTAATAATCTAGTGATATCTATTAGTAAATTAAAATATTATTCAATTTACTGGTGACAAGGTCTTGATAACGAAATTATTTCTCGGCACCTTAATTAAATATTTATGTAAGATATATGTAAACAAAATTTCTAGGTATATGCATATAATAAATAACCGGTGTGTGGGCTCTATTCATTCATTACATTTTATTCAACTCTTGTGTGTCTTCATGAATGTGTATTCAATTATTGTACTAATAATTGTCAATTATTGTACTAATTATTATGATTGTAACCTGTTGTATTTCCCAAATTAAAAAATTGACGTTTTAAAAACCGGCTTAATGCAAATCACATTTGACGACCTCCGTGGCGCAACGGTTAAGCGCGTCAGAAAGTAAATAGAGATTGCGGGTTCGATTCCCGCCCCGAGTCTGGGTGTTTATGTATAATATGTATTTACAAAAGAAAAGTATATAAATAGGATATCAGTTGTCTAATACCCATAACACAAGCGCTGTGCTACTTACTTTGGGACTAGATGGCGCTGTGTGAAATGTCTGAGTACATTATTCTTTTTAATCGATTCATTTTAATTGATTTGATTTTTTAATTGATGATTGATTCATTAATTGACTGGTCCATTGGCGCAGTGGCATATGCATTTGCTTTCCAAGCTAGAGTCCCGGATTCGATCCCCGGTCAGGTTTAATTCATTATTCCTAAGGTCAATTTAGGAAACGAACTTGGCTCTAAATTGGCTTGAAGTCTGGATGTTACTGGAAACTCCCCCAGAGTTCGTTGAGTGGTACCCATAGTACAAGCTTACTGGTTAGTTTGGGGTCACACAATCTGTGTAATTGTCTGGAGTGCTATTATTATTATATTATTATTATTATTACATTTGAGCAGAGGATTCTGTAGCATCACTTGTTCTAACAGATCAGTAATCCCACAGATGTAAGTATGCAAGGACTGCGTTGCTTGGCAGCCCGTTCCCTTTTACTATCCTGTCAGGGATACAGCGTGAGGATGTGTATGTATTACGCTACAAAAAAGTACACCGGAAGTGGTGACATAAATGTTATGCATACATTTCGGCTCTGGCACAAAATCATTCTACACGTTACTAACATTTTTACTGTTATTCCATAGGCGGGGTTTCTTACGACGACCTCTCAGTGTCTATTTCATCGGTGGTTATCAAAATATTGTTCAGTTCATATATAATTGATATTTGTTTAATTGTACTCTATACTTTTTATTATCATTTATGTCCATTGTCTGTGTTGTTTACAAAACTTATCTTCTATTGAAATGCTCGTAAAACTCCCTCGTAAAAGTTACGACTGATTTTATTGTAACGGAACAATTTACAGCTAGTCAGATAACATTATACACAAAGACAATTTTATAGTGATTGATAATAATGTCTAGAAATCGGATTGTACCAGTGTAGCGTAAATATGTAATTCGAGGATATATTATCCAGGAAAAAGAAATAAAATATTAAGTACTTACATACATTACATACATACTTACATACATTTGAAATCTAACAAATACCAATTTTGCTGGACCAATAATTCCAGAATTTTTCTACGAGAAAAACATGACTCTAAACCCTTTATTGTTAAAAAAATGGACTGTCTTCGGCGTTTACAGTCAGAGCTACCGTCTTAATAATCAATACTTCAAAAAAATTGTTCATTCTAAGTTAGTACTTATTTTTAAATATCTTTTGCAAATAGCGAAATTCTGTATAAGCATTGAGACCCTATTAAAATTACTTATTTCGTATTATATAGCATAAAATTAATATTTTATATTATGCCTCTATCTACCTCTTACACTAATCACTTGTTCACTTCAAGCATGACTTACATAAAAGGCATTCACTTTGTCTCGAGTAACATGGTTTTTGCTTTTTCTATCTGCGTACAACACCAGGCACTACTTTACATATCGTCCTCAGAAATTTTGTTTGTTACATATTATAATTTCACATATTGTAATGTACTTGTAACGACTACGCATTCAAAAGATTTTAAATCGTTATTTCAAACCACATTACGTAGCTCTATAACTTCTGACCATATTTTATACCTAGTAAATGTCTTCAGGTTACATCTGTAAAAATGGCTAATTTAGATTCTTTATTTCAAGAACTGGAATCTTTTGGCACTTCCTGTTCTTATTTTTGTAAGCCTGATGAATGCTTAACTTACCTGGGAGATATTAATAACACAATTAAAGTTCTTCATTTAAACATACGCAGTGTAAATTGCAATTTTAACGCTTTACTGGTTCTTTTAAATACCATAGAAACTCAATGTGAAATAATTATTTTATCCGAATGTTGGCTTAGTAAAACCACAATCATTCCATTACTTGATGGTTATACAGCTTACCGTACAGATAATTGTTACAACCAAAACGATGGTCTAATTATATATATAAAATCGGAATTGACTCATTCTATTTCGGAACCTCAATACTTGGAAGCAAACTGTTTGATCTGTAATATTTTGACCCCTAACATAACTATAATTGCTTTTTATCGCCCTCCATCATTTATCAATGTCGACAGATTCGTGAATAGTCTAAATAACTTACTTTCCAGCTTTGCTCCAAAATCACATCTTATTGTTATGGGTGATTTAAATATCAATATATCTCCTGCTACTCCTAATGAAATTGCTAACGACTATTTAAATCTTACTGCTTCTTATGGGCTTCTCCCTTCACACCTCTACCCGACTAGAGGAAATAACTGTTTATATCATGTTATGTTAAAAGTTAATAATATGTCTAATGTAACTCTTGTCTTGGATTCTTACGTAACAGATCACAATCCTGTTCTTGTAGGTCTAAAATCTCCTAACTTAGCAAAGACATCGAAATTTACTCGTTGTAAAATTGATTATTCGGGTATTACTAGTAATATTGCAAATATTGACCTCAAACCTATTATGAACATGACAAACGGTAATAAAGCTGCTCAGGCACTGGTTTCTATTGTTTCAACTATAATACAAAAGAACTCTTATCTTGTGAAAACACCCTCTAGGTTGAGAATAATCAAGCCTTGGATCACACCTGGTATACTTCGTTGTATTCGTAATAGAGACAACATGAACCGAAAGCTTAAAAGAGATCATAATAATTACATTCTAAAAATAACATACCTTAGATATCGTAATTTTTGTAATAAATTATTGAATAATCTGAAACACAATTATGAAAAATGTTTATTACAAAATGCGAAACATGAACCTAAGAAGCTGTGGGATATTATTAAACAAATAACTAACACCAAATTCAAACCTTCTGCGCCAAATGACCTTCTACGGATCGCTACCAGTGATAAACTAGCTGTTAATATAGTAAACAATTATTTTGCAAGTGTTGGTAAAAGTCTAGCTGAAAAATTTAAGGGATTTTCTTTACAGTCCAATCAAGCAACGAGTTCCTCTCCACGTGATTCTTTTGCTCTTTTTCCAACTGATAATGCTGAAATTGAAAGCATATTACTGACTTTAAAGGATGATTGTGCTGTGGGTTGGGATGGCATACCCTCCAAAGTTTTAAAAGTTTTATCTCCACTTTTAGTACCGGTTATTTCACACGTCTGTAATATTTGCTTTGCAACAGGCGTTTTCCCCAAGGTTTACAAAAAAGCTATCATTTATCCAGTCTTTAAGAGTGGTAACAGAGAGAGTGTCGATAACTATAGGCCCATATCAGTCTTAACTACTTTATCAAAAGTCATGGAAAAAGCTCTAAATAGGCGTTTGGTGAAGTTCCTTGAAGTCAATAATTTATTATCGCCCAATCAATATGGCTTTCATAATGGAAAATCAGCTGAAGATGCCGTGGCGGCTTTCACTGACTGTGCCATTAATAAACTTGATAATAAGTTGAAATGTGTGGGTATCTTCTTAGACCTCACAAAAGCATTTGATACTGTCTCTGTCCCAATACTTTTGTCCAAATTGGAGAGTATGGGTATTCGCGGTTGTTGTCTGGAGCTTTTCAGAGATTATTTGTCGGACAGAACCCAGTGTGTAAAAATTAAGTCGTACATTAGTGACGAAGCATTGCTCTCCTATGGCATCCCCCAGGGATCAATTCTCGGTCCCACTTTATTTTTAATTTATATTAATTCCTTGAGTAATCTTTCTCTTACTAATTGTTCTATTTTCTCTTACGCTGATGACACGGCTTTATTAATTCATGGGAGAGACTGGGATGAAACTCGTAGGTTTGCTGAAAGTGCTCTCAGTGCCGTGCTAATTTGGCTTTCTAATAACCAACTTACTCTCAATTTCAATAAAACAACTTATTTAACTTTTGGCATTAAATCTAATTCTCAACCTAGTGCGGGTAACTTTGATATTAAAGCACATAGCTGTACCGATAGTTCACATTGTTCATGCCCAGCCTTAATGACATCTAATAGCACGCGATATCTTGGAGTACAAATTGATTGCTTATTCAGTTGGAAGATTCAGATACAAACTCTAGCTTCTAAAATCCGAAAACTTATTGCCATTTTTAAGTCTCTTAGATTCTCATCCGATTTTGCCACCCTTAAAATTGTTTACTCCGCATTATGCCAATCAATTCTGTCTTACTGTATTACTGTTTGGGGGGGTACACCAAAAACAACTATTCTGCCTCTGGAACGTGCACAGCGTGCAGTCTTGAAGGTGATGTCTTTCAAATCTTACAGATACCCTACACACTTACTGTATCAAGAATGTCAGGTCCTCACTGTGAGACAGCTTTTCGTTCTTCAGACCATCTTAAGGAAACATCTTGATTCTGACACGAAGCATGGCACTATAAACGTTAGAACACATAAGGTTTGTCACGTTAAGCGATTTAGATTTGCTCTTACTAAACGTCACTTTTTAATTGCGGGCAGTCATTTATACAATACAGCCAATAAACACTGCAACATTCATCGCTGTAACAGACATGACTGTAAAATTAAAGCAAATAATTGGTTACAAAAACTTAATTATCATGAGACGGAGTCACTGCTGGGTTATGTTTGAAAGTTAACACAATTAAAGTACTAAAGATTTTTAAACACATATATTATTTTCACACATTTACTTGAACATACATACATTTACTTACATAGAGGCAATTCATTAAATTCATTAAATTATTACAAAAGTAATCTTTGTTATTTTGCTATACTATAAGTAACTATAAGCTTTACTATGTCAAGAGAGCACTGACACCCACAACACAAGTTTAATCTTAGCGTGGGTATCAGAGCAAAAATGTAAAAAGTTTGTAATGTTAAAAAAGTCAAATAAATGTTATTATTATTATTATACACACATACATATCTTCACGCTGTATCCCTAACGGAGTACTCAGAGAGGACGGAGCGCCAAGCGTCGCGGTTCTTAAATTAAGTAATTAATTTAATTACTTAATTAAATTAAGTACTTAAAGTGTAAAAATATGCAAAATAATGAAAGAAAGTAACCGTTATCTGTACATTTATATTTATACACTAGCTGTAACCCGCGATTTCGTCCGCGTGAATTTACGATGAAAATGTCATTGTAGTTAATCTTACTGTAGGGATTATGTACATTACTTTACGTAGGCATTGTTGTCAAAGACGCAGAATGTAGCGCCGAGAGCGACCAGTCATCCTCGGACATAATATCGTGCTTGAATGAATGTGAAGGAAACACTGTATTTGCTGGTGAGAGTTCTGTAATAGGGATGTCGATCGAATTACCAAGATTCTTTGTGACTTTTCGTCAAAAATTTATTCTTATTACATGTATTGTACATGTACATAGAAAGAATGAGTGATGAAAGACTGACGAAGAAAATCTATAGAGCAAAAGTGAGTGGTAAAAGAAGCCAAGGAAGACCAAGGCTGACTTATGAAGATCAAATAGCTAGAGTGTTAGTCGACGGAAGTGTCAAAAGCACTCGCATACCTAGGAGAATGATGAGATTCGAGAAAGCAAAAGACCGCGTAAGGACCGCGACACTTGGCGCTCTGTCCTGACTGACTACCTCGTTAGGGATACAACGTGAAGATATGTATGTATGTATGAATTACATGTACGAATATTTACAATTTTTACCACTAATTTAATTCAATTCATTAAATCACATAATAAGCTTACAGGGGTTGCCAAATCACTTATATGCTAGTCATACATGCATAGATAAAATAAGTTTTACATAGTGATACTACTTTGTGTCCCTAAATAATCACTAAGGAACAGAACAGCCTCTCGACAAAATGTTATCGCATTGCTATCGAATATGTCGGCACGCGACCTTCGTGCGAGCAAATGATTGAGAAGGGCGATTGCCCGCGGAGTGGGTGCGCGCGCAGCGCTTAGGGTACGCGAGGGTGGCGCTGCGAATAGCCGCCGCACGCGCCTCCCATTGCCACCACGTAGGTATCGCTCAGGAACGAATAGTCCCATTTGGGATACCACAGTCGGATTGTCCACCACGCCATTCAAAACGGCGCGGTAATGTAGTAAAACAGCTAATTTACGTCTCAGCACCAGGCTGTCCATCCCGACCATCCCATATACGAACATCGTAGGAAAGAGAAACGGATAGATATTGTTTTTTTTTTATAAAGGAACCTAGCAAACTCTTTCTGTACTTTGCTCTCTGTACTTCGCTTGTGCTCTGGGTGGAAAAACGCATAGCCAGGTCGTAGTTCCTGTAAAAAGGGGAATTCTTGAGGACCGGGGCACGTGAATACTATAATTCAAGTAGATGCTCTTCGCTCTAGGTGGAAGAATGCGTGACCAGGTCGCAGTTCCTTTTTAAAAGGAACATCATTGAGGATCGGGGCACGTGGTTGCTATAATTAAAGTAGATGCTCTACAAAGGGGAAGACTGAGGAGTACGTGCAGTTAGCAATAAAAAAACAAATTCTTTCATAATAATATCACGTCGAGGAAAGATCGCAGGGATCTGTTAGAGCAGCTAGAAAATTGCACACATCAATTACATGAGAGTAGGGAAAGGTATGATGTGGAGACCACAGAGCTGCATGGGATCATAGATAGATTAAAAGAAAACATATGAGATATCAAAAATAGGTTCAAATTAGCTCAAAAAGAATATAATGATCTTAGACTCTTATCTGAAAGATTGGATAGGGAAATGTTATTATATAAAAATTCAAATATACCTATATCATCACTCAGTATATCAGATATGTCGTACTCACAGATTATAGCTAAGAGGTGTGGTAACTCCAACCCACATAGTAAAAAACTGACTGACTATAGTAATGTAAAAAGTAAGATTGCAATTTTGTCTAATAGACCGGGATTAGGGTTGGGCAGTCTAATTAATAATAATGTCACTCAATCCATTACTAATTATTGTTATCCAGATGCACCCATCTCACAAATATTTAGATTAATTGTTAATAAAAGGTTTAAGGTGAACACTACATTAGTACTCATACTAGGACATTCTATAAATATATCAGAACAGGAATTAACTGATAGCATAAATTCTTTGGCTAGATTAGCAAACGTGAATAAAATTATATTATGTGCGTTCCCTTATTCGTCATGGTTGCCAAAGAATAGCAATTATCATATTAAAGATTTAAATAATGTAATGAGTAGGGTGACACTTTGTCATAGGAATTTTATTTTTTTGGACACCAATAGGTATATTAGTAATATTTTACTCAAATTCAGACTGACAAGAAGTACTTTGTACTTTGTCTAAAAAAGCAAACAGTAAACTCGCGACGTTAGTAGCTAAATGTATTAACTCAGTTATAGGTACTATAACTAATGACGTAATTAGAGACGACGCAAGTTTTAGTAGTAATACTAATAGTAATGCGGATAATAATTCTTTAAATTAAGTCATAAGACAACAGAGAAACTACATTGTAATTTTATTATGGTAGCACACCAAAATATCAATAGTTTCTCCGGCAAAATATTAGATACCGAATTATTAGTATTTAATATTGCTAAGTAATTGCGAGTCTTGTCTTCCAAATAGCGAAAGGTGTATATAAATTTATTAGCAGTTTCTTAATTTCTACAAATAAACATACACACACATTTCTATAAATATTTATTTTGGAATCGGAAAAGCCTAAAATACCTATATCAATCACTGTTTCAAAAATATCTGTTTTAAATTGTCATGGATATGTCTCTGCTATGCCTGTTTCTGTTATTAAATGTAGGTCAACGGTAGTTAATAATCACGTATCTACACAATTTTTTCTGCATGCAACATCGTCCCTTCCTTTCTTCCCTCTTGCTCTCCCTCGCCAACATCGTACCGAACGGCCAGCCGTTAGTGAAATTGATATTAATAATTCATATTAATATTGATATTAATTAATTCAAATCAGTGAAGGTGAATTACATGTGATTACAATAACACTAGTGTCTCAGAACATTGCGGTTTAACTGAGACATGTGGCGGGCCCGGACACAGGACCAAACAGCGCCAATCGTAATAAATGAAAGAAATAAGTCTGGCCATCCAATCATAATATCCTACAAACGAGTAAACCATTATAAGTTAAACCCACTTAGTACTGTTGAAGTCTGACTTAAAAAGACTCAACCGTGAAAACCATTTTTTATACTTGTAGATTTTTGTATGTATACTTATACATTTACTTTTAAGTTTTCCCTGCACTTTAAAATCCATCAAACCGTTTATCCTGCAGGAGGTCATAAGGAAACAGAAATACATACACACATACATATACATACATCTAAAAAACATTAAACTCTTTTTTGAACAGTCAGGTAAAAATGGGCAGTTGAGAATCACACCAGCTAGCGGAAGCGCGTCTTTTTATTACGCCTACATATATCCTACTTTTCCATTAACGGCGACATCCTTGAAGTACTAAAAGCCTTCCCAAGAAACATAATATTTGTTATATTATTTTATACAACACTATCGCGATGTCTAATGATGGTAAGCCCATTCTTCACCGACACTTGTCAGTGTTACCGCGACCCGGTGCTTTGTTTAGGGGTTTATCTTGTACACAAAAAGTCCCTTTATCGTAACCTTGTTTAGATAACAATTCTTTGTTATTTTAAACTTTTAGGCATGGTTGAAGTTTATAGGTGCTATTTTCTAGCTTTTAGTCTTGTTTATTTATGTACTAGGGACTCGCCCCGGCTTGGGCCCAGTGGGATGTTGAATGCTTGCAGCATACCAAATTTCTTTAATCGAGATTTTCATACAAAAATACCATTCGAACTTCCGACTTTTTCCCACAGATTTTCAAAAAATTTTCTATCATACAAACCTTGTCCTGACAATTGCAAACATAACAAAAAGAAATAGGTCGAGTCGCTTCAAGTGATGCTCCGTCATACAATATAGCAATTGATTTTTGTAGATTTAGATTGTAATTTTAAGTCTCTTGCCGGTAAGATTAAAATAGGAAAATCGATCAAGTGCAAGTTCGTCTCGTGCGCAGAGAATTTCGTACTACAATGAAAAATGGTAAATTTCTGAACTTGATTTCTCAAAATATATAAGATTTAGGGCTTTCGTTGTCTTCTTAATTAAACTTAAGGTAAAGATTTGTTTTATCTGTATTTTTTTATATTCAAGCTCCAGTAGCTTAGAAGATAAAGAGAGGTCAAGTCGACTTCGAAAATCCAACTTTAACCCAAATTCTAGAAATATGTTATAATAAAAAAAATAAAAAAAACCCGACGTAAATACTGTAAAAAAAACTAAAAAGATGTTAAAAATGATGTTAACGAGACGGGTTCGTAATAAAGTTTTTAAAATTCATACCTACTATTTGTTTTCATACCTCACAAGTAGTGCCAAGTAGAAAAATCTACGTAGGCCTTCAAAAATTCATCCTGTTGCTATCTTAATATGCAGTCGGAGGCTACAGCAGCTACCTACCTACCTACCTAGATATGTAGGTATCTAATCCGTAAAGTAACTTGATAATGTGATTGGGGGCCTCCGACTGGATGTTCATATTGAATATAGTATGTATTTTTGAAAGCCTTAGGTCAGACAGACAGACAAACAGTTCGGTTTTTCTTATAATGTACGGAATTCTAATAATAAAAATGTACTCTATTAATGATTCCTAAAAAGTGGGTATAATACTTGAGTTAATTCCCTTAAACAGATACGTCGTATAGGACTATTCTAACAACAAACATGATCGCTAATAATTTGTTGTGGAATAAGAGAAATTAATAAATAACAAGACTGAACCAATCACATAAATAGGAAAAATGGCTGTGTACATATGTAATAGAGTAATTGCTAATAACGAGACATTTCTACTATAAACAAAAGGAGAACATACGATACAAATGTTAAGGCGACACATTGGAAATTTTGACGTCAGGGATCTCAATTTTTTTAAGTGATTACGAAATATATGACAATGATATTTGGTATACTGATTTTTCATTTCATTGAATTTATTTTGACAGTTACAATACACGGTTAGTTAACTTTTGTAACACAAAAAAAATTTCAAAGAAACGTCTTTTAAAACAGAGATTTACATTTTTCGGAGCAACGGAATCGATTTGTATTTCTTAATTTTCTGTATAGTTTATTTTGAACATATTCCTCAAAATATCAGTTGGATTTTTTAAAATTAATTATAGTTTTTAAAATAAACAAAAATAACTGTTTTTTCGTATTTTTCGTAGGCTAGCGCGCGCTCGTTTACATAGAGCAGAATTAAATTGTTGTTTATTAATGCGTCGCCTTAAAGAACATTATTTCAGTCTTTGATAAAATAAAAGGCTAGCTATTATGGCGCGGTAGAACATTTTGCACACGTTTTAGTGTACGCAATGTTCTATTTAACCTTTTTGTAATGAAGTTCCGTAACTCGACTTGCGGGAAGTGCGAGTTGGTAGAAATCGTCACGTAACGAAAAAGCATTATGCCCCTCCATTCGACTCTCAGCGACTTTCTCTGTCTCTTTCTAACGCACGCGCACGCATGGTAATTGAACGATGTGGAGGAGAACCCGCGCGCCGTGCGCATTAAGTTTGTTAGTTTAAAATGCCCTAGACACCTTCCTATTTGTTGGTATAACTTTCCTAGAGTGGTCAAGGAATTGTCGATAAACTGTTAACAATCCTCACGTGAACTGTTGTTTTACCGCCAAAAAATTCCACACGCCAAAAAATGCTGAGTCGATTGTCTTAATACCCTAGACTGTATTTGAGCAATGAAATAAAATGATTTCTCTCTTTTCTTTTAAATAAAATGTGCGCTTGACACATTTTTATAAACCGGTGTTAAAGATACTCAGATATATTCCATAATGGTACTTTTGTAAATAAATCGTTTTGAACTTGGTTTTGAAAACATGGGCTCGTGTCCGGAGATATTCAAGACAATTCTATAAATTGATGTGATCTGAAATCGAGTCACGTACGGTACCCCAAGTCACTGAACTGCGAATGTTGCCCGTATTAACATATTTATTCATTAACCAGTTATATTTATTAACTTTGTCCGATGAAAGGCTTGTTTGTATAAGCCGAGAGAGTAAAGATCGGAATTGAGTGGTGGTAGCTATTTTTCTCGTTAATATATTTTTATTTATTGTTCATCGTTCAACGAGTTCATTGTACATTATAGATGACGTTTTTGGAAAAAAATATTACATTTATGAATACCAAAGCCCACTCAAGGACATATATATACATTTACACATATATATGAAATATGCATGTGTTATTATCAACTTATCTGTGTTTTTAATACATTTAGCGCCGAGTTAAGAGGTCAAAAGGCGACCCGACGGTCCCGGGCTATCTTGGTCAGAAGAGAACAAATATTTACTTAATTATTGTAACTTTATTTAAAATAAAAAGGTAACAAATCCGCAGCTGTGCATAGAAGATATTTCTGAAAATTTGACTTTAATGATATCGTCACTATTTAATACGTGACGGTTTAATATTTTGGAGAGCTTTATCACGTAATTTGATTATAATAACTACCGTTAAAATTGTTCGCTATTTTCAAAATTTTTAACGGGCGTCTCAAAATTCACGGAAGATTTGAATTTTACGCCATTTGTGCGGTAAAGTGTTGCCAATCAAAAAAAGACAGCGTGACAGCTGACTGTTCAAGGTTATAGGAATGGAGCGCTACACGAAAGAACAGCACGTTTTTGTTGAATAATGTTTTAATAATAACGAAGATTTGGCATCAACCGTTTTCGTAAAAACCGTGGTCGGAATATTGATTTAAACCTCATGAAATTTGAAGAGATTATTTGAAAAATTCAAGGAGGCTTTTTTTGGAATTTTTGAAGTATAAGATTTATGCCGAGAAGTCTACATCCATCTTACCATTCAAGAAAGAGATTGAGCGCTGTAGCAACGAAATTAGGCCGCATTTATGCAAAACAGTCACAAAAAGGTAGACAAACCCCATACTTATACTTTCTGAAACACTAAAAAAATTTCAATTTTTATTAAAACTTGTATTTTTCACCGAATTCACTTTGCGTGAATTTTGAAATGCTCATTATATCCTAATTAAGGTTGTCACCTTTTTATGAGCAAATAAAGAATTTTTCAGCAAATATTTTACTTAGATAAAAAAATGAAGTGAAAAAATAATGTTTTATTCGACACTATTTTATTCAACAAATATGTACCTATTATCCGGCCGCTGAGAGAATGCGTTCCTGACGTTTGTAAGTTGGTCAAGACTAGTGATGGGCAAAAAGTAACTATGTTATAATGTTTGTTATAATCATTCTTTAACCGACTCAAGAAAAAAGTAACATAAGTTTCAATACTTGTTTGTCTGGTTTCTAATTTCTAAACGTAACTAGTGTAAAGAAAATAGAAATGCGAGAGTAATGTTCGGAAATATTAATAATAATAATATAAAAACCACAACTACACACAACTAGTTGACAAATCAAAGAGCGAAGGCCCCCATGTTAATCGGTCACAAATTGTTAACAGCAAACCAAAAATATGGTCTTGTAGAAAAAAAACTCTAAGAAAAATAGCGTTTTTTTTGGAACCGGTACACAAAAACGTAATATTTGACAGTTTTTTCGAGATATCTCGAAATGTGAAGCACCGATCGATATAAAAAAAATCGATAGATCTTCTTAATACCCCACAATTTTATTGTTCAACTTTTTTCTATATGACTTGAAGCTTTTTTTTATACGAAAAAAACCGTTTTTTTACTTTTGTGAATTTCTTTGGTTATGTTCGCCATTAAAACTCAAACAGCAAAAAACACTATTTTTCTTAGTTTTTTTTTTCTATACGACTTTTTTTTGCTGTTAACAATTTGTGTCCGATTTTCTCTCCGTTGATTGGGCTATAGCTCACTTTTAATTCAACTCTTGTGCAGTGAACAATATAGCGCACTTTACTTTATTTCATATTTAAAGCCATTGCGTTAGTTTTTTTACTTTTAAAATTGATGCTCAGTTTAATATTGGACTACAAAATGAAGCTTATTTTATTAAACCTAAAATTAAAACGTCGTGAGCAGGTCTTGTCCATTTGGAGCGACGACACAATAGCACTGTCTTGCTCTTACGCCGAAGCGTCAGCTCCCGCGCCTCTCTTTGCCAGTAATACCTACCTACCTACCTACCTCTGAGGAGTGCAATTTTAGAATGATTCCTTTTCTGATGTATTATGACATCATTTCACTGTACAGACCGTCATTATTTCTATTTTATTTCAGGGAGATGCGACCAACAAGTGTTTGTCCAACAAACGGAGCCATTTATGGCTCCAAATAAATTGTTTCGGTTTCTTGCGCTTAAAGGCTTATTATCTATAAACACGTAGTATATCGAGCACGTAGCAGCATACCCATAAAAATATCATTACGTAAGGTACCTGCGGGTAATAAGGCCTGCCGTTTTATAAGGCTTATGTGAGTAAAATCGTATTTACAATGGGTGCTCCCGCTCAAAGTCACACGCACAGACGCCTAACACACGAAGATATCTTTATGTTTACAAACGCGGAATACCCCTCTTCCCGTCTCCAGGGTTTATCATACATTGCGAGAGACGACCGCGACGTACGAATAATAAAAATCGGTCCGAATTAGTCGCAAGTATTGATTTTCATGTTACACTTAGCTGTATAAATTTGCTGTTTAAATTTCTTAATTAATTTAATATTTTTTTATAATAAATACTTGAATAATGTACTGTGTTTCAAATATTTCTAATTTTGTTTTTCTTACATATATGGTCGATGACTATTAAGGCCTACAGGTCTATCAAATTTAAACATAGGTCCCGTGACTGCGCGGATACACTTCGCTCACCTCCGTTAGATTAGATGTAAATACGTCTATAGAAAATGCATATAATTATATTATTTATGTACGTTCTACATATATTACGTACTAGATACGCTACGGGTTTGAATATATGAATGATCCTCAATCTGTTTTTAAGCGTTATTATTTTAGGTAAATATAATATCATAGTAAGTCTCAGGAGCAAACAACCGCGAAATGTAGCTTAAAGATGTGAAAATATTTAACGTATTGGAAAATGTTCGATTTGTTTACTTTATATAATTATGTTTGCTGAGGTGTACTTTGAATTTGGATCTTGTTTTCGGGATGAACGATGTTTATTTCAGTAAAATTAATTACTGAAGTTGATACTTAGGGTAACATAATTTGTAAATGAGTTATACTCAATGAGTTACCAAAGTTGTATTTCTTATTTAGAGGCGCTGAGTTTTTTTCGAAGAGAACTTGTCAACAACAGATTAGTAAAATACTATTGATGCTGATAATATTTGGTACAATAAGTGAATTAGAAATCTTACACAAATCTGGCCCATCATCCCCTCCCCTCCTTTCCCTCCTTTCCCTAAAGGCCGGCAATGCGACCGTGATTCTCCGGATGTTGCGGGTGTTCATGGGCGGCGATTGGTTACTCTCCATCAGGTGACCGGTTGCTCATTTGTCCCCTCTTTTATAAAAAAAATATCTGTGACAAAGTAAGTATTCGATATTTAATGGAAAATAAGGAAGTTATTAACACGTAAAGAGAAAAATTTGTATCCCCTTTTAAGCACATGGCGCGCATGGAGGAGTGTGAGATTTGGCATGGTTGAAGTTAATATGGAGAAGTAATAAAAAAAGTAAAATTGTATAATCTATTACAATATATAACATAAAACATTTATTGTTTGCGTTTATACTGCCAATGTTAAACACATAATAGTTACCTACCGTTATTGTTAACATCAAACACATAATAGTTTGAGATCAAACAGTCGCAAAGAGTAAGCAAATGAATTTTAAAATATTGCCAAAAAATTATTTTTGACAGATTTCAAGTCTGATGAAATACATCTATGAAATTGAGTACATATCACATATTTAAGATATTTGTAAAACTCTACTCAAAAAGAGAGGTGCAAAGTTCAATAACTACACCATGGAGCACTCAACCTATAGCGACGAATTATGGAAACAACTTATTCACCACTGCTGTTTATTTATACGAACAAATATCAACTTTTGCTTGCATTAAGCAGTACATAACCAATACTGAATCCATGTGTACATCTCTGTATATTCCAACAGATGTTTATATATTTATGTAATGGCTTATTGTTCTATTGCGGTGCGGCAAAAAATCAAACTATAAAACAGTCGTAGTAACCGCAACAGTGTTTAGAAGTAAATTGTTTTCATACAAAATAAATGATATTGCCACTCTATAGGTTGAGTGCTCCGTGCTTTGCACAAAACTATACTAAGTACATGTAAGCTTTAAGATATAGAATAACAATTGCATGGGATAATTTAAACTATTAACGACCTCTAATCAATTTGCACGTAACAGTAATAATATACATATAAAAATATCGATAAACTTCAACACCGTTTGACCGATTATCCAAAAGTTTGCAAGTATATGTATTTTTTCATGAAGAAGCTTTTTATGTTATTATTTTTATTGTAAGTCGCCACGGGCATGAAGTCGCGAGTAAAGGCTAGTAATATTATAAATGCGAATAATCAGAGGTACTTTCTCTCTGGGGCATTAATAATGATCGCGGCGTAAACATCTATGCATAGTATAAAACAAAGTCGCTTCCCGCCGTCTGTCCCTGTGTATGTACGCTTAGATCTTTTAAACTACACAACGGATTTTAATGCGGTTTTCATCAATAGATAGAGTGATTCAAGAGGAAGGTTTATACGTTTCATAATTTATAGGTTTATACGGTTTAATATTGTTTTGTGTTAATTTGTTGAAATATGACGATAATAGTTCAAGATATCGGAAAAAATCTAGCCGACTGAGAGCTTTCATCGAAAATGCTGTCTTATTCTAAAAAACAATGTGTGATGGAATTGTTCCTCTTTATTAGAAATACTAAAAAGTCGGCGATGGTATGTGTCTATATTATACGGATAGCCTCCATTTTAATGTTTAAAAAAATTGATACAAATTATGTGGAGTTTGGAAAGCTTTTTAGACAGTTACGAGGAAATAGTATCTACATCGTACCCGTGCGAAGCCGGCGCGGGACGCTAGTTATAATGGGAAAATATTGTCCCGAAACCTCTTTGTAATTTTTAATAGTAACAGGCTGTGTGTAGATCGATCGATTAGATCGATTAACACACGCCCTGGTTACGGATACAGGGTACATTTTTTTTAATTCGGTGCTGGTTAGCTGGCCGATATATGCAATTAGTCGCATTAGGCAATGGATGGACGGCTAGGCTGGTGTATTTTGCATATGTCCATAGCCTAATGTTCTA
Source organism: Zeuzera pyrina (assembly GCA_907165235.1). Classification (NCBI taxonomy): domain Eukaryota; kingdom Metazoa; phylum Arthropoda; class Insecta; order Lepidoptera; family Cossidae; genus Zeuzera; species Zeuzera pyrina. Next base: position 16,915,441 of record OU015639.1, on the reverse strand, counting down.
TAGCCTTCTACTGTAGGGCTGAGCGGCGCGTATTAACTCCATTTTGATTTTACAAAAAAGAGCAATACGTGCCATCTACAATATGAGTGCATGAGAATCTCTATAAGATCGTTTTAAAGACATCGATGTACTCACCTTGCCGTCCTTATACATCTCTGAAATTAATGTATACGAGGAAAAATATAGATCTGTTTAAAAAGAAAGGCGATATTAATGGTATGGAAACCGGCGGGGTTATTATGTAAAAATTTGCAGACAGCGACAGCCACGCGATCACTGCGCGACCGGTGATTAATTGTAGTAAAAAATTAGTATCATGTATGACGATTGCGTATCTATTATTTTATGACCGTAAAATGCACTTTTCGCGGTATATTTAGCGCCACTATACAAATTACATTACATAAATTCTGGTTTTGACAACAGATATCGCGCGATATTGGCTGTCGCATGAGGTCATAATAAATCGGTTGTTCCGAAATTTAAATTACATAAGTCGAATGTTTACTTTTTGGGTAACTATTTTATAATAAAGTTCCAGAGGAAGTTGTTCGATTTACGGAAAATAGTTTGAATTGTTATAAAACGCAAGTTCATTAGACAATCATACTATAAAATAAACGATTTCGTTGAAGAGAAAACAATAGTCTGCAAATATTTTTCTCTGCACATGCGTTTACTGGCTCTCTGAGCATTGTATTGTAATAAACCTTTTGTAAAATGAAAATAAATTTGACGTTCAAAAACACGTAATTGGGTTTACTTGAATAAAACAATTTGACTTTGACTTTGAGTCTGATCTCTGGAATATTCTGAGCATGAGAGAACTAAACGACACGTGCGCTTCGCACGTGTCGTTTACTTTTGGTATTTTGGGCGAATAATGGGTAAAAATATAAAAATTCGTCACATAAAAGAAAAACACTGATAAGTACATCGCATCCTTTTCTAATCAAAACTCAAGTGCACTTAAAAATAACTTTATTAATACGATACAAATACCTATATATTTAAATTTGACAGTAACTGAAGTAGATTCCAAGCTTAACAAACTAATGAACATTCTGTTGTTGCACATTGATGCACTGACTTCAATAACTGTCGAATTTAATTATATAGGTATTTGTATCTTACATATGTTTTTATCGTATTGGAGTTTTGATTAGTAAAGAACACTTATTTTGTAGTTTTCAGTGTTTTTTTTAAAGGCTGTTTAATTAAATTGTTTTTATTACTCATGCGGGATAAGCAGTATCTAAACGCACATTTTTGCGGTTGATAAGTAGCGATTTTCCTATTTTACAATTTGAGTGCGACAAGTGCACACGGAAATTCACGATTTAAAAAAAGAATGTAAAATGAATATAAAAAAAACCCTCGATTTTAGTATCCATTGACATCAGTGTGAAAGATAAAGAAAATCTTGATTTCGAAGTTTTAGATTAATATAATAATAAATAATAATACCTACCTAACCTAATTCGCATACCTAGGCGAAAATGTGTGAGGAGAATGATGAGATTTGAGGAAGCGAAAGAAGTATGTAAGAACAGCGACATTTGGCGCTCCGTCCTCTCTGACTACCCCGTTGGGGATACGGCGTGAAGATATGTAATAAATAGTAAAGTTATTACTTCCTATAATGTTTCTTTGTACCGAAATTAGCAATAAGAAATAGTATCTGCAACTCGTGCGGTTTTGTCGATTGCCCACTCGAGAGAATGAGCGCGCGAGCGAAGCGAGTTCTTTGTTCGAGAGGGGAATCGACAACTTACCGCATTTGTTGCACAATATACTATTATATTTCTGCCTTTTAAGTCACCTTGGTCTAAATAAATATTTAGGGCAGCTCTACAATTAACTTCTTTCTAATTCTGGACCACATTGCCAAACTAGAGAATCATCAATGTTAATAAAGCTTATAAGCTGTTCGCGTTATTTGGTATTATTTGGTGTACCTTCGAAGTCCGGTGAAATTTAAATGGGACTACCTCGGAAGTGCACCCTTTAAACAAAAAAGAATTTTCAAAATCGGTCCACAATTGACGAAGTTATTGTGAACATACATACATAAAAAATAAACATACAAACGAACATAGAACCTCCTTCTTTTTTTGAAGACTTTTAAAAATGAATGTTTCTTTGTATGTTCTTTCTATATTCGTCTCTAAACCATTCATCCTTTGTGATAAGATTTAGGTAAGTTGTTTTACGCCAGTAAAGATTCCCGAATTATTTAATTTACCAAATAAAAGACTACGCCAACGAAGTCGCGGACGACAGCTCGTATTAGATATAAGTACGAAAGTGCCTCTGTCTGTTAAGTTTTTACCCTTGAACTACCAGACCAAATTAAACTCGCAGACGTAATCGAGTGTTGCACTTAGTAGTCATATACTAACTCCCCTATTAACCTGAACCTGTTGTTATCTATTGTCGATATTCTCGATGAATCGTTTTAATCACAATCGTTAGCAAATGGTAACACTGGTATTTGAGGGTGCTGCTACTTTAATAACAACGTGGTATTTTTGAATGTCAAAAAATAAGTCAGTCGAGAAATACACGGGCTAGCGAAAGCATGTCTTTTAACTTTGATATCCTACGTTTCCATCCAAGTCGACATCCTAAAAGAACGAATAGCTTTCACTGTGTATTATTTTTGCAGGTCAGGGATTCTTTATTCAGTAATGATATAAAAAGTAAACATTCGAGTGGAATGTATAAAGGAGGCATAACACGTGAGGTGCAGAGCCCCTAATAAGCCAGGAATTTACATCTACGTGCTGTCTCACCGTATTTACCGAACCGTTGAGCACAAACACCGCACTGTTTTGTGTACAAACAGACAGTCGCTGAATATTAATTTTGTTTTATTCTGCAATAACTTGATAGGGAGTTTTAGAACGATTTTACAAAATAATGCTTTATTTGTTAACGTCGACTCGATATGTAAATACAAATCTTCACTCTGTATCTCTAACGGAGTAGCCGTTATATACGTATATACACACATGTACATACGTATATCTGTATATCTTCAGGCTGTATCCCTAATAATAAGACAAAAAGGACGGAGCACTAAACATCCCGGCCATTATATACTTCATTTGGCTTCTTTCATCATTCTTCTCCACAAGGAAGCCAGTATGACCAGTAAGACGACGCTTATGATGTCAATTACGACTGCCTTTAATTGAGTAAGATTACTACTCCGCTAGTAAATACTATACTAATATTACTAGTAGTATTGCAGTTTACCAAAACTGCCACAGCTTTCCACCTATTTGTCCTCGAATATTCAAAGTCTGAACTTGTCTTGGCCAATCAAATCACAGCTAATCTACCCGCGTCCTGCAACATTTCCTCCTTTTTTTTAAGTTGGTTAAGGTTAAGGTTGGTTGAAGAAGACGGAGCACCAAACATCGTGGCCCTTATGTACTTCATTTGGCTCTTTTCATCACTCTTCACCACAAATAAGCCAGTAGTAAGACGACGCTTATGAGGTCACTTACGACTGCCTTTAGTTGAGTAAGATTACTACTCCGCTACTAAATACTATACTATTATTATTAGAAGTATTGCAGTTTACCTAAACTACCGCAGCTCTCCGCCTATCTGTTCTCAAATATTCAGTCTGACCTTGACGTGGCCAATCAATTCACAGCAGATCTACCCACGCCCCGCAACATTTCCTCCTGTTTTTTAAGTAGGTTAATAATGTTAGATAAAGATAAAGTAATAATTTGGAAATAATTTTCTCTATACATGCATTTAGGCTTTCTGAATATTGTATTTTTAATATACCATGTAAAACTATGTTGAAATGATACCTGATTAAGTTTCTTGTCGGTTCTATTCACTGCACAAGTTTTCTTTTCGAACCGAAATTAAATTTGACGCTCAAAAACATCTCACAATTTTTACTTTAAAAAATTGGTTTTATTTTGATTTTTAAATTGGAAAGGGCTCCGATGTAGCCATTTAGGTGAGGGAAACCTAAAAATACTTTTTTTTAAATTGGTCGTAAGTTTGCGACCCACGCATAGACACCCCTGTATTGTTATTTTTGAAGTGTCGCCGACGAATCAATGATAACGTTTTGTCTCGCCAGTCTGTTCTATAACGTTCTTTATATTTATCGTGTACATTTATTAATTATTAATTAACACTACTTTCATAATTATTTTCCGTATTTGTGTTTCAGCGATTTACCACTGATATAAGTAAGTGATTCATTATTGTAATTTAGTTGTAAATTTACGGCATTTTCTCGCCTTTACATCTGAAGAATAAGAAATACCGGAAACGATTGTATCAGACACGTATTTTAGAATTTTTAGTTGTTGATTTCTGAGGGGCAGTAAAATCAAATGAAGCCCCCGGCGAGTATGATAGGGTCAATCTATGTATTTTTTGGTCTGTGCTATAATAATACCTTTTGCAAAGAACTGAGGAGAGTAGGAAAAATTATATAGTGCAAAATATAAGTAAAACTCAAAGTGAACGAAAAGAGAATAGATATTAGAAAGATTACAGTAGATGTAATTTCAATTTAAAACTTACAAATTGCCGGTTTAGATTGTAATTAATTGTATCTACGTGGTCTCTCCTAACTGTCTCTTACTAAGGTAGGTACTGAGCATATTTTTTAACCTTGTTTAGGATTTGATAAATAGAACTTGTCGACATTTGGGGGCCCCCGACACCAGAGGCCCAAAGAAGCCCGCCCCTTCTGCCCATACTTAATATTAGTCCACCGCTGGTTGAATACGAAATAAATCATAATAATAAAGAATGAATATGACTGATAATTGATGAGTATGATATGATAATAAAGAATGATGAAGAATAATAAAAAATAAGTGATGGAATAAATCCATCTGTGCCCATACTGACAGATACAAAATCTACTCTTAGAGTATTACTTGTGGGAGCATTCTTCTCACCGTTTGTCTGTCCTCAGTAATTACATAAGACACGAACTTTGCAACATGAATATACGAGTATGTAGTTACTGCGTTTATAAGTTTTCATGAGATTCTCTTTATTTCGATGCTGTTGCAAGAAATATGATGATGGTTAATTGGCGAAATTGCGGGTCATTGCGATATTTGAGAGCAAACATTTCACTCTACCTTCATTCTTTCTAATCACTGGATTGAATTACGCAAGTCACAAATATTGTCGACAGACGCCATTATATAATTAGAATGGTAAAAGAAGCCATTTAAATCTCTCAGTATAAGAATTTCAGTCGAAGGGTAGGTTAGGTTAGGTACCGAACACCGTCAGGTTTTAGTGGGTAGCCCGGCATTGCACCTCACAGCCGTGGAGTCCCACATATCCCCCTGCCATCCCCCATGGCAGGACGGAATGCATAAAGCAGTTCCTGACGCAAAAAAAAAAAGGTTAGGTTAGGTACCTTATTACGTAACTGTAGCCAGTAAGCGATAGCCAAATCTTACTCGATCGATCGCTATATGTTGTTAAGTCGAACACGATGTAATGTCGCGAATCGCTAATGCTGCATGTGTTAATTAATCAGTGAACTAAAAGAGACTGCTAGCGACCCTCTTTATGCTGCAAAAAATCAGTAATTACCAATTAAAAACAATCGTCGCGCGACTGCGGCGCACCTGTCGTTCTTTACGTGATAACCCCGCCGGCGACAAGACAAATGATGTACTCATATTGTCTTCCTTATACATTTTTGAAATTATTATGTATATGAGGAAAAATATAGATCTATTTATAAAGAAAGGCGATATTGGTGGCATGGAAACCCAAGGTCGTGATAAATTGGTTATTCCAAAATTTAAATTACAAAAGTCAAATGCTTCATTTTACGGTAACTGCATTCGTTTTTATTATAAAGTTCCTCAAGAAGTCACTCAATTAACAGAAAATAGATTTAGATTAGTTATAAAACTTACATTGATTAGACAAACATACTATAAAATAAACGATTTCGTTGAAGATAAAACAATAGTCTGGAAATGATCTTCTCTGCACATGCATTTACTGGCTCTCTGGATATTGTATTTTAATAAACCTTTTGTAAAATTATATTAAATTATATCTTTCAATTGTGTGTTATGTGAAATGGTCAAGAGATAATCTAATAAATATTCATAGATACATTCATGGTACGTTGCTATGGTGAGAGTAAGCTTCATGCCCACCCACATACATAATAAATATAGTTTCTCATTCTATCGTTCATAAACGTATTTACAATCTGACCAGAATAAACCCTGATAGTGGTAGAGGTTTGGAGATATACTCTCTATTCTTTGGTTGCATGACTTATTTATTTCATTTATGTTATGTTATATTATCTTATTTATTATTTTATTATTATTTTATATTGTTTTGTTTATTTATTTCTATAGTACATGGTGATCATTTTATAATAAATTAGTATTTATTTATTTATTCTATAGTATTATCACATTTAGGTGCGACAGAATATCAGTGCTACTCTCTCTGTAAACTGAGAGGCATTTCACTGCCGCGGTATAGTGTTATATTGATGTGTAACATTGTTGCCATGGGCTGTGCGTTGACATTGTGGGTAGTGAACAAATGTTTTCTTTCCTTCTTTCTTTCTTTTCAATCTCAGCGAGTAAGTTATAGCACTGTTTATCACTTTTTTAATTTGTTTTCTGTTTTTATACTACGAACTGATAATTCTATATATAATGTGTAAACATAATATTATGCAATGACTTTTATGATTTATTTGCGAGTAGTTCAGATATCGATAAGGTTTTTATGAGTAACGCCACGTTCACAATGGCGAGACGGTTTTACAGGCTTGTTAATCGTATTTTTCCCTGTTTTATGGATAACCGTGATATATATAAGCTGGCTAAGTAAGTTTTTCTTACCTGCACTGGCAGACAACACAAAGTTTGCTTTAAAATAAAAAAAAAAATGTAAATGTATCTTATGTGAAAATATACAAGATAGCCATCAAACCTGCTTTTCTTTTTATATCAAAGAGGGCATACGAGCAAGCGTGTCACCTGATGGAAAGCGATCACTGCCTGCATGGACACCCGCAACGTCCAGGGAGTCACGGGTGCGTTGCTGGCCTTTAAGGAAAGAGTAGGTTCGTTTCTTGAAGGTCCCTAAGTCGTAACGGTCCAGGAATACCGCCGTTATAAGTTCGTTTCACAAAATTGTCGTACGTGGTAGAAAATGTCGTAACAAACGCACAGTTGTAGACCGCCATCCATCAAGGTGGTGGGCATGAAAGGACAGTCGATTGCGTGACGTACGGTAATGGAATTCGGTAGCAGGCAATACTCCGAACAATTCCTTAGAGCATTCCCCGTGATAGATCTGGTAAAATATGATTAGGGAAGCAACGTTCCTCCTCAGGGCCAGAGAATCGAGTCGATGAGAGAGTGCCGGATCGCCGATAACCCGAAACGCTCTACATTGTATACGGTCAAAAGGAAGGAGTTGATACTGGGGCGCTCCAGCCCAGAGAAGGGAACAGTATTCCATGTAAGCCCTAACCTGTGTCCTGTAAAGTTGTAGGCGATGGGTCGGGGTGAAATATTGTCCCGCTCTACCGAGCACACCCAGCTTTTTCGAAGCTAATTTAGTTTGCTTGCAGTTCTGTATGAATCATAATACTGTGCGCAAAACAAATAAATATTAAAAAAAAATAAAAATGTTCATGTATTATATACTGATTATAATATACTGACAGCACGGGGTTAACATACTTGCGAGTTTTTGGCGGGATTCTATGGACAGTGAGTTGGAAGTTTATTTAAAATATTTGCAAATGGTTTCTAGTGGATATTGTCATTGTGAATGTGATGTAAAATTGGCGTAGTTTTCCATCCCAAAGTAAGTAAGCTGTTGTGCATTATGTGGAATTGTTGAAATAAGTGCATATTTAGTAGCGTGTAGTTGGTTTTTTTTAGTGGCTTAGTCCGTCTCGGTGGATACTACTAGAAAGACTGCCTCAATATATTTGTCGCCAGAAACTTCCAGAAACTATTAAAATGTATTACGCCGGCATTTTAATGAAATAATATGAAGAATTTATCTATTCACGGAAGTCATCAGTTGTATGGGCTAAGATCCCTTTGCCTTCCCTTCTAAGGGAGAACCGTAAACTACTACCATAACATACTTGCTTTAGCTAACTGTTTTACTCGCGGTTACGCTCAATGAGATAGAAAAAGAGACACGAAATTTCCTTTGACACACGGTGATAAGAGCGGTAGCTTATTATCCGACCATTGTTTCCCGGTCCAAGTACATTAAATATTTGTAGCAAGGTACACATGCGAAAGTCAGTTTTCTGTAATTACTATTTATTTCGTTTTGGCGCTACTATCGCCTCTTTTTTTGACAACCGTGCCATTCGCAGGTACCAATACTTTTTATGTATCTTTATGTATATCCTAGTATTTCCGAAAAACCACCAATACAGCACTTAAGGGTCCCGTGACTATATCCGTACATTACAGAATGTATTATTTACATCATACAACTGAGGAGAATAGGCGTTTCAAAGTTCTCAACTCAACGATGAAAGCATCAAAATAGAAAATTAGCCAGTCAGAGTATGAGTCAGACTGACAGCACACTGACAAACAACAAATAGACTTTTAGGGTGGTAATCAAGATGGGAGAAGCGATTTCAGCGCCAAAACAACTCGGTCGGAACTAAATCTGTCACAGGCCTGGGTCCGAAGCTCGAACAATCGCACACAGTAGAGATTGTCGCCGAAGAGTTTTAAAATGTTGCCAGCAAATTCTGACAGATTGACTCTCTAAGGGCCGTACGATTAAAAGAAGTTAAAACTATGGATTTCGTATTCTACAATAAAATATGATCGACAGTTTAATCCACTGTCCTAATATCAAATGGAAATAGTGAACAGATTAGTAAAACCTAGATTAATGTCTCACATATGGTATTATTATTCGTTTCGTTTACAGTTCGTTCGTTCTTTTTAAGATTCTTTGTCAATATTCGATAATTTAATCTGCTCATGATCGACTAACTGCCATTGATCTTACGAATATAATCAAAGACAGAAGATTAAACTCTCTTCCGTCGTTTAAACTACCATTTATCTTACGACCCTAAATATGGCAACATCGCACTGTCAGTGTAATTTGTGTCAGTTCATGATCGCCTTCACGTACATTGCTGAAATAATTATCTGCAAAATACTCGTAAATCATAAGTGTTTTGGCTTTTAGTATAAACGGAAATAAAAATATGTGTGTCTCCAGTCACGCATATTTTCAGTAGAAGTCTTAGAAACTCGGCCAACAAAAAAAAACGCTCTTATAGCAAATGCTGCGTTCATTTTGATTCCGAGGATTGACTACGTACTTATTATTTCTTAGGTCAAGCGTTTTCATATTTTCAAATTCCTTTTTAAATTGTTAATTTATAGAATAATAGCAACACCCGCATACACATAAGCAAAATGCTACCCTGTTGTGTCGCTGAAAAGTCGCTTTTTCCGTTGACGATAACTTCATGCCGTGGCCGTTATCGTCGCCGGAAATATAAAAGCATCTTCATACAACTGCATACATTTTGCTTTCCAATTATACCGTTAAAATTGTAAAATCTTGGCGATAAAAATCGTTCAACTGCAAAATTATAAAAGCGACCTTTGGCGTTAAATGTAACACGGATATAATCGTATTAAACGAGATTAAGCCGGCTGTCGTTAACAAGTGGTCTAAAGGTGTCGAAAAGAGTTCGAATATTTTAATAATTCCGAATGAGGAAAGTTCTGTCTCAAAAGGTTCTATGAACTTTGTCATTCAAATTACCTACTTATTAAACTTCGCAGTATTATTTGAATGAGTCTATTTTACTTTAAATTAACAAGTTTGCCTTTTGAATTATTTCACGACGCAAAAATATTTCTTGTTACTTTTTGGTGGAATTTCTTTATTCAGTTTTACAGAAATATATTTATAATTACTAGAGATGTAATTAATAGTGTAGTGTAATATTTAGATTATAATGTGTAGTGGATATTTATAATTACTAGAGATGTCACGAATAGTGATTTGACCTAATACCAAATAACGGGCCACGGTCTCGGTCGAAGCGCCGAATTTTCGGCAAATAATGTATATATTTAGCGCACTGATTTCTCGTGACTGATTTTGGTGAGAGGGTGACGAGCGAACCTGTTTCTTTCATTTGACAAAATTCGCTCAGATTTATCTATCTCGAAGTCTACGACGTTTTAATTTAGCGTATTTATGCAATCCAATATCAAATTGAGTATTCTTTTTCTTTATTACTAATACTTATAATTAATACAGATATAATTACTAGAGATGTCACGAATAATGATTTGGCCTAATACCAAATAATGAGCCACGCTTTCGGTCGCCGCGCCGAATTTTCGGAAAAAAATGTATATTGTATGTGTATTATAAATGTATATTGTGAATTATGCAAGTTTAAAATCATTCAATTATATAATGATTAATTGTTGTAATTACAAAATTAACTGAAATACGCTACGTTGTTTATATAAACCTCAAAGTACGTGTGAGCTAGGTGTGGGTCCCGAACCGCTCTAGAGGGGAATATGGTGATACTTTCAAACATTCAGTCTAGTGATACATAGATATCGTTGAATGCAATATGTAAGATATACAATTATGCTAAACAAATTTGTATTTCGCACAGATTCTGAAGAAATCTACTGAAATGGATAGACATTAGACAAACAGACGAACGTCGGAGTGTTCTCATACGGGCTCCATTTGTCCTTATAAGGCGACGCATTGGAAATTTTGACAGCAGGGAACTCAATTTTTCTAAGTGACTACAAAACGTATGACAGTGATATTTGGAAACCTGATTCTTCATTTCATTGACTTCATTTTCACAGTTGCGATACACGATTGTTTAACTTTTGTAACACAAAAAAAATATCAAAGAAACCTCTTTTAAAACAGAGATTTACATTTTTCGGAGCAGCGGGCCCGATTTATGTTTCTAAATTTTCTGTATAGTTTTAATCTAAACATATTCTTCAAAATATCAGTTGGATTTTTTAAAATTAATTATAGTTCTTAAAATAAACTAAAATAAATACTTTTTCGTATTTTTCGTAAGCTAGCGCGCGCATTTTATTGTTTATCAATGCGTCGCCTTAATACACAGAACGATAAAAAACCTCATTGTTACAAAGACCAAAAGACCATTATACTACGAGTGCAAATAATTTACATATACTTATACATAAGGAAAAAACCATAATAAATTGCTCGAGCTGATTTTTCTAAAGATACTGAATCACGTGACACGTACGCTCCGGGGCGCAGTCCGAATTCAGACACGCTTCCGTGCAATTGGATCGCGAGGGTTTTACATGAACAACACCTTAGGAATCTATTAAAGGCGGCAGTTTAGAAAATTTGATAAAAAAGTGATGATTACGTTCAGCAAGAACATGTCTTGACAAAGTTAGCGATGTGTAAAAATTATGTCATTTTTAATTTACACTTACAAAAAAATTAAAAAGCGATTTCAATTCTGTAAAAAGGTAAAAATATAAATAAAACAAGATACATAAATATCAAAATAATTAAAATTTTATGTTAGATAATTAACCGGCTACTTCAGTGCATACGGGCCGTTAATTTTCACAAAATATAAATAACTTACAAAAAAATAAAAACTTCTTCTAAGTGTATATTAATTCTTGTTTTTAATTTCATAATTTTTAGTTTGTGTTAACATATAATGTCATAACATGTCGTTTGGGCAAGATATTAACAGATAAAACGCTATCTAATAGATGACTTGCTAGACAAATCGGTAAGAAACTCAGCCGGTTCATTCAATATAAAGATCACATTATATAGATTATAATTTGATCTCCTATGATATCGTTTATTTTATAGTATGATTCTAGAATTTGTGTATGTGTAAAGAGAAGTTTAAATCTTTTTCAGTTAATCGAATGACCTCTTGAGAAATTTTGTTATTAAAATGAACGCAGTCAAGAAAAATCATTTAGCAAATGGATTACATGCCTTCGAGTTTTTATATCATTAAATAAATTAAATACCTTCCGTATCTAAAATTCAAGTAATTCTACGATAGATAGTAAGCCAGATTGTGCGGGGTTGTTGCAATTTGCGGTGTCTTGTACTCTTATATAGCTTGAATACCTGCTCCATTTTAACGTCATTGATTTCACGGACGGTACAGCGATTTGCCGTTTCGATTTCCGTCTGTCTCTCCAAATGACGTGTGTCGATCAACGGGTTAATTAAGTACGCGATTGGATTGGTTGAGGCTCGTCTTAATATCGAAATATTCATGGACGTATCTAGAGTTTTGTGATGGAGGATATTCGATAATGAAAAATTAGTAGGTACTGTTGAAAATGAAATTGGATTAAGGATCACACACAAAAATATATCTAATTATAACGAAAGGCGATATTAGTGGTATGGAAACCCGAGGTCGTGATAAATTGGTTATTCAAAATTTAAATTACACGAGTCAAATGTTTAATTTTTCGGTAACTGTATACATTTTTATAATAAAGTTGTTTAAGAAGTCACTCAATCAACAGATAATAGATTTAGATTAGTTATAAAACGTACATTGATTAGACAATCATACTATAAAATTAACGATTTCGTTGAAGATAAAACAATAGTCTGGAAATGATCTTCTCTACACATGCATTTACTGGCTCTCTGAATATTGTATTTTAATAAACCTTTTGTTAAATGATGTTGAAAAAATTATACCTGGCTGAGTTTCTTATCGGTTCTTCTCAGTGTCCAGGTTTTCTTTTCTCTTCTCTTTGAACCAAACTAAAGTAGATTTGACATTCCAAAATACCTTGTAATTGGGTTTACTTGAATAAATAGATTTGACTTTCACTTTGACTTTGACAATGAACTCACTATCAACTCTCAACAAACTACTCTTTTTAAAATAAACTTCAGTATTTATAATTATCCCTCTAATTAAAGATGTCATTAAAATTACATGCAACAAAATCAACCAATAAGAACACTATTTCTTGGTTCATAACTGTCACGTCAGAAGATGTCGTTGTAGCGACATTGAATTTTGTATAGGGTTAAATGCTGGACTGATTTTGATGATTGCAATAGAGATAGATTAAGCTTTGGGGAAGGACATAAGCCAGTTTCAATATAGACAAAATACGTATATTAAAATGTAGCACTTGTTAAAAATAGTTGAAATGTGTTCAGTTAATGATTCTGTACAAAGCGCTTTCTGCTTCTTGATTAATTCGGTTACACATTGTTACACATGTGTGTATTACTAATTACGTAATATACAGATGTATATTCTTCATCCACGTTGCTCTTTTAAGTGAAGAAGAGTATAGAATTTGCCAACACCTTGTCTTTTCATTGCTCCATACTTGTACATGTACTTGTACTTGTTCATCAAACTTATTTTTTTTAATGAAATGTACCAGCTGTTTAGCTGGTCTGGGAATAAAAATAAAATACAATGATCTTCTATCACGCAGATCGCAAAGTTGCTGAAGTGAATGAAGGAATTTATCTCGGCATTGCTTTTTTAAAAGTAAGTTATTGTACACCACAGACATTTTGTCCGTGCCTTTTTTGTTTTAAAAGTTTCTGTATTTATGGATTTATGGAGCTAGTTACAATTGCCTCCGTCCAGGAGGCAATCGCAATTGACTTATATTAGACTGACTCCTTACTACTATAATATTAATTATTAATATTTTTTTTTAAATTTAATTATTAGTTTATGAATATTTTCGTGTTTTATTTTTGATTTTTTTTATTTATTTTTTTTATAATATATAATCCTTATTATACTTAAAATATCTGTTTACAATAGTTTTCACGGTTAAGGCATTGGGTTAGGTTAAGTTAGCGCTTTAATTGGAATTTATATAGGCGATGGGTTAGCAACTGTCTTTTCTCAGTAACGCAGGAAAAATCTGAACTAAGATACTTAGCTCAGATACCCCCTCAGGGGAGGGAGAGACTACAACTGTTGCGGTAGTAGTTCGGTGCATTATCGAGGGACTCCGAAATGCCTACGGAACGAAGGATCCGGCACGCTGATTACGTAACTTGTAGTTAGAATGCGACAGCCAATATCGCGAGATATCTGCTGTGAAAACCAGAATTTGTGTAATGTAATTTGTATAGTGGCGCTAAATCTACCGCGAAAAGTGCATTTTACGGTCATACAATAATAGATACGCAATCGTCATACATGATACTAATTTTTTATTACAATTAGTCACCGGTCGCGCAGTGTTCGCGTGGCTGTCGCTGTCTGCAAATTTTTAGGTAATAACCCCGCTGGAGTCTCTTACGACCGGCGGGGCCACCGTAGCCTTTTTTGCCATTTGTGAACTCAAATATTGATTGCTCGAAACGGCGTCAAGTTGTAAATTGTTCTCCCATGAATACTTTATCCTTAGCGAACAGGAAATGTGACATTATTTACATACGTAAATAATATCACATTTCCATAATATCACATATGTGAAAAGATACATACATATCTAACAAGGTAGCCAGAGAGGACGGAGCGCCAGGAGTCGCGGTCCTTACATATCTCTTTCGCTTCCTCAAAGATAAGAAAATATATTTATATTTATGTTATATCATAACAGTGGCTAACAAACGTGCGGCCCACTTGATGATAAGCGGTTATCTATAGCCTCTGCATACTTGCAACAGAGGTACCATTTGCGCGTTGCTGACTTTAAAAAAGATTTTCAATCCGTTTGTGGAGAACCCTATACTGTAAACTATTATGAAAGTCTTGTACAATGATAATTGGATATTTGATTTTTTCAGTGAACGAACAAAACGGGTCGACGCCCGATACCGAAGCAACCGCGTCAGAGAACACAGGAGCTGAAAGTAAGAATGGTAACCCCAAGATCCTACAAAGATTGGAGACGGTGCCAGATATAAAACGAGATACGTCCGGGATCACTACACAATATATTGCCACTGGTATAGGTGAGTTATATTTTGAGTAGTGTCTATCGTCCATGGAGATGTAGCTTCATAGACGCTACAAAATACAGCGCACAGCTCGTGTAGCTTGATGTACTATAATGAGGCATAGCTTGAGGTGTACGCTGTACGCCTACTAGCTGTTATACACAAGTAACCTGGTGGACAACATGTGGGTGGGCAAACGTCATGAAGCATGCATGCAGTGATGCAAACGCGACGTTGCTTCTCCGTCAACAGTTTCGTATCAAGCGTATGACGAATACGCGTCTATGAACTTACGAATTCATGGACAATAGGCCTAAAGCTAAAGGTTTGTTAAGTTTGCTGATAGGCTTCCTAATTTTTCGTTAATATGTCAGCTTAGTACCTAACTGTAGACAATACGTGATAGCCAAATCTCACGTGATAAAGGAAACCCATATCAAATATTGATGACTCAGGTGTTACTTAGTGGAAATCCATTTTATGTAATGTATCCATTGAGCTCGGTCTTGGCAGTCTCGCTGCTAGTTAGCTGATTCAGTCTGATCCCTAGAATTTCCTGAGAGTGCTTCGTTGAGCCGCAGAAGTTTGAGCTTGTGAGTGAGTGGTAGATAGTTCAAAGTTACGAGAATTCATTACACCCTTGTAAGATGCCTTTATTCGTCTATTAGTCGTTTTTTTCCAAACTATTCCAACATACATACATATCTTCACGCTGTATCCATCTAGTGGGGTAGTTAGAGAGGACGGAGCGCCAAGCTTCAAAATTCATTACATACTTCCTTCACATACTCAAATTTCATCGTTCTCTTCACAAATAAAAAACCTGTCTGGCCATAAATATTGTTAGGTATATAAATACTTTTATTTTTTCAACTGTTTAATTATTTTGAATTTGGAATGCGATTATTACGTTAAAAATTTCTTTCGATTTCCCGCCATTTAACATTTTCCTTTTGTGTTTATTATTAAATTACGATATGGAATGGGGTGTAAAAAAAATAGGATTGCAGTGATTGCCTTGCACAAAGTGACATCTGGAAACGAACATAGGCTACCTTTTTATCAAAAACTTAGCTCTGAGGGGGTGAAAAGGGGGATGAAACTTTGAATGGGAAAAGATATACTGCTGAAGCAATTGTGATGAAATTTGGTACAGTGACAGTATATGCCCTGAGGCAGACGTCTCTTCTAAAAAAATCTTTGTACACATATACAAGAACAAATAATCTAACCTAATCTGGGAAGGCCACGAAAAAATTTTATACGCGTACGAAGTCGCGGTTACAGCTAGTTCATACATAAAATGTATGTTACATTATAATACAGATGAGCCACGTCCATAATAAATATTTAGGTCCACAGTCGGAACTCATTGCCTTTCAATTGCAGAAATTATTATCAATAACGTTTATCATTATTTTTGTTTCATAATTGTTATTTATGTAATTTAGATAATGTTAATATGTATGTACCTATGTAGGTACCATTGTACGGGACATATTATGGAAACAATTCGCACATCCTGGTTTATGATTCTGATTAAAATGATATAGCGTTTTACACACACATAAGGTCTACATACATTCAGTCAAGAAAGTATCGCGAATGGGTGATTTGTTTATGGTTCCAAATTCAATTTTTTGTTTTTTTTGTTGGTGTTAGATTGGCACAACTGTTTTCCATTTTGGCGCGGAGTTTGAATTGCATCTGTTATTTAGATTAAATACAGTGCTGTTTTTAGTTATATCATTCTAGTGTATATGGCGAATTTCATAATGGACAAAAACATCGAACAAAGAGTTTGTCTTAAATTTTGCATCGCCAATGGAATTTCGTGATCGGAGTCACTGAAAATGTTACAGAAGGCTTACGGTGAATCGACTTTATCAAAAACACGTACTTATGAGTGGTACAAAGCGTTCAAAAGCGGTCGAGATGTGATGGAAGATTTGTCTTGCTCTGGTAGGCCATCAACGTCTGCAACTGAAGTTAACATCGCAAAAGTGAAGGAAATAGTGACGGAAAATCCTCATTCAAGTTTGAGAGAGATGGCCGCCGAACTTTCTGTGTCTCACGAGTCGATCCGTACCATTTTAAATAATCACTTGGGTATGAAACATGTTGCCGCTCGGCTAGTCCCAAAAGACCTGAATTTTCTCCAAAAACTCAATCGCCTAAGAATCGCTGAGGACAGGCTAGAATGAGTCAATTCCGATCCAACATTCATGAAACGTATTGTTACTGGTGATGAGACGTGGATTTATGAGTTTGACATGCAAACTAGTCAACAAGCTTCGGAGTAGCGCCTTCCAACTGAACCGAAAACCACACCAAAGTCAATCAAAAGTCAAACTCATGTTGACTGTTTTCTTTTACTATCGCGGTGTTTTGCACTCGGAATTCTTTCCGGAAGGGCAAACGGTAAATAAAGAATATTATTTTAGCGTTATGCAGCGTTTAAGAGACCAAATTCGACGAGAAAGGCCATATTTGTGGAAAGAAAATTCTTGGATTTTGCACCACGATAATGCGCCTTCGCACAAGGCCATCATTGTGAACGAATTCTTGACCAAAAACTCAACAAATGCCATCGAGCAACCACCTTATTCATCAGATATGGCTCCAGCCGACTTCTTTCTTTTTCCTAAACTCAAATCACCACTTTGTGGCACCCGTTTTCATTCGGTGGAAGAGATAAAGGAGAATTCGCGGCGAGAACTGAAGTCAATTCCGGAAAAAGCGTTTAAAAAATGTTTTGATGATTGGATTATTCGTTGGCGTAGGTGGTATCGCTTCTGAAGGAGCATACTTTGAAGGTGATAAAATAAATTTGGATGAATAACTAACATTTTGTGTATTATTGATCTTTTCCCGGTACTTTCTTGACAGAGTAGTATACGTAAAAGGTGTAATGAAATTATTCAGAGAGCATAAACAAGCTATACGAATTAACAGTTTTCATTAATAACTATAGTTGCTACCCGCTTTTAAGAAAAAATTTCGGTAATGACAGATACATTGTGATGTAAATCATATTGGATGGAGCCATAATGAGTTGCCGCCCTTACCACCGTGTGTCCAACGAGTTGTCATTTATCTCTACTTCATTGAATGTAACCACGGTAACCTTACATTGTCGGTGTAATTCGTGTCAGCTCATCACCGACGCACAAAACATTGCAGTACTGAAATAATAAATGTTAGCTTCACATTAACTTTAATCACATCAATTAGCCACTTGTAATATTTTTAACCGACTTCAAAAAAAGAAGGAGGTTCTCAATTCGTCTGCATGTTGTTTTTTTTTTTGTATGTTTGTTACCTCATAAATCCGTCATTTATGAACCGATTTCGAAAATTCTTTTTTGGATTGGTGGGTAATACTTCAGAAGTGGTCCTATTTAAATTTCACCGATATTGGAACTTGGACTTCGAAGATACACTAGATAACACGACCTGGTTATAATCTTTATTTATATTGACGACTCTCTTGTATATCGTTGCGCTCCGGAATTAGAATGAAGTTAATTGCAGACCTGCCCTAGATAATATTTATTTAGGTCAAGACCACTCAAAAAGGAGAAATAAAATTTTTTTATTAAAAAAGATTAAACCGCCTTCAAAAAAAACACTGAAAAGTATAAAATAACTATAAAATAACTAATCAAAACTCAAGTACAAATATAATAACTTTATAAATACGATACACATACCTATATAATTAAATTTGACAGTTATTGAGGTCGGTGCCAAATCAATGTGCAACAACAGAAAGTCTATTAGTTTGGTTGGCTTGGCACCGACTTCAGTAACTGTCAAATTTAATTATATAGGTATGTGTATCGTATTTATAAAGTTATTTTAATTGTACTTGAGTTTTGATTAGTTAAGGATAGTTATTTTATACTTTTCAGTGTTTTTTTTGAAGGCGGTTTAATTTTTTTGTAACATTATATTAATAAAAGTGAGGGTAGAGTGGGTTTCTTGCGTGTAGTGGGGCTGTATAAAAGTCTGATTTTAGTCTTGTAAGAGTTCAGTTGTCAAACATCCGTCGAATACTCAAGTACATAATAGTTGTGATAAAGAATTGATAGTGTGTTCATGTGGTGCTTCTGTTACATTTCATATTTAACATAAATTATTTACAAAATACTCATATATCTTAAGTGTTTTGTCTACTTATATTTACAAAAATAAAAATATGTCACGTTCAGCTGTGTGTTGTTGTACCTTAACTCTTTCTTAGTCTCGTATATTAGTACAAGTCTAGAACCTCGCATCAACTAAAAACTAACAGGATCTTAATGTAATAGCTTCGTATATAATGATTCTTGCTCTGAGTACTACCATAACCTAATTCTCGAGCACTTCTAATGGAAAATTACGTTTTCGACAGATTATAAATCACTGAATTGATTAGTCAACTACCCAACTAGCTTGTCTAAATATAATTATAAAATGTAATTAATTTCCAGTAAATCTGGGGGCGTTTGCGGCGGGGGTGTGTATCGCGTGGTCATCCTCGGCATTACCCTTGTTGACGTCATCACAGTCACCCACAGAGGTAAATTATCACAGAATAATGACAAAGCGTAGAAGCCGGCCTAAAATATATAAAAAATTAATTACACTAATTAATTCTATTATGGGAATGTTGGTACTTAAAAAAACAAGTAAATATACCAATAAAATTTAATTTGCTCACAAGCGTCCAAATCAAGTACTTAGCTGGACTAAAAATACTAACGCGCGACATGCGCGGTATATGAAGTGTGTAGGTGTGAAATAAATTATCTATATAAAATGTTTGGCTGTACATAAATTATTATTTATTTTAATATGTGAATTTATGCTTGTGTGTTTGTTTATGTGTAATGCATATTAGTGTAACATAATATAAAGTTCATATTTTGTCTACTGAGTCGAGAGCTCATGCAGTCGTTGTCTAAGATGCCTCCTAGCTCAATGAAATTACAAATCACCCCCCAGGCCTCTACACAACGCCCTCATTTTTTTATGGGTCTCTTACCGCCCCCCTTTAGGCCTGCAGCGCCCACAAGGGGGCGTTATCGCCCACTTTGGGAATGGCTGATATAAACAATGTAAAATATGTTCATTTGCAAATGGAAATAAAATGTAAATATGTATGTATGTATAAGTATACTTAAAGTTTACACAATAAAAGTTTGTACAAAATAAATTTACACAATATAAGTTTATATACAAAATAAGTTTACACAATATAAGGCCTACACTATTCTATATATATTTCGTGATTGAATAAGATATAGGCTGATATAAGCTGGGTTTCGTATGAGCCCATTCTACATCATTTCTTTTATAAGACTCTTGTATCGTGGCACGATGTTACGTGTCAAGGTGAAGATATCAACCAAAAATATTATTTGATTCATTAATTCGCATTCGCCAGGTAATTACAAAAAATGAGTAAAAAGTTTTAACAGGTATTAACTGAGTTTTCACTTCAGCCTATCTTCTATACTATGTTACTATTCTGATTAAAATATACACATATACGTGCAATATCCATGGATATATATACGTACTTACATGCCCGTACTGAAACGCCCGTAATTCAAAAACTGTGTCTTTCATTATTTTGGCACCCTTATTAACCCACCTTTTTCTGGTTACTGGGTTTGGAGATTTGGTCATGTGGGGCTTTTACACACCAATGTTCCTGGGGTGGTTTTCCACCTGATTTTTCACCTGGTGGGGCGGTTAATTAAGTATTGTGCGAAATGTTTGAATAGTCCATTAAATAACTCAAATATAACTTAAAAACTGTGTGATAAAACCGTGCTGCATTGCGCGAATTGTGCCGGTTCGCCTGGTGGAATACCACCCTCTCACAGAATATCGGCGTGAAATAACAGCATCTATTTATGTTGTTTCGTTGGGTGAGTGAGAGTGCCGGTGGCCCACCTCCTCCTCTCCCTCCTTTCTTTAAAGACCGGCAACGCACCCGTGTTTCTTCGGACGTTGCAGGTGTCCATAGGCGGCGATGATCACTCATTTTTATCATCTCACTCAACTTTCCATCAGGTGACTCGCTTGCTCGTTCGCCCCCTCTTTTTTAATAAAAATAATAAACTATGTCACTTTAGATTTTTTTGTTTCTATACTGGACCCATAAAAACCGATTTATCTTCCATTTCCGTCAACTGTCTAATGCGTCTAATGGCATATATCGCGGAAACGAGCTTACTAGCCACTTACATGCCAATACCAATACTAGTTTTAGTTTTTGTAAACACACACTGCTAACACGATTATCACAGCTTAAACATTCCATTCTTTAAAACACGACTGAAATTATCTATTGTAAATCGATATACTTTACTTCAAATTATACGAATTGTAAGAAGAATAGAATTTTTTTAAATAACTTTTAGAACAACAAATTATAACAAAAAAAAATTCACTTGCACGAAGAAAACAAATGTGGAGTTTTATTTTGATTAAAGTATGAGTCAACCATAACCAAAGCAAAAACAACTTTTTGCAGGCAAGTTATACTCGCATTTTATAAATTTCTTGGTATGCGGTTTGTTAAATACATACATAGCTACGTATTTTAATTCTACCGCCGTGGTAAGGACAAGGTGCCTTGGTGAGGAAGTGTTCTCACCGCAGGGCGCAAAACGGGCCATAAATAATGTTTTCATTAGCGGTTACCGATAAATAACCCAGCGGTATTTCGCGCGTCCGTGCCCGGTGCACTGCAAACAAGCGGGTAACACGTTTTCCGACGGTTTTCCGCGGCGTTTAATTAGCTTTTTGAATTTCAGTTTTTTGTTAGTTTTACGCTCGGACCAAAAAGCGTAATGGACCGAGTCATAATAAGTTGCCGCCCTTACCATTGAGTCAAACGAATTATCCTGTCTATTTCTATCTCATTGATTGCAACGACGAGTAAAACAGTTAGCTATAGTAAATATGACAATCTCGCACTGTCAGTGTATTTCGTGTCAGATTATAATAATAATAATAATAAACTCAGACATTTCACACAGCGCCATCTAGTACCAAAGTAAGCAGCACAGCGCTTGTGTTATGGGTACTAGACAACTGATATACTACTTATATACTTTTTTTTTGTAAATAAACACATATTATACATAAACACCCAGACTCGGGACGGGAATCGAACCCGCAACCCCCGTTTACTTTCCGACACATTAAACCGTTGCGCCACGGAGGTCGTCAAATAGCTTATGAGTCGGTCATGAAATAATTATTTGCAAAATACTCGTAAAAGTTAATTGTTTTGGGTATTCACAAAAAGAAAAATATGCCGTGTTCAGCCGAGTATCATTGTACTGTGTCGTTCCCTAGTCACGCACATTAGTAGAAAACTAGAACGTCGGTCAACAAAAAAAAGGACACTTGAAGGACATGCTTTTAGAGCAAATGCTTCGTCCATTGTGATATTTGACCGAGGTTTTAAGGCTGTTGATTTATTTTTGTTTTTATGCCTTAAGAAAAATATATTATGTACCTACTGGCATATATTTATGTTATTACTTAAATAACAAAAATATATATTATATTACGGATAAAGTTGTTGCGGACTAGATATACTATGAGTTAAAAATATAATTTGTGATATTAAAACATAATAAATTGAATCGGAAGGGAAGAAGATAGTACATTTATTTGATATTATATATTTGTCAGAGTTATATCGAGGCAGACACAGTGACTTAAAAGTATGAATTATATTTTATAGAAATTGAATTTTTGAAATTTAAATTCTAATTTATACATCGGCCACACACTTTTCGAATCAACGAACATATTTTTGTAGGAATAAAAATAAGGATAAATCTATACAAATATCATCAATAAAATTGGAATGTCTGTGATTTCGAAATAAAAGCTATATCTTTAGCTCACATAATTATTTTTACGTTACCAAAACCTACACAAGCGTTTTTTTGTTTTTTTCGAAACTGAATTTTGACGAAACTGTCTGTAGCACGTAAAGGACAAGTCTTAGGAGAGCAGTCTAAGCTAATTTTTGTCACAGCATACTCCAAATAAATGAGAAACCGACAAAACCGACAAAAAACAGATTAAACCACAAGGCACAGTTAGTCTTTTAATAAAAAAAAAACAAACATGCGTTATACGTTTTTAACTATCGCTGTAAGTCAATATGACTACCGCTGATTTGTGGGGTTTTCAAACTAGCTGCCGTTGTATCAAAGTCAAATATTATTTTTGGGAGCTGATGAATTTTAAGTATGTACTCAGTAATATTAAGAAAGTTGCGTTTTTATCAACTTAATTACAAGTTGTCAGGAGCAGCCGCTTTGTGGGGAAGTTTGTTTATGAAATTGAGTTCTACACTTAGAATTATTTAATAATAAATGAGACAAAATTTAATTAAAACTACACTTTTATTTAATTCTAGTTACTGTAACTCGCGTCGGTTTCATTACAAATTATTTATCTTTCTTAATAATGGTTTTGTAAAAGTTGCTGTAATTGTCACAAGACTTTATGCAACTTAATTAAGATGATGCAGTGACAAACAGTAAAATTAATATAAAATAGACCTTCTGTTCTATGCAAAATTGCGCGCGCTAGCTTATGAAAAATACGAAAAAACACTTATTTTCGTTTATTTTAAAAACTATAATAATTAAAAAAAACAACTGTAATTTTGAAGAGTGTGTTTAGATTAATCTACATAGAAAATTTAGGAGCATGAATCGATACCGTTACTCCGAAAAATGTAAAAACATATCGGTTATAAAAGAGGTTTTTTTGATTTTTTTTTTCTGTTACAAAAGTTAACCAATCGTGTATCGCAATTCACAAAATGAAGTGAATGAAATGAAAAATCAGGTTAACAAAAAATATCCACTTTCTTACGTTTTGTAATCACTAACTAAAATTGAGATCCCTAGCGTAATTTCCAATGCGTCGCCTTAAGGAGTTTGTCCTCGCGGACAAAATAAGTAATAATTGATAATGAAGAATGATGATGATAAAAAGCATGCTTAGATATTTCAGGCACATAGAAATAATGAGTGATGAACGATTAAGAAAGAGAATCTACAGAGCGAAAGTAAATGTTGGCAGAAGCTTAGAAAGACCAAGGATGACTTATGGACGTTACATAGGCTGATGGAAATATCAAAAACACTCGCTTATCTCGATGAAATTTCGTAGGTTTTAGTTTGTAATTTTAAACTTTTGTTTGTCCGTCTATCTGTCTGTTTTTTCCCTCGGCTAATCTCCGAAACGACTGAACCGATTTGAACCGAACCGAAGAGTAAGTTCTGTAACTAAGTAAGTCGCGGAGCTTTCTCTTTATGTAATATATACTGCTAACCACTAAAGAATTTTCTTATAGAGCTTACTCACTTTATTCAAAAATTACTGCTAACCACTAAACGAAGCCAGTCGCGGAGGTTTCGGTGTAAAAAATACTGCAAACTACATATTGAACAAAGTTCGTTGGTAAGCTTTTTCTTTATGTAAAAATGCTGCCAACCACTAAACGAAGTTTATCGTAGAGCTTCCTATGTAAGAAATAGTGCCAACTACAAAACAAAGTTCGTTTGTAGAGCTTTCCCTACATATAAAGGTATCCTACTAAACAAAGTTTTTTCTTTATTTAAAAAATAGATTATATTCAATACCTACAACCCAATTTTGATAATTTTGCTTAATATGATACCTCATTCTCAATAATCATTACTTTTTCATTGTTTTTTAGAGTATTGATAGCTTTTAGGGACTTTTGAAGATAAGAATAAAATGAACAGTTTCTACCGCGATATTAAATATTGTTGAGTTTCCCGATATCTCGATGCTGTTGCAAGTACAATCGAAGTATGACAACTACGAACCAGAAAGAGAGTGGAGTGAGATATATGCTCTGCATATCCACCCACAGTTTCGTCAGTTAACCTATAATCATGGTGCTTGCAACAAGATCGAAATATCGGGAAACTCAAAAATATTTAATATCGAGGTAAAAACCCGTTCATCTTATTCTTGTAATGGGTACAGACCGTGGACTCTAAAAAAGTGTATTTCGAAGACAAGATTCAACAATTATGACGCGTATTTTTGAAGATTTAAATGAACTGAACTCAAAATCATGTGTTGTAGATGAGTACATTTTTGAATTCGTGCTTTAAAGTGCTCTCATTGAATACACCAAATAAAGACCTCCAAATTTTTTTTTAATTGTTTATTTAATTTCTCATGTAAGGTCGGGATTCGGAGACAACGAAACACAAAGAGATAAGTTCGAAGATTGCTTTATTAAATAATAATCAGATTATAAAGGTGTGTTAATATTATACTTATCTATAAATCTATATACCTATCACACAAGCCTTAGAAGTGAAAACTCGATTTCTGAAGTTAACGTCTGTCTGTCGATAACTATTCTAAATTTCAGCAGTTTATATTAAATAAATAGAGCGGGCCAAGGAACATAATGGATGGCGTCATAATCAGTTACCACTCTCTCGCGCCTCTTTCTATCTCATTAAGCGTAACCACGAGTAAAACAGACATAGCAGGTTTAATTCGTGTGAGTGTACCAGCTTCAGGTACATTACTGAAATAATTATTTGCAAAATACTCAAACAACTTACGTGTTTTGACTACTAGTATTCAAAACAATAAAAATATGTCGTGTTCAGCTCTGTATTGTTGTACTCTGACTTTTTCCTAGTCACGCGAATTAGTAAAGTCCAGAAAAAGTCGGTCAACAAAAAACGGACACGCTCTTAGAGCAAATACTCCGTCCATTTTAACTCTTGGTTCAAGTTAAATAGTCTCTGAGAAAAATGACTGTTACAGACAGCCCATCACCCCCTCTCACTCCTTTCCCTATTTCCCTTAACAGGATCCTAACAGATGTCTCGAAATGGTTCGCTGCCAATAATTTACTACTGAATGCACAAAAAACTAAATGTATTAAATTTTCCCTTTCTAATGTACCCAGAATCCATGATAAAATAGAACTGGGTGGGAAACAATTAGAATTCGTTAAGCCAGCCAGTTTTCTGGATTTAACAGTAGATAACAAGTTACAGTGGGCGGACCATATCGGGGCATTGGCTAGTAAGCTCGGCTCTGCGGTATATGCAATTAGATGCATTAGGCAAATGACAGATGTGGATACGGCAAGGTTGGTGTACTTTGCATATTTTCACAGTTTAATGTCCTACGGCCTTCTGCTGTGGGGATCAGCGGCGCATATTAACTCCATTTTCATTTTACAAAAAAGAGCAATACGTGCCATCTACAGGATGAATGCACGAGAATCGCTTAAAGATCGTTTTAAAGACATTAATGTCCTCACCTTGCCCTCCTTATACATCTTTGAAATTATTATGTATACGAGAAAAAATATAGATCAGTTTAAAAAGAATGGCGATATGAATGGTATGGAAACCCGAGGTTCGTGATAAATTGGTTATTCCAAAATTTAAATTACATAAGTCAAATGTTTCATTTTTAGGTAACTGCATTCGTTTTTATAATAAAGTTCCTCAAGAAATTACTCAATTTACAGAGAATAAATTTAGATTGGTTATAAAACGTACATTGACTAGACAATCATACTATAAAATAAACGATTTCATTGAAGATAAAACAATAGTCTGGAAATGATGTTCTCTGCACATGCGTTTACTGGCTTAATGAAAATATTGTATTTTAATAAACCTTTTGTAAAATGAAGTTGAAAAAATTATACCTGACTGAGTTTCTTGTCGGTTCTTCTCAGTGTCCAGGTTTTCTATTTGAACCGAACTAAAGTAGATTTGACGTTCAAAAATACCTTGTAATTGGGTTTACTTGAATAAATTGATTTGACTTTGACTTTGACTTTAACCCTAAAGGCCGGCAACGCGCCCGTGATTCTCCGGATGTTGCGGGTGTCCATGGGCGGCGGTTGGTTTCTCTCCATCAGGTGACCCGCTTGCTCGTTTGCCCCCTCTTTTATAAAAAAAAAAGACAGGCAACAATTTTGGAACGAATTAGTGAAAAATGGTGGTTAGGGTATGGTAACAATGACACAATTTATCACAAAAAATATTAAAAAAAAAACAAGATTAAATTGAGCTTTATAAATTGTACATTTTCTCAAGTATCGGGAATGCATGATTTGTTTATGGTTCCAAATTCCATTTTTTGTTTTTATTGTTGTTGTTAGATTGGCACAACTGTTGTCCATTTTGACGCAGAGTTTGAGTTACAGTGCTATTTTTAGTTATATCATTCTAGTCAGTATTGCGAATTTCATAATGGACAAAAACATCGAACAAAGAGTTTGTCTTAAATTTTGCATCGCCAATGGAATTTCGTGATCGGAGTCACTGAAAATGTTACAGAAGGCTTACAGTCAATCGACTTTTTCAAAAACACGTACTTATGAGTGGTACAAAGCGTTCAAAAGCGGTCAAGATGTGATGGAAGATTTGCCTTGCTCTGGTAGGCCATCGATGTTTGCAACTGAAGTTAACATCGCAAAAGTGAAGGAAATAGTGACTGAAAATCCTCATTCAAGTTTGAGAGAGATAGCCGCCGAACTTTCTGTGTCTCACAAGTCGATCCGTACCATTTTAAATAATCACTTGGGTATGAAACATGTTGCCGCTCGGCTAGTCCCAAAAGACCTGAATTTTCTCCAAATCTCAATCGCATAAGAGTCGCTGAGGACATGCTAGAACGAGTCAATTCCGATCCAACATTCATGAAACGCATTGTTACTGGTGACGAGACGTGGGTTTACGAGTTTGACATGCAAACTAGTCAACAAGCTTCGGAGTGGCGCCTTCCAACTGAACCGAAACCGAAAAAACCACGCCAAAGTCGATCAAAAGTCAAAGTCATGTTGACTGTTTTCTTTAACGATCGCGGTGTTGTGCACTCGGAATTCTTGCCGGAAGGTCAAACGGTAAATAAAGAATATTATTTGGGCGTTATGCGGCGTTTAAGAGAGCAAATTCGACGAAAAGGGCCAGATTTGTGGAAAGAAAATTCTTGGATTTTGCACCACGATAATGCGCCTTCGCACAAGGCCATCGCTGTGAACGAATTTTTGACCAAAAACTCAACAAATACCATCGAGCAACCACCTTATTCACAGGATATGGCTCCAGCCGACTTCTTTGTTTTTCCTAAACTCAAATTACCACTTCGTGGCACCCGTTTTCATTCGGTAGAAGACATAAAGGAGAATTCGCGGCGAGCACCGAACTCAATTCCAGAAAAAGCGTTTAAAAAATGTTTTGATGATTGGATTATTCGTTGGCGTAAGTGTATTGTTTCTAAAGGAGCATACTTTGAAGGTGATAAAATAAATTTGGATGAATAACTAACATTTCGTGTATTATTGATCTTTTCCGGTATATTTCTTGACAGAGTGTATACACACACAAATGAATGATAGGCACACATTATTTCTAAGCGTTTTCTAGCAGTCTGGTAAAAAAAAATAAAAAAAAAAGTTAAACCTACTTTAAAAAAGACACTGAAAAGTACGAAATGACTGTCCTTTACTTATCTAAACTAAAGTACAAAAATAACTTTATAAATACGATACACATATCTGTATAATTAAATTTGACAGTTACTGAAGTCGGTGCCATGCAACAAGCCTATCATACTAGTAGACTTTCTGTTGTTGCCACGTTGTTGCACATTGATTTGGCACCGACTTCATTGTCAAATATCTGACAAATTCAATTATGTAGATATCGTGTTAAATGACTTTTGGCGCGAACGGGAGAAATGAGGTTGTCATTTTATTTAGATTTTCTATTTTTTACACAACAGTTGTACACAGTGAGAGTATATTGTGTTTTAAAGTTCTGTGTAAGTGACAAGAACAGATGAGATCTAAATAAACACGTGTAGCTGAAGTTCTCGCGCTCTTCCAAGAAGTCCTTTTTAACTTCAGTAAAGCCTACTGTCACTTTACTGGAGGAGTGTTAGGGAACATAGTTAGTGTATCTCCAGAAGTTACGTCATTAGGCTAATGGTCTTGTTACCAATGCCCTAAGAAATTTAAAAAAAACTGCCAAATTTAATTATATAGATATTTTTAACGCATTTATGAAGTTATTTTTGTACTTGAGTTTTGATTATTAAAGGATAGTCATTTCGTACTTTTCAGTGTTTTTTGTTTGTTCTGAAGTAACAAACATAAAAAAAGAACAACCGAATTGAGAACCTCCTCCTTTTTTTTGGAGTCGTTTAAACATATCAAATACAACGTATTTCAAACAGACATTTTACGAATAACAATAATTGCTATGTACTATAACAAAATTGACTATGTACAGTATCATTTCAAAATAATTAATGTTTTTCGGAAGCCAGTAAAATCTAAATACTGAATGTGCAGTAAAATCGTAGCCAGTTAAAACTTTGAACCGCTGCCGGTGAAATGCGCAGTGCAGATCTATAACGATATGAGTATTTCGTCGATGCAGCATTTATAAATTAGACAGGGAGACAAAGGTTGTTTTGATATGTAATTTGCTTATCGTCCGATTTTCAGAAGAATAACATTAATGATCTTCCATTTATGCTTAAAGACCTTTGTGAAATAATATTATTTGCTGATGACACATCATTATTATTTAAAGTTAACAGAAAAGACATAGATATTAGCGGACAGAATAGGACCTTGGCGGATGTCTCGAGATGGTTCGCTGCCAATAATTTACTACTGAATGCACAAAAAACCAATTGTGTTAAGTTTTCCCTATCCAATGTACCCAAAATTCATAATGGACTGAAACTGGATGGGAAAGAATTAGAATTAATGAAATCAGCTACTTTTCTTGGTTTAACAGTAGACAATAAGTTACAGTGGGCGGACCATATCGGGACTTTATCTAATAAGCTCAGTTCGGCAATATATGCTATTAGGCGCATTAGACAGTTGACAGATGTAGCTACGGCTAGGCTGGTGTATTTCGCATATTTCCATAGCCTTATGTCTTATGGTCTGCTACTGTGGGGATCAGCGGCGCATATGAAATCTATCTTTATTTTACAAAAGAGGGCAATACGTACCGTCTACAGTATGAACGCACGTGAGTCGCTGAGAGAGCATTTTAAAGACATTGATGTACTCACCTTACCCTCGTTATACATCTATGAAAACATAATGTACACTAAAAAAAATTTAGATCTATTTCAAAAGAAAGGCGTTGTTAGTGGTGTGGAAACTCGTGGTCGTGATCAGCTAGTTATTCCTAAATTTAAATTACAAAAGTCAAGTGGTTCATTTTTGGGTAACTGTGTTCGTTTTTATAATAAAATTCCTCAAGAAATTACTCAATTAACGGAAAACAGATTTAAACTTGTCATTAAACGCACACTGATTGGAAAAGCATACTACAAAATTAGCGATTTCATTGAAGACACAACAATAAACTGGAAGTGATCCTCTCTGCGTATGCATTTACTGGCTTTATAGATATTGTATTTTTTAAATAACTATTGTACAATGATGGTGAAAAAATGATACCTGACTGAGTTTCTTGTCGGTTCTTCTCAGTATTCAGGTTTTCTTTTCGAACCGAACTAAAGTAGATTTGACGTTCAAAAATACCTTGCATTTGGGTTTACTTGAATAAATTGATTTGACTTTGACTTTGACTTTGAAACTAATTATTGTAACTTGTAAGAAAATCTTACATTATAATTTATTGACTGATTTGATGACGTAGATTTTGTTAGGCAGAGTTTGAACACGTTATTAAGGAATATATTATATATCTGACTGCATTAAGGGGAAGTTAGTTGTCCTCTCAAAGTCGAATCTATTTATTTGAGTAAATCCCATTACACAGTAATTTTAAAGTATCATCTATTCTATAAAAACCCAGTTAGGTGTCATTTAGGCTTCGTTATGTAGTGTAAATTAAAACAGATCAATATCTGTTGAGAGACAATGTTTATTTTTAGATGTGGCAACATAGAAGTAGGTTATTTATGATATAGTCTATATAATTAGGTTTCTCTGGCTTTGGTGATTGTAAAAATAAGTGGCTGTTGTAAGAGTTAGTCGATTGAGAAAACAAAAATTAATGCATGTGGATGTGTATTTTGTTTTAATCAAATTCTGGTAGACAAGCAAATCATTGAATAGTTTTGGCCATTGTCTCCCTTAATAAATGCGAATTATTTGTTAGCACTGTTTGCCATTTATCATTGTGTTTGTTTTAGCAACGAAATAAAAATGTTGTCTCGGTTCTGAAAATGTTTCATATTTTAAAATGTCGTTTGTAGAGCGGGTCTTAAAAGTAAACAATTTCAATTCAATTTTATTTATTTATTACCTAAATTTGGTTCATAGTAGAGTTAAAAATATGTATATCTTATAGGCCAAGTGATTCATTAGACATTATACACATTGGCCGGGCATTTTGAAAAATGCCCAATATGAGAGGGCAATATAATCAACTTTTAAGATGAAAGTTAAAGACCATCTGCTTAAACTGATCAGCTGATGATTATCATCTGTTATATTTGTTATGTTGTAATGTATTATTATGTTGTATCCTAATCTTTTTTATTATACTGTCTTTTTCAATTTTTTTTTTTGCACTTGGGTGTGTACTTGTATGTATACATAAATATGTATGGAGAGTTTGTTGTGTATATGTGTATTTGTATGTATGTATATGTATGTATGTATATGTATGTATGCATGTGTGTATGAATATACGTATGTATGTATATATGTATGTATGTGTATATGTGCGTATATGTATGTGTATGATTATCTATATGTATGGTATATACGTATTGTTGTTATTTTTTGGTGACTTTATTGTACCGCTACTTATTTCTCTGACAGTAAAGCTCAGGTTGACTGGTAGAGAATGCCATTAGGCATTAAGTCCGCCTATTGTATACATTATGTACAATGAAGAATAAATAAATAAATAAATAAAATAAATATAATAACAACTATTGAAATAATTAAAGTGCCCGGGCCTCATAAATAATGTCTGTCGCCTATTGGGCAGGATAATAAAATACATGTTTTATTACGATTCATTTAATTTGGGATTTAATGAAGCAATAGAATTAGTACTTCTGGCGACTACTCGCAATATTCAAAATTAATAGTTTTGTCTAAAATTTGCTATTTTTTATACAAATCACATATCTACTTTAAAATTATTAGTCTCTGCAACAAAAGTATGGTAAAATTTATAATTAACAGTTTTCACAAAAAATCATGGTTACAACTGTAATTACTGAGACTTTAATATAGTGTAATGGCGATAATAAATGCTTAGGAGGAAATCATTCCATAATCCCATTTATTGCATCATTTCATGAACGAATGATTCATCATATGAATGTGAACAAAACTAAGGTTCTGGTGTTTCATCATTGCATGTCTACGCTACGTCTTTTGTTTGATATATTAAAGAAATATATACGTGTTTCATTCTAAAACTAAACAGTGTAAATTTACCATGAGTTTACGACGTAAATACTCGCTATCGATAACGTAAAACTTTGTATGAAGAATTGGGCAGCGCCCCTAGCGGTTGCTATAGTGAACTATGAATCGATTTGCGGTCACTATCGAATACCAATGGCGTAAACCCATAGTAAGGGATTCTGGTCAGCGATCCAGCACCAAATGAAAGAATGTGATCTCTGGAATTCCCTGAGAATGCGTCATTGAGAAGTGCAACACGTGTCGATCAATAAATTCGAAACTCCGGGCGGAAGATATCTTAAAATCTAAGAATTTATAACTTGAGATAGATTTTCATAAAGTAACACAGGACTCTTTGACCACCTCCGTGGCGCAACGGTTTAACGCGTCGGAAAATAAACGGAGGCTGCGGGTTCGATTCCCGCCCCGAGTCTGGTTGCTTATGTATAATATATATTTATTTACAAAAGAAAAGTATATATGTAGTATATCAGTTGTCTAGTACCCATAACACAAGCGCTGTGCTGCTTACTTTGGGACTGGATGACGCTGTGTGAAATGTCCGTGTTTATTATTATTATTATTATATTATTACTCTATGCAATGTCTAAGAAATTGTATATTTGTGTGCAGGCTCCGGTAGCTCGAGTGATTGCAGATGATGTTATCACACCCGCAATCAATATTACAAGCCATGTCACCCCTAAGCTTGTGGTAAGTAAGTGAATGATATATACATATTTACACAAATTTATAATTACAAGTGGTCACCCAATGGTCGAAATTCGACCGTAATTTATTTAATTTTTAAGTTTTTAATTATTAAGGTTCTTTTGTCAAAGACTAAACCTCTATGATCGAAGGTTTCGCCAAGACTACACAATAATTTGCCTATTTTTTTCAAATTATATGTACAATTTAAATAAAAAACAAATCCAAAGAGAGAAGAATGAAATAAAGAATGGTGGTTTTTTGAGTTTGAGCGGAAAATAGTTAAAGATTTTAGGAATTCATCACATGAAATAAATAATACCTTTTTTTAAATTTAAACATCTCTTCGGGCTGTTAAAAAACTAAAAGTTGTCTATTGAACTTGAAACACATAGTTCGACAATATATTTAAACAATAAACTTATTATAAACTTTTTGGCGACAATCTCGTGCGACAGTTTGATCCAAGAAGGTTACGTATACCCTATGTGAGATTATAAACTACAGTTTCAAATTGACAGTCTGTTTGACATTGGCAGTATGAACGTAAACAACGCCTGATTTATTTAATTTATTTAATGTATTTATAATGCATATTATACAAAAATATTACCTTTAATGAAAGCTGCAGCTAAGAAACTTCGTTCTTGGCGAAGGTCCTTCGACCGCACACGTTGTTTTATAGCTAAAATGGTCGTACGTTTGATCTCTGTCTTGCCTATTGAAAAGCAATGACGAGGTCTAACAGTAATCACGCTTACCCAAAAGGTGCCTATTCACTCTTGTTTTGAATCTCCTCAAATTGTAAGTGTAAGGAAAAATTGACGCCGGTAGGACGTTCCAGACCTTAGCAGTGCGTATTAAATAAGATGATGCCAATCGCTTCGTGCGACCAAAAGGAATGGTTTTCGATAATTAAAGTTTTTAAAACCACGTCTGTACGATAGGTAAGATCAAATAATGCACGCTTCAATACTGAATCAGACTACTTCCAGCTTGGGAGCACAGAAACTCCGTACCTTTTAGGGAAACAATGTGAAAAAAAATTAATAGATAATGCATATTATACACTTAATGAGTTTCTAAACGACGATAATTTATAAAAAATGGCAATTAATTTACTGATTTGAAGGAGCACTTCTTTTCTTTATGTTATATTTTTAAATATAACGATGACCTATGTAAGCCCTTAGGGTTGGAACACAGTGAACTGAAATATGTATTTATAAATATGTACCTATAATACATATTTCATTATTCACAGGAATCACAGGTATTAATGGTGTTTACACAATTAATACCTGTGATACACATTTTAAATAAATAAATAAAGAAACTTATTTCAAAAAAAGTTAATTTAAGTTCTAAATGGATTCCAAATTGATGACTTTGTAAATTGATTTCTTTTACAACCACAGAATTGGAAATTTAATTTTCAAAGAAGGCAAACAGAGTTGGTAATTCAAGATCATTTGATAACAATTGCTTCAATTTATGTGGCTTCAATAAAATTATTTACCATGAAAACCTCGGACCATTAATCAAAATGAACGAAGAACTTGCTCTAAAAGCTTGTCCGTTTTTAAGCGACCCAGTTTGCCTAGTTTCTAGACTTTTACGAATATGCGTTATTAGGAAAGAATCGCATTACAACAATATACAGCTAAATAAGACAAATTTTTGTTTTTGTAAACACTATTAGCCAAAATACCTAAGATTTACGAGTATTTTGTAAATAGGATAATTATTTTAGTAATTATGTAAGTAAATGAAAAGTCATGAGTTGACACGAATTACACACTGAATTATATCGACAGTACGGGGTTATAATTATATGTGCTTACTGAAGCTATACACTATAGTTAACTGTTTCGCTTGTGATTACACTCTATGAGATAGAAAAAGACACTAAAATTCGTTTAACACACGGTGATAAGAGCGGCAACTTATTATACTCCGTCCATTTTCTTTTTGGTCCGAAGTTAGAACGAAGGAGGTTAAGTGACCATAACGATTTGCACATATTTATTACCTCTATCAATTTTCTTTATTATCTGTCTTTATTAAATTGAACTCTACACTATTTGTAATTATTGTCCCTTTACTCAAACATGCCGTCACTAATAAATAACACAGGTAATAAAATCGACCAATAAAAACGCTATATTCTTTGGTTCATAACTGTCACGATAGATGTCGCTATGCAATCATAGATAGACCAAAGAGAATGTAATATTACTAGATAGACTTTTATGGAGAGTTTAAAAGAATTGAAATGTCACTTGATAACTATGACTGTATTTTAAAATAAAAGGTAAATAATAAAATTGAAGTAAGTTTCAATTGAAGTAAAAATTGCAAGCGATAATATTCCATTTTAACTAACATTATTTGTATATATTTGTAAGGTCTTGGCGTATTACTCCAATATGACAGACTAGTCCATTTGATGAAAGGCTTCTTTTGATTTGTCTTCTAATTCTGCCCTTCCAAGTTGGTTTTAATTCCCAACAAGGACCCTAAACAAACGACCTTCGTGGCGCAGTGGTTTAGACGTTGAATCCAAGGGCAGAAGGTTCCGGGTTCAATTCCCGCTCGGGTCAATTTAGGAAAGGAATTTTTTTAGATTGTCTTGGGTCTGGGTGTACTGGGAACGGCCCTAGTAGTCGTAGTCTGGTTCTCACAGCACAGGGAACGCCCTAGTTTGAGACCAGATGATTGGTGTGTATTGTCTGGTGTATTTATTATTATTATTACTATTATAATTACGTAAATTGATTTTAATTGCATGAATAAATAAATTAGTGAAATGAACATATCAATTTAAAATTTTACATTCATTGTAGAATATCAATCAGACACATTTCAGTCAACGGAAGTTAAGCATTAGGCACCAATTCGACACAGGGAACAAACTTCTCTAAATCGGTTCAGTCCTGTTATTTTGATCTTATCATTATATCTCTTATCATTGATTTTCGTCAGCGAAGACTATAAATTCAAACGTACACCAATTATTATAGTTTAAAAAAAGGTTATGACCGTGTCGGACACGTATTTTCTATTCTATAACAATTTTGGAAAGACTTTTTCTTGTATGAAAGAGGAAGCAAACGAGCAAGTGAGTCACAAAATGGAAAGTAACCACCGGCGCCCAAGGACACTCGCGACGTCTGGGGAATTACCGGTGCGTTACCGGCCTTTAGCGAAAGGAGGCAAAAGGAGGGGCAGTGGGGAGATGGGCCACCGGCACTATCACTCACCGAACGAAACACAACAGCAATAGATGCTGTTATTTCATGCTGATATTATGTGAGAGGATGATATTTCACCGGGCGAGCCGGCCCTATTCGTGCTGCAATGCAGCATGGCTCTACCACCAAAGCAACCACCAAAACAAACTAAAAGGTTAATTTAATATATTAATATTAACAAAAGGTGTAAAATACTAATTCAATGTTTTGTTTTTTTATTGTTTTTGGGTTCCTTTAAGCCTTTGTGTCAAATTTCATCTCACCAAGTGCAAAAATGACGCAATAAATCGATAGCGACATGTATAAACAGAGAGACGGAGAAACAGAATCTCCGTTTCACTATTTTGGCAACGGAAGTCTAAACAGAGTTATTCCTTTCTTCAGCTGACGGGGTCGGAAGCATCATGGGCGGCATCACTACTCTGTCTGGGAGCCCTTTGGGGAGCTGTACCGTCAGGGTTAATATCGGAGTATTTCGGGAGAAAGAAGACATTACTATATTTGGCTCTACCACTGGTCGTTTCTTGGATACTTGTGGCTTCAAGGTAAGTTCACAAACATTAACAACATTTCAGTAGTTTTATAGACTTTACTAAATAAAAGTTTAGGGATAAAACTATACAAATATTACGTATAGGAGTACACGCTCGATATTTTTGATTTCATATCGAGTACTTTTAGTTATGTAAAGTCGATATACCCAAAGAATTTAAATGTGGTAGAGCCATGCTGCAATGCAGTACAAATTGGGCCGGTTCGTCCGGCGAAATACCACCCTCTTACAGAATATCGGCGTGAAATAACAGCATCTATTACTGTTGTGTTTCGTTCGGTGAGTGAGAGTACCAGTGCCCCCCTCTCCCCCCCTTTATCTCTTTCCCTAAAGGCCGGCAATGCGAATATTAAATTCTCGGATATTGCGGGTGTCCATGGGCGGCGGTGGTCACTTTCCACCAGATGACTCGCTTGCTCGTTTTCCCCAAAAAAAAAAAAGACATACAAAATGAGACTGTTACTGTTGCACATTATGCTGTCTTAGAAAAAGTGTTGTTTAAAATTAAAAAAAGCTTAAATTGTTTTCTCTTACTCGTGTCGTCTTCCTATATACTACTTTATAATTGTGCTTACCTAAATATTGTTTGTTTGTACATGTAATATTTAGTTCGAGAATTGAATAAATATATTTGTTGTTTCTTGGTGTAAGGTGGGTCTACTTCAATTTAATCTTTTGGTTTTGTCTTTGGTTTGGTCTTTGGCTTTTAGACCGGCAGCTAGGTGCAGGTTTTTTCGATCAATTGAATCACGTATGCCCTTCAGGATTTTCGTCATTTAGTAGGTGTAGATTAACTTTTATATTTTTTGATTATAAAAAAGCCTTCGATACCCTACAAACAGAGACTCTGCTGAAAGCTATGGAGGAGTGTGGAGTGAGGGAGCCGCTCCACTAGTGGTTCCGCGACTACCTCACTTCACGATCCTACCGCGTGAGGGTGAGCGGTGAGTACAGTGACGTGAGGGAGGTCCGGTGCGGCGTGCCCCAGGGTTCCGGATGCGGACCTGTGTGCTACCTGCTGCATGTTAATAGCCTATGTGGAGTCTTGCAGCATTGCTCAGCGCACATGTTCGCGGACGACTTGTGCGCGCTGCTGGCTGGTACCGATCTCACTGAAACCTGTCGCTTAGTTCAGCAAGATATAGATGCGGTAGTCAAATGGTCACATGACAACGGCATAGTACTCAATTCCGAGAAAACTAAACTCATGCTTATACATTCACCTTATTTAAACATAACGGAATCTCATCCCTCTCTCTTCACACATTCATATGTGTGTTATGACGTGTTTTTTAACGTATGCCGCCACTTTAGACCTCGTTAATAAGTATGTCGTTGAAATAAATAAATCATTTTACAAAGAATAACTGAGTGTTGCCAAGGCATACATGATTCGATTGATTAAAAAAGAAAAAAAAAATTACAAATGTAGTAGTAGGCACTAATCCTCGAGACCCGCGCTACGCTTGTGCCGAGGGTTTTTCGCTGAATTTTGTCATCAAAATGATTATTTGGTACACATGGCATACGTGATTCGATTAAAAAAAGCGTTTTTTTTTTCAAATGTAAGCGACGATCTTAGCCCAAAAGACCCGCCCTACACGTATGCCGATGGTTTTCCGCTGGATTTTTTTTTTACAAATCATCATTAAACGTGCATGGCATACGTGATTCAATTGATTAAAAATTGATTTTTTTTTATCAATTTAAAACTCAATTGTACGAGGTATGTCCCGCGATCACGATCTCGCACACCCGCATCGTTAATCTACACGTACTAAATGACGAAAATCCTGAAGGGCATACGTGATTCGATTGATCGAAAAAATCTGCACCTAGCTGCCGGTCTATATACGAACTTCGTATCGAAAGCATTCGTATTACACGTAAAGAACTCGAAAAAAAAATATTATACAAGAAAGGATTAATGTAGTGATGTATCAGAAAAATAACCAAGACCTTCGTTGAATTGTCGATATGTTATAACCTGGGAATACTTACTATCGAACTATTCGATTCCAGCAAGCATTAATACATTTCATTCGATTCTAAGTAGGTATCGATACATATAATTGGATACCAAATAGAAACTAGTACGTTTCTTTTGCTTGTAATAAGTAATAGTAATGAGTTTCTTAGAAATTAGTTTCTTAGTAACGAGTAAAAGTATCGACACCTTTGTAGTATCTATTCATCCCTAATTACAAGCTACTTCTTACGAATGAATGAGATAAAGAGTCATCACGTTGGGGTCGCCACTGTTACCATACTTGTTCGGTTTTCTTATGATGGTAAATAATACTGCTGATAGTTGGCAGATATTATATTGTACTCAATTCGGTGCGTTAACGCCATGGTGCTGTCGTTCACGTCTCATGCCCTGTTACTATATTTACATACAACATACTTATACTTTATCTATGTGTATAGATATGTATTTATCTGTACAACTAATAATCTCTTTGCAATGACGCGGACATTGAATTAGCCGATGTTTACATAATATTATCAAAGATCGTGCATTAAGATTACGGAAATGTCGCGTCAGCATAAGTTTCCACGGAGTACAATTTTTGCAACGTCTTAATTATACTTATTACTGCTTGGTATAACATAATATATCCTCACGCTGCATCCCCAACGGGGTAGTCAGAGAGAACGGAGCGCCAGG
This sequence comes from Zeuzera pyrina, assembly GCA_907165235.1. Lineage (NCBI taxonomy): Eukaryota > Metazoa > Arthropoda > Insecta > Lepidoptera > Cossidae > Zeuzera > Zeuzera pyrina. The sequence goes on along the minus strand of OU015639.1, from coordinate 16,875,752 downwards.
AGTCGCGGTCCTTACACACCACTTTCGATTCCTCAAAAATCATCATTCTCTTCACACATTTTCGCCTAGGCATGCGAGTGCTTTTGACATTTCCGTCTGCTAACACTCTGGCTATTTGATCTTCATAAGTCAGCCTTGGTCTTCCTTGGCTTCTTTTACACTCACTTTCGCTCTGTAGATTTTCTTCGTCAGTCTTTCATCACTCATTCTTTCCAAGTGCCCGAACCATCTAAGCATTCCTTTCATCATTTTTACAATAACACTGTTGTGCAACCCTGTCATACTGCGTATCTCATCATTGCTTATCCTGTCCGCAAGCGTGACACCGCACATATTTCTGAGAGACCGCATCTCCACAACATTTATCGTACTTTCACTCGATTTCGGGCATATCCAGGCCTCACTACCGTACAAAAAATATATAATATTTTGGTATAATAGGTATAAAACTATGTATTCCTTTCAGTCCAAACGTCTATGGTTTGTACGTGGGGCGATTTGTGGGTGGCGTGGCTGTGGGCGCGTTCAGCGTCGCCATACCGCCCTACGTCGCTGACATAGCCGAAAAGCAGTTACTACCCACGTTGGCCAATTTCTATCATGTACATTTCACTTGTGGTCTGCTATTTGGATATATTATTGGTAAGATTTATTTAGTTTGCTTTTCTGGTGAATCTAAAGTTAAGCGATAGGTTTGTAGCATTTGTACTACATAACGAACTGAGAGAGGACCCAGTATCACCAAGACTCCAAGAAAATAGCTATGGATCGAATCTGGAGCTGTATGCACAGAAGGTCGATGAAGATAGATGCAGTTTGACCTTTCGATCTCAGTACTAACGGGCTAGCAATATATTCTAATCATGGTTCTAGTCGGCTTCCAATAAAGTATTGTGTAATTGTTTGTATTACAATTAAAAATATTGTTAAAGTAAAAACTACTATTTTCTTTCAGGTATGGTCCAAAATACGTCTTGGTTATCAGTTCTCTGCGCGAGTATACCAGTGTCATTCTTCGTCGCCTTTATCTTCCTCCCTGAATCACCAGCTTATTTGATGTCTCAGGGAAAAACAAGTGAGGCTAAAGCAGCACTGAGATACTTCAGAGGAATCGACAACGACGTCGACACAGAATTGAAAGCTTTGAAGGAATACATCAGAAACTACGCAAAGAATAAAGTGACTTTCAAAGAGCTGTTCAAAACAAAGGCGACTCTCAAAGCACTAGTTGTCTCTTTCGGTCTTATGGTCTTCCAGCAAATGAGTGGGATATATCCTGTCCTTTTCTACGCAGAAAACATTTTCACTACTTTCGCGATATCTTTGAATCCACCAGGTGCAGCCATCATTCTTGGCTTTTGCTTGGTTACTTCTACGTATTTCTCGACAATGCTACTAAAAGTAGTGAGGAGGCGTGTGTTACTTATAACTTCTTTTACTTTAATGGCGGTTAGTTTAGGAACTTTAGCAGTATATTACAATCTAAAAGCTTTGAATTTTTCTGGTAATAGTGGTCATAGTACATGGATGCCATTATTTACGCTATGCGCATTTGTGACTGTGTATGCGGCGGGTGTAGGACCGATACCCTGGTTAATGTTGAGAGAAATATTCCCTGCCAATGTGACCAGGCGAGCAACAGCCATAACAGCTGGTTTTCATTGGTTTCTTGCATTTGGGGTCACGAAATTATACCAGAATCTGGTGGATATGGTCAAACCTGGTTGGACGTTATGGCATTTTGCCATTAACTGCGTCATTGGTACGGTGTTCGTGTACTTCTTTGTACCAGAAACAAAGGGAAAAACGTTGGAAGAGATTCAGAACGAATTTAATGGTATTCATAAAAAAAAGAAACACAGACATGTAATAGAAGTAGAAAGTCTTTCGGAAACGTGCTGAATAAGACTTAGAGAATTAGAATTACCTTTGTTTTTGCTGTATGAGTGTTATTGAGAAGTTCTACGATTTTAAGTGTACATATAATGTATTTGGATTCCGAGGGTCCATTCTTATTGAAGAATTGTAGGGTAAGCTAAAAGAGAAGATTTTTATGGTTGTATATAATCTTGTTTAAAATTACCACAATTTCCTATCTACATCTGTTGTCAACTGTTAACTTTGTAAGCCGTTTTTCATGAAGTCGAATTTAAAGGTTCCATAGTCATGAAAAACGGAAATAGAAATGGTTGAAACGGACTCTTATAGTTTCATCATGTCCGTTTGTCTGTCCGTATGTCACATGCAACTTATTTCTTAATCTCTACACCTATTGAGCTAATATTTGACAACACAAATAAATTCGTGACCAAAATCAAAAACCAGAAATAAGAAACAAAAAAATTAAATAACCGACGAAACAATTTCTGTTTAATTTTTAAAGACATTAATTTATTTTTGTGATTTGTTCGAAAATACTACAAAATCCTTAATGAACGACCAACGAGCTTTTGGCCAGTTTTCGAAGTTCAAACAGACCTCCAAATGTGGTTAACAATTCAGTCAGATTTTGCCAAGAATATTCTTTCGGCGAAACCATTTATAAATCCATCTAATAACTAAAAGTATTTCGATTAAAGGTTAAACTAACTTTATCTCATTAAACTTTAAAGGTCGGTCAAGTTCGTTCACTTCTATAAATATTTTGAAACATTAACTAATGCGACATACGTGGGTTAACGAGATGTGTTACTGTATCAAATAATACCATACATCTCAAAGTGTTGGAGAAAAGCGTCCCTTTGATGGAACCATGAATGAACATAACAGTTTTTTTTTATGGAGCTCTAAAAATTAATGAATTTAATACTCTCATATACTAACGTATATATAATATAGTCACAACAGATTTTTTATTTTAAGGTTTTGAACAATAGGGAATATGCATGTATTTTTTTATATTTTTATTCGATAGTTAACATCGCGACGTAATAGTAAAAATATTCAACACCAAAAAATAATTTAAAGTAGTTTAAAAAAAAGTTAAAAATAGCTAACCGACACAGGCACTTTAAAGGCCCGCCATTTTGGCGCGCGTGATGTGAGGTCATAGTCTATACACTGGTTCCCAAACTTATTTTGTCTACTGAGTCGAGAGCTCATGCAGTCGTTGTCTAAGATGCCTCCTAGCTAAATGAAATTACAAATCGCCCCCCAGGCCTCTACACAACGCCCCCATTTTTTTTCTGGGTTTCTTACCGCCCCCCTTTAGGCCTGCAGCGCCCACAAGGGGGCGTTATCGCCCACTTTGGGAATGGCTGGTCTATAACAACAAGTAAATGTGGAGATTTTGCATTATTTCTTACAAAAAATGTATCTTTACTTCTAAATGTGCTATGAAATCACAATAAAACTGACTAAATCGCAAACACTTAAAGCAAACATCCAACAACTACGCTCTCGGTGACAGTTATCATAGACTTTGACGTCACAATTGCTCTGACCGATGGCGTCGCGTTTCAAATATTTGAATTTTCAACAACTTTTTTGCGCTTTTTAAAAATTATTTTTTTACTCAAAAAGAAGTAAAGACATTAATGCAAGCATAATTTTGAAGTAATAACGTTTATGAAAAGAAATATTTTACCCGTTATTTGAACACATGCATATACTCTATTACCTTTGTTACTCGCTAAACAATATCAGCACATAATTCTTATTAAAGATTTGTATCAAAATTTTTCTAAATCAGTATTTATGAAGCGAGATAAAAACGATGGATTAAGGAATTGGAATCCCTGCGAGGCAAGACTTTAAAAGAACGATGGTAAAAGTTTGACATTTGATAAATGAAGTAATGTCGATCAGACGCTGTAAGTTGACGGAGCAATGTATAATTAAATTTTGATTCAAATCTTGACGCAATTATGCTATTAGTAGCTTCTTAGGTGTTGTTAAAGTAAGAAGGTTACTTATTTTGTACTAATTGTGAATCGCAGCTTCAACTGCCTTAATTTTGATATGTTTCCAGGACTAAAATAGCCTTGATCACTCTCTGAAAAGTCTTCTGCTTGACAATGAAAATCCTGTTAAAATCTATTCAATCCTTTCAGAGATTAACTCGATCAAGCAGAGAGATAAACATTTAAAAATGTGTGTTTGGGTTTTAGTAACGTGCAAATAGCTATATCAACTTTAGAAACCTTTGTTTCCAAATCACAACCAGACACTTAAATTTTATTTATTTGTATAGATATAGATGTATAGATTCATTATTACCTATTGTGTAATTGAATAAAAATGTTAATCAAATAAAGTCTTTTATTGTTACTGAACTGCGATGAAGTCAATTGACGAATTCAATTGATGAAATCAATGACGACCTCGATGGCGCAGTGGTTTAGATGTTGCTCCCAAGCGCGGAAGGTACCAGGTTCGATTCCCGGTCGGGTTAATTTACAAACGAACTTTTCTAGATTGTCCGAGGTCTGGGTGTACTGGGAGACGCCCCCAGTAGTCGCTGTCTGGTTCTCATAGCACAGGGTATAATCTAGTTTGAGATCAGATGATTGGTGTGTATTGCTGGCGCATTATTTAAAAAAAAAATTGGAAGTTGTATTTTTATGAGCTTATTTATACTTCATACAGTAAGAAACGTCGTTAAACAATAAAAATTGTACTTTTGCATACAACAGGACTTGACGTACGATTTTTAACTTTTGAACAATTTTTACTATTGTAATATATTTCTTTTATTTTTTCGTTGGGGATACGGCGTGAAGATATGTATGTATGTATAAATAATAACTAAGCATTTCTTGACGCATTAGTGACTAAAGCAACAAAATCCTTCATTCAATTAGCAGGCCTAAAGAGGGGCGGTAAGAGACCCAGAAAAAAAATGGGGGCGTTGTGTAGAGGCCTGGGGGGTGATTTGTAATTTCATTTAGCTAGGAGGCATCTTAGACAACGACTGCATGAGCTCTCGGCTCAGTAGACAAAATAAGTTTGGGAACCTAGAATCTATACTAATATTATAAATGCGAAAGTCTCTCTGTCTGTCTGCTTGCTTTTTACCGCTAAACCGCCTGACCGATTTTGATAAAATTTGGCATGAAGACAGTTAGACACCAGAGGGCGAACATAGGCAACTTTATTTTTTAAAAACCTACCCCTAAAGGGGTGAAAAGGGGAATGATATTTTGTATGGGAAATTTTTAACCGCTGAACCGATTAAGATGTAATTTGGTACAGAGATACACATGTTCTATTAAAAAAACATAGTTTTCTTTTTTATCAAAAATCTACCCCTAAAGGGGTGACAAAGGGGTTGAAACTTTATAGGGGAACTTGATAATGCTAAATCCTAACAATATGGGCATCAAATGAAATGGAATAAGCAGGGGAAGGTAGATACATATGTGACGTCACCATAAATCCAATATGGCGGATGTTCCATAATAGGAAATAACTTTGTTATCCAACACTATAAGGGTATTAAATGAAATGGAATACGCAGGGGAAGGTTTTTGTATGTGTGATGTCATCATAAATCCAATATGGCTGATGTTCCATAGCAAGAAATAACTTTTTCGTTCAACACCAATAATATGGGAATCAAATGAAATGGAATACACAGGGGTTTCTGTACATTTGACGTCATCATAAATTCGGTATGGCGGATGCTCCCGCAATAGAAAATAACTTTTTTCAAGACCTTCAAAAATATAAGTATCTCCGGTATCCTCCGAAATCCGGAGAAGTCACGGGAAAACTTTCCATGCAGACGAAGTCGCGGATACAGCTAGTATATAATGTCTGTGTAATAATATACTACTAGATATATTTAAATCATTAAATAATAATTGAATTTTTCAAACAATGCGTAACAAACATCGTTCTTTGGTGGAAGTCTCGCTTGTTGCAAGGACTAGTTGTAGTGGTAGTGTAGTCATTTTGCGTAAATACCGAAAGTTATGGTACACTTGAAAACACTTTCAAATTGGTAGAAATAGTGATAAAAATGCTATTTGCCGTTGTATACCTAATATAATCCACTACAATGCGATATATCCAATTCATTTGATATATTGTTGAAGGTCTTGAAAAGGGGGGTCAACTGAGGAAGCGTGCTCGTCGCGACCCCTGCCAGCCCTTTTCAGGGCTGCAATTCCTCTTCTGTGCATACCATGCGGGACAACGGCAATTATAATGTTAGGGCGTCCCCCGGAAGCGACGTACACCGGTCTGTCCCCGCTGGTGTGTGCAGAGTGCAGTTCGGCGTTGGGGACCGCCACCCAACACGCTGTGCACCTAGCGGCGGGAAGTGGAGGGAGGAGTGCAGAGTAGCTGCGTGGAATGTGAGAGGTGGGATTGAGGAGAAGATGAATGAAGTGATTGATATTATGGAAGAGAAAAGATTGGATGTGCTATGTTTGAGTGAAACCAAGCGAGGAGGCAGTGAACTTGCCGACTTGCCCGGAGGAGGCATCGCTTTGTGGTCAGGGGTACCACAAGGAGATAGGGGATGCCAAGGGGTAGGCGTTTTACTGTCCTCCCGTATGGTTAATTGTATGACTGAGTATGAATGTATAAATCCCAGACTGCTCTGGGTACGCCTCAAGACTGGGTTGACAAGAATTTTTGTTTTGGCAGTATATGCCCCAGTGTCCTCTGTCGGTTTGGCTGAACTAGAGCAATTCTGGGAAAATGTTAGAGAAGTTCTAGCGACGGTTGAAGAGAACGAAAGAATTGTTGTGTGTGGAGACATGAATGGATGGGTCGGGACAGCTCGAACAGGATTTGAGTCTGTCCTAGGCAAATATGGAGATAAGAGAGTAAATGATGCTGGTAAGATTGTGCTAGGACTGTGTATGGAAAAGGATCTTTTTGTAGCTAATACCATGTTTGGGCACAAAAGGATCCATCAGTACACGTGGGAAAGAAAGGGTGCGAGAAGTATGATTGATTTATTCCTGGTGGATAGCAGACTTAAGAAGCAGGTAATGGACACAAGAGCGTATAGAGGAGCCGATCTCGGGACGGACCACTTTCTGGTGATAACCAGAATAAGGGGTCTGTTCGCAGCATGGCGACATCGCGTAGTGTCCAAACCGGCAGCGGTTAGCCGCATTAAAAGCTGGAAACTGCAGGATGCGACCACCAGGAATGAATATGAAAGGGTATTATCCAGTAAGCTTGATGATAGATTGAAAGTGTTGAGCGAGGATGTTGAAGAATGCTGGCAGAACCTTAGAGATAGTGTGGTTGAGGCTGCGAAAGAAGTGTGTGGAATGAATAAGATTGGGAACGGTAAAAAGCGTGATGTGTGGTGGGATGATGAGGTGAAAGTGGCTGTGTATAAGAAAAAGAAAGCATGGCGAGACTACCTTGCTACTAATGACTGTGGTATGAAAAATTTGATGAAAGACAGGTATAAGCTGCAGAAAGCAGAAACGAAGGCACTAGTGAAAGAGAAGCGTGAAAGGTGTAGGGTGTTAGATGAAAACAAGATGTCGGACAACTTCGAGGAAAATTCCAAATTATTTTGGAAAGAAGTACGTAAGATCCGAAGTGGTCCGGCACCTTGCAGAATGAATAAAGTGCGTTCGAAAGATAACAACCTACTTACAAATAAAAAGGATGTTCTGCAGCGATGGAGTGAATACTATGGAGAACTGTATGAGAGTGGCGACTCCGTCTCTGATACTGAGAGCGATTCTAATGAATTGCCACACTCAGGCCAGTCAGGACTGGAGGATGCCATTAGTATGAAAGAGATTGAGAAAGTGATAAGAAGTTTGAAATGTGGAAAGGCTGCGGGAATTGATGAGGTGACTGCTGAGATGATCAAGTATGGTGGTCCTAGGGTCTGGGATGCCTTCTGTGCACTCTGCAACCTTTGTTGGCAGAAGGGGGAGGTTCCAGAGGACTGGCGCACGGCAGTCATAGTACCTCTATATAAAGGGAAAGGTTCCTACCTAGACTGTGCGTGCTATAGGGCCATCAGCTTGGTCAGCTTAGCGAGTAAAGTCTATACTAAAGTATTGACTGAACGTATGAAAGGTGTTTCAGAAAGATATTTGTGGGAGGCGCAAGGTGGATTCAGGAACGGTAGGGGTTGTATGGATCAGATTTTCTCGCTTCGCGTTATCGTGGGAAGGTTTCTGGCTTTAGGTCAGAAAGTTTTCTGCGCTTTCGTGGATCTAGAGAAAGCATTCGATAGAGTAGTGCGGAAGAAATTGTGGAGTCTTCTGCCTGAATATGGCGTGGAGGGCTCCTTACTGCAGGCTGTGAGGTCATTATATCGAGACCACAGAGCCTGTGTAAGGATAGACGGTGACATGTCGCCCTGGTTTGAAGTCTGTTCTGGTGTCAGACAGGGCTGCGTGATGTCTGCCTGGCTATTCGTGCTGTATTTGGACAGTTGCCTCCAAAGATTGAAAGGTAATATGAGTGGTATGGGATGTGGTGACACAGTGGTAAACTGCCTATTGTACGCTGACGATGCTGTGCTAATAGCACCATCAGAAGCAGAGTTGCAGACACTAGTCACGTGCATGAAAGAAGATTGTGAAGTAAAAGGATTGAAAATGAATGTGAACAAAACTAAGGTTCTGGTGTTTGAAAGAGAAGCGGAACAAACGAAATGTGTGATTAGTGTAAATGGAAAATGTCTAGAACAGGTGAATGAAATTGTGTACCTGGGGAGTGCGTTTTCGAGGGATGGAAGATGTGAGTTGGATGTGGAGAGACGGGTAGCAGCTGGCAATAAAGTGAACGGTGCTCTGTCCGCATTAGTGGGTAGTGTGAATATATCTAACACTGCTAAAATGGCCATCCACAATGCGGTGTTGGTGCCAACTTTGTTGTACGGCAGTGAGGCCTGGATATGCCCGAAATCGAGTGAAAGTATGATAAATGCTGTGGAGATGCGGTCTCTCAGAAATATGTGCGGTGTCACGCTTGCGGACAGGATAAGCAATGATGAGATACGCAGTATGACAGGGTTGCACAACAGTGTTATTGTAAAAATGAAAAAAGGAATGCTTAGATGGTTCGGGCACATGGAAAGAATGAGTGATGAAAGACTGACGAAGAAAATATACAGAGCGAAAGTGAGTGGTAAAAGAAGCCAAGGAAGACCAAGGCTGACTTATGAAGATCAAATAGCCAGAGTGTTAGCAGACGGAAATGTCAAAAGCACTCGCATACCTAGGCGAAAATGTGTGAGGAGAATGATGAGATTTGAGGAAGCGAAAGAGGTGTGTAAGGACCGCGACTCCTGGCGCTCCGTCCTCTCTGACTACCCCGTTGGGGATACAGCGTGAAGTTATGTTATGTTATGTTTAGGTCTTGAAAAAGTTATTTTCTATTACAGAACATCCGCCATATTAAATTTATAGTGACGTCACATATACAGAAACCTTCCCCTGAGTGTTCCATTTCATTTGATACTCATATTGTTGGTGTTGAACAAAAAAGTTATTTTCTATTATGGCACATCCGCCATATTGGATTTTTGAAGACGTCACACATACGGAAACCTTTCTCTGCGTATTCAATTTCATTTGATACCCATATTGTTGATGTTGAACTAAAAAGTTATTTTCTGTAATGGACCTTCCGCCGTATTCGATTTATGATGACTTAACACATACGGAAACCTTCCCCTGTGTATTCCATTTCGTTTGATACCCATATTGTTGGTGTTGAACAAAAAAGTTATTTTCTATTATGGAGGAACATCAGCCATATTGGATTTTTGATGACTTCACATAAACAGAAACCTTCCCCTGCGTATTCCCTTTCATTTGATATCCATATTGTTGGTGTTGAGCAAAAAAATATTTTCTATAATAGAACATCCGCCATCTTGGATTTATGGTGACATCATATGTACAGAAACCTTCTGTGTATTCCATTTCATTTGATACCCATATTGTTGGAGTTGAATAAAAAAGTTATTTCCTATAATGGACCTTTCGCCATATTGGATTTATGATGACGTCACATATACAGAAACCGTTGTCTGCGTATTCCATTTCATTTGATACCCATATTTTTGGTGATGAACAAAAAATTTGTTTCCTATTGAGAAACATCCGCCATTTTGGATTTATGATGACGTCACATACATAAACACCACATCTTATTTTTTTAAAAACAAATTAGCCTACATTTATTTTCGGGTACATACTAACTCTGTACCAAATTGCATCACAATCGGTTAAGCGGTTTAGTAATTCTCCTATGAAGTCTCATCCCCCTTTTCATCCCTTTACGGGTAGATTTTTGATAATAAAGAAGTCTAAGAAGTCTATATTTTAACAACGACAGTTCGCGGATACTGCTAAAGATATATTAACACTGATTGCACTAGACTACTTCTATTTAACAGCGCATGGTGGAGGCTATAATTAAATTATTTCTGACTACCTCCATTCAAATAAACTGTACACGATCGCTTGCTGGTACTTTATAACTACTTGTTAGTTATTATCAATATTCTCGATTAATCGTTTTAATCATAATCGTTAAGAAATGGCAACACTGTTTTTTTGAAAGTGTTGCTACTTTCATAATAACATGGTATTTTTAAATGTCAGAAAATACGAGTAAGTCAGTTGAGAAATTCACGAGTTAGCGAAAGCACGTCTTTTAATTATATCTGCTCATCCTACGTTCCCATCTAAGTCAACATCCTGGAAGAACGGTTAGTTATCATACTACACAAAGACTTACGCCAGCCTCATTAATACGTAGGCAAAGTATTTTGACCCCACTTCTGCTATCAAAATCTCACAAAATTGTCATAGATGACTAATTGACGTGATTAGAATGTAGTGAAGCTAACACTCGTTTGCCTCTTTTATAAAAAAAAAATCTTATACATACAGAGAAAAAGATAAGACGGTAACATAAATCACACTTATGTACAGTAATACCAGTTAAATTGTTCCATCATGTGCAGCATTGCCCTATTTATGAAAATTGCCCACAAAAAACGGTAAAACGCACCATAATCATCACGGCGCCGTCTTAAGTAGATGAACAGGGTCGTAACGGGCGCGTGGGCGCACGTGATGTCAATACAAATAGGCTGTTTCAAGTTTCTCGAAGATTTGACGACCTTATATTATCCAATACTTCTTTATTCTATATTAGATTTTGTCGTTCTAATTATTGTCTCAGACAAACATATTATACGTACATAGATGTTGATTTTCTTTGTCAATCATTCGACCACTAATTCTATTTCTTCATTTTTATAATATGTACATAGATACACACATCAAAAAAGTCTAAGCAACACGCATGATTTACAGAAACTGCATGTTTTATTAATCGATACTTTATTTTTTTCTTAGAAAAGTAGATTGGTAAACAATCTTTTTTGTTCTCGGAAACATATACTGGCTGATTTTAAAAATAGACCCTTTTCGGTTGTTTTGCTTTCATTAAAATAAAAGTTAATTATTTTTTCCCGATTTCATGTGTTTTCGTTGCTTGATAAATTTGGTATTTATCGCACTTTTATCATTTTGAGATATACAGTTTTTGAAAAAATTGAGTGGTGAGTCATTTTTTATGTTATGGAGCGACGCCATTTTACTGCTGATAAAATGCAGAGAGCTGTAGGAATGCTACAAGCGGGAAGAAATCAGTCCCAGGTGTCTCGGCATTTTGGTGTCAATAAGAGCGTGATTTGTCGTCTTTGGCAGCGTTACGTTAATACAGGGGATCCTGCTGAGCAGCACCCAGGACGTGGAAGCAGTACAACTGCTCGACAGGACCAATACATACAACTGACTGCAAAACGTCAGCCGATGATAACTGCCCGGGAGATAGGTTTAAAGCTACAATTCTCAAGCGGTGTTGTTGTTAGCCGTGAGACCAAACCGTGAGAAATAGGCTGCATGAATACGGTCTACGAGCACGACGCTCAATTAGGTGCCCACCTATACGCCACCCGTCGAAACGAATGGTGCAGGGAACACTCGACATGGACCCAGGAACAATGGGATAAAATTTTATTTTGTGATGAGTCCCGGTTTGGATTTAGGTCTGATACGAGAAGGGTAAGAGTGTATCGTCGTCCCGGAAATGCTGAACGGCTGAGATTCGTCCAGTAAGTGCACCCTTACAGTGGCTCCACAGTGATGGTGTGGGCAGGTATTATGAAGAACAGATGAACTGAGCTCGTTTTTGTAGATGGCAATATGAACGCTGAAAGTTAAGTTGAAGATGTCCTCTGGCCTTATGTTCACCCATTTGTCACTCATTTGCACAAAGTCTTGGCTCAGATTTCACGCTGATGCATGACAATGCGCGTTCGCACACAGCTCCGGTAGACCAGAGAGTACTTGGCAATGGAAAACAACCGGGTATTGCCGTGGCCTGCACAATCGCCACACCTCAATCCCATCGAGCACGCATGGGACATGCTCCAGAGACATGTTCTAGAGAACCTGGACGGAGTGTCGACAACCCAACAACTGAAAGACTTGTTAAAATTACATTGGGACCGATTTCCGCAGGATCAGATAAACAATCTTATAAATTCAATAAAAAATCGCTGCCGACAAGTTTTAAACAACAGAGGCGGTCACACTTTGTATTGAATTACCAAATAATTAAAAAAATGTCGTTATTTAATTTTGTAAAACATGAAAAGTTTCATTTCGTTTTAACTATATTTTATACTACGTATGTTACGGTACACATATTATTAATTACTGTGATTAAATGGACAATTGAATGAAGGATTTTGTTGCTTTAGTCACTAATGGGTCAAAAAATGCTTAGTTATTATTTATAAAAGAAATATAAATATATTACAATAGTTAAAATTGTTCAAAAGTTCAAAATCGTACATGTTGCTTAGACTTTTTTGATGTGTGTACATACATAATATCTTCACGCTGTATTCCTACCGGGAGTGCCGGGGTATAGTCAGAGAGGACGGAGCGCCAAGCGACGCGGTCCTTACATACTTCTTTCGCTTCCTCAAATCTCATCTTTCTCTTCACACATTTTCGCCTGGGTATGCGAGTGCTTTTGACATTTCCGTCAGCTAACACTCTAGCTATTTGATCTTCATAAGTTAGCCTTAGTCTTCTTTGGCTTCTTTTACTCCATAGATTTCATTCGTCAGTCTTTTATGACTCATTCACACATTTTTATAATATGTTTGTCGGTGGAAATAATAAATGGCACTCATTTGACTATACTATGGCAAAGCGCGACTTCCGATGACGCGCTAACGGAACGTCGGGGCCGGCGCTGAGTCTGTTAGACTACGGCGGCCGGTGCGATAGCATTTCTCCGACGGATCGTTTGCCATTATTAAATTTCCAATTACCTACGTAATAATTGTTATGAAGAGTTTTCTGTCGTTTGCACATTAACTTTGTCTTAACGTTGTATTTTATGGAGTAGTTCGCCTCTTGTAAGTTTAGGTACCTATTTCTCATGGCTTAGTTGCACGGCACGAATTGCCCCGTGTCTTTCCGACATGTTTATATGTTTCTCGAAGATTTACGGCCTATATTATCGAATACTTCTTAATTCTATATTAGATTTTGTCGTTCTAATTATTGTCTTAGACAAACATATTATACGTACACAGTACATAGTTCATCCATTTTTCTCTTAAAGTACGTACTCCTAAAATATCCTGCTTAAATTCACGCCTTTGTGTCATTTTTGATAAGATTGACTCGTGTCTGAAGTATTGGTTATATGAAACGGTGACTGTATGTAAGAAAATCTACTGCTCGCTTTTGTAACACGACCTCGCAGTAAACTCTGGTGCCGTGTTATTATTGTGTTATACAAGTGAAGGCATTTTTTCAGATTGATATAAAAATAAAAGTAAATATTAGCGTTTAGATACCTAGTATTTATTTCAATAAGCAATAAAGTGACTAGAAAACAATAAATAAAATGGAATTTATAAAATTAGATTAAAAACATTAAAAAAAAATTAGGCTTATTATATTCATTGTTTCCGATTACGGGGATATTTATTACATTAAATATTACATTTATTTCATCTTCTTTTCAAGTTTTTGTTAAGACTAGGGTGATCGAAATGCCGTATAATGAGATATGACTTAGACAATGAAAAGTTGTACTGCAGCTGTAAACTCAAAAAAAAAATTGGGAAGAAAAAATATTCAATTAAACACTTCATTGAATATAATTTACAAAAGCGTTACATTGACCACAAAGTTTCCTTTCGAAGTTACATTTAGTTGATAACCATATGTCTTACTTTTGGAAATATGAAATGAATACTATTGAACAAAATGATTTATTAATTACACATTCTATAAAGTTTATGTAATTGTTCGCTTCAGTTAATTCTCTACACTTTATTGACTACGCTGCGTCCACACGTTGACCCACGGACCAAGAACAAAAACAGAAACCAGCTTATTCGCTCTGACCACCATGTGTCAATCGGACTTTCCTGTCTTTTTCTATCGAGTTGAGTGTTACCACAAGTAAAACAGTTAGTTTTACTACCACTACCTACACTACCACAGTTTTACTACCACAAGTAAAACAGTTAGTTTTACTTGTGGTTACATAGTTAGTTAGTTCAGTTGTATATCGTTGTATGTTCCCTAGTCACGTGCATTAGTTAAAAATCTAGAAAGTCGGTCTACAAAAAAGCGACATTTTGAGGACATGCTTTCAGAGCAAATGCTTCGTCCATTGTGGTATTTGGTCCGAGCGTTGACCGCTAGTGTTGGGTTAGCAGCACGCCAGTAAGCACAATTGTGTCAGCACAGTTTAGGGAAATAGGGGGTGCCTAGTAGAATAAAAGGGCGGTAACACACAAACACAATTACATAATTGAACCGGCCGCGAACCACTATGCTGTGAGGCGCGAGTTGAGAGATTGGTTTTTTATATATTGATCATTCGAAGTTTTATTGTCTATGGCTAACAATATAATGTTTAATTTCGTACGAATAGGTAATTTAAGCTGGTGTATGTAGGTATACTTAGAAAATATATACAATTATTTCGTACTTGTTGCGTGCGAGCGAGGGGACGCATAAAATTTATTTTCCTCTGTTGACTGTCCTCGTCAATGGCGAGTCCTCGTCTCATTCCCTATACACTACACACATCCTCGCCATCAGCGAATTGTCGCCTCATGCACACTTGCACAGTGCGTGCAACTTGCATTGCGCATTCAACACTCAACAGGCACCTCCCTACCTCTCCAGCCACCACAAACGTGCTAACGGACTTTGCTAGCACACTGTGCTAGCACGGTTGCAAAAAGAGGCCCTCGCACGATACTCATTTTTAAAGTGTGTACTCAATTCTATTGATCGCAAGATGTTAACGGCAAGGCGTCAATTTTTCGTCGCTTATTCGACCAGACGTTGACAAGTAGACGCCGCGCCGAGCGGCAAAGTGGTGCTGGTCCAATGCTGTATATATAGTGATTTTAGTTAACGTTGACCTTAGACTCCATGTATAAGATCCATGAGCAAAGCGTTAGTATACCGCATATTTAATTTTTGATACCAAAGTAAACAATTTTCCTACGTCGTTACAAAGACTTAGTGTATTAGTTTCATTTTTCCAACTTAATTTAACCTCAATTAACATCGCAATACTCTTGAAGACAATTAGCTAGCCAGCCTTAATTTTAACATTGTTAGCCTTTAGTTAACTAAATTAAAACTGTGATTCAATAAAGTGCGTTCCTAAAGTTCACTTATCAAAGTTGCTCGTACAACGTACACTAGTTAGTAACAATACTGGACATCTGAACTAGTGTTGGGGACGATTTATCTTTTTTCTGAATGCAAATGATTTGCAAATGGACATTGAAAATGGACTTGGGCATTATTGAACTGGTCCCTTGACGTGATGGTAAATGCGAAAGTTTGTGAGCATGGATGTATGTTTGTATGGATGTATGGATGTTTGTTACTCTTTCACGCAAAAACTACTGAACGATTTTGATGAAACTTTACAGTAATATAGTTTATACATCAAAATAACACATGGGCTGTAATTTATACGAATACGAAGTCGCGGGCAAAAGCTAGTTTCACATAAAATAATATAAGAAACTGCAAGCGATCTCATTCTATGCTTGGAAATTATTTTAGAAAAAATACTGATAAGCGCTAATAGTAATACCATAAACCATGACAAGAGTTTTTACAATTTTCGTATGTCTGTATGTTGTCGGATACATCACGCGAATTTACTATATGAAATGAAATGGGATTTCCAATTTTTGGAATGTAACTCATAAAATTGTTTAATTACAAGGGCTGCTATTTATGTATCCGGATTAACAAAGTGAAACAAACATATAGCATTTATTATAGTTTTATTGCTTTTCAAAATATTCACCATGATGATTGATGCACTTTTGCATGCGTTGGAACCAATTTTCATAGCACTTTTTCCATTCGGATTGAGGTATCTCCAAAACGTGCATTTTGAACGCATCAACAGCCTCTTCACGGCTCGAAAAACGTTGACCACGTAATTTATTCTTCACGGTTGGGAATAAATAGAAGTCGTTGGGGGCCAAGTCGGGGCTGTACGGCGGATGACCCGTTAATTCGATCTTTTGATCTTCCAAATACCGAGTTGTTTCGGCCGATGTGTGGCAGCTAGCATTGTCATGATGAAGAAGGTTCTGCGTTGTCGGTTGTTCTTTCTTATTTCGTCAAAGACTTCTGGCAAACAAATGGTCGTGTACCATTCAGAATTAACCGTTTTACTATCCTCTAGTGGCACTGTAGCTACATGTCCATTTATACCAAAAAAACAAGCGACCATTTGCTTCAAAGTGCTTTTTGAACAAATGACTTTTGTTGGGTTCGGCTCATCTTGGAACACCCAAACCGTTGATTGTTGTTTAGTTTCAGGATCATACGCATATATCCAAGATTCGTCACCTGTGTAAATATTATAGACAGCTTTTGACGCAACCTGATTGTACTTTTGTAACATTTTTTCACACCAATCGACACGAGCCCATTTTTGGTCAATTCTCAAGTTGTGCGGAATCCAACGTGAACAAATTTTTTTTACAGCTAAATGTTCGTGTAATATTTTATATATACTCGTCATACTTATGCCCAGAGACGCCTCTATCTCGCGATATGTAACATGACGATCTTGCATTATTAGTTCCCGCACAGCATCAATATTTTGAGGTACAACAACCGATTTAGGGCGACCTTCTTTAACTTCGTCCGTGAGCACAGACCGCCCACGATTAAACTCACTAAACCAGTGATACACAGTAGTTTTCGATGGTGCTTCGTCCCCAAAAGTCGAAGTGAGTTGATCAATGCACTGTTTTTGAGTTAGTCGTAATAAATCATAGTAAGAAAATTTTCACGACTTAAATCCATGGTGATAAAGACTCGCAATTTTCAAAATGACGCCACAAAAGATAAACAAATGACAGCTACATGAAACAGATTGTATTCTTCAGCCAAAGAGTTCCATTTTTAAATGTTATAATTACTTTTTTAATATTGTTCTGTAACTGGTCAGTTACGGATACATAAATAGCAGCCCTCGTATGTCGTATTGCGAGTCACTATGACCTGAACCTGTAAAAGGAGTATCAATATAGAAATATGTAACGATACCGAGACTGGTATAGGCTAGGTAATAATTTGTGTTCAAAAAATGAGACTAGCTAGTTATGCTAGTAATTTGATTAGATATTAATTATAAAAGTGATGCAGACTTTTGTTTCAATGGAAATCACTCGATTTTATATAAATTTTTGTTACGACACTAATGTTTTTGAGTCAGGATGTCATAATTACAATAAAGACTAAACGAAACCCCGAACTTAACAATAACTGTTATAGATGTCACATCACTATGCGGCGAAACGACAGTGACAAACAGATTATTTAAAAAAATTATGTTCGTAATTTGATTTTTCCGGGAATTGGACTTGGGTTCTTCGGTTTGGAAGATTTTCTGTAACCTTAAACAGGTTACAAATTCCAAAAAGAATATTGATATAATATATAAAATACCTACTGCGAACGCGAGTAGAAATCTATTGCGAATAGTTCAAAGTCGTGAATATTCCAACGCGTGGATAGGGTTTAGTAGCCTTCCAACCAATCACCGTAAAGATAAAACAAAGCTAACTTCACTGATTTGTATTCCGCTTGCTTCCAACTGTTCACGAAAGTTTATTGCGTACTGCGAACCGCTAATTTCTGAAGCAAATGTTTTGTGAATTGAGAAAAATAATAAAGAGGTCCACAGAACACTGTTGTTTTACTAACGGCTTGCCACGGTTTTGCTCAGATGTAAATATATGACGGAAAGAAATAGCTACAGTTTTTATGGAGACCATTATTTGAAGACATCAGATAAAGTAATTTGGTGGAGTAAGAGATGGCGTGACAGTCGTCGCAGGATAATAGTTGAAAGAGTAGGTTGACGTTTTGGATCCAAATGGTGTCACATAGCAAATATAACTGTACAGAGACTCAATTTTCTATCAGCGTCTATAATTCATATCTATTTCAAAGAATTGTCCAAACATGAAGTATTTTTTATAGAAAAAAAATTGTTATTCAAAATTTTGTTTAGATTCCACTTAAAGTGATCATAGATTCATATCAAACGTTTTTAAAAAATGTACATTAACTGCCTTCTTCGAATGAAAATTAAGGAATGTGCCTATTTTTTAAGGATACAAGATGTTTCAAAATTAAAACACTGTAAGTACAAAATAATTATCCTTTACTAATCAAAACTCTAGTACAAAAGTAATTTCATTAATACGGTACAAACTACTATATCTAAGTATAATTAAATTTGATAGTTATTGATGTCGGTACCAAGCCGACCTGTCTACTATCTGTTGTTGCAGTTACCGTAAAATTTTGTTATAGGTATAATAAATTGTATTATATTTATGAACTTATTTGTGTACTTCAGTTTTGATTAGTAAATAATAATTATTATTTAGTAGTTCGGCTTAATTTTTTTCTTAAACAGTTATTTAGTTTTATTATTTATTTTAGTTTTAGTATTATTATATTTAGTTATTGCAGATCCAGCTAAAGTCTGGAAGTTCCTTAAATCAATGGGAGTGAGAAAAAAGCGACAGAACGTTGCTCCTATAAACTTAGATATTAATTCTTTAAATAATTATTTTACTTCGCCTGAGTTTGATAGGACAACTAAACTAAGTACACTGAATTCTCTTTCAAATCTTTCTACTCCCGACTTTTCATCATTTACGTTTAGTCAATTCACTGATTATAATGTTAAGAAGAGTATATTATCAATTACCTCTGATGCTGTTGGCGTGGATAGTGTTAGTAGAAAAATGATTTTACCTGTCCTCGATGAAGTTCTTCCTGTTATTAGCCATATTCTTAATCAATCCATTTCTAGTGGTACTTTTCCATCCTTATGGAAAGATGCACAAATTATTCCAATTTCTAAAAAACCTAACCCTACATCTATTACTGAATATCGTCCCATTTCAATATTACCTTTCCTATCTAAAGTTCTGGAACGCCTAGTCTATAATCAATTAAATAATTTCCTTACCGTAAATAATTTGCTAAATCCATATCAATCTGGTTTTCGTTTTGGACACAGCACGACTACAGCATTAGTGAATATTGCAGACGATATTCGATCGGGAATGGAGAGTCGCAATCTCACTGTAGTCTCGCTCCTTGATTTCATCAATGCATTCAATACAGTGGATTTTGATGTCCTCCTCAGTATATTACGTTCTATTAACATATCCCCTGACGCAATTGAATGGTTTCGTAGTTACCTGTTTGGACGCCGGCAGCGGGTGCGCATTGGAGATTCCCTCTCTTCCTGGAACGGTACTACTGCCGGTGTTCCGCAAGGAGGCGTTTTATCTCCGTTACTCTTTGCTATATTTATTAACTCTATCTCTGACTGTTTACTCTCACCTTACCACCTTTATGCAGATGATTTACAAATCTACTCCCAGGCTTCTATTAACGAGTTGTCGCTAGCAATAAATAAAATAAATTTAGACCTTACGCATATTGGTAATTGGAGCAAATCTTTTGGATTGAGGGTAAATCCGGCTAAAACTCAAGTCATAGTCATTGGTAGTCCCAGATTAACCTCCAAAATCAACTGGTCACAAATTCCATCTGTTGTTTTTGACAACATAAATCTACCCTACAGTGACTGTGTAAAAAACTTAGGGATATACATGGACGCAAGTTTTACCTGGAGCGCCCAGTTGAATGAGGTTAGTCGCCGAATGTTTGCTTCTGTTGGGTCGTTAAGAAGACTGCGTAATTTTCTTCCAATTGCTACCAAAATTGCGCTTGCTCAGTCTCTGCTTATATTAGATTATGCTGACGTATGTTACCTTGACCTTTCTGAAGAGCAACTTAACAAACTTGAACGGCTTCAAAATTTTGCCATACGTTTCATATTTGGATTGTGCAAATATGATCACATATCCGCTTTTCGCACTCAACTCAAGTGGTTGCCGATTCGTCTTCGCCGGAATGCCCATATTCTTTTCTTACTTTATAACATCCTGTTTAATCCTACTGCCCCTCTGTACCTTAAAAAGCGTTTCAAGTTTCTTTCTGAAACTAATACTAGATTCTTGCGATCATCGGAAAATTTGGAATTGGAAATTCCTAAACATAGTACTACATTTTTGGCTAAATCTTTTACTGTGGAGGGTGCGCGTTTGTGGAATTCATTGCCAGTAACTATAAGACGTACACAATATTTAGACTCCTTTAAACGTCTGGTGAAAGAACATTACTTGTCAATGTGATTTTTTTTTTTGCTATATGTATATTCATGTGCTACATGTCAAGTGCTGTCAAACTGACTGTACAAACATACTGTCAAAGTGACTATATTAATTATTTATTTTACAAAAGAAGTATTGTCATTATGAGTTGTAGTATTTATTGTGTTGTGTGTGTATTTATGTATGTAGTGAATGCCTATTTATTTGTGTATATGTGTATATATTATATATAATGCTGTGTATATGTATAAGTGTGTCGTATATGTTTGCAGCAAAACCCACCTTTTCGGTTATTTCCGACTAAACTTTCCATCCCTAGGTTGTCTGGAAGAGATCGCTGTTGGCGATAAGACCGCCTGTTGTATTTTACTTTGTACATATTGTATTAACTTTTATGTCTATTGTTTTGTGTGCAATAAAGTATATTATTATTATTATTATTGTTTACTTTTCTCTTTCGAGTGGCCTTGTCTTAAATAAATAACGAGCGAATCTGCAACTAGTTAACGAAACAAATAAGAGAATCGAATCGTCAAAATGCATAGCAGTATTCCATTATCACATGTTAATTTTTATGAGTCCTCTCTAGACATAATATATCCTTTCAAATAAAAAACGAATCATTAAAATCAGTGCACAAAGTCGAAGATATCGCGTAAACAAAAACGAAAATAAATTAAAAAAGGATCTTCTTTTTTTGGAGTCCGTTAAAAATAAACTGCATCTTGTGCATTTACGAGCGAGTTGTAAAAACAACGGCGGTATAAAATTATATTTCTTACCCGGTTTATACGTCCTACGAAATATATTCTGAAATAGCTCAATAATGCCGAAAGAATATTGGCGTAACGTTTCCTTCGCGTATATGTGTGACACACAGCACGTAAGAACGGACTTGAAGTAATATGCTAGTAACAAACTCACAAGATAGGAGGCGTGGAGTACAAAACACTTCCGACTCAATTTTTTTTTATTAAGGTTCTGTAGTTAAAATGACAAACGCTGAACCTTTATGGCTACGTCATGTCTGTCTGTCCATCCGTACGTATTTTACGAATATAGCTGATTTATTGTGAAGACGCAAACCAGTACAAAAGTGAGTGAGTGAGCACAAAAAATATGTGTGCTTATCACGCGATAGAAGTGAAAACTTACATGATATTATTAACAAACTCTACAAGATTTCATTTAAAAATTAATACATAAATACATACATATCTTCACGCCGTACCCCCAACGGGGTTTACGCATTATTAAAAAAATAATACGAGACCAAATAATAAATTACTAATCACAATTATAATTCCTAATCAATACAGATCACAAAATACTACTATCGAAGACATGCTCTTAACAATAATAGACAATAATTAAGCGCTTCATGATGACGTCATTTCTGCGAGAAGTGGTGGAATTCTGCTAACAATATTCTAATTTTAAAATATAAAAAACGAGTGTGAGAGAGAGCCGAGTATATTAGATTCAGCGTCACCGACCCGAGCGTGACTGTCAGTTTCGTTTACTGTACTTTGAAATCACATTTTTCGAATCTCTTTCTATATTAAAAAAAATAATTCCTTGGAACACATCCAAAATATGGTTAATTAGTAAAAAACGTAAGGTTAAGTACGTTGAATATTAGATACACTGTTAAAAGCACGGAGGAACATTGAGTTATACTGCCTTAAAAACTATGAAATAGTTTTCAGGTGGGATGAAAAACATAGAGAAAAAGTGAATAAATAATTATTCAGTGTTGATACGAATTGATACTATTGTAAATATTAGACTTATATTCGCTGTTTGTATAGAAATTTAGTCAAAGTTTTCGCTATAAATTCTACGTCGTTTGTCGTATGACATGAACAGTTTGTATATAAGCGAAACAATAAACGATCTATCTATCGGTGTTATTATTTCCTCGCTAAGTATAAAGGTTTAATTGTAACAACTAAAAATATCATAAATTCGTAGTAAAAATTCACAATAAATTGAACACGATTCATATGCCTCTCTGTATAGTATAACACATAGGGTTAAAACAGAGCAAGAAATTTTGCTCCACGCATTTCACATCTGACATCCGTATACGCAATACGGCTCCTGGAAACAAGCGATCTGGAGAGCGAGAAGGCAATATAAGAAAGATATGAAGCGCGCTCACTCCGACTTACGTGTTGTTACGTATTATAAACAAACCTAACAGGTAACGTTTTTCTCAAACTACACTCCGCTGATACCTACGAAGAAAAATATACAGTCATATTGGATAAGAAACATAATGGATAATGCCATAATAAGTTGCAGCTCTTATCACAGTGTGTCAAACGAATTTCTATAACATTGAGCGTAACCACGAGTAAAACTATCATACGCGATAGCTACCGTGAGTATGGCAACTTTGCACTGTCAATGTAATTCATGTCAGCTTATGATTGACTTCACATACTGTACTGAATTAATTATTTGCAAAATACTGTTAAATCTAGTGTTTTCGTTACTAGTGTTTACAAAAACAAAAATAGGTCATACTCAGCTGTGTATCGTTGATCCTTCCCTAATCACGCACATTAGTAAAAATCTAGAAATTCGGTCAACGAGAAAAGAACTCGTTCTTAGAGCAACCGCTTCGTCCATTTCGATTCATGGTCCAAGGGTCTAAACATTGAACAGTGTTTGGAATGTGACGAAATAATTAAATTGAATACAGAAATTGTGCACGAATTTCGAAATAAAGTGACAAAATACATAAACATAATCTGTAAAACACATGGAGAAATATTAAACAATATTGAACAATATCATTAAGTTTTCCATGGCAGTGTGTAAGACAACGTAAGCGGCGCTCATCAAAATTCAAGAAAAAAACTCCCGGGAAATAAGTTTTTCTCTTTCTTTAAATGAAAAGCAGGTGTTGTTTCTACTTTGCTTTCAAAGTGCTTTCTTTTGTATGGTAATGTTGCCACGGTTCTCTTTTGTTACGAAGTTAAACGTCCATTAGAGGCACTTGTGTTATTGAAGTTTTGGATATTAACTGTGGTGGGCGGTGATGGACGTACGGCTTAATCTGGGGGGGGGGTGAATCGGCCAAATACCCAGAGCACATACATAATAGGTAAGTCAAAGTTAAAGTCGAATGTAAACTCAATCGCAAGACATTTTTGAAGGTCAAATATACCTTCGGTTTGAAAAGAAAGAAAGAAATCCTGCGCACTGAGAGGAACCGACAAAAACTCAGGTATCATTTTTAACATCATTCTATATATAATAGTTATTTTAAGCCTGTAAATGCATGTGTAGAGAAAATTATTCCCGTACTATTTGTTTTTCCCGTATTATTTTCGTTTTAAATGTAATCGCTAATTTTATAGCATGATTTTCCAATCAGTGTACTTTTAGTAACAGTTTAAATCTATTTTTAACCGACTTCAAAAAAAGAAGGAGGTTCTCAATTCGTCTGTATGTTGTTTTTTTTTTAATTTTCTTTTTGTATGATTGTTACCTCATAACTCCGTCATTTATTTAACCGATTTTGAAAATTCTTTTTTCATTTGGTAGGTAATACTTCACAGGTGGTCCCATTTAACTTTCACCGATATTGGAGCATGGACTTCGAAGATAAACTAAACAACACGACCTGGTCATAACCTTTATTTATATTGATAATTCTCTTGTACATCGTTGCGCTCCGGAATTAGAAAGAAGTTAATTGCAGACCTGCCCTAGATATTTATTTAAGTCAAGATCACTCAAAAGGGAGAAATAAAAAAAATTTATTAAAAAAAATTAAACCGCCATCAAAAAAAACATTGAAAAGTATAAAATAACTGTCCTTTACTAATCAAAACTTAAGTACAATTAAAATAACTTTATAAATATGACACACATACCTATATAATTAAATTTGACAATTATTGAAGGTGCCAAATCAATGTGCAACAACAGAAAGTCTATTAGTTTGGTAGGCTTGGCACCGACTTCAATAACTGTCAAATTTAATTATATAGGTATCTGTGTCGTATTTATAGTTATTTTAATTGTACTTAAGTTTTGATTAGTAAATGACAGTTATTTTATACTTTTCAGTGTTTTTTTTGAAGGCGGTTTAATTTTTTTTAATATTTTTTTTTCTGTTAATTGAGTTATTTCTTAAGGAATTTTATTACAAAATTGAAAAGAGTTGCCCTAAAATGAGGTCGAATGGATAATATACTAGGGCAGCGGGTTAAACAAACTAGCCGAATAATTTTATTTATTAGAAAATTAAATTCGATTTGTTGTTATTTGTTATACGCCATGCCATGAGGTCTTCCGAGGTTAAAACGGAGTCACTGGTCTAAACGGTTTCTTAGAAGAACCTGGCCGATGTGCATATAATTTGGTCTGCTGGAGGTACAGACAACATCTTGGCCTCAATCGCCACTGGTCGCTACAGAATTATCGATAAACTTTTTACCAGAGATATGGAAAGATCATCACAAAATACAGAAAATTTGAAACAAAAACTGAATGCAATAGTATTGTTACGAGTTGTGGGTAATAAGATGCCGGTTTAGGGTGCAAAGAGGTTATTTTTCCTTCGTACAAGCACATGTCAAGAACACGAGAACTTAATTACGGAGGTTCCTAGTCTTCGTAGCCGCCCTTTGAAGAAGATACTCGAGGTACTTCGAGGTAGGTAGGTAGGTATCTCTTCATTGCTTAGTTCATCCGCAAGGGTGACACCGCTCAAATTTCTAAGAGATTGCATTTCTACTGCATTTAACTTACTTTCACTCGATTTCCGGCAAATCCATGCCTCACTACCATACAATAAAGTTAGAAACAACACCGCATTGTGTATGGCCATTTTGACTGAGTTAGATATATTCACACTGCCTACTAATGCGGACAGAGCACCGTTCACTTTATTGCAAGCTGCTACCCGTCTCTTCACATCCAACTCACATCTTCCGTCCTTCGAAAACGCACTCCTCAGATATACAGTTTTATTCACTTGTTGTATACATTTTCCATTTACCCATATTTCATACTTTATTTAAAGATCTTCCCTTCCAAACACCAGAACATTAGTTTTGTTCACATTCATATTCAGTCCCTTCACTTCACAGTCTTCTTTCATGCACGTAACTAGTGTCAGCAAGTTATCTTTCAAAGTTTATAAGTTCAAAAACACTTTGTAATTGGGTTTCCTTGAATGAATTGATTTGACTTTGACTTTAACCAAACCAATTTGTATTTTAAAAGATCGTAGGACCAGTTTCAGGTGAGAGGGGAACGGCCGAGTCGAGACAGAGTATCATATATTTATACAGGTAATATATCTTTCATTTCTTATAAGCATTTTCTTTGACGGTACGCCAATATCTCACTCGATACTTCATCGAAATTAAGGACCGAGACATCAATGAACAATATTTGAAAAACGTTTTGAAATAATTTTTTAAATTCAAGAATTCAGGAAAATTCTCAAAACACAGTAGAATTGTCCCTTGGACAACTGAAAATGTTTTGTCTCCTGGACAAGTTGTCTAAAGTAGAAAAATATATAGGAATGTTGTTCAATTTGTAGGATAGACAAGCCGTTACTCGCCCGCTTTTCTGGGCGTGAATGAATATTTTGGGAATTAAAAAATAAATAGCCTAAAACCATCTACAAACGATTCCGCGTCGATTAGTCATAGTCCCATACCGATACGTTCAGTAGTTTTCAAATGATTGCATGACAAAGAAAAGCATTTTCGTTTTATATATATAAGATATACATTTTTATATATATCTGACTACCCCGTTAGGGATACAGCGTGAAGATATGTTATGTTATATATAAGATATTATGATAGCGTTATGATTAATACAATATTTATGCTTGTATTAATAAGTAACTTATGTTTTCCTAGTAGTTTTTGTAAGGAATTCAGGAACAGTACTGAGACAAAAATAGTTCATTGATCTTTATAATGTCTTAGCAACTCCGACAAATAAACAAAAAGAAAACAGTCGCCCTCTAGTAGAGCGCCACTGTGTTCGTGACGTCATCGAGGAGAACGGCTGACGGCTTATTCCCCACTACCGCTGCGAGATTATAGCATAAAGTGTTCGAATATAAATTAATTAATTAGTAATTGATAATTAAAGTAACGTTTGGGGTACTCCATTGCTGTAGATATCTAACTTACTCTTCAATTCTATTGTAGATTACAAATATAATTACGTCATAATCATAACACAAATGTTATGTTAACGATAATACCATTCAAATTATATTCATTATTCAACGCTAAAATGCCGACACCAAAACAGGCAAAACTTTCCTTATAACATAATATTTACTCCAAGACTAGACTAGAACTATTCACAACATTTAAAATTATTTTGATGGTACACGTAAACTTATAAAGGAAATTTACATAGGTCTCGCAAACTGTGTAAAATGCTGATGGTTTTCCTCTGCGGATACATCCGAGATCATATACGCTTTAGCTTAGTGTTAGTTTTTGTAACCATCTGTGACACTTGTGACATTTTAATGGCAAAAGTGGTGTTACAACGATTTCAATGTAATACTAAATCGAGTGTTCGAAACAATAGCTATGTCCACTCTACTGGAATGCAAACTTTCGCGTTTTATGACATTGTTGTTATCGGTGTGAAATATGTGAAAGACAAAGGGTGAAATATGGGTAAATGGAAAATGTCTAGAACAAGTGAACGAAATTGTATATCTGGGGAGCGCGTTTTCTAGGGATGGAAGATGTGAGTTGGATGTGAAGAGACGGGTAGCAGCCGGCAATAAAGTGAACGGTGCTCTGTCTGTATATCTAACTCAGCCAAAATGGCCATACACAATGCGGTGTTGGTGCCAACTTTATTGTATGGTAGTGAGCCCTGGATATGCCCGAAATCGAGTGAAAGCAAGATAAATGCAATAGAAATGCGATCTCTTAGAAATATGTGCGGTGTCACGCTTGCGGACAGGATAAACAATGAAAAGATACGTAGTATGATAGGGTTGCACAACAGTGTTGTTGTAAAAATGAAGAAAGGAATGCTTAGATGTTTCGGGCACATGGAAAGAATGAGTGATGAAAGACTAACGAAGAAAATCTATAGGGCGAAAGTGAGTATTAAAAGAAGCCAAGGAAGACCAAGGCTGACTTATGAAGATCAAATAGCTAGAGTGCTAGCCGACGGCAATGTCAAAAGCACTCGCATGCCTAGGCGAAAATGTGTGAGGAGAATGATGAGATCTGAGGAAGTGAAAGAAGTATGTAAGGATCGTGACGCTTGGCGCTCCGTCCTCTCTGACTTAGGGACACGGCGTGAAGATATGTTATGTTATGCTCTTATCGGGTAAAAAAGGTTGCATTACCGTAATGAGAAGTCAAAAAGCAACGATTCGTAAACGTACATAATGTATTTATGAGTTGAAACAAAACTAGATGTGTGCACATGTATTATAATATAGATTATGTGGTAGAGCCATGCTGCATTGCAGCACGAATTGGGCCGGCTCGGCCTATGAAATACTACCCTCGCACAGAATATCGGCGTGAAATAACAGCATCTATTGCTGTTGTGTTTCGTTCGGTGAGTGAGAGTGTCGGTGGCCCATCTCCCCCCTCCCTCTCCTTTCCCTAAAGACCAGCAACATACCCGTGGTTCGAGTGGTTCAGGTGTCCATGGGTGGCGGTGATCACTTTCCATCGGATGGCTCGCATGCTCGTTTGCCCTCTCTTTCATAAAATATATATACAAGGTTATTTCAAAAAAAAGTACCCATGACGAGCAAAAATGTGCATTCTACAACTGCGCCAAAAGTCAATAGTTGTGGTGTAAACCTCAAAATTTAAAAAAAGTGAATGTGAGGCAACCCTTATATCAGCGTTTTTAAACATTTGGAATGTAGGGCATAATATTAGGGTTGTACATTTTTTTTTATCATATTTTTTGTATGGACAACAAAATAAATGTATCCCGTAATTATTATATCTCCAATATAGCAGCCAACATTGACACATTGAAACCCTGACGGATTTATACCTTTCACAATAACCTTGTACATATTAGAATATAGTATACACATGTAAAGTACACTATGTCTTTTCCCAGGGCTTGATCTGTCTGTATTCTAAATTTCATCGAAATCGGTCTGCCAGCTTAGTCGTGAAAACGTAACAGACAAATAGTTTCATCTAAAGTTCAACCCGTCTCGCCCTTTTGCATGTGGAACTTTACAAAAACGTGAAAAACCTGTGTCATTTTTCAGTGTCGGTCGGTGAGTGAGCGATATTTCGCTTTTATATATATGGAATGTATTAAAAAAGTTCATCAGCCATAAAAAAGAATCGGCTCACTGGTGTACCGACATGGACCAGCCGGACAGAGAGGCATGATGACAGATTTTGAAATCTCCTTCTATAATGTAGGTACACGTCTATTATTTCCGAAGGAAATATTATTTCAGCAATAAACTAAGTTTTAACGCCAACTATTGCAATTTTTTCTACGTAATTTGAATTAAGCGCGTAAACGCTAGTAGGTGTGATGGCGTCCGCTTATGACGTCACGCCTAGGTAAATATTGTTTTACATTACGTTATTAGGGTAACATTCACACATTAGATTGAATACAAAAGTTATATTTACCTAGGCGTGTCGTCATTCGCTCTGATTGATGTTTCAATTAACACGGTCGATTGCAGTATTTTATACTTTTATTTTATTAAAAATATTATTAATCTCAATGTCTAAATTAAAACTGAGTCGTTATTTGGAATCGTTTCAACATATATTTTTCTCTAAAACCATTTATTATTTGATTCTTTAATACCGTCATACCTATTACGCGGCACTTTATTGTGATGAAACAATTTAGGTTATTGTACAGCGGTACACGAAAAATGTAACTAAATGCTGAGGGTAGTAAAGAAATGACTCATTTCTTTACTACCGTTGAAATGTATACTATACTACATATACTACTAGCGACTCGCGCCGGCTTCGAATAGGTGTAATGTAAATACTATTTCCTCGTATTCGTCTAAAAAGCTTTCCAAACTCTACATAATTTGTATCAATTTTTTTAAACATTAAATTGGAGACTATCCGTATAATATAGACATGCTATCGTTTTAGTATTCCTAATAAAGAGGAACAATGCCATCATACATTGTTTTGGAATAAGACAGCATTTTCGATGAAAGCTCTCAGTCGACTTGATTTTTTCCGACATTTGGAACTAGTGTCGTCATATTTCAACAAATTAACACAAAACAATATTAAACTATACGTATAAACGTTTTTCTTGAATCACTCTATCTATTGCGTAGTTTAAAAGATCTAAGCGTACATACAGAGGGACAGATGGCGGGAAGCGACTTTGTTTTATACTACGTACTTACGATCCGCTCTGGCTTCGCGCGGGTGCAATGTATCTACATTGTGGTGTCACTGTGGAGTGATTAATAATATTAGTATTATGGTTAGACTATACTACAGAATGTCTTCGAAAAAGAAAGGTTTTAATCTTCTTAATTATATATCGTTCTGAAAGTCGCACTAATAAGTGCGGTTTATAGTGTCGCGCTGAAAAGCAAGTTTTTATTTTTATTTTCCTTGCTGGTGAGCTCCGATAAACGCATATAATCGCTGCAAATCGTACAATCCTATAGGGCGAGGCGCGGCCTTCGACGCGCTATTTAGTTTTGTTGGGCGATAGTTTTAATTCTACGATATTTCATAAGGTATTAATTTAAATTGTATAGTGTTAAAGGCAATTATTATGTACATGAAATGCTTATGGTAACTAAAGTATTTAATTTGATAAGGACAAATGTCGTATCCGTCTAAATAGCTTTCCAAACTCCACATAATTTGTATCAATTTTTTTAAACATTAAAATGGTTATAGAAAGCCATCCGTATAATATAGACATAATATGCCATCTCTGACTTTTTTGTAATCCTAATAAAGAGGAACAATTCCATTATACATTGTTTTGTTATATTTCAAAAGAATAAGATAACATTTTCGATGAAAGCTCTCAGCCAGCTTGATTTTTTCCGACATCTTGAACTATTATCGTCATATTTCAACAAATTAACACAAAATAATATTAAGCTATACGTGTAAACCTTCCTTTTGAATCACTCTATCTATTGATGAAAACCGCATAAAAATCCGTTGCGTAGTTTAAAAAATCTAAGCGTATAGAGGGACAGACGGCGGGACGGCGACGACTTTGTTTCATACTATGTATAGATATATAACGTACTAGCAAACCCGAGCCGTTTCACTGGGCGTTAGTTAAAGTTAAAATAAATTAAACCGTTTTTATAATTATTTTGATACTGCAAAAAAAAAACAAAAAAAAATTTACTGATCCGATGGCTACCAAACTTTACAGGAACACCCGCTAGGCCAATCTGAAGATTCCCTGAAAATTTCATCGAAATCGGTCCAGCCGTTTCGGAGTCCATAAGGAACATACATACATACATACATCGCCTTTTATATATATATAGATAGAAGATAGATAAATTAAACAGTTTTTATAATTATTTTGATACTGCAAAAAAAAAACAAAAAAAAAATTCTACTAATCTGATCGCTACCAAACTACAGGAACACCCGCTAGGCCAATCTGAAGATTCCCTGAAAATTTTATCGAAATCGGTCCGGCCGTTTCGGAGTCCATAAGGAACATACATACATACATACATGCATACATCGCCTTATATATATATAGATTACGAGTATATGAACGTTTTAGTGACGCCGATATCTTCTACTGGTTCTTTCCAAAACTTAAAGCACATTATATAATAATATATAGAGCAGATCTACCATGCTGTACCAAGTGCGCAGGTTCGAATCTTGTAATACTGCCAGACTCTTCTTTTGATTTTTTTTTGATCCGAGTAAAGCTCGGTCGCCCAGGTACTACATCATTAAATGTCAATATTTACAAACTTAAAACTAAATAATATCTTAAATAAAAGACTCCGTCAAAGTTGCCGCTTAGAAAGCTGTCATTGCCTAGTGTGGCAGTAACTGGCAACATTACCTCTTTGAATTGCCAAACTGATTCGTTTGCAAAAGAAGCTACTAACCCGATTATCTCCTTGTTTTTTTATCGTTTATTATGCATATTTCTGCATTAAGTTTTTTTCTACGACCTCAAGTTTTTCTTTTAGACGTCAACACCATTTTTTGTTGTTTTTGTCATATTTTTATCATCTAACGGACACTCCTATTTGTTAAAAACTTATATAAGGGCCTAACCGTGCAATTTAAAATGTATTTTATATTGGAGTCCGAATTTTAGGATTGAAAAAGATAATTCAATTGGACTATATGGATACAAAATATATCCTGTGGTCATAAAAGTAAAAAATAATCATATGATGACACTTGCAAGGTGGTCCCATTTAAATTTCAAAGGCTCTGGAGCTCGGACTTCGAAGATCACCAAATAACACCAGCAACGCAACGTAAACTTCAATAACTGTAAATTATATAAGTAATTTGTAATGTATTTATAAAGTTATTTTGTTGTACTTGAGTTTTGATTAGTAAAGGATAGATATATTGTACTTTTGAGTGTTTTTTTTGAAGGCGGTTTAACTTTTTTTGCAATTACATTTTGTCCAACACTGAGTATATAATAATAACACATGTATAAGAATGCATGCACAATGCATAAGAATTCAACGTTGTCTCAAAATTTCAAGTTAATCTACTACTACTACTACTTTTCCGATTTTTGCGAGCACAAACATACGGAGATTTAATTTTTATATGTACATATGACAAGTAAAAGCTCCCATTATGTTTTAACTTAATTTAAATCCTTTGTTAAATACCTAAATACGTAAACATTGTTTTATCTCTGCTTAGGGGTTTCCACATAATGTCCCTTTTCAAATACTAACGTTTTTACGTTCAAAGTTAACTCCAATTTTAGTTAATTACATAACTTTAATACGCAATTCGCGTTCAGATGTGTCTGTGGAGCAATTGTTTGAAAGTGCGTACCACAGACACTTTATGGCAAAAAAACAGCGATATGTAACTGATTTAAAAAAAAACATAACATAACATATCTTCACGCTATATCCCTAACCGGTATAGTAAATATGTATTTCTCTAATTGTTATATCTTAATATATTTTATAATGTATAATAATCTATAAAATAATGTATAAAATTATAATATATAATGTATAAAATCTTTATCTTGTCATGTATGGGTTTAACATTAAATGGTAATAAGTTTTTTTTTCACTTAATATGTACAATTTTTGATATACATAATTTACATATCTAAATTTCTTTCCAATTTTTTATTTATTGTGACAAATTTCGCATTCGCAATTACGTCTCTATAATTGTAATATGTCTCTGCCAATAAAGTTCTCATGCCAGCGATTTCAGCTAAACAAATTAAGTTTAGAAAAATCTCTTGGCTAAATTCTACGGTTAGTATGCGAGAAGATCAGTTAGTAATATCTAGATCACACTTTCTTTCCCAGGAAGCTTAAAAATTTTGGTTACTTGAATAAAATTTAAACTTATAACGGCGAGTGACATGCAAATCTGCGTCATGGGTGTTATAAAACGGAGCAGTCTGTAACACCTCCTATAAAAATAACAAAAATGGCCGAAGTTCGATTTCGACACGCCCCTGCTGGGTTTCATACAATTTATGTCTATAACATGTATGTTTCGTAACCATTTTCATTACTCAAATGTAATGTTTGTTTCTAACAATTCGTTATTGCGTTCTGTTTGTTCCGCTCCAGTGATGGGGATTTTTAACCAATAGCAGAGCATAATTGTCCATGCTCATACGTTCCGGCCAATGAGATGCCGCCGAGACTCGACATGCCACCAGAGAGATGGTGTTGTACGTTGTAGTCTTCAACTGTCTTCTACACGAACTTGCTACGGCGTGATACAATATAAAGAAGAAATAAATTTACTTAAAACCTGAATCACTCGTGCGAGGAACATTTTCGTCTAATAAATTCGTGTCTGTGTATTGTGAATCTGTTGTTCATCTAAATTGAAAGTGCTGGGCCCAGCCAACTCCACCCTTTGGAATATTCTGGACGGATGGTGTCGGGAACTCCCTAAACCGACGCTGAGGCTATCGAGCGAGGGAACGTACGTGGCTAGAGGTAAGAATTCCTGTTTATTTTGGAGCGGAACATTCGTGGCAGATCTAACTTATTCGTAACTGCCTCCCTAATGTGTCGGTCATCTCGTCACAATGTATTTAGAAAATGGTATAAGTTAAAAGGAATGCTTAGATGGTTTGGGCACAAGTAAGAATGAGTGATGAAAGACTGACGAAGAAAATATACAGAGCGAAAGTGAATGGTAGCTGAAGCCAAGGAAGACCAAGGCTGACTTATGAAGATCAAATAGCCAGAGTGTTAGCTAATGGAAATTTCAAAAGTACTTTATATTTAGACAAAAATGTGTGAGAAAAATGTTGAGATTCGAGGAGGTGAAGGAAGTATGTAAGGACTGCGCCGCTTGGCACTGCATCCTCTTCCATTACCCTGTTAGAGATACAGCGTGGGGATATATAATGTACATATGTACCTACTTAAATTAATTTCTGAAGATAATATATGGGTATTGTTAGTTCCACATTAATTTTGATCACATAAATTACCCACATGTGATATTATAATACATTTTAGTAACACGAAGGTAGAATGGATTTTCTGCGTGTAGTGGGGCTGCATAAAAGCGTGATTTTGGTCTTGTAAGAGTTCAGTTGTCGAGCAGTCGTCGAATAGTCAAGGACATAATAGTTGTGATGAAGAATTCATAGTGTGGTCATAGTGATCAGTGCTTCAGTTACATTTCATATTTAACAGTACATATAAGGGCTAAAGTTGTGGTTTTATTTTTCTTGTAAACTAAGTAATTCTTATATATTCTTGTGATGAATTTCTTAATTTTTAGTTAGGCTTCTTGTCCACGATAAGAATTTTAGCTGGATCCGCATAAGCTGCGCGAGGCCCAGCCCTGGGACTCTCCTCAACTGGTGCGCTGGGTGAGCCTGCACGCCGTGCGCGAGCCGACGTACCCGCGTCCGCCATTCAGCTGAGTTATTGTTACTTTCTAAATATGTACCTCTTTTTACTAACAATAGGTTAAGACATTGCTACTAACACCTATGAATGAAAAATTCGAAATAAAACTATTATTATTATTATTATAAGAACTCTATCTGACATCTTATTATCCATCCATGATAAGATTTTTCAAGGAAGTAGCTACGGTGGAGGCAAAATCAAGCGCGGCCTTAGTAGAACTATTTCGATTATATCGCAAAGACGTGTAAGGCGACTTTGAAAACGAAATAACTTATGATTGTATATTAACAAGTAAATAATATTATTTATTTATTAACCGAAATTTTTTAGCCTTCTAGATGTGTTGTTTTTGCAATTTTTGAAGGAGCACTTTGACACATTCGCTGGTAGCGTTTTCGAATACTACTCATTTGAGTGCACATTTGGGTCGGACATTTTTGGAGCGTTGATTGTGTATCTAGTTTTTTATTTGTGATCGAAGCATAAAGTCTATGCATATGAGTTACATAATCTGCTTAAATTTTAGGTCAGTTAGTTTCAGAGAAAGATGGTCAAATTGAGTTTGAGTATCCATTTTTCTATTAATATTTTAAATTATTAACTAGTGCAAAGTTTGTGTTTTGAGAATGTTCATGACATGTCACATAGTTTCTAAATGAAAGATGGACATACGGTCAAGCGAATGGACCCATGAATGATCTTGAAAAAGTTCCATTTCGTTTCGAGGAACCTTAAAAGAAGGATGGGAAACACAAACAAAGGACGTGGTTGTTTACAGTTAGCTAACAATAACAGTGTTCCTTGGCAACGCATTAATATTTCTCTTTTATTTACTTTCTAATCTTCAAGAGAATTATTTATTATTTTGTTTACAAATACAGATGGTAGTATATTTAAAGGACTGTGATTGTTGATTTTAAATTATTATATATCTTGCAATATACAGAACAATAATACAGAACGGGAATACACAAACTTATGTTTCCTCCCTGTTATTACTGTTAGCTTAATCATTCCGTTCAGCAATCCGACCCAAGCGAATTGATAATTTCGCGGCAGATTGCTAACGTTTGTGACATTTAATACAGATATGTCAAAGTCAAATAAATTTATTGAAATAAACCCAATTACAAGTTGTTTTTGAACGTCAAATCTATTTTAGTTCGGTTAGAAAAGAAAACCTGGACACAAAGAAGAATCTACAACAAACTCAGTCAAGTATCATTTTATGTACATACTTATAGTCACTACTAGATAAATGAAGGAGATATCTTTATTTACATTAACAAAAAGTACATACATATGTTAATATTTACAACTTACAAAATAATAAACTTCCTCAAAGTTGCCGCTTAGAAAGCTGTCATTGCTCAAGGTACCCAGCAGACTGGCAGCATTGCCTCTTTGAATAGCCAAACTGATTCGCTAGCGGATAAATACGGACTAGATAAATTATATTGAATAGACCTTAATTTTTAAACTACCTTTTTGATCTTCATAGATTGTAAAAATAAAGAAAATTTTTTATATCTGGCAGGACGCCTTCAGTGCTCGTCCCAACGCGTTTGGCGACGTTAAGACTCAACAATGAACATCTTAAAATTGGCAAACTCAGCAGCCAAGTTTAGGGGTCTTCTGCAGCTGCCCTTCAAAGTTGTTCATCTGTGTATTCAGCAATACCATCATTTCAGAAGTGATTGCTTAAGAAGTTCCATTAGCGTTGTAATTTATTATGTTGAGTGGAGATAAGACTTGGCGGGTAAGTAGTTACCACCATTAATTTAAGGTGGTTTGCACCAACTATTTAAGTTCGTTATAAGAATTTTACATCCCGCTTGCACCAACTATTAAATCGTTGGTGCAAGCGAGATGTCAAATCCTTAAGTCGAGTTCAAATAGTTGGTGCAAGCCGCCACCCTTAACGTCATGAAAAGAGAATATAAATGCATTTTAAACTGCTATGAAAATTTAAGACAATTAATAATAAATAATGTAGAAGACTTCAATAGCGAAGTGGTTTATTCATTGCGTCTGAGTGAGAGTTAATTTATGAAATGAACTATTCTAGATTGTCTGTGGTTTTGATGTACTGGGAAACGCCCTCAGTAGTAGTCGTCGTCTGGTTCTCATAGCACAGGGAATGCCCTAGTTTGAGACCAGATGATAGATGTGTATTGTCTAGCGCATTTATTATTATTTTAGAAATGAGTAGTTTATTTTGATCGACAGTGGACAAAGTTACAGACCTTACAAACGCACGTTGTTTAAGGGTTTAATTAATTTTCGCTCCGTCTCCTCGAGCAACAAGTTAGAAAATACGGTTTCGTTTATAATGAACTTCAATGCATTTAGTTCAACAGCATGTAATATTAATTATATTAGCATACCAGTTAAACAACGCAACAATAGCTAGCTAACATTATTTAATCGAGAGGCCTAAAGTACGATACAGTGTAAAGCTTGTGTCACACTGGGGGACATCTACAAAGTAATCTCACAGTATAAAATGGCGGTACGTTAACTTCATTGAATACTGGCGAATGCGGTTTGTATTTGTGCGCGCTAATACTACAGTACAAGTAAGCAAGCAATATTCCATCTCGGCAGTGTATTTGAGATAATTACCTACGGTCGCTCGGTACGTAAACACACAATAGGGATGCCGACTAGGACTGACTGTTTTTCTTGGGTTACGTGTTTGATAATAGCTACTATATTAAATTGTCATATTATCTTTTCATTTTATATTATTACAAATTTCATAAGTTTTTATTTATATAATTCTACTAATATTAAATTCCTAGTTTCAAAAGTTTGTGAATGAATATGGCCGAAATGGACAAAAAAAATGCATTTTACGTTTTTTTGTGTGCGGTATAATTAAAAATCAGCAACAAAGTATCATCGTTATGATAATATATTTCCTACAAAAGAGCAACGGACAAATATTTCCGGTTTCGATATAGATGTATTCAAACATCCATACACTGAACAATATCCTCGAAAACTTGATTGACATAATATTTCGTCAGTAAATGCGCGGAAGCGTCTCACACCGTCAGACAACAACCGCGGCGCACTGTTGTATGCCGAGAAATGCCGAGATTTCGAGGCGTGTCGTTTGGAAACGTTTGTATAGATAGAATTTGTAAGATAGAATACTGTTTGCTTACTTGTACTGGGCTAATACGTACGCGGCTCGCACACAACGGAAATATTAAGGAAGATTATGGTAGCGCCAGTCAGATTCGCAGTGTAGCCTCCATTACACTCGCACACTAAATATCGTCGCGACCGCTAAGGTTTATCTATGCGGGGCAGACGTCGGCCTTCTTTTATACATATTTTCTGTGATGAATTCCTAAAATCTTTAGCTATTTTCCGCTCAAACTCAAAAATCACCAATCGACACGTGTTTCGCCTCTCAACGAAGAATCCTCAGGATATACCAGAGATCGATCAGCTAACCAGCATCGAATCCAATTCTAGTATTTGGTGCTGGTTAGCTGACCGACTGGAAATGGATTTCCGCAGTTACACCTGAGATATACATAACATAACATAACATTACATAACATTAACGAAAATAAAACCACAAGAAGGAAACACCGCCTGACTTCCGTACGCTCTCAGCACGAGTTACTGGCACTGCTACAATGTAATAGACGCTCTATTGCTAAAAATGAATTTCAAAGTTACGGGATATCTTCGCCATAACTTTCCAACGTTTTATATATTTTGATGATTCTCTTATTTGACGTCACTTTTGCGGATTAGAAAAAGCATATTTGTTGTAGACCTACTTGTGTTTTTATTAACAAAAAGTACATACATGTGTAGTTTTTATCTTAAATAATAAACTTCCTCAAAGTTGCCGCTTAGAAAGCTGTCATTGCTCAAGGTACCTAGCAGACTGGCAGCATTGCCTCTTTGAATAGCCAAACTGATTCGTTGGCGGAAGAAGCTGCCAGCCCGGCGGTCTCCCGAAGCCTCGACCAGTCTCTTACAAAGACCTACTTTAAATATTTTTTTAGGACAAGACTACTTAACTTAATGGAGAAAATAAACAACTTCTTAAGAAAAAAATTAAAGCTTATTCAAAATACACAACAAGCTTATTATAAAAAACGTTGAAAAGTACAAAATAATTATTCTTTACTAATCAAAACTTAAGTACAAAAATAACTTCATGATATACAACTGTTGTTGAAGTCGGTATCAAGGGCCAAATCAATAAAGAGGAACAGAACGTGTACGAAGTAGACTTGGCACCGACTTCAATAACAGCCATATTTAATTATACTTGTAATATTAATTTTTTCTTAGAAATATATTAAAAACACAAACGCATTACCTTTTGTAATAGTTAAATTTAAAAAAATCTTTGATTTTTACTTCAAATTATTAATTTTGCTGTAATGTCAATGCTGATTAATCTTAACTCGCGTCTAATATTCAGTTGAAATAAATTTGTTTATCTCTGAGCGCTTCGAAACAAGGTAAATAGAAAATGAGCCGACGATAATTTGAAACCAATTACCACTGTTTAAAAGGATTGCGTCGCCTACAGCTGTATGACTCGTTTTAGATTAGGACTAGGCGTCACCCGTGGCCTCTCTTGTGTTCGAACTATTTTTCAAAGCGTAATGTGCATTATGAAAATTAGACGTATTACTATATGTAAAATGTCGATAAGCAGATACCTGATAAGTATACATTATTTAATTCAAAGTAACTAACTCAAATTAAGCATTAGGTTTTTACAGTGAAGTACCACACGATGAGCTGAGGGAACTCCTAGTAACGCACAGACTACAAGCTAATTTAGAGAAGTTAGTTTCCTAGATCAAACCCGGGACCCTAGCTTGGAAGGTAGATAGATGCTCTGCCACCGTGCCAACGGGCTAGTGAATAAAACTATTGTTATAAAACTACTCGTTTTAAAACTAAAGTGCGATTAAAAACAAGAACTTAGACGCTATATTGATTTTTTTAAAAAACAACAACCTATGAGACGCGTAAAATTGAGACGAATCCAGCGATACTTCATGCGCCATACGTTAAAAACTAAACCAACTTCAATAAAAACACTGAAAACTATAAAATAACTATTCGTTACTAATCAAAACTCAAGTACAAAAATATAGCTTTACAAATACGATAAAAATATCTATAGAATTAAATTTGACAGTTATTGAAGTCGATGCCAAGTCTACCAAACTAATAAACTTTCTGTTGTTGCACATTGATTTGGTACCGACTTCAATAATTCTTAATATAGGTATCTGTACTGTATTTATAAAGTTACAAGCCGTTTCCCGCCCGCTTCGCTGGGCGTAAGTGAAAATTTTGTACGTAACAGTACATTTTTGTTTGAAAAATGGTGAAAGGTCTATGGAGTTCAAAAAATAAGTACCTTATAACCATCTACAACTAATTCCGCGTCGAATGGTCATGGTCCCATGCCAAACGGTCCAGTAGTTTTCAAGTTTATCGCGGTCAAAGAAAATAAACTTTCATTATATATACACTCATCAAAAGTGTCTAGGGATCAAGTACGTTTTAGAGTATCGCCGTGATTGAGGATTATTATTTTAAATTTTTGGGATCGTTATTGATTCTTTTTAGTAATTTTCACTATATAAAGAATTTTCTTTTAATTTTGATTAAAAATAGAAAATGACCTGTCAATCAGGATTCCTAGTGTGTAATAGCGTTTTTACAAAACCATTACAATTTCTGCATCGGAACTGAAAAAAATTGCATCGATATGGAGCGACGACATCATTTGACACGAGAAGAGATCATGAGAGCCGTAGGAATGTTGCAAGCTGGTTCCAGGCAACGTACTGTGGCTGTCACTCTTGGCACTACACAGAGCAACATAAGCCGTATCTGGACACGCTGTCGTATCGGTATATGCAATTAGACGCATTAGGCAAATGACAGATGTGGATGCGGCAAGGTTGGTGTACTTTGCATATTTTCACAGTTTAATGTTCTACGGCCTTCTGCTGTGGGGATCAGCGGCGCATATTAACTCCATTTTCATTTTACAAAAAAGAGCAATACGTGC
Organism: Zeuzera pyrina; assembly: GCA_907165235.1. Classification (NCBI taxonomy): domain Eukaryota; kingdom Metazoa; phylum Arthropoda; class Insecta; order Lepidoptera; family Cossidae; genus Zeuzera; species Zeuzera pyrina. The sequence goes on along the minus strand of OU015639.1, from coordinate 16,834,808 downwards.
CATCTACAGGATGAATGCACGAGAATCGCTTAATGATCGTTTTAAAGACATTAATGTCCTCACCTTGCCCTCCTTATACATCTTTGAAATTATTATGTATACGAGAAAAAATATAGATCAGTTTAAAAAGAATGGCGATATGAATGGTATGGAAACCCGAGGTCGTGATAAATTGGTTATTCCAAAATTTAAATTACATAAGTCAAATGTTTCATTTTTAGGTAACTGCATTCGTTTTTATAATAAAGTTCCTCAAGAAATTACTCAATTAACAGAGAATAAATTTAGATTGGTTATAGAACGTACATTGACTAGACATTGTAGAGGCCTGGGGGGTGATTTGTAATTTCATTTAGCTAGGAGGCATCTTAGACAACGACTGCATGAGCTCTCGACTCAGTAGACAAAATAAGTTGGGGAACCAGTGGACTAGACTATCATACTATAAAATAAACGATTTCATTGAAGATAAAACAATAGTCTGGAAATGATGTTCTCTGCACATGCGTTTACTGGCATAATGAAAATATTGTATTTTAATAAACCTTTTTTTTTATTAAGTTGAAAAAATGATACCTGACTGAGTTTCTTGTCGGTTCTTCTCAGTGTCCAGGTTTTCTATTTGAACCGAACTAAAGTAGATTTGACGTTCAAAAATACCTTGTAATTGGGTTTAACTGAATAAATTGACTTGACTTTGACTATCACGGGCAGCGTGGCCGAGCGACATAGAGGACGATCTCGCATCACCAATCGCAGACAGGACCGGTACATCCAAAATATTGCTCGACGGAATCGTACTATGACCGCCATGATGTTGGCTCCACAGCTCTTCAGGCTTGCTGATAAGCAACCAAACCATCCGAAATCGTTTACGTGAAGTGAGTATGTGTTCCCGAAGGCCGCTGAGAGTTCTGCCTATAGCACCTTGCAATCGTAAGGCCCGTTTACAATGGGCTCGCGAACACAGAAATTGGGAGGAAGAAGACTGGCGTTGTGTTTGCTTTTCCGATGAATTTCGTTTCGGTATGAGGCCGGATACAAGACGTACTCGAGGTTGGAGGACCTCTGGACGTCGCAAGAACGTTTGAAATTTTGTCAGGAAGTTTATTCATATGGAGGGGGAACAATAATGTTTTGGGCCGGTATTTGGATCGGTGGAAGAACCGATCTCATTTGGATCAAGGGCAACCCAATGCTCAGATTTATGCGGAGAGGATTGTTTCAGACGTGATCATCCCTCTGCGAACCCGGTTGGATAATTCGTTTCGACAAATGCACGACAATGCACGTCCACACACGGCTAGAGTCGTAACACGCGCTCATGCCGACGCTCGCATCAACGTTCTGCCGTGGCCTGCTCAATCGCCAGACCTCAACCAAATTGAGCACGCATGGGATATTCTTCAAAGAAGAGCTCTGCCGAGTATGGTGCCGTGCATACCCCACAACAACTTTTTGACTTATTAGATAGAATGTGGGCGGCCATTCCTCAAAGTGATTTTGATGAACTGATTTTAAGTATGCCAACTCGCTGTGATTGTGTTATTCGTATCAATGGTGGAAACGCAGATTATTAATTTTTTTATCTTTACAATGAAAATTAAAAAAGTCCTCATTTTTGCCTTTTTTTTGCCATTTAATTGACGACATTAACTTAGGTTAATTTCCCACAATTTGCAAAAATTGTAATTTTTCTTAATTTTTACAAAATATAGGGATAAGTTGTTAACTTAAACATAGGAATTAAAGTAAGAAGCCAGTCTGGAAGACTAGATTTGATAAATATTAATTGGATAATTTTTTATAGTTAAAAATGTACTTGAGCCCTAGACACTTTTGATGTGTGGTTAAAAATGTACTTGAGCCCTAGACACTTTTGTATAACGACTTTTGAATAACGATGTACTTGAGCCCTAGACACTTTTGATGTGTGGTTAAAAATGTACTTGAGCCCTAGACACTTTTGTATAACGATTTTTACACTTGAGTTTTGATTAGTAAAGGATAGTAGTAGATATTTTGTATTTTTAGTGCTATTTTTGATGATTGTTTATTTTTTCTTAAAATTTTTGTATTTCTACCTTTTGAGTGACCTTGACCTAAATAAATATCTAAGGTAAGTATACAATTAACTTCTTTTCTAATTCTGAAGCGCAATGACATACCAGAGAATTATCAATATAAACAAAGCTTATAACCAGTTAGCGTTATTTGGTGTTATTTGTATCTTAGAAGTCCAAGCTCCAATACCGGTTAAATTTGAATGAGAGCACTTCAGAAGTATAACCCTTTCAAACAAAAAAATATGTTTTGAAATCGTTGTGCAATTGACGAAGTTATCGGTGAACATATATAAAAAAAAACATACATGCAGACGAACATAGAACTGCTTCCTTTTTTTGAAGTCGGTTCAAAATCAATGAAGTGATATCGGGTATGTGTGGGCTGGAAACATAATAAACATACCTACTTACACACACACCGGTAATATCGTAACATTCATTCTCGTTTCGCTGCAGTCGGGAAAAATTGTAGTACTACGCGAATTATTTCACTTTGGAGATCGCTCAATATAATTCGCAGCTCCTAGACCAGCCTTTCCCAAAGTGGGCGATAACGGCCCACTGTGGGCGCTGCAGGCCTAAAGGGGGGCGGTAAGAGACCCAGAAAAAAAATAGGGGCGTTGTGTAGAGGCCTGGGGGGTGATTTGTAATTTCATTTAGCTAGGAGGCATCTTAGACAACGACTGCATGACTCAAAGTGGGCAGTAAACAAAATAAGTTTGGGAACCTAGATCCTAGACTAACACGCACTTCTATTACATTGATTTGCAGCTCAGTAGAATTACTGTTTCTAATTCGTTATGAATTACTAATAAGGAGCTGTCGTTAGAGCGAGCGTGGATCGATGAAAGTGGTCACCCTTCTTGCTACAGTGCTTTGAGCGACATTGAACTGTGGGTCTTACCCACAGTTGACATTGAACTGTGGGTAAGAGCAAGGTTGGCCACCATATAGCTCGCTTAGTTCACTGAGGGGTGTTTCAAATTAAGTCGTTAGCTTACATTACAAAAATTCCGGTGTCGTGAGTAACAAAAATCATAGCTGACTCAAATTCTTACCAGTTGTTCTCAGTATAGGTTTTTACAAGTCTGCGGTAGATTTGATTTCAAAATCGTGTAATTAATTGGATTTAAATTAATTCGCCTTATCAGTCGTCAGTATTAAATGGTTTAAGATCCTTTTTAATTAAATGTAGTCCTTCGAGAAAAATGTAAACTAGTCTCTGAAAATGGTCAGTTAAATATCCATTTGAATACGGAATCCCCAACGGGGTAGTTGGAGAGAACGGAGCGCCAAGCGTCGCGGTCTTTACATATTTCTTTCGCTTCCTCAAATCTTATCATTCTCTTCACACATTTTCGCCCTGGTTTGCGAGTGCTTTTGACATTTCCGTCTGGTAACACTGGCTAATTGATCTTCATAAGTTAGCCTTGGTCTTCCTTGGCTTCTTTTACCACTCGCATTCTTTCTATCTGCTCGAACCATCTGTTCTTATCATTCTTAATTTTTAAATTAACACTGTCGTGCAACCCTGTCATACTGCGTATCTCTTCATTGCTTATCCTGTCCGCAAGGGTGATACCGCACATATTTCTAAGAGATCGCATTTCTGCTGCATTTATGATTTCGGACATATCCAGGCCTCACTACAATTATTCAATTACAAAACTATGATTAACATACATAAAAAATAAATAATTGTGCTAGACAATACACACCGATCGTCTAGTCTCAAACTGGAGCATTCCCTCTGCTATGAGAAACAGACGGCGACTACTGGGAGCGCCTCACAGTACACCCACACCCGAGATAATCTAGAAAAATTGTACGTTTAAGAGCAGTCATCTCAGTGTAGAAAATAGTATACATTCAACAGTCATTAATTTTTTATCCTTCGAGCCAGACACCAATTAAAAACTTATCAAAGCAGTGTATCAGAATACGTTTGTATCGAAGAAAACAGATTTTTCGTGCGAATAGACAATAAAATATAAGAGTGTCACTGTGAGTCGATATTTGTAGCTCTGACATATTCATAAATTATTCGTAAAGATATAAATTGGACGTGACAACTTTTTTCTTCGTCATGAAAAGTTTATTTCCATCATAATTTGGAGAGTAAATGTTTTTATGCGTGCTAGACAAAAAATGACCCAGCGTGAGTTTAATTTATCTACAGAGGGTTCTGTTAGATCTCTAGATTATACGTGAAGAGAAAACTTCTTTCCCTTTTTTAAGCATATTGCGCTCACGAATGATTGTAAGATTTGATTTAGTTAAAATCTAAATAGAGATGGAGTGTAAAAAGATAAAATTTCTGTATAACATGTGTAACGAATACATTCAATTATTGAATTAAATAAAATAAAACGTTCAATGTTTACATTCATACTGCCAGTATCAAACACATAATAGTTATAATAATAATAATGCGCCAGACAATACGCACCAATCATCTGATCTCAAACTAGGGTATTCCCTGTGCTATGAGAACCAGACGACGACTACTGGGAGCGTCTCCCAGTACACCCAGACCAGAGACAACCTAGAAAAGTTCATTTTCTAAATTGGGCCAACCGGGAATCGAACCGGGAACCTTCCGCGCTTGGATTAACGTCTAAACCACTGCGCCATCTAGATCATTAAGTTCTCGTCAAGTTCAAAGTTATATCGTCAATGTCAAAAACATTATATTTGTACTGTTAATGTCAAGCACATAATAGTTTCAGCTCGGACCCAGAAACACAATGGATGAACCCATAATAAGTTGTCGCTCCTGCCACCGTGTGTCAAACGAATTTTCATGTCTCTTTCTATCCCATTGAGCGCAACCACGAGTATAACAGTTAGCTATATATGGCAAACTAGCACTGCCAGTATAATTCGTGTTAGCTCATGAGTTGGTTATGAAATAATTATTTGCTAAATATTGGTAAATCACAACAATTATTTATATAATTTACAAAACAATCGTAGTGTTCTGACTATTAGTCTTTACAAAATAAAAATATGTCATGTTCAGGTGCGTATCGTTGCACTTGACCCTTCCCAATCATGCGCGCACGTTTGTAAAGGTTTAGAAACTCTGTAAACAAAAAAAGAACACCGTAAGGACACGCTCTTAGAGAAAATAATCGGTCCATTTTAAGTCTTGGGCCGAGGGTCAAACAATCGCTCAGAGTAGAGATTGTCGTTAACATTTTTTTAAATTTTGCCAACAAATAATTTCCGACAGATTGAATGAGTTTCGAGTCGTGAATTTTGTATGATTGTGAACTGTGAAATGTTTCTAGTCTGTGGAGTATGTGAAGGGAAAAATGCGTTTATTTTATATAAATTTACGGTCGAATTTCGGCCACTGGGCGACCACGAGTGTTTATAAAATGTCAATTTTAAAGTTAATTTCTCGGAGTTTGTAATGATTTGCAAACTAAGATTATGATTTTCTTTATGTTTTTCCTGTTATAGTATATAATAGTATGTTAAGTGCTGTGTAGGTCCGTCCTAAATAACATGAAGCTGTCTTAGCAACCGCGTCAGCAATAATAACTAATGCATGTTGAAGTCTTTTTGGCGGGAACGGGACAAGTGAGGTTGTAATTTTACTTAGATTTTCTATTTTTTACATTTTTAGGAGTTTTAAAATACAACAGTGATGGTATATTGTGTTTTGAAGTTCTGTGTAAATGAAATGAAAAGATATGAGGAGATCTAAATAAACATGTGTAGCTGAAGTTCTCGCGCTCTTCCAAGAAGTCCTTTAAAACTTCAGTAAAGCCTACTATCACTTTACTGGAAGAGTTTTACGATAAGAAAAAACTAATTTACTGCTGATTCTACATGGATTCTACTTATTAATACGTGACATTGGCAAATACGCTAATCTGTGCGCCATGCTATAAAGAAAAAAAAAAGATGTTGAAATCATTGTAAATGAATTTTAATCAGGCTGCTTACGCTGTTGAGGAATGTTCCATTTTTTGATATAATTTATATTAGAATTAAATCAGCATCGAGCTGGTATAGTTTAGTCGTAATTTTATTGAAATACTTTTATAATTTTTTAATATATTTTATTTTTAAAATCAACTTTTTTTTGATCTGCCGACCGCAGTCTCTGTAATTTTCCTGTAAACTTTACACATTTACAGTATAAATGAACATCAATTGCCACATGTATGACGGAGCATCACTTGAGAACAGCTCGAACAATTGGGCTGATTTCTGATTTGTTGTATTCGTAATTGTTGGGACAAGGTTTCTTTTTGGGAAACCCACGGAAATGTCGGAAATATGGATGGTTTTTGTATTAAAATCTCAATGAGAAACAATTGGTTTGTTGCAAACATTAAACACAGGATTGCTAGTAGCTTTATAATTTTCGAAGTTCTTAAACTTGGAGTTCCAATTGTGCTGGAGATAACGGGTGTTTATTAACTTCTATTTAAGTACATTTGTCCCTTCTTCAATTTTTCTGTGAATATTGTAACACGTGCAACAATTGTCTGTGGGTGGAAACAATAAAAGGCACTCATTTGACTATACTATGGCAAAGCGCGACTTCCAGTTTAGAAGGGATAACGTGCTATCGAACGTCGGGGCCGGCGTTAACATTCTGATGGACTACGGCGGCCGGTGCGTTAGTATTTCTCCTACGGATCGTTTGCCATTATTAAATTTCCAATTACCTACGTAATAATTGTTACAAAGAGTTTTCTGTCGTTTGCACATTAACTGTGTCTTAATGTGGTATTTTATGGAGTAGTTCACTTCTTGTAAGATTAGGTATCTATTTCTCATAGCTGAGTCGCAAGAGCACGAATTGCTCCGTATCTTTTCTGACATGTGTAATATATATATTTTAATATGATATTTATTATTTTTTTGATATGGTACTAGGTATGCACCTAGGTATGCCTTGGTATCGTATACCTAGGCGAAAAGTGTGAGGAGATGAGATTTGAGGAAGCGAAAGAAGTATGTAAGGGCCGCAACGCTTGGCGCTCCGTCTTCTGTGACTACACCGTTAGGGATACAGCGTGAATATAATGTTATGTTATGTTAAATTGGTACTATGGCAAATTTTAATTTTGCGCGTCATTTAGTTTATAAGAAAATCGACTTTGATAGATGGACAAAGGATGAACAAATGCGTGAATCGTTGGTTGTTGACTTGTTGACGTTTTGCACAGCCATTGTACAATCATTTCAAATGTTATTCACTAGCGACCCCCTCCGACTTCGCCCGGGTTGAATACGTAATATGTAGCTATGTTTATCTGGATTAATACAGCTTTCGAATAGTGAAAGAATAATTCAAGTAGGGTACAGTGATTCCGGAGATTACCCTCCCTGTATAAAGTAATTTACAAAGTTCGCTCTTTCTCTTTATAATATTAGCACAGATTAATTAGTTTACTACCGTAAAATATTAGTATAGATTTCTCTATTTATAACCATGTATAGGTACACATATTATATATAATACTTATTGTAGGGTACAATCATATTCTCATTATTTCATTATATAAGTGGACTACCTATAATTAGCATATAATAATTTATTACCTTAATTATTCTATACTTTTATCTGTTGCGGTGTTGGCCTTCCAAAAAAATAAAAACAAAGATAAAATAAATATAATTGCTCCGTTTTATGTTTTTGGTGTACGGAACCCTATTTAAGGTCTAAATATATAAGTACGGAATAAAATTAGATTAATTGTGTTCTTTTAAGAGAGTATTGTGAGAACGCTGCTCGTAATATTCCCTCTCAAGTATTTATATGTATACCTAATTAAAGCGCTCCTTATTTCGGTAGTTCGGAAGCGACTTCGACTAAGCTAATTAACATATATTTTTAAAGTAGATATCATGAGAAATTTAAAGACGAAGAAGATGCATAACGTAGCTTATAAAAATAATTATGAAAAGAAAAATTAAACCGACTTATAAAGACTTCATAAATATGACACGATTTTTTTTTCTTTATGGCATGGCGCACAGTTTAGCGCATTTGCCAATGTCACGTATTAATAAGTAGAATCACAAGTAAATTAGTTTTTTCTTATCGTAAAACTCCTTCGGTAAAGTGATAACAGGCTTTACTGAAGTTATAAAGGACTTCTTGGAAGAGCGTGAGAACTTCCGCTACACATGTTTATTTAGACCTATTTTATTCTTTTCACTTATACAGAACTTTAAAACACAATATACTATCACTTTTGTATTTTAAAACTCCCAAAAATGTAAAAAATAGAAAATTTAAACAAAATGTCAACCTCACTTCTACCATTCCCGCCAAAAAGTCTATGACACGATTTTTGACAGTTAAAGTTGTTCCCAACCTCGGACCAACTATCACAGTGGACGGAGTATTTGCTCTAAAAGCGTGTCCTCAAAGTGTCCTTTTTTGTTGACAGAGTTTCTACAACTCTATTAATGTGCGTGACTAGGGAAGGTCAACATGACATATTTTTAACCGACTTCAAAAAAAGAACGAGGATCTCAATACGTCTGTATGTTTTTTTTTTGTATGTTTGTTACCTCATAACTCCGTGATTTATGAACCGATTTCGAAAATTCTTTTTAATTTTGGTAGGTAATACTTCAGAGGTAGTACATTTAAATTTCACCATATTGGAGCTTGGACTTCGAAGAGACACTAGATAACACGACCTGGTTATAACCTTTATTTATATTGATGATTCTCTTGTATATCGTTGCGCTCCGTAATTAGAATGAAGTTAAATGCAGACCTGCCCTAGATATTTATTTAGGTCAAGATCACTCAAAAGGGAGAAATAAAAAAATTTTATAAAAAAAATTAAACCGCCTTCAAAAAACACTGAAAAGTATAAAATAACTATCCTTTACTAATCAAAACTCAAGTACAATTAAAATAACTTTATTAATACGATACACATACCTATATAATTAAATTTGACTGTTATCGAAGTCGGTGCCAAATCAATGTGCAACAACAGAATATTAGTTTTTATTTTTGTGAATACTGGTAGCCAAAACACAAGATTTACGAGTATTTTGCAAATAATTGTTTCATGAACAATTCATAAGCTGACACGAATTACACTGACAGTGCAAGCTTGCACTAACTATAGCTATCTCTTTCACTCGTGATTACGCTAGATGAAATAGAAATAGACACAAAAGTTCTTTTGACACACGTGATAAGAGCGGCTACTTTATGGCTCCATCTATTAAGTTTCTTGTTCTAAAGCCTCTCAAATTAGTAAACTTGCTTTGTTGTTTATCAGCTTAATAAATATCTGCGTAGATCTGCAACCGAGGTATTTCCAATTTTGAAATGGAAAAATGAATAAATGCTGGTTAACTGACAGCGTCAGATCTTTGTAATATCCTAAGAATGCTTCGCTAAGAGGCAGAACATGTGTCGATGTTTTGAATTTTTGGCAAAAAATAGCTTTAAATTATAAAAAAAAATCTTACGAACATACATACATACATATCTTCACGCCGTATCCGTTCGTCGCCGTCCTTACATACTTCTTTCGCTTCCTCAAATCTCATCATCTTCCTCACACATTTTCGCCTACGTATGCGAGTGCTTTTGACTTTTCCGTCGGCTAACACTCTAGCTATTCGATCTTCATAAGTCAGCCTTGGTCTTCCTTGGCTTCTTTTACCACTCACTTTTGCTCTATAGATTTTCTTCTTTTCTTACGAACATATGTATAATTATGCTTCGTTTGTTCAGTATCACTTGTTAGTAAACACGTTATTATTCTACAGCAGTTATAATCGTTTGTTATGCACAAATGCGTTGTTTTTACGTCACGACCTCACGACATTGGGAAGGAATCGAACATAAGCCGTTGTTTTACATATATATTCAATTTGTTGATGTGGGTGCGTTTAGAGCTGCGTCAATGCGTTTTTGATGACAATCACAACAGTGACCTATATAGATAAGGGCGCCTATTCACACGGTTTTTTCATCGGTATAATATGTTACCACTGATGTATGTTACCCGTAAGTATTCCTTGGATTATGTAGGTAATAACAAACCGCTGTGGTTTCGATATTAACATTTGTCACATTTTGAGGTATTCAAAATGAAAAACTCAAAATCAAAGTAAAAGTCAAAGTCATATCAATTTATTCAAGTAAACCTAATTACAAGGTATTTTTGAACGTCAAATCTGCATTAGTTCGGTTCAAATAACAAAACCTGGACACTAAGAAGAACCGACAAAAAACTCAATAAGGTATCATTTTTTCAACTTCATTTTACAAAAGGTTTATTAAAATACAATATTTTCAAATCAAACCAAATTATTCAATTAAACCCAATTGAAAGGTGTTTTTGAACGACAAATCTATCTTCTGTTAGGAAAGGAAACCTGTACATTGAGAAAAACCGACGAGAAACTCCGAACAACAACAAACATATCGCTCAAACAATAAATAATTAAGAAAAGCTGGTTGTAAAAATTTATAGTTGCGCCATGTTTGTGTATCAGCCACTTTGTCTATTCGTATGTTACAGCCGATGAATATCGTCAGCTTTACATATATCGAGTTGGAAGTTGGAAAAAAAAGTAATAGGTGTTCTATTTTTGTTTGCGCGACGACGGTACTGCTATTATCTGCAAAAAAAGAGTTTTGTTTAAAGTACTTGAATGTACTCTACTCGTGACTGGAAACTCATGAATAATATAGGTTCTCGTAGCAATCATAACAATTCCGGACACGCGCTAGAGGTGTCAACTAAAAATTACCGTTACATTGAAAAAAGAAATCAAATGGATGGATGCAATGTAAAAACAATTATAATTACAAATTATATTTACAAATTATAATTGTAAAAATATTTTGTTGGCAAACAATCTTCAATTGCATTTTGCCCAACATCCAAAGAATGAGTTCTTTAATTATTATTTCTTATATATTTTTGAAACGGCCTTCTCATGCTTTTAAATTTAATATCTATAATTGATGGGATCTGATTAATTTTATTAGTTTTTGACATTATGGGAAACGTTGTCAACTGCACTAATTACAATCTGTGTTTCAATATTGGAAACGCTGTCCTCAGTGACACACACACACACACACACATCCTCAAGCGGTATCCCTAACGGGGTAGTCAGAGAAGACGGAGCGCCAAGTATCGCGGTCCTTACGCACCTCTATCGCCTCCTCAGTTCCCACCATTTTCCTTAGTCTTTACACACTTTCGCCTTGGTTAGTATTACAATTGCTTTGTCATACTCGTAATAAATACGAATATTAGATTACCATGAATGCATAGCTTTAGGTATTGTGACCACTCTAATGGCATTTACACCGATCGTGTAGTCATTTTAGTGTAATGGATTATGAAAATTACTGTAATTTGTTGGACTTGGTTGTGTCGAGCGAGCTAGGGTGATACCGCGTCATATTTAATCGATATGCTGCGCTTTGTATTTTAGATGTATTTCACAGAAATACCAAGCACGGGGACTTTGTGCGTCTACGGCTCGAGACTCGATGGAAGTTGACAGAATAACAGACCTACTCTCGATCAAAATTATGTTTAATATTCGAATTAAAAATTGAAAAAATTCCAATAAAAAAAAAATTTCGGCATGTCATGACAGTTTATTTCATCTTAGCAACTACTGAGCTCAAATTTGGTAAACAGAAATGAAACATTAATTAGGTAGGCACCTATTTTTCAAAATTGAATTCTATTTTGCAAAATTACTACGAGGTTCTAAGTTCATAAGTTTTGGACACGGTCTTGACTGGTTTTGTTTAATTAAAATTATTTTTTCCTAGTTTTCCAACAAAGTTAGTCATATTACTGACTAGACCATCACGGTGAACAGTGGATCTACCTTCTAACCGGAGGTTACAAGTTTGATTCGGTATGTGTTACACTTCAGGCATAGAGTAAAAGGTAAGTAAGTGTATAACGGGTCTCAGACTTCGGTAACGACTTAAAGTTATTGGAAATAGTTTTTTCATTAATTTCGTATTCTTTTAACTTATATTTTTTTACATTTTTTGAAGATCAGAGTGTAATTTCAGCAAGCAACGGAAGTTACCTCATTAATGTATCTAATACACCATGAAGCTAGCAACGGAAGTAGCGCGTTCAGATCTAACGCAACATGAAATTAGCAACGAAGGGAGTTTATTTTCTTTATAGTTTTAATTTTTGTATTATCATTTCAGGCAGTCAGTTTTTGCGACCAGTTTTAATTTTTATTTCATTCTTTCGAGCGACCAGTTTAATATTTTAAAGTCAAAGTCAAATCAATTTATTCAAGTAAACCCAACTGCAAGGTATTCTTGAACGTCAAATCTACTGTATTTAGGTTCAAAAAGAAAACCTGAACACAGAAGAACCGACAAGAAACTCAGTCAGGTATCATTTTTTCAACATCATTCTGCAATAGTTATTTAAAATACAATATTCATGAAGCCAGTAAATGTGTGTACAGAGAGGATTATTTCCAGACTATTGTCTTTTCGTCAATGAAATCGTTAATTTTGTACTAGTATATTTTTCCAATAAGTGTGCGTTTAACAAGTTTAAATTTTTTTTCTGTTAATTGAGTAATTTCTTGAGGAATTAATAAATAAAATTTTATTATAAAAACGAACACAGTTGCCCAAAAAAGGTCCACTAGATTTTTGTAAATTAAATTTAGGAATAACTAGCTGACCACGACCACGAGTTTCTATACCGTTAATAACACTTTTCTTTTGAAATAGATCTAAATTTTTTCTAGTGTACATTATGTTTTCAAAGATGTATAACTAGGGTAAGGTGAGTACATCAATGTCTTTAAAACGATCTCTCTGTGACTCTCGTGCATTCATACTGTAGATGGTACGTATTGCCTTCTTTTGTAAAGTGAAGATATAATTCATATGCGCCGCTGATTCCCACAGTAGTAGGCCATGAGACATTAGGTTATGGAAATATGCGAAGTACTCCAGCCCAGCCGTGGCCACATCTGTGAACTGTCTAATGCCGAACTAAACTTAGCCAAAATCCCGACATAATCCGCCCACTGTAACTTATTATCTACTGGTGAACCAAGAAAAATAGCTGATTTCGCTAATTCTAATTGTTTCCCATCCAGTTCTAGTCTAAATGTGGCCAGTTTCATTTTTTATGTTTATTCACATCAAAGAAGTACGAGCGTACATTTTAATTTAGCGTAAAATAAGAGGTAAAGTAATAGAGAAATAAATTTCAAGTGAAGTGGAAATCGCGAGCAATAATACATCACATAATTAACGTTACTTTGCTCAGAACGGCTTGCAATAGTATTCCAGTCTGTGACAGATTGGCTATTTAATGAAAGGGTCTTACATTTTGCCTTCTAATCTTCTAAGTTGCTTTTAATTTCCGTCAAGGGCCCTAATTACATACTTTTTAATTTCATTGTCGAATAAACGAACGAGCAAATGAAATATATCGATTTTAACTTTAGCATTCATTGGTGAACATCAGTCATACATTTTTAAATAGAAAGTAGGGTTATGCGCCAACTACTCACAACAAATTATGTCGCTGCGAAAATGATATGGTTGTGGTACGAACGAGAGTAGACCTCAAGGGTCGCGTGGCTTTCAATTTACGTAATGATGAACACTAGAGATATAACTCGACACACGCGTGTCGGGAAATAAAGGTATTTACTCATAGAAAGTACATTACGAGTGCCCGGCGCATAAACCTCTTGAGAGGAAAAATCACGGTACGTTCTTGCTCAATCGTAGCCCGAACAAGATCAGCTCGTTACGCTTGCCTCACTGTGTAGTATCATTCTATCTCTTTTATCACTGGCGTATAATACACAACATTCTTGAGAGACAGTGTGTGAGTGTGTGTAGTGTTTCGTGTGTGTGTATCTGCTGTGATTTTTTTTTAAAATGAAATGGTACTGCTGATGAAAGAATGTCTTTTTCCGTGGCAAATCTAGGGGGAGATGAGGCAGTTATGGTGAAACCTTTAGTAACTGAAACTACAGGGTAGCCTACAACGATGCAATTCACGTAGCTTTCAGTATAAATTGGTGTAAGATATGTTGTGTAGTTTTTGAGATATGGGGTATTTTCGGTTATGTGCTCAGCGACACCAGAAATAGCACTTTACTGTCTTTACTGCATATTGACAGGGTTGCACGACAGTGTTATTGTAAAAATGAAGAAAGGAATGCTTAGATGGTTCGGGTACATAGAAAGAATGAGTGATGAAAGACTGACGAAGAAAATCTACAGAGCGAAAGTGAGAGGTAAGAGAAGTCAAGGAAGACCAAGGCTGACTTATGAAGATCAAATAGACAGAGTGTTAGCAGACGGAAATGTCAAAAGCACTCGCATAATTAGGCGAAAATGTGTGAGGAGAATGATGAGATGAGGAAGCGAAAGAGGTATTAAGGACCGCAACGTTTGGCGCTCCGTCCTCTCTGACTACCTCGTTGGGGATACTGCGTGAAGATATGTATGTATGTATGTACTGCATATTGTATAAATATTGCGCATCCCGACTACGGAACCCATCACGATTCGTGGTCCAAAACACGCTTGTCCGGTTTTTTTTTCATTGATTCCATGTGTAATAACGATTTGTAATGCGGTATAAAAACGCATAAGTACGAATTACATTCGTTCACTTTCTTTGATAGAACGGTGAGTAGGGTTGCCAATTATACTTTTAATTATTATATTATTATAGTTTATTATTATAGTTTATTTTGCTCTGTGATACAGTTTATTGTGCAAGAAAAATAAAGTATTCATAATACTGATTCGATGACCAGCCTAAAAACATTATTCATCCAATATCGTGAAAATGATTTTTAGAATTACATGTGCATAGATATGAGAAATCATTATTTTTCTCCCTTAAGCTTTAGTACCGTTCATTTTCTTTCAGTGAACTTATTTATACTACATTTTCTATAATAAAAGTAGACAACCCTAACAGTGAGCCTTGAGCCGAGAGTGCTCTGTTGGAAAGAAGGGCAAGTGTATGTCCCCGGAGACCGCGACTAACTAATGTGGAGACACTTGATGTAATAGACTCAGTTGATTGTTCTCGAAAGTTGAAAGGTTTCATTTACTTTTTGGGTTACCTTAAACAATGAATAAAAACAAAATATCGCAGGTTTTAATGCAAACGTTATTGCCAAATTTAAAGTGGAATGCAATTAGATGTATACATATCATCATGCCGTATCCCTAATTAGAGACGAGGGAGCCCTATGCGTCATGGTCCATACATACTTCTTTCGCTTCCTCAAATCTCATCATTCTCCTCACACATTATATTTTATGTAATATATATTATATGCAATTAGATATTTTTTAATACTTTACTTATAACATTATAGCTATGACTATTATCTATCTGACAAACTGCATACAGTTTATCGGCTAACATTGAATCTCGCAACATTCAGCAGTAAAGCATAACGGCGCGTTGTGAGAATAAAAATTGCATCTCCTTTTATTCAAACGAAAATGTTCAAAAAAGAAGTGGGAATTATACCGGCAGGTGTAGCAAATAGCAATTAAAGTTTGGTAATAATGCAATAATATTATTCTGTCAGGGCATTTAGAAAGAAAAAAAAAAGTAAAGAACTACTGAGCAAAAGTACAATGTACAAGTAATAACAGAACCCAAGGAAGACCACGCCAAAGATGTGAAGATCAAATAGCCAGAGTTTTAAGCACCTCAGAGTGTTAGAGAATGATGAGATATTGGGCCACGAATGCAGTATGTGTGAGGACTATGACTCTTGGCGCTCTGTCCTCTCTGTTTTCCTCAGTATGGATACGGCGTGCAGGTCTACATATGTACCTAAGAAGGATAATTTTTTTTTTTTATAAATTTTATTTTTTGGAGTGAATAATGATAACTCTGCATTCATTATAATATGGTCGTTCATGCGATTAAAAAATTTTCCTATTTGCGACGATGTGAAGAACGAATTAAAGACAAACGAAAGCGGTCGCATGTCGCGTCGTCGCTATACAATAAATTACCCATATTCGCCCTAAATATTGCCGTTGTGTGCGTGCTACGGCGCGTGCGTATTAGCGCGCACACACAAAATAGCGTACGCAAGCTTTCTATGAAAACTCCCTACTGTTATATTTATACTGTGGCCAAACGTTGTAGTCCTTACATATTTCTTTCGCCTTCTCAAATATGATCAATCTCTTCACACACTTTCGTCAATAGGTATAAAGCTAAGATGTAAAGGTGACTGAAAAAATTCGCTACGACATACTGACACACAGAATTATAAATATAATTTACAGTTATAAATGGACAGATTTTGGCGTATTGGCCACAAAACCGTAAATCTATCTGTTTGGTTGCACTATTATATTATTCTAGTAGGCGTAAAAATCTGATATTGATACTCCCAAACCACAACCTTACTTAGAGGGCAGTCGTTAATCATGAGGGAACCGCCTCCGCCTCCGACTAGGTTTGTCGTAATAACTTATCGTGACAATGAATGAAAATGAGCTTTTAATGAAGAGCGAGGTCCAATCTCTGCTCAATCTTGACTACACAACTTGGGAAGCGTAAATAACGTGTAATTACATGTAATAACATCTATAATTTCTAATTCTAATTAGAAAATATTGTCGACTATGCAACTTAAATAGTAAATAATATGTAACATGGAGCACTCAACCTATAGAGACGAAATATCGGACCATCTTATTCGCTACTGCTCAGTTTATTTACACTAACAAATATCAATTCTCGCTCGCATTAAGCACTACATAACCCATACTGGACTTGTGTGTACGTCTCTGTATATTCCGACAGATATTCAAATGTTTATGTAATGACTTATTGTTCTATTCAGTGGTGTGGTAAAAATAGCAAAAAATCAAACTATGAAACCGCACGCAGTAACCGCAATAGCGTTGGCGTAGTATTAGGGTCTCATTGACAGCCTTTGGGTGCGTAATTTTAAAAAATGTGTTCAACATTATGCGATCCTGATAATTTTCCAACCATCCGTAATTGTCATGTTAATGACTTTCTTATCGAATTTTTCTGAGCGATGTCGTTATTAAAAACTGCAATTTATCAGCATATATTGGTAAACCTGCTTATAATAAAATGAACTTTCATTTGATAGTCCACAGTATGACCTCAAAAAAATTAAGTTAATCCCTAAAGTCAAAGTTCAACTTTTTAAAGGTGAACAATCTTTCGAATCTTCTTATATTTATAGATATAATGAGTGTTACATTAAGGAATGTTTAAGCAAATCGTTATTTATCTTTCTGGATAATTGGATAGAAATGGATTGGATTTCAACTGAAAATTTACCTAATTAATAGTTGGCTTAGAGGTCGTGAGTCAGTTAGTCGTTTCTCTTCTTATTCTCTTCATACATGAATAAATAGCACTGGCATTGATAGATAGTCTTTCAAAACAATTCAGAACCAAAAATCATACTTTGTATCAACAACGTGTGATATAACGACGGAAAGATAATTACGGATATAACTTAATTTTTTTTTAAAGGAAAAATAGATTATGCGATACATTCAAAACAAATGATACGTGGGGTTTCGGAACAGGCAATTTAAATTAAACAAAATGAAATTTATTTAAAGAAAAACAGTAAATTCAACAGATATAAGTATTACAAAGGTTTATGTACATTTACAAGCGACAGTAAAAGTGAAATTAGGCTAATCATACGTTGAGGAGTCGGAGTTATTGTGCAAAGGAAAATATATAATTAGCAACAGAATTAGTAATTCCAGCATTAGTGTTCAGTATAAGTTTATTAATACGAATATAAATCATACATAAATAATGTATAATTAATAGTTTCCACAGTAAATTTATTACTTTTATCCCTTATCTATAATAAACTTTAAAATGACAATGCCCAAATTCGCTACCACGGGTCCCAGAGTAACCATTCTATTTAAAAAATATATTTTAATTTCTTATGATTTTCTATGTGGTTTATAACTTCTTTAAGCTAGCGCAAGCAGTTATCAAAATAAAAAGTATTTTTAGTAACTAGACATTCATTATGGCTGAACAAGGCTGTAAACATTGACAATTTTGTTCTTTATATTTCGTTATTTGCATCTGCATATAACAAAAAAGTTATGATAAAAAATGACTATATCGTAGAATATAATAGTGCTAGATTTTCTAAATTGTTACTGAAAATCTCTAAAAATGAAATTACTTCTTTCGTAAATGACATGACTGACAGAAAGATAGCAAATCAACGATGTTGTCCGAGTTTGACTTAATTATGACACTTAACGTCCATTGACTTGGAATTTTGGGATTTTATAAAGTTACGTCACACCATTTATATACTTACATGCTTGTGAAAGAACGTGTGAACTTGTTTTTCAATAGCAATTTCTTTAGATCGTATGTAAATAACAACCCCTGCTGTGGTTCTGGGTGTTTTATTTGTCAGTATGATTACCTTTGGTTGTATTTAACTTGACTTCTGTAGTCGTTTTGCAAAATATCGCGATCCGTATACTATTTATTAGTACGTGCTTTTAATTTTGATTTTTTGTAATATTTTTAGATTCGCTAGTTATTTCGTTTTAGTTACTGTACTATTTTGAAGTGCCCATAATAGACCATAAAATAAAATAAATATTAATACTGGGCATGCGAATTTGTGGACGGGGCAAAGTTCCATAGTTTTGGGTATTGTCATTTAATGTTCGCAGTATATTTTTTTGACATAATTAAATTAATTATAGATTTACATCATAGACAGATATATATATTTAAAACATTTCATTTGGTTTTGTATTTTAATAATACAAACTAATGTTTTTAGGTAGTTAAAGATTTAACCTTACTGTCGCTATGTCTCAAGAGTTTCGTAGCTAAATTGTAGGAATGTCCATATTATTCTCAGCTGCAGACCAAGATAGCTTGTAAAGTTAAGAGAAATATATGCGTTACCTACATCGAAGAGATGTTTCTAGGTAATAATAACGCATGGTCGGAGTAAGTTAGTCGATGTATCACACGTAATGTGGCTGCTCGAGACGTACGCCTCGAAGTGGTATATAGTGGCAGCTGGTCTGGCGAACTTATTGGTAACGATAGACGTCACTGCCCACTAGAACGTGTCATACTTTAATCGTAATAGGAACGTGTCAGATATGTAAAGATTCGAAATACTACTACGCCTACTGCAACGGATCAACATCATTCTATTCCCGTATGTGTCATGCACGGAGCGTATCGATACCTGCGAAATATTCTTGCCGTGAATCGCTGCCAATCTGCGGGGTTATTACCTAAATATTTGCAGACAGCGACAGCCACGCGATCACTGCGCGACCGGTGACTAATTGTAATAAAAAATTGGTATCGTGTATGACGATTGCAAATCTATTATTCTATGACCGTAAAATGCACTTTTCGCGATAGATTTAACGCCACTATACAAATTAAATTTCACAAATACACAAATTCTCGTTTTGACAGCAGACATTGGTTGTCGCAAGCTGACTGCAAGATACATAATAAGCGAGCCGGTCATAGCACGCTGCGGTGACAGAATGGTCTAGTGGGCGTTACAAGATAGCAATTAATACAAAAAAAATTCTTTTTGCATGCGTCGGTATGGTTACGGTCTTGGTACGGTACACTGTAGCGAGCAGAGTCCTTCAGAGCCTAGCGATGGGTAGGAAATTTTTAACTGTCGATATTCTTGGTGAAAAGAAATCACACACCATGTCTAGTGTGTCTGACGGGCTTACAACTAAAAATCATGTTTTATCTTTGTGTCATGTGTTACAGTCCGGCCGCTAAAAGAATGCGTTCCTGACAGGTCGCGATCGAATGGATGACGTAACTTTGAAACGGCGTTGAATTGACGAAAAAAATATTTTTATACTTTATTTACGCAACTAACGAATAATTATCATTAAAAACGATAATATTATGTCAACGGCGATAAATTTTATAATTTTGCGCTAAATTTATTGTTAAGTAAATAAGCAAAAAGTTTTTTTTTAATCCATACTGTGCTGTTACAAGGTTATGTGAGCTATTTATTTTTGTAGTGATGTGCCAAAAATAACAAGCAATTGTAATATTATCTGTCGTTATACTATGAAGTAATATTTTTTAAGCTATTTTTTTGTTGATTTTCATATTAAATATTTCTGAATATCTCTTGCATTTTTATTTTCGCTACGATAATTACATACAGAAATTAGAAGCCAGACAAACAAGTATTGAAACTTATGTCACTCTTTTCTTGGGTCGGTTGAAGAAATAATATAACAGTGTTACTTTTTGCCCATCACACGGCCATAGAGCACTCAACCTATAGAGATGAAATATCGGACCATCCTATTCACCGCTGCTCAGTTTATTTTACACTAACAAATATCAACTCTCACTCGTATTAAGTACATAATCAACATTGGATCTGTGTGTACATCTCTGTACCACTCTGTACATTATGACAAATATTTAAATATTTATGTAATGGATTGTTGTTCTATATGGCGGTATGACCAAATTAGCAAAAAATCTAGTTATAAAACGGGACGCAGTAACCGCAACAGTGTTTAGACGTAAATTGTTTTCATACAAAATAAATGACATTGCCACTCTATAGTTTGAGTGCTCTGTGGTCATGACCAACTAACAGACGTTAGGAACGCATTTTCTCAACGGCCGGGCAATAGGAGTTTATATATCCTTTTTTTCATTGTTATTAACTTATGTTTATGCAAAATCAAACAAAGAGATGTGTAGGTAGGTAGAAAGAAAAGAAAATTATTTTTGGTTGTTACAAGTGGGCGTTTATTGTCCAATCAGAACAATTGAAAAATGTATCGATGTTTTTGAGAGCAACTCGATTCAATTCATTGAACGATCTCGATTCTTTCGTTACTGAAATATCTCGAAATACTCCAGCATTACAACCAACATGTTGGTTACGTGTTCGACCGTGTGTTCGTCTACATTACACGTTACCCACCCACGATTCGCCTCCGAATAATAAATGTAGTGACGGCGCTCAGTGAGTATCGCGTCATAATAGACGGATAGGAACACCGGCAAACCGGAGAGTGCAGCGGAAGATTTAAGCATTACATTACCTCTCAAAACAGACAAATATGGAGAAGTACTTAGAAATGTCCGATATGTAATTGTTAACTTTAGTTAGAGGGAAGTAGACTAAAAACACAGATACAAAGACTTTTTACCACTGTACTACTGCGATATTAGACCGCAATAATAAACTGTAACACATCTCTATTTGCCATATATAGTACAATTGGTAGTGACATGCGAGCGTTCTCTCCCTGCGCTTGAAATGGTGCAAGTACTCAGAGAACCCGACGTGCCCCGTCATTGTTTGTACTAAAACAGAATCAAAATTGAACTTGTAAATAATACTGTACGCAAGCTTAGGGTCGGAAAAGAACGCTCTGGTAGTCTTAGCCGCTTCTCCCTCTTTGTAGCGTGTATTATATTCGTTAAGTGTTTCTCTGCACGAATTTTTCACCTAAAGAATGAAAGTGGGCACCTATTGTAGTCGGGCTTCGTCTTTTTGGGGAGCGCGGCGTCCTTTGCCAGCTCGTCAGCTCTCTCATTCCCCTCTATTCCAATATGTGACTTAACCCAGTATAATTTTAAAAATTTTCCTCTAATCATAATTTCTTTCATAAAAGTTTTTGCTGCCAGGGGGTGGAATGAGTGTCCGCCAGCTCCTCGACATTAGGGTGCTAGGCTGAGTCTACCCACTAAAACCTGACGGTGTTTCTCCTCGAGGTCATAGTGCCGGGGCGACGAGGGCGCATTAGCAATCTTCTGCGGCCCCGGTGGCCATGCCCAGCCTAACCCAGGTCCTCCTCCGTGTGCGGGCAGCTTGACCAGCCCGCTCTCCTGGGAAGCGCGCGGGAACACCACGCGCACCGTCCCAAGGCCATTGGGTGGGGCGCCTGAAGGACACCTCAGGCCTCCAAAGTGGCGGCTTCCGCACCGCGCCTACGCCAAGGCAGAGGCATCCGCACGCCCACCTGATTTATATGTGTTTACTCACGGGTTTTATCAAGTTCTCCTTCTTACCACCTCTGGTTTTCACGTGTTTTCTCACGGGTTTAATTACGAGTTTTCCTTCTCTCCACCTCAGGTTTTTGCGTGTTGTCTCACGGGTTTCATTTCGAGTTTTCCTTCTCTCCACCTCTGATTTTACTTGTTACCTCACGGGTTTTTAAAAGTTTTCCTTCTTTCCACATCCGGGGCCACAACACCCCTCTTAAACAACGAGTAGTCACCGGTCGGCGCCCAGGGTGCACCACGAGTTGGTTGCCCAACCCAGCACCCCTACTAATAACTACCTATAATATCTATCATCCGTCACGTATTGAATAAAAAAATATGCATAAGTTTGCGTTTACTCTACAATGTAGTTAAAATATTGGCAAGGGTAACATGCATATATCGTAACAAATAAAAGTTCATTGAATTTAATTATTTTTTAATTTTTAATGCGTGATATAAGCTTGTCTTTCAGTTTTTTTAGCTGTAATATTTTTACATTACATTTATGTATTGACTTCTGATTGTACTTCCTGAGTATAATGCATGTTTCTATTCTCCCTATTGTGATACACTGTGATCGATTGTATATTCAAATTTTTACGTATCGACACGCGTTCCGTGGAAATGTAACATTGAAAGATGATTGTGTATACTGAAGTCATTCAAGCGCACTTCGATAAAGAATTATTTTTGTCAAGAACTCTGAGAATTTTGGAAGCTACACAAAAGGTTCGGCCATAGACATACGAGTAAATTTAGGCATTTGATCGAGCGGGAGTTTGATTCGCGCACATGCGTAAATTTGTATGGTCAATTCCGAAGCCCGACTTTTTGCACTTTTATTGTATTCTGTTAAGTTTTGATTTTACTACTTTGGTTGTACCTAAGATTTATTGTATTCTCCCTTTAAATTACAGGTAAGGCTTCATAAAGGCGTCGCATTGGAAATTTGGACGGCAGGGATCTCAATTTTTCTAAGTGACTACAAAACGTATTAAAGTAATATTTGGTAACCTGATTCTTTATTTCATTGACTTCATTTTGACAGTTGCGTTACACGATTGGTATCCTTTTGTAACACAAAAAAAATCAAAGAAACCTCCTTTAAAACGGAGATTGTCATTTTTCGGAGCAACGAGACCGATTTATGTTTCTAAATTTTCTATACAGTTTCTAAGCATGTTCTTCGAAATGTCAGTTGGATTTTTTAAAATTAATATAGTTTTTAAAATAAACGAAAATAATTGTTTTTTCGTATTTATCGTAAGCTAGCGCGCGCACGTTTACATAGAACAGAAGGTCTATTTTAGATTAAATTATCGCTAAACAATGCGACGCCTTAATCGGGCATGCTAATGGTTATATTGAACTGTGGATGTAGATATACATAATTAAACCATAATTTCGTCTTGTTTCGGATTTATGTCATATTATGGATATCACGATACATACGTTAGATCTTATCTTGTTTCCTACCTATATTATAATTATCTTTTTCACTTGAAGTGAAAATTTATTAATTTATATTTATTTAGTTTATAATTGCATATATTTTGTGATTTATGTTACCTCTGGGCTAGTCTCTTAGTATTATGGTTGTGCAACCCTGTAACGGTTTTCCGTGATACAAGTTCGCCTAGTGAGAAGTTCGCTGTGTCGCTGTGCATTTATTTTGTTGTAATTGGTATAAATAAATACATAAAATATAAATAAATAAATAAATATAGCGCCCCAAAAATACCACCATAAACAATCAATGTTGTTGTTACCTTTCAAAGATTACTTCAATTTATTCACTCATATTTTAAAAATGACACTTAGGACATTATTTAATCTGATAGCAAAAGCGACCCCAGTCTTAGTTAAAATGGGCACCAGGGAAAGTTTTTAATAATATGATGTGAATATTTTTTTTTTCAAATGAAGTCCAATATGCCCTCTTAATATAAATTAAAATATTCGAATAAGATAACAATTTTCGTCATTCCTTAGACAGCCCATACACCTACAATAATATTGCGCAATATTGATCTTTGCACAATACTTTTGAACGTTTGGGAGTAGTATTGAAATGTTGTGTAATGATTGAACATAAAATAGAGCAAGCTTAAAAAATATTGCGCAATATATTTTCATTGCACCGCAAAGGCTTAATATTGCGCAAAATTTTTCAGCACGCTATCTGGAGCAGTCGCGATTGGTCACGCTTAGCGTATGATCGTATTTGATCTTCGTAAGTCAGACTAGATCTTCCTTAGCTTTTGTAACAATTAACCTTTTTTCCATTGTCCCTCCTTTGATTTTGACTATACTAAAATAAATTTAAAATTGTAATGTATTTTTGTTTCTAAAAACATTGCTAACGAAGTAATATTTTATTTCGTTTTTTTTTGAGATTCTAATAGTGCGTTCGTGTTGATTTGATTTAATTTTTGAATCTTGATTAAATTTTTGAAATAATCGGAATTGAATTTTCTAAATTTACAAAAACGAAATAAGCAAAGCAAATGCATAAATATTTTACTGAATTTGTGGTGTGAACATAATATGAAAAATTAATTTTATTATCTATGTCTAGACAACTCGTGAAAATAATTATCATACTCTTCTACATGTCTTGTACGTAAGTTCTTGGCAAAAAAACTACAGTTCCAAAACTGTAATAAATCTAATGAACTTGGTACTCGGTATACAGACATCGTAAACATCTAGTACGTAGGGCTGTCACCACTCCGGTTTGTTTGAAAAGAGACAAAATGTTATTTTTGTTTTTATAGAATTGTTGAACTGAACGGAAATGAATAATATAGATAATACCAAAACATATTTTATTTTTCTAAAACCTTTTGAAATTGCGACGTCGTTTTTAAGAAGAAATTCAATATAAATGAATAAATTTCAAGTTCGAGTCTTATAATTAATTACAATGTACAAAAACTCTTTTAAAAGCGGCTAAGAATATGTCAGATACGAAAAAAATATAGTATCAAAATACCCATTATTAAATACTTATTAATTTCTGGGTTTTGGAAACCATTTTTTTAACTTTATTAAAATTTCTATATTTAAACTTCTGAGCTTTAAAGTCAAAATTCTACTTTCACTTCTAACTAAATTGGTCCAGATGTCAGAATTACGTCAAAAATAGAATTTCTGATAAACAGACACCGAGACAAAACCATAATTTTTTTATGAAACAATAAAGATAATTGTAGTGTGTGATGAGGTTTCTCAGAAAATCAATAAATACAAAAATAGGGTTTTTTTTAGTCAATACGTATACAGACCAAAAAATAAAAGTTAGATGTCAATTTAATTATACTATGAAATAAACGATGTTATCGAAGATAAAACTACAGTTCTGGGATATTATTAGATTGTATAACAAGGGAGTAAAATAATATGATATTTTTACGGCGAGGCGCTATTTTGAGCCCTGAGCGGAGCGAAGGATTCTAGAGTAGAATCCCGAGCGCAGCGAGGGATGTTAAAGTAGAATCCTGAGCGCGGCGAGGGATTCGATGTACGGCGCCCGAGGTAAAAAAATAATTCTACTACCGAGTGATACTCTTTACTTTTCATTCTCATCTATGAGAAAAATAGATGAGAGACGTTTTTCGATTTGTAAAAGTACAAAGAAATTTAATATTTTAAACTTTTTAATTTCCTTTTTTTTTCTAGCGTGCGGTTACCGCCGCCCAAGTAAATATCAGCTCATCAGCCAGTAACATTTTTCATATAATATTTTCCTTTGACCTCTCGCGTTCCTTATTCAAATTCATTTTTTCAATCTTTAAGAGAATAGACCTATCTTGGTCGCATCTATCGAGGAACCAATCATCGTTTTTCGAATAGATGAAATTAAAATAATCTTCTCTGCACATGCATTTACTATAACTTTCTGAAAATTGATATAAATATTAATTTGTTGTAAACTGATACTAACAGAAATTCTTGTCGATTTTTCTCAGGCTTTACTTCTAAAACAATGACGCTCAAAAATAACTTCTTGACATCTTAAAAATTGAAATGCTACCTAAAAACTAGACAATTTAAAGTGACAACCCTGCCATTCGCTACCTCTTTAAGTTCAGTTCAAGTAAACATCGCCGTATTTCATGGAGCCATTACCAAAACAAACTTTAGTGTTCTGCCGTGAATAAGTAAGTCAACTATTTTTAAAGTGGAAACGAAGGCAAATGTTTTCCTGAACATTGTTTACAAATGGTATTTTATAATATTATATGTACACATTTAACTGTGTTAAAAAATAATCAGTGATGAACGATTGACGTTTGCAGAGCCAAAATGAGCAGAAGCAGAAGCGAAAAAGGCCAAAAGTGAATTACGTAAACTTCTGAAGAAGGTGAAAGAAATATGTAAAGACCACAAGGACCACGATGCTTGGTTTTCCTTCTTCTCTATCTACACGGTTTTTTCAGTTGTAAGATGAATGAAAAAAACTAACGAACTACTGTACCTTTTCTTTTTCTAGCGCCTATCTGTTTTAATCAATCGCAACGGTAAATGATGATTTGACTTTGAATTCAAAGTAGAATAACATTAACATAGAAGACTTCCGTGGCGCAACGGCTAAGCGCGTCGGAAAGTAAACGGGTGTTGCGGGTTCGATTCCCGCCCCGAGTCTGGGTGTTTATGTATAATATGTATATATTTACAAAAGTATATAAGTAGTATATCAGTTGTCTAGTAGCCATAACACAAGCGCTGTGCTGCTTACTTTGGGACTAGATGGCGCTGTGTGAAAATGTCTGAGTGAGTGTATTAACATTGTATGTCATTTTAGGGATACAGTGTGAGGAGATGTACCCATGTATGTGTGCGAGCGTTACTATGTGTTTACACATGATGATAGAGGAGTGTCGTGTGCTCATTATTTAAAAAAAAGTCGACTGTCAAATTCAGTGAGGTTCTCGAGTTTGTGAACTGATAACAAAAAAAATTACACCTAATTTGTTCGAGAACAAAGCTAAATTGGCACGCTTGGAAAAGGATCATCAGGTGACTATTGTTATATCATCACCTCTTAAACTCACCACGTGTTCAGACTCACCACGTGGCCTATAATTATGCATTATAATTAGTTCTTACAATAATTGCGCTGTTTGTTTTACAATCAACTTCATATATTAATATTAAGTCCTATTATGTAACTTAGTCATAACAATTATTTGTTGTTCTCAACCATTTAGATATAGAGCGACACAAATAATCAGCTTTCATTAACAAAACCAGTTATCATGTACGAGTACTTCTCACCACAAATTGTAAGCTCATTTAGATATATAAGTAACATTTAGATACATAAGTAAATATTGTTATTCACCTTCCAAAAACGACACCTTTAAATAACATTATCAAACATGTCCTCAATTAGTTGTATTCCAGATGTCAAACTCATAACTTCTATTATAAGTAATTTGTATTAGTTTGTTTTAAAATATAACACAATTTTTTAAAAACATTAATTGTCACCCCCAATATAACACTATTAACAATAAACGTTTATATTATGAATTAATCCCGCTAATATTTAAGCCAAGCTGTTGAGAATTTTTTTGTTTGTAGTTTTCTATCATTGGATCTTAATTAAAGAACAATGGGAATGTATGTATTACTGGCACTGTCTCTTGTAGGCTTAAATATATTTTAAAGAGCCACAAAAACATTATTACTGATATTCAACTCTAAAATAAATTGAGTTTTTAAAGTAAATGAAGCAAAAGATGTGAGGAATCTGTATTTTTTGTATTTTTTTTACCACTGAGGCGACGAACAAGCAAGCAATCCATCTGATTTATGGACTGAGGCCCATATTTATTTACAATATCAAGGCTGAGAAAGCAATTCGGTATAGCAATGCGTTAGTAACCCTGAACACCAAAATGTGGCTTTTGCGTCAGTTTCAACGACTGTCTTACGCTCCCACATTGAAATACAAGTGTCAACCCTTTAAATTTAAAAACTCGCGT
Organism: Zeuzera pyrina; assembly: GCA_907165235.1. Taxonomy (NCBI): domain Eukaryota; kingdom Metazoa; phylum Arthropoda; class Insecta; order Lepidoptera; family Cossidae; genus Zeuzera; species Zeuzera pyrina. The sequence continues at coordinate 16,806,653 of OU015639.1, read as the reverse complement.
TGCATTATAAAATATCTAAACCAGGAAATTTAACACGTTACCTTTTCATTTTGGCTTAATGTTTCGACTGAGTTGCATCGGCCGTAGTCTTAAGCAAACTACAAAAAAACAAAGTTTGCTTAAGACCACGGCCGATGCAACTCAGTCGAAACATTAAGCCAAAATAAAAAGGTAATCGCGTTAAATTTCTTGTTTTAGATATTTTATAGTGACAACAGGGCTGTCAGATAGGGCTGCGCGATGTCTGCCTGGCTATTCGTGCTGTATTTGGACAGTTGCTTCCAGAGATTGAAAGGTAATATGAGTGGTATGGGATGTGGTGACACAGTGGTAAACTGCCTATTGTACGCTGACGATGCTGTGCTAATAGCACCATCAGAAGCGGAGTTGCAGACACTAGTCACGTGCATGAAAGAAGATTGTTAAGTAAAAGGATTGAAAATAAATGTGAACAAAACTAAGGTTCTGGTGTTTGAAAGAGAAGCGGTACAAACGAAATGTGTGATTTGTGTAAATGGAAAATGTCTAGAACAGGTGAATGAAATTGTGTACCTGGGGAGTGCGTTTTCGAGGGATGGAAGATGTGAGTTGGATGTGGAGAGACGGGTAGCAGCTGGCAATAAAGTGAACGGTGCTCTGTCCGCATTAGTGGGTAGTGTGAATATATCTAACACTGCTAAAATGGCCATCCACAATGCGGTGTTGGTGCCAACTTTGTTGTACGGTAGTGAGGCCTGGATATGCCCAAAATCGAGTGAAAGTATGTTAAATGCTGTGGAGATGCGGTCTCTCAGAAATATGTGCGGTGTCACGCTTGCTGACAGGATAAGCAATGATGAGATACGCAGTATGACAGGGTTGCACAACAGTGTTATTGTAAAAATGAAGAAAGGAATGCTTAGATGGTTCGGGCACATGGAAAGAATGAGTAATGAAAGACTGACGAAGAAAATATACAGAGCGAAAGTGAGTGGTAAAAGAAGCCAAGGAAGACCAAGGCTGACTTATGAAGATCAAATAGCCAGAGTGTTAGCAGACGGAAATGTCAAAAGCACTCGCATACCTAGGCGAAAATGTGTGAGGAGAATGATGAGATTTGAGGAAGCGAAAGAGGTATGTAAGGACCGTCCGTCCTCTCTGACTACCCCGTTGGGGATACAGCGTGAAGATATGTTATGTTATAGTGACAACCCTGTAGTTTGGAGGCAGGATTACCGAGTAAGATGGTCGTAGGGACCCGGACGGATCTAGCACAAGGTATACAATTCGCATGTGTCTTAAAACACATCGAACTGAGGCCGCTTTCAGTAACACCCAGTATCCAAGCCAATTTAGGTAAGTTATTTTCTGAATTAACCTACCGAGAATCGAGCACTAGGCCCCGGCTTGCATGATATAAGCCCATTGTCGTACTAATGAGCCAGTGCAGGAACACATTTCGGTCAGAAATGATTTATAACATGACGACGTACACGAGCAAGTTATATAGACATCGCCGTGAACACCACTATATAACTGTTTTATAAAATAGTTGAAAGGACGTCTATATGACAGTATATCACAAGAAATTTATATAACAAATCAGACGCATAGCACACCGGTACATGACGAACACTAACAAAAATTACTGTAATACAATTTTTACAAACTTAGGTGTCTAATAATAATAATAATAATAATAATCTTTTTTATTTCAGACAACATGATCCAATATTGTTAGTAACAAGCAATCTTAAAACTATGTTAGTACTTATATTCTAGGTATGAGTTTACCCTTTGTGTAAGGGTGTACATCATCGGACAATCCACCTTACCCGCGATTGTACGTAGGATGATGTTGCGGCTGCCACGCAATCTGCTTAACAGTGACGTCGTTTTCTTACGCCACAAGGCGTCAAAGCCATCTGTATGAGCTTCCGCGAACATTGCCGACGCACTACAGAAGCGTGGCAGCCGCAGCAACGCCCTGACCGCATTGTTATATTGGATACGCAGAGCATTGTAAGCTTTTTGAGTATATCTGACCCACAGACTGCCCGAGTACAATGACGTACAGTAAGCTTTGAAAAGCGATAATTTGACTGCTTCTGTACATCGGGCAAATCTACGTGCCAGCATATTCGCTCTGACTGACAATGCTCTGCGTTCCCTCTCCATGTCCATATCATCCTTTAGGTCGTCTGTCACCATATGACCCAAATATTTAAATTGTTGTACCCTATTTAAGTTTATACCATTGATAGTAATTGGAGGTACAAAAAAGGGACATTTATTACCAGACCTAAAGACCATGTACTCTGACTTCCTGACATTGCACACTAAGCCATGAGAGGCCGCATACGACTCACACACTGCAAGAAGCTTTCGGAGGGCACTGACCGAGGGGGTCAACAGCACCATATCATCAGCATAGCTGATGTTGTTGACACAACCACCATCAACATAGCAGCCAACATGCATGCTGCTGAGCCGCTCAATCAGTCCATTAACATACAGACTGAAAAGTAGAGGCGAACTTAGACCTCCTTGCCTAACCCCACATTCCAGCCTGTATGGTTCCGAAAGCTCACCTGCCCACTTAACTTGGTTCTCTTGGTTGAGATACCAGTATTTAAGAATTAATATTAATTCTACAGGTAAACCTGTATCCTTTAGTTTTTGCCATAATAAATCATGTGCGATCAAATCAAAGGCCCTGGACAAGTCCAAGAAGCAGGCATACACTGGCGTTTTCCTGTCTGTATAATACTTGACAGTATGCTTTAAGCTTAAAATTGCTGTCTCAGTTGAGAGCCCAGGTCGGAAACCGAATTGAGCAACATGTATCTTTATGAACTGATTCAATTGTATATTAAGCACACCGTCAAGCACTTTTGCAACAATAGTCGCCAGAGATATTGGCCTATAATTTGACTTGTCCGCTGTATCCCCCGTCTTATTCTTAACAATAGGTACCACTAGAGTCTGCATAAGCTCGGGTGGCAGGTAAGAATGACTCACACACATATTTAAGAGCACTGCTAATACCCTGGGCAAGTGAAGTCCAGCATGTCGGAGGTGCTCAACACTGAGACCATCGTGGCTAGGTGATTTACCTCTGGTCATTTTCTTTATTGCTAGTCTAAGCATGGCTCAATTAATATAATATTATTTTGTATCTAATATTTAAAAATTATTTAATATTATTTTATTTTATATATTAGTAGTTTGTATGTTGAGCGGACAAACAATCATATTTATAAGTAGAAGATAGTTGCAATGTCCCGCGTGAGCTAGCGACCACTGCGCCTGCGCGTGAATGTACACCGCGCGCCCGCGCATGCACCGCTATGGTCTTACCAAGTCGGCTGCTTGCTTTAGCTACAATCGCATGTTTATGCTTTTTAATATTGGGTCCTTACATATGAAATGAGCGTTTTGTTGTACTGACCACTTTGATCTGAAATATCTCCTCTTTGGTTAAGAATTCCAAATTCAAATTTATAAATTCATTTAGCTGGTACATTTGAGTTTTGAAAACAGTCATTCATTTGTTTTTTTCCTCATTATTTTTTTCTTTGGCGTCGCTTATTACCGCACAATGGAAAACATGAAATATCGGTATATTTACGATTACGAGTTCTACCGTGGCACCAGTGCTGCAGAAACAGCTCGAAGGATTAATGATGTGTACGGCGCTGGTGTCGCAAAAGAAAGCACGGTACGTTTTTGGTTTCAACGTTTTCGTTCTGGAAATTTCAACCTTTAGAACCAACCCCGTGGACGGCCGGAGACCGGAGTGGAAAATGAAGAATTAAAGGCTATTGTGGAAGCGGATCCATCACAAAGCACTTCAGAGATAGCTCCAGGCTTCGGGGTAAGTGTCAAAACTGTATTAATCCACTTGAAGCAAATCGGGAAAGTAAAAAAACTTGAACGATGGGTACCTCATGAATTGAGTGAATCGAACTTGCAAACACGCGTCGACTGCTGTGTTACTTTGCTCAACCGACACAATAATGAAGGGATTTGAAATCGAATCATTACTTGTGATAAAAAGTGGATCCTGTACGATAATCGGAAGCGCTCGTCGCAATGGCTGAACCCTGGAGACCCAGCCAAATCCTGCCCTAAACGAAAATTGAGCACGCTCAGAAGCGGGGTTGAAGACTCTAGTTACGTGCATGAAAGAAGACTGTGAAATGAAAGGATTGAATACAAATATGTTCTGTCAGTATTAGTAGGCAGTGTGAATATATCAAACTCAAGTCAAAATAGACATACACAATGCGGTGTCGTTTCCAACTTTATTGTACGGTAATGAGGCAATACGTACGATCTACAGTATGAACGCACGAAAGTCGCTGAGAGATCATTTTAAAGAAATTGATGTACTCACCTTACCCTCGTTATACATCTATGAAAACATAAAGTACACTAGAAAAAATTTAGATCTATTTCAAAAGAAAGGCGTTGTTAATGGTATGGAAATTCGTGGTCGTGGTCAGCTAGTTATTCCTAAATTTAAATTACAAAAGTCAAGTGGTTCATTTTTGGGTAACTGTGTTCGTTTTTATAATAAAATTCCTCAAGAAATTACTCACTTAACGGAAAAGAGATTTAAACTTGTCATTAAACGCACACTGATTGGAAAAGCATACTACAAAATTAGCGATTTCATTGAAGATACAACAATAGACTGGAAATGATCGTGTATATGCATTTACTGGCTTTATAGATATTGTATTTTTAAATAACTATTGTAGAATGATGTTGAAAAAATGACACCTGACTGAGTTTCTTGTCGGTTCTTCTCAGTATTCAGGTTTTTTTTTTAACCGAACTAAAGTAGATTTAACGTTCAAAAATACCTTGCATTTGGGTGTACTTGAATAAATTGATTTGACTTTGACTTTGATTTTGAGGCCTAGATATGCCCGAAATCGAGTGAAATTAAGATAAATGCAGTAAACATGCGATCTCTAAGAAATATATAGATAGATAGATAATTTTATTCGCTGCACAAAATACACGTACAATTACACAAATACATATACAGTTTAAATAATACCATATAATACATTTTTTCTTTTTTTGCGTTAACACGTCAATAGACCAGCACTGCAGCAGCGAAATGGCTCCCAACTCAGCATAATATTAAGTGACACGCACATGACGCTGATTTTCAGTTGGAAACACAATAAATAAATAAATAACATTAAAAATAAAGTACACTATACTACACCTACAGCACCAGCTCCAACCGTACTAACATTCTTAATATTAAATTATCTCATAGTAAAATAAAATAAAAATAAAATAAAAAACCGGAGGAAAGCCAGATATATCCACAGGAAATCACACGATAAATGTCAACACCATACAACGCATATGCACAAATACACATATATTTGTATAAACATATATATATATGCACATACATTGCAATGCACACACACACATACCATATATGCACAAACATACACATCACGCAACAATAACACAGTCGTCATCACATTTGTGCAGTCACCAGTGCTGCAGAAACAGCTCGAAGGATTAATGATGTGTACGGCGCTGGTGTCGCAAAAGAAAGCACGGTACGTTTTTGGTTTCAACGTTTTCGTTCTGGAAATTTCAACCTTCAGAACCAACCCCGTGGACGGCCGGAGACCGGAGTGGAAAATGAAGAATTAAAGGCTATTGTGGAAGCGGATCCATCACAAAGCACTTCAGAGATAGCTCCAGGCTTCGGGGTAAGTGTCAAAACTGTATTAATCCACTTGAAGCAAATCGGGAAAGTAAAAAAACTTGAACGATGGGTACCTCATGAATTGAGTGAATCGAACTTGCAAACACGCGTCGACTGCTGTGTTACTTTGCTCAACCGAAACAATAATGAAGGGATTTTAAATCGAATCATTACTTGTGATGAAAAGTGGATCCTGTACGATAATCGGAAGCACTCGTCGCAATGGCTGAACCCTGGAGACCCAGCCAAATCCTGCCCTAAACGAAAATTGACTCAGAAAAAGTTACTTGTGACTGTTTGGTGGACTAGCGCCGGTGTCGTTCACTACAGCTTTCTAAAATCTGGCCAAACGATTACGGCAGATATCTATTGTCAGCAACTGCAAACCATGAAGGAAGAACTAGCTGCTTAACAACCGAGATTGGTCAATCGCTCTAGGCCACTGCTGCTTCACGACAACGCAAGACCACACACTGCATAATAAACAACCACTAAGTTAGATGAGCTACAATTGGAATGTCTGCGACATCCACCGTGCTCCCCGGACCTTGCTCCAACAGATTACCATTTTTTCCGGAATTTGGACAACTTCTTACAAGGAAAATAATTCAACTCCAATGCGGCAGTCCAAACCGCCTTCAAAGAGTTTATTGATTCTCGCCCCCATGGTTTTTTTAGTAAAGGGATCAATGAGACTACCTATGAGATGGCAAAAGTGCATAGATAACAACGGTGCATACTTTGATTAATTAAATATATTTTACAAAAAAAAATTGACTTTATATTCCTCCCGTACAAAACGCCAATTTCATATGTAAGGACCCAATATTTAATTACTCGCGCGAGGCTTTTTAATCGCAATTAGTTAATTGTTATTCGATCCTTCTTCTTATGTGCTTGTCATTGTTCTCATTAGTGTCATTCTGTGCTCCTTCTGTAAACTTTTGTACGTCGTAAATAAACTGTATACATTTTGTGTGTTCCGCATTAATTTCGGATCACCTCCGAACGAACCACATATACTTACCACTACACTACAAACTCAATAGTTACATAAATGTTTCATTACATAACCAAATTGTTTGTTGGGAACTTATGTGAAACGGAGTAAATAGTTTGATATCAATGTGATTAATTAATTTATTAGATCTGTACCAGACCATTCTTCAGTGAACACAAACAATCTTAAAAATTATTGCCAATATATTTCACATGAATTTATTTATTCTTTCTGCGCTACACAATTAGTACACATAGCGAACTTAAAGCCAATTGGCTTTCTCTACCTGTTAACCCATGGGTGGAGTGAAAAAGTATTTATGCAGGAAACCAACTACTAATTGATTATATATACATACATATAAACATACATACATATGGGCTGTAGTTATGCTCAAACATACTCGTACATCAAAAAATATATAAATACGAATTGGAACCTCCTTTTTTTGAAGTCGGTAAAAAAATATAAAATAGTCCTTGAGATTTACATACTGTAGACAACTAAAATATCAAGCCTCAAGATGAACAACATAGGCTCTTTATGTGCGTATATTCTATACCTTTTGGGCGTCGCTACAAATAGGACAAGATAAATGTAGTCACGCTTTTAGCTCCAAGTAGTACAGACCATAGATTTAATGTACAGACATTCTAGGTTTGTGAATGAAAAAATGGCGTGAAACAAATTAGACTCGTCTCTAAAGAATTCCGTAAGATTTAAGACCCGGCTGCCAAAATTTTGAGCGTTTTTAAATAAGTTTGCTGAGGCGGGCACACGTTTAATTAATGTGAAATTTAAATATATATTTCTTTATACATTTGTCTAGCGATTGCTTAATACCATAACGCAATTGATGTATTTTAGTTTGATCCTTTTTTCTGCAATGTGTTACCTTTTAGAGAGATTTTGAAGCATCGCTCCTAAATTACTTGAGTAATTTCCATAAAATTACGGCTAACAAGAAGACAATACGGTTTATTAAATAAAGGATACTTCATTATATGAATTAATATTCTAGTTACAACGATAAATATTGCGTTCGGGTGGCGGAGTGTGAGGGCGGAGCCCAGGCAAAAGACATTTTTTAGAAACTTGCTCTATCTTTATGACCCATTACTTTCTTAAGATTTTAGATTGCCTACTGTTATGGACATCTACAATGATGAGGGGATGCGGTGCAGATATTATACCAGGGACTAAATTTGAGCTTCCGAGATGTGTTTGGTGTAAGCTCAATGACTACGCACTGGCCTTGGTCGGTATACCCACTACAGATTTCTTTGGGGATTCATCACAGATCTCTGCGACTTTTGACTTTAGGCCCAAACAATTTACCATAGGACTGTTTCTTCAGAAAATAAGCATCCCGCGGATGATCTTATCACTTTTATTTTATTTTATAAAAAAGAGCGATACGTGCCGTCTACAATATGAATGCACGAGAATCATTAAGAGATCGTTTTAAAGACATTGACGTACTAATCTTGTCGTCCTTATACATCTTTGAAATTATTATGTAGACGAAGAAAATAAAGATCTGTTTATAAAGAAAGGCGACATTGATGGTATGGAAATCCGAAGTCATGATAAATTGGTTATTCCAAAATTTTAATTATATAAGTCAAATATTTCATTTTTGGGTAACTGCATTCGTTTTTATAATAAAGTTTCTCAGCAAATTATTCAACAGAAAATAGATTTAGATCAGTTATAAAACGTACATTGATCAGACAATCGTACTATGAAATAAACTATTTCGTTGAAGATAAAACAATAGTCTGGAAATGATCTTCTCTGCACATGCGTTTACTGGCTCTCTGAACTTTGTATTTTAATAAACCTTTTGTAAAATGATGTTGAAAAAATGATACCTGACTTATTTTCTTGTCGGTTCTTCTCAGTGTCCAGGTTTTCTCTTTCAACCGAACTATAGTAGACTTGACGTTCGATAATATCTTGGGTTTACTTGAATAAATTGATTTGACTTTGACACTTTACATGACAAAACTTTTAAATGAGTTAAAATGCAGGACATAGCTTTGTAAGGCCATATGATTAGATAGACTTTCGTTCATCGTATAAATGTAAACTTTAAATAAGGCTCTACCTCCTTATTATTTGAAACTCTAGGTTCAGTAGTTACAAAAATCAAACATGCAAAAGTCTAGTTGATTTGAAATACTAATCTTGTATTAAATTGTCTTGAAATTATCGCTTAGAAAAAAAAAACATAATAAATAATTCATTTTACATCAAATGAAAGTTCCATGACAAACTTTATTTACGGTAGGCTATATATCGCCAAGATTAAATCAATATGAAATAGCCAGAGCTGACAATGTCAAAAGTTCTCGTATATCTAAGTGAAAGTGTATGTGAAGATTCATTAAATTTGAAAAATACTTTGTACAAAAAGAAAGCTTTACTACAGAGACACAATTAGTCTAACTCCCATTTAGACTGCGTGTGCTATAGGGCCGTCAGCTTGGTCAGCTTAGAAAGTAAAGTCTATGCCAAGGTATTGTCTGAACGTATGAAAAGCATTTCTGCAAGATATTTATGGGAAACACAAGGTGATTTTAGGAACAGTAGGGGTTGTATGGATCAAATTTTCCGCTTCGCGGTATCGTGGGGAAGTTTTTGGCCATAGGTCGGAAATTTTTCTGCGCTTTCGTGAATCTTGAAAAAGCATTCGATAGAGTAGTGCGAAAGAACTTATGGAGTCTTCTGTCTGAATATGGCGTGGAGGGCCCCTTGCTGCAGGCTGTGAGGTCATTATATCAGGGCCATTGAGCCTGTGTAAAAATAGATGGTGACTTATCGCCCTGGTTCGACGTCTGTTCAGGCGTCAGACAGGGCTGCGTAATTTCTGCCTGGCTATTCGCGCTGTATTTGGACAGTTGTCTCCAGACATTTAGTGGTAGTATCAGTAGACTCTGACAGACTTAGATTCAGGTAGACACGGACAGTGAGACAGATACAGACACTCAGACAGACTCGGACGGACTCGGACGGACTAGGACGGACTCGGACGGACTCGAACGGAATCGGGCAGACTTAGACACAGACAGGCACAGATAAGCTCAATTAATACTTATCATAAGTGATTCATTTTTCCCCATTTAGGGAAACATAAGAAATGCCTACTTTCTCGAAGGATACCCGAAGGAAGAAACTCCTTTACGAGATTGTTACTATGGTTTTTCTTATTTTTATTATCCAGTTAACTAAATATTATTTAATTACGTATAAAAATCTGCTCTCTCTGTACAATTGCAGATAGAGATTAACTATCATTCGCCCTATAGTTAATCTCTATCTGCAATCGTACAGGTGATTCAATTCTACAAAGAGGAATTTGTTAGAAAATAAAATCAAAAGTTAGACGGGAACATCAAGTAGTGAAAAGGCCAATAAAAACCAGAGTAAGTTTAACAAGTAGCAATTACTTTAATGGATTACTAAAGTGTTAAGATTGTCTTACTTCCCTTGCGCTAAACTTCTACAAGGCGGAGGATTACAGGCCATTAACTGATAGTATAAAGTGACATACACATTGTCGCGAATCAGTTCTTTGTGTTTAACAGGCTCATGATATTCGTTTTCACTGCAGTAAAACCAGAACTTTTGAATTTCGTAATTATTGCAATGATTACTAATTTTAACGTAAAATTTTTCAAATCACTATATGAAATCTCTAGAATGACGCCAGAAATTAATCTGGAAATATTGTATACGGAAATGTTTTAAAATAGTCCATACTATCATTTTACACTGTTTCAATGTTTTCGATAACTAATCTTCCTTTGTCTACGAATTTTACAAATGTTTTTTTTTTCAATTACATTCATCGTTGTTTTGCATTTTTGTTCATTAATTGTAAATTTTGAAACGGATTTCGAAATGGTTTTCACCTTAATTTATATCATTTCGTGAGGAAGTTTCATACATATAATTTGTTTAGATTTAGTTTGAAGTAGTGAAGCTAGAGTGGGCCGCCGGTAATTAATCTGACTTTCTAATGGTGTAAGAATATAGTTTAAGGAGTTTGACTTCTAAGCCAGCAGGCTCCAGCGCTGCCGAGAACTTGAAGCGGCGTAAGTATGTGATCGTCAGGCTGGCAGTTTCTTCTGCCAACGAATCAGTTTGGCTATCCAAAAAGAGAATGCTACTAGTCTGCTAGCTATGACAGCTTTCTAAGCGGCAACTTTGAGGAAATCTATCATTTAAGGTAATGTCTAGTTTTGAGTTTGTAAATATTAACGTTAAGGTATGTATGTTCACACTGTTACTATAAATAAAATATTATTTTTTAAGGAGTAGTCAAAGGGCATACCTAAAACGAAGTTCCAGAAGGAACGATATCGTTGTCTCCGATCTTGCGCGAGGAAGCCGAGGCCAAAGATGTACACTACGGTGTTTCCCGCCTGTCGCAACTGGGGCCTTCTAGGGTGCGACCGATCGGAGTAGGAGCTCCGGTCGTCTGTCCACGCGACTCCGAGGAAGACGACTGCGTATATAGTCCGCACTATCGTGACACTGCAAAAATGTCGGGGGGCTTTATAGTGGCCCCTGCTCTCGGCGCAGCGCAATAGGGGCTCCGCTGCGATTCATAGGAAATCCCGGAGCCTATCGGCAACGCGCCGAAGAGAAGCGCAGGAGATGTTCTGGGTAAAAACCCCAAATCATCTTGTCTCTCCTCCAGGGGTCTGGGTATATGTGTAGATTTTTTCTGCATAACAAAAAAAAGCTACGACGAAGTGGGCCGAAACTAAGTACACTCGTACTACTACTCTGAGTACAAAGCAGTGCGATGATGTGTGCCAAGCTTAATATAGACAGAAAAGCTCTTTGAAATTAATTAATAGCGTCTTATCTGTCATTAGATTTGAATATTAAATATAAACTTTACGTTTAAGAGGGTCAGATGGACTTAGTGTTAGATAATCAGAACACTAAGATGGTATTTTATGTTCATATATACACCTACACAATGCCCACAAGAAACACTCGCACTGGAAATAAGTTTTGGTATATTTTGCTATTAAATATTCGATTAAATAATATGATGTATACAATAATCTTTGAAGCTAGCTGGATACCGTACTCTGAAGAGGTAAATAAAGACAAATTATATGACCTCGAGTAACCTTTGATCACTAACGTTTTATTTCTGTCTGTATCTAACTCCTGCAAATAACTTGGTAAAGCACCTACTAGTATATATAAGATTGCTATATATAACTATAACAACAGCAATAGATGAAAAGAAATAGAGGGGCATAGAGATTTTATACAAAGCTTAATTTTTCAATTTCATCTACCTCCTCAGAGTGCGGCCTCCTGTTTAAATACTGCTCCATGGATTTATTAGCAATGCAATTAGTCTCTTACAAATATCAGAAACCAGTCGATGGTCTTCGGGGCCCCAGGGACTCAAAGTTTCGACTCTAAAGGGCGTAAATATGAAACTCTCAGATAGAGTCGCATATATACGCCGCTTCAAGTTCTCGGCAGTGCTGGCCGCAGCACCGGCTGACTTAGAAGTTGCCAGTTCATGGGAAACAGCAAGAGTATCGACACAAGTGGCGTCCCGCGCCAGGGATCCTGTGTTAGTCCTGGCCCCCAGACAAAGGGATACTATGAGAGAAAGTATTAATATTTTGTATAAATTATAATTGAATCTATTAATTCCAAATGAAATTAGTTGTAGTTTACAAATGATAATATAATATTCAAAGAAATCTCACGAGCGAATTGTTGCAGTTTTTGGCAATGAGATAGGATATAAAAGATTTGTGAATCAATCGCACGTGCTGCAGAAGCGTCACTCGGAGTGCGGCTAAGATTTAATTAAAATAAGTCAGTTGCACTCAGCTCATTGATTCCACGGTCCGATCAAGTGGGGGCAAACAGAGTACAGGTCTAGAACGGTAAGACTAAGTGGAGCTAAAATTAATGTTCAGAACAAGGCAGCATGTAAATCCGTGAGTACGAAATGTATCCGATAGAATATACGGGTACCCTATGAAGAAAATGCTACAAATATGGACATTATTAGTGCTACTTTATAAATGCCTCTTATTTTATTTTTGATAGAAGCTTTAGTAGTTATATTTTTGGTTTGATTTTTCTGCATTGACATAATCTGAAGGTAGAACTTGTCTTCAGAAACATTAAAATTTACCGTCTGGAATAACATGGTCATAACTCTGAAGATGTAATATAAAGTAAGGTAAATAGATATTATTGTATATGAAATGCAGCTAAATGATCGAGCTCTGATAGAAGAGAATTGACGCAAAAATGTAGCACCGTATCATTGCTTTTTTGGTGGAGTTGGAGAAAATACCCAATTTATTCAAACATATAGAATTCTAGAGGTATGTAAGGATCGCGACGCTTGGCGCTCCGTCCTCTCTGACTACCTCGTTGGGGATACGGCGTGAAGATATATATGTATGTATATAGAATTCTAGCAAACGCTCGCATAATTCTTCCTATGTCGCTACGTTTTTTTTTTGTATCTGATAAGCAAATGTTTTTTGCAATTTTTTTGTGACTCCATTCCACTATCCCTGTAAATATTTTTTGCAAGTTATGGCTTAGATAACATTCATAAAATATGATTAATCATTGAGATATATCACTCGTATCGGGAATAATACCTTGAACTTTGGGCACATTTCCAAAACCTATGCCATATTCCTTACATTCAAGGATTTTTGAGACACCACGAAGAGTGTGAAGTTTGGAGATATACCTATATATACCTAATGTTTGATGGGTTTATGTTAAATCACAGTTCTACCTAATAGAAAACTTCGAAGATTCGAAGTTTGAGTCTTACTGGGAGCTCCTCAGCTTGTTGTGTTGCCCCCAGTTTGTTATACCCATAGTACGAGTCAAGTACTTAGTTCAGAGCACACAATTTGTGTGTTGTCTGGAATGTTATTACTATTAGATTAATACAGAATTTAATGCAGAATTTTTACCTTTCTTCCGATCAAACAAGCTTATTGATCAATACATGATTCGCTTCTCAATGAAGCACCTTAGGAAATGAAAATTGGTCGCCGACCTCACACTGAATGGAGCTGAAGTAGCTCACGCGATTTGCGAATCCTAGGGACAGTTCGGGTCTACGACGAGGAGCGAGAGACGTGTGGGCCCGAGCTATTGGCCACACACATTGTTGCAAACTTCCGAGAGGATCTCACGCGTACGGTGTTGTTCGTATTGTCGTTAATTATTTATTTACTTAGTGTATTTCTTCTGTGCATATTAAAACACAGCAAATTACACTCCACTTTCATTATACGTTCTTGATCCTAACAGACATCCTGGGCTCTAAAAGAAGCTAACCGATTCTGATCTACAGAACTTCCTGAGGATGTTTCATTGTGAAGTGAAATACGTGTCAATCATGTTTAAAACTTTGAAAGGCAGTTAAAGAATGTATAAGTTACTGTCTAAAGCTCTAAAACCGCTAACGTGCGCATTGCCTAATTACTATAAAGTGTATTCTCTCCGTTAATATCCGTTAATGTGCGGAATCTAGAGTTTTTCGCTTTTACCTAGTCTATGTATACATTAATGGCTTCCTATCGTTAAAGTTCAAAAGTGTTGCTCCCATTTGCTTTCCTTGCAAGAAGATGCAACCAAATTAAAAGTGGAGTCAACTTTCTATACAAGGTACGAATGTTTCCACATCTATATGTAGAAAATAGAAGTATTGCAGAGTAAAACAAAAAGGACGAGGGAACGAAGTTCTATGAAAATCCTGATCTAACGCTTTGCCGGCCACTGCGTAGCGCACTGGTTCCCAAACTTATTTTGTCTACTGAGTCGAGAGTTCATGCAGTCGTTGTCTAAGATGCCTCCTAGCTAAATGAAATTACAAATCACCCCCCAGGCCTCTACACAGCGCCCCCATTTTTTTTCTGGGTCTCTTACCGCCCCCCTTTAGGCCTGCAGCGCCCACAAGGGGGCGTTATCGCCCACTTTGGGAATGGTTGGCGTAGCGCATTCGCTTTGCAGTGCAAACCCCATACGTACCATACGTACAAATTTTTTTCAAATTGAGGAAACTTAATTCTAAATTAACATAACATATCTTCAAGCTGTATCCCCAACGGGGTAATCGGAGAGGACGGAGTGCCAAGCATTGGTGTCCTTATATATTTCTTTCGCTTCCTTAAATCTAATTCTAAATTGCTTAAATAAATAACGTTACGTTAATTTCAGAAACGTTGTTGTTCCAGTATAAATCTTATTTTCACTTTAACGAGTACACATATGAGGTAATTTGCAGTTTATCTAGGTGATTTTCAGAGTACCTAGATAAACTGCAAATTACCCAGTTTGAGCAATGAAACAATTTTCAGTTCTTTAACGGATCACCGGATATTTGATTTCTGAACTGCAGCACTAATTAAAGTAAAATAATCCGCAAGAAACACATGAATCTGTACAACATATTACAAAACTCCTTCAAAGCCTATTCTGTGTAAGATATTTATCCGAGGTTCGAAGTTTTAGCGGTGGTCCCGCTTCCGTAGACATAACATTTTGGCAAGAGTAGTCCCATGATAAAAATATATCAGACAATGTGGCGCCGTGCGGCTTTGCCGATGTCGGCTTAAGAGGCACTCAATGTCGCCCTAATTTATGAATCCTTTACGTGAAATCTCATAAAGTAAGTGGAGTGCTATAATTTCATGGATAGTTGAAGGAAATCGTTCTGCATTTTGTGACATTCGAAGCAGGCGTGCCCAAGGACACATTTAAAATAAAAACAAAGAAATAAAAATTAAGAACTGAAACCCAACTGCAGATGTAAAACAGACCACCTGAGAGCGTGACGTCACGCACTCAGGTTAAGCTCACACAAATTAAGTATCCATTGCATTTGTAAGACATAGTAGAAGCTCACTGTGAAGAAATATATACATATGTATAATCCTCACGCTGTAGGTATCCCTAATAGGATAGTCAGAGAGGATGGAGCGCCAGCATCACGGTCCTTACATACTTCTTTCGGCTTCCCAAATCTCTTCACGATTCTTGTATCCTCACTTTCGCCAATGTATGCGAGTGCTTTTCACATTCCCGTCAGCTAACACTCTAGCTATTTAACTTTAGTAAATCAGCTTGGGCTTATGCAACCACTCACATTTGCTGTGTAGATTCTTTTCGTCAATTGTTCACCATTTTCATGAGTCCGAACCATCCAAGCATTTGTTTCTTTATTTTTATAATAATGAAGAAACACACACATAACATGTTTATACTCTAACATAAAAAGAGCAGTAAATGTAAGCATTAAACTTAGTGTGATTATAGTATAAATCAAATGATGGGACTTTCATAGACATTTAATTGAGTAAGAAAGTAGATTTTTCCTAGAGTAATCTAAACTTTAATCATTTTCAATGCAAGTAAAGTTGAATAAAATCTTACAAAAATATAACACTAATACGAGAGTGATGAGAGAAGAATTAGATACAATAAGCACAATTATTTAGAATCACGACGTCTGTCAAGCGTCGGTCTTCGAAGCTTATGATTTTTTACAACTGTGTATAAGACATTAATGTACTCACTTGAGTCTGATATTCGATGTCATACTCGTATGGGAGGATTCTGCTTCAAATATCACTCTTAGGGATATGCCTGGTGGGCAAGACAATAGAAAATTATATACGGGTTCGTATGGATCGCCCATCCTTTTTTTTTATGAAAGAGAGGGCAAACGAGTAATCGGGTCACCTGATTGAGAGTGACCACCGCCGCCCATGGACACCCAAAAAGTACGGGGAATCACAGGTGCGTTGTGGGCCTTTAGGGAAATAGTGAAAGGAGGAGGAGGGGCTGATGAGCCACCGGCACTCTCACTCACCCAACGAAACACAACAGCAATAGATGCTGTTATTTCACGTCGATATTCTGTGAGAGGGTGGTGCTGCAATGCAGAAAGGCTACCATTCTTAAACGCCGATCTTACACGTCGATCCTATCGCTGAACAGTAGTGCTTGCGATTTTGTGTTCCTCTGTGGAGGACACGATGGCAGGTGCAATCTCAGGCACAAGGCTAGTCCTCTAGGTTTGCCAATGCATTTCCAATCTGAAGTGATTATTTAATCTCGATATTGTAAATTTACTTGGATCTCATACCACTTACCGTCTGGTGGAATGTTCACCCGCTTGCATACATCGTGGTGTTAAAGCGAATTATTCATGTAAGGGACGTCATTGACCCATATCCAAAGTCAGAGCCAAAGTCAAATCGATTTATTCAAGTAAACTTAGTTACAAGGTGTTTTTGAACGTCAAGTCTACTTTAGTTCGGTTCAAAAAAAACCTGGACACTGAGAAGAACCAACAAGAAACTCAGGCAGGTATAATTTTTTGAACATCATTCTACAATAGATTTATTATTATATTATTAAAATACAATGTTCGGAAAACCAGTAACTAAATGCATGTGCAGAGAAGATTATTTCCAAACTATTGTGTTGTCTTCAACGAAGTAGTTTATTTCATAGCATCATTATCTAATTGATGATCCTTTTATAACAAATCTAAATCTATTTTTCGTTCATTAATACTGTATTAGATACGTAAATACACTATTACAATTTTTTTTTGAAATAACAGACCAAAAATGTGTGTTAACAGAAGCTAAGGTAAACTAAGGCTGACTTATGAAGACCGATAACCAGAGTGTTAGCTGACAGAAATGTCAAAAGCAATTGCATATCTTGGCAAAAGTGAGAAAATTTTGAAGTGGATTGAGAAGGAGGCAGGCATTGAGAGGCAAGAGAAATATGTAAGGAAAGCGATGCTTGGCACTTGTTCTGTTTTAAAAGTGTTATGAGTAATAAGATTATATAAATATATATCTACACGCTATATCCTTAGCAGGGTAGTCAGAGATGACCGACCGCCAAATTAATAATATGAAGTTACTAATCTCTAATAATACTACATCTCTAACTCTAATATTATTAATTTTTACCTACATCTGTTATGTAAATCTATAGATTTTGCTGTTTTTATAGACTTTATGAGTATGTATCATTTCTTGATAATATAAACTGTAAACTGTACATAAACCAAAAACAGAATAAATCGATCTTCATGAAATATTAATATTTCATTTCATACGTTACAGTTTCAGCGTTACAGTGACGTCACTATTTCGAGAATATATTAGCCTTTGGTTGAACCCTAAAATTTCAAGTGAAGAACGAAGAGACAAGAGACGTCCCTTCGTGACGGTGCTACTATTTGTATTGTAGTGATGTTCAGTATGTACTACAGAACATACATTTTTATGAAGGAATTTTATTATAAAAACAAACACAGTTGCCCAAAAATGATCCACTTTTGTAATTTAAATTTAGGAATAACTAGCCGATCACGACAACGAGTTTCCACATCATTAATAACGCCTTTTGAAATAGATCTGTATTTTTTTTAGTGTACATTATGTTTTCAAAGATGTTATACATCGAGGGTAAGGTGAGTAAGTATATCAATTTCTTTAAAATGATCTCTCAGCGACTCTCGTGCGTTCATATTGTAGATCACCCTTTCCCAAAGTGGGCGATAACGCCCCCTTGTGGGCGCTGCAGGCCTAAAGGGGGGCGGTAAGAGACCCAGAAAAAAATGGGGGCGTTGTGTAGAGGCCTGGGGGGTGATTTGTCATTTCATTTAGCCAGGTGGCATCTTAGACAACGACTGCATGACTCTCGACTCAGTAGACAAAATAAGTTTGGGAACCTAGATTATAGATGGTACGTATTGGTCTCTTGTAAAATTAAGATAGAATTCATATGCGCCGCTGATCCCCACCGTGGTAGGGGACAAGACATAAGACTTTAGGCTATGGAAATATGCGAAGTACACCAGCCTAGCCATAGCCACATCTGTCAACTGTTTAATGCGTCTAAATATTGACAAACTGAGCTTACTAGCCAAAGTCTCGATATAGTCCACCCACTGTAATTTATTGTCTACTGTTAAACCAAGAAAAGTACCTGATTTTGCAAATTATAATTGTTTCCCATAGTTTTAGTCTATTATGGATTCTGGGTACATGGGAGGGAAAACTCGGCACAATTGGTTTTTTGTGCATTCAGTAGTAAATTATTAGCCACCATTGCGAGACATCCGCCAAGGTCCTATTCTGTCCGCTAATACCTGTCTTTTCAATTTACTTTAAACAATAATAGTGTGTCATCAGCAAATAATATTATTTCACATAGGTCTTTAAGCATAAATGGAAGATCATTAATGTAAACCAAAAACAGGAACAGTTCCAAAATTGATTTTAGTAAACTGTATTGTTATCTATTAGCCGCAATTTTATGTAATTTACTCAAATAATTTAGGAGAAATATTTTAAAATCTCTCAAAAAAGCATCGCATTGCAAGTATCGTACGAAAATACATGAATTGCGTTATGGTTTTAGGCAGTCGATAGAAAAATGTTTAAAAAAATGTATATTTAAATTTCACATTCATTAAACGTGTGCCTGCCTCAACAAACTTATCTAAAAACGCTCAAATCTTTGACAGCCGGGTCTTAATTTGTTCTTTTTTCATCAGAGGTTATAAAATAAAACATCGATATGTGTATCGATATGATATACATCGGGTTGTGTAGTGTAGTGTTCCGACACTATGACAGTCATATTTCAAAATTTCACCCAACACTGTTGTTTCAGGGTCGCGCGTTAATCTGAAATATGTATACCATATATAGTCGGAGAGAACTTGTGAGACAAATATTTTATATGAGGCAAACAAGGGTTAAAGATAAATCAAAGTTTAGTGTAAGTTTAGCCGAGATTAGGGATTTATGTCGCTTCATTGTTTCACAGACAATTGTACGTCACGTAGGACTTCACTGAACGAGGCTAAGAAGGTTATGCATTTTGAATTCAAATAATTTCGAGGGATGGAAGATGTGAGTAGGATGTGGAGAGACGGGTAGCAGCTGGCAATAAAGTGAACGGTGCTCTTTCTACATTAGTAGGCAGTGTGAATACATCTAACACAGCCAAAATAGCTAAAAACAATGCGGTGTTGGTGCCAATTTTATTGTATGGTAGCAAGGTCCGGATATGGCCGAAATCGAGTGAAAATATGATAGATACAGTAGAAATGCGATCTCTTAGAAATATGTGCGGTGTCGCCGTTGCGGACAGATAAGCAATGAAGATATACGCAGTATGACGGGATTGCACGACAGTTTTATTGTAAAAATTAAGAAAGGAATGCTTAGATGGTTCAAGCACATAGAAAGAATGAGTGATGATAGACTAACGAAGAAAATCTATAGAGCAAAAGCGAGTGGTAAAAGAAGCCAAGGAAGAAGGAAGCTCTTTCATTTAAGCTTTTGCCCACTTAAATTGGTTGAGTTGGAGGGAATTTTGGTGTGAACATTCACTTGAGTTACAATTTCTGTATTCAACTTAGGTTAGGTTACAATGACTCATCATAATTACGGGAGCGTTATTTATTAATTATATTGTTATCACAATGCTGTGGAGCAGCATGGGTCTTCTGTATTTTTTAAAAACGTTTAGATTATTAGATTTATGTTTCATTGTCTTCCCTTAGAAACGGTCAAATCAAATAGTCTATTAAATTGCCCTTTGCGTTGGTAATGTCAGTAAAGAATGCAATTATAACACATACAATCTTTCGTGACAACGCATTTACCCGCCGTGAAGTGGCTACAAATTATGTTCACTAATAGTTTTAAGCACGAAATGTCAAAAGAAGCAGTTTGAGCGTGTTGTGTACGTGGGGGACATTGTTATAGCGAGTACCAACTTAATAAGTTTTTTATATTTAGATTTTTGTCACAGATTTTGGTAAATGTTACACTTTTGTTAGTGTGGACGAAAATAGGAGAATTAGGGGGTTGTGACGGGCATATCGACACCTGTAGTTCAAAAAAACGAGGGTGGACGGTCGAACCATTGAATTATACGTTAGATGTCGTTGTGTCAACTTTATTGTACGGTAGTGAGGTCTGGGTATACACGAAATCAGGTAAAAGTAAAATAGATTAGAAATACTTGTGGTGTCATCATTGGACAAAATAAGCAATGAAGAGATTACACAGTATGACGGGCTTTGCATGAAAGCATTATTGTAAAAAATAAGAAAGGAATTATTAGATGATTCGGGCACATAACAAGAATGAGTGATGAAAATCTGATCATAGTTGCAGAAGTCAAGGATAACCAAGGCTGACTTACGAAGATCAAATAGCCAGAGTGTTAGCCGACGGAAATGTCAAAAGCACTTGCATACCTAGGCGGAAAAGTGTGAGGAAGCGAAAGAAGTATGTAAGGACAGTGACGGTTGGGATTTCATCCTCTTCGACAACCCTGTTAGGGATACAGCGTGAAGATATGTATGTATTTTCAAATAGCCAGAGTATTAGCTGACGAAAATGTGTGAGGAGAATGATGAGATTTGAAGAGGCGATTGAGATATGTAAAGGACCTCGAAGCTTGGCGCTCCGGCTTCTCTGACCACCCCGTTAGCAATACAACGCGAAAATATGTATGTATGTGTGTGTGTATGTATATCATTGGATGGAACCTCATAAAAAAAACATCGCTAACAGTATTAAAGAACATTGTTTTCCATATTTTCAACACCGCCAGTCAATATTATTTTCCTACATGACTTCATGACAGTCACGTCGTGATCTAGAATTTTCAAATTATGAGTTGTATGACTGTTTTTATTTAGAATTAAAGGTCGGCCGGTGATCGAAATTCGACCGAAAAATGAATATAAACTTATAATATATTTACTCTTTGGCGACAATGTCTACTCTGTGCGACAGTTTGATTCACGGAGGTTACAAATACATGATCACAAATTATTATGAGTTTGACATTGACAGTCTTCTTGACATTGGCAGTATGAACGTAAATCTATGCCAAATCACTCCTCCGTGCGCGAAATATTCATAAAAAGGGATCCCAAAGAGATCCGTTTTACGTATTTATTATCACTAAGGTATGAATTAGAATTAATAGAACTATGATAAATGTTGTGGAGATGCGGTCTCTCAGAAATATATGCGGTGTCACGCTTGCGGACAGGATAAACAATGAAGAGATACGTAGTATGATAGGGTTGCACAACAGTGTTATTGTAAAAATGAAGAAAGGAATGCTTAGATGGTTCGGGCACTTAGAAATAATGTCCGATGAAAGACTGACGGAGAAAATCTACAGAGTGAAAGTAAGAGGTAAAAGAAGCCAAGGAAGACCAAGGCTGACTTATGAAGATCAAATACCCAGAGTGTTAGCAGACGGAAATGTCAAAAGCACTCGCATACATAAGCGAAAATGTGTGAGGAGAATGATGAGATTTGAGGAACCGAAGGAGGTGTGTAAGGACCGCGACTCCTGGCGCTCCGTCCTCTCTGACTACCCTGTTAGGGATACAGCGTGAAGATAGTATGTATGTATAACTAAAGTTTTTATAATTCTTTTATTGATAACACTCGTTCATATTTAATCCTTTCACTTCACATTCTTCTTTCATGCACGTGACTAGAGTCTGTAACTCTGCTTCTGATGGTGCTATAAACACAGCATCGGTCAGCGTACAAAAGGCAATTTACCATCGTACCATCACATATACCACTTGTCTGAAGGCAACTGTACAATTACAGCACGAATAGCTAGACATACATTACGCAACCCTGTCTGACGTCTGAACAGACTTCGAACTGGGGCGTCATGTCACCATCTTCATCTCACACACTGTGTCATTATCATATGTCAGCCAGTGGCCTCATTATGGCGAGACCACAGGGCCTGTGGCCTCGACATAATGAGCCACAGGATGCAGTATGGAGCCCTCCACTCCATATTCAGGCAGAAGACTCCGTAATTTCTTACGTACTACCTTATCGAATGCTTTTTCTAGATATATCGCTCGTCACTAGTTACTAAACAAAAAAAAAAGAAAATCGGTTTACAGAGGAGAAAAAGGTATATTACTGAACTTTTTTTTCTTTACCTATTTATATAATAGATTCTACGTATACCAATCGATAGTACACCTAGATGTTAGTAATGCGTTTCTAACTCATAATTCTGCAAAGCCCAGGTCTCGCGATATTGGGTCCTTACATATGAAATTGGCGTTTTATACGGGAGGAATATAAAGTCAATTTTTTTTTTGTAAAATATATTTAATTAATCAAAGTATGCATCGTTGTTATCTATGCACTTTTGCCATCTCATAGGTAGTTCATTGATCCCTTTACTAAAAAAACCATGGGGGTGAGAATCAATAAACTCTTTGAAGGCGGAATTTTTTTCCTTGTAAGAAATGGTAATCTGTTGGAGCAAGGTCCGGGGAGTACGGTGGATGTCGCAGAAATTCAAATTGCAGCTTGTCTAACTTAGTGGTTGTTTGTTGTGCAGTGTGTGGTCTTGCATTGTCGTGAAGCAGCAGTGGCCTAGAGCGATTGACCAATCTCGATTGCTTAGCAGCTAGTTCTTCCTTCATGGTTTGCAGTTGCTGACAATAGATATCTGCCGTAATCGTTTGGCCAGATTTTAGAAAGCTGTAGTGAACGACACCGGCGCTAGTCCACCAAACACTCACAAGTAACTTTTTCTGAGTCAATTTTCGTTTAGGGCAGGATTTGGCTGGGTCTCCAGGGTTCAGCCATTGCGACGATCGCTTCCGATTATCGTACAGTATCCACTTTTCATCACAAGTAATGATTCGATTTAAAATCCCTTCATTATTGTGTCGGTTGAGCAAAGTAACACAGCAGTCGACGCGTGTTTGCAAGTTCGATTCACTCAATTCATGAGGTACACATCGTTCAAGTTTTTTTACTTTCCCGATTTGCTTCAAGTGGATTAATACAGTTTTGTCACTTACCCCGAAGCCTGCAGCTATCTCTGAAGTGCTTTGTGATGGATCCGCTTCCACAATAGCCTTTAATTCTTCATTTTCCACTTTGGTCTCCGGCCGTCCACGGGGTTGGTTCTGAAGGTCGAAATTTCCAGAACGAAAACGTTGAAACCAAAAACGTACCGTGCTTTCGTTTGCGACACCGGCCCCGTACACATCATTAATCCTTCGAGCTGTTTCTGCAGCACTGTTGCCACGGTAGAACTCGTACTCGTAAATATACCGATATTTCATGTTTTCCACTGTGCGGTAATAAGCGACGCCAAAGAAAAAAATAATGAGGAAAAAAACAAATGAATGACTGTTTTTAAAACTCAAATGTACCAGCTAAATGAATTTATAAATTTGAATTAGGAATTCTTAACCAAAGAGGAGATATTTCAGATCAAAGTGGTCAGCACGACAAAACGCTAATTTCATATGTAAGGACCCAATATAAGCCCGAAAATTTAGATGTCTCGTGTCATTTAATAATCGACCTTATATCCTCGACATACAATCCAACCATAACAATGCTATAATTAATAATATTTATGTATACCTTTAATGTATGAACTACCTTGATAATAAATAATTGTTGTAAGGAGTTTAAGTAGACTCGCAAATAGTACTAAAGTTTTACTTATGAGTCGAAGTAGCATTAAATTACAAGAAGCAAACTCAGGTATCTACCTACGATGCCGGAGTGGCGTAACGTTTCTTCTGAGTAATTAAGTTTGTATCTCTGAATTAAGGGCAGGCATGCGAAAAGAAATAACGAATCTACTGACGACCGAGTGAAGAATATTTGGCGAATCCTCAAACAATTGTCGTTCATTTTATATGAAGACGTTGTATGATAGTGTAATTATTAAGAGGAGGTATTGGAAATTTTGACGGTAGAGATCTCAATTTTTAAGTGACTACAAAACATATGAAAATGATATTTGGTAACCTGATTCTTCATTTCATGAATTTACTTTTCCAGTTGCGATACACGATTGGTTAACTTTTGTAACACAAAAAAAAATATCAAAGAAATCTCTTTTAGAACAGAGATTTAGGTTTTTCGGAGTAAAGGAACCGATTTATTTTTCTAAATTTTCTGTGTAGTTTAATCTAAACATATTCTATCTAAACATATATACAAATGCCAGTTAGATTTTCTACAAACAACTGTAGTTTTTAAAATAAACGTAAATAATTGTTTTTTTTGTATTTATCGTAAGCTAGCGCGCTCTATTTGCGTACAGCAGAAGGTCTATTTTAGATTAATTTATTGTTTATAAATGCATCGCCTTAAGTAGAGAGCCTTCAAGTTCATAAATGTTACGCCGTTGAA
This sequence comes from Zeuzera pyrina, assembly GCA_907165235.1. Taxonomy (NCBI): domain Eukaryota; kingdom Metazoa; phylum Arthropoda; class Insecta; order Lepidoptera; family Cossidae; genus Zeuzera; species Zeuzera pyrina. The sequence continues at coordinate 16,781,620 of OU015639.1, read as the reverse complement.
GTTTATTTTTAATAGATTCTAAAAAAGAAGGCAATTTTGTGTATGTTCACCGATAATTTCGTCAATTGTGTACTGATTTGGAAAGCTCTTTTTTTGTTTCAAAGGTCATACTTTCGAGATGGTCCCATTTAAAAGTCACTGGTATTGGAGCTTGAATTTCGAAGGCACACTAAATAACGCTAGTAGCTAGTAGTAGTAGTAGTACAACCTTTATTTATATCGATGATTCTCTTGTATATTATTCCGCTCCAGAATTAGAAAAGAATATAATTGTAGAGCTAACATATATATTTAATTAGGCCAAGATTACTCGAAAAGGCGAAATAAAATTTTCAGAAAAAAATGTAATCGACTTAAAAAGGATTACTGAAAAGTACGAAATAACTATCGTTTATTAATCAAAGTCAAGTACAAAAATAACTTTATAAATACGATACAAACACCTGTACAATTAAATTTGACGGTTATTGAAGTCGATGCCAGACCAATGTGCAACAACAGAAAGTCTATTAATTTGTCAATCTGTAAAGTGATTCAAGTTCATTTTTTTAAAGCTGCAGTTTTCGAGAATTTTCTATTACTGGTTACTTTTTATTAGTTATACTCAAAAGAAGACAAAACGTTAGTCCTCAGGCTTGTCAACACATTTGCAGTCTGACGTTTTTTAACTTCGATAATGTTATAATGTCCATGCCTTAATTCCACTGTTGATCGTTTTTTTTTTGGTAAAAAAATACATGTTCCTACATTCGAACATAATATACCTATCTCATTTATCTTTTACCTAATAGCAAGACAAATCGTACCTAGTTCAATAACTTTTCTGCGAAATACTTTCCAATGTCGCATTGAACGACCTCATTCCATATTTTCTTCCACTTCATAGACATTACGTGACAAAGGCAATTTCATGGAATCATCAATCGGGAATATACTGCCTATATCCATTCGAAAGGCATTTGTTTTAACGGAATCATTAGCTTTTATTTATCGAAAATGTCTACTTATTTTTGCACGCACGTGTACGAGACTTATCAATACAATGGTACAGTCGGTATTAAAGTTTAAAAACAACTCCAACTAAAAAACCGGCTAAAAGCGAGGTAATGAGTACGTATGCGTTTGGTACCTTTATTTAGTACAGCTAATTCTATTTTAACAGAAGTATATAATTTAACTTTCTTACTTACATAAATATATTATATGTTCACGTTGTATCCCTAACGGAGTAGTCAGGGAAGATGGATCGCCAAGCATCACGATTCACGGTCTTTACATACTTCTTTCGCCTCCTCAAACATCATTCTCGACTTTTTGGCGGGAACGGGAGAAGTGAGGTTGTCATTTTATTTAGATTTTAAATTTTTTACATTTTTGAGAGTTTTAAAGTACAAAAGTGACAGTATATTGTGTTCTAAAGTTCTGTGTAAGTAAAAAAAGTAAGTCTAAATAAACACGCGTAGCTGAAATTCTCGCGCTCTTCCAAGATATTCTGTAAAACTTCAGTAAAGTCTACTATCACTTTACTGGAGCAGTTTTACGATAACGATTCTACTAAATTAATACAATACGTGACATTGGCAAATGCGCTAATCTGTGCGCCATGCCACGAAGAAAGAAAAAAACATCATTCTCTTCGCGCACTTTGTCGAAATATGCGAGTTCTTTTGCCGTCAGCTAACATTTTGGCTCTTTGATCTTCATAAATCACCTCTGGTCTTTCTTGGCTTCTGCCACTCACTTTCGTTCTGTACGTTTTGTTCGTCAGTTCTCATCACTCATTCTTTCTATGTGCTGTAACCATCTAAGCATAACTTTCTTAATTTTTACAATAACACTATCGTGCAATCCTGTTTATATCGTATCTCTTCATTGCTTATTTCTCTCTCATTCTTTCTATGTGCTGTAACCATCTAAGCATAACTTTCTTAATTTTTACAATAACACTATCGTGCAATCCTGCTTATATCGTATCTCTTCATTGCTTATTTCTCTCTCATTCTTTCTGTGTTGTAACCATATAAGCATAACTTTCTTCATTTTTACAATAACACTATCGTGCAATCCTGCTTATATCGTATCTCTTCATTGCTTATTTTGTATGGAAGGGGAACACTGTACATTAATACATTAAGAGATCACATTTCTACTGCATTTCTGCTATCACTCACTTTCGCTCTATAGATTTCTTTCGCTAGTCGCTCTTCACTCATACTTTCTGTGCCCGAGCCATATAAGCATTTCTTCATTTCTAAATTAATACTGTCATGAAACTCTGCCATACTCTGTCATACTCTGCCATCTCTACATTGCCTATTTTCTTTGCGACCACATATTTAATGTATTGTCATCAGTTTTCTTTCTTTAAGAAATTCGTTGGTCACACGTAATAATATCCATTCCCGCCCTGAAAGAGTTATCGTTTTGTTGTTACATGTTCTTTCGTTATTTGTTCTTAAAAACTTAAACTCAATTTAAATTTACTTTAACTTGCTCTTAAAAATTGTAGGAATCCTGTTCATGTGTTGTTAGATGTTAAGTTCCTTAGAAAGTACCAAATATCCATCCAAGTTTACTACCTAAGCAAACCTAATACGAGGTTTCGAAGGTGGCGAATAACAAAGAGTCGATGAGTGATCTGTATTTTCACTAGTTTCTCTAAATTACCGTACAATGTGTTTTAGGAAAAACTAAATCACGACCTCTCTAAGTTAATACGGCATCGGAAAGTAACTTCGTCTTAATACCGTTCGTTAATTGTGTGGTTTTCTTTAACCGGGCCGGTTGGTGGCGCCCCTACACTCGCTGAACTTACGAGTGCTATATGACTTTACTTGCGATATGTATGATATATCAACCATCTTCAGACATATATTATAGAACACGTAACAAAATGAACCTCAAAGCAAAAACTACTTTGTTCGGAATTATTAACCGATTCCATTTTAACTGTTAACTGCTACTGAAACGATAATAGGAAGCTACATTGTCTCTGAATAATATAGATTATATTTTGTTTTGATAAAATAAATATTCAGTTCGAAATGTGAATATTTGTAGAACAAGTCCGCTGAAAAAGCACTGCTTGACTGGACTGTTTCATCAGATATTAATGAAAAAATAATGTACCACAAAAAATTAGACAGTCTTTGGTAAACCTAAAAAAATGTCCGCGACACAATATACCTTTTATATTTAAGCCCCAATACGTAACGCTTTTTACGTGTAAAATAAATTGAATTTTCTAATATTGGGTCCTTACATATGAAATTGGCGTTTTGTACGGGAGGAATATAAAGTCAATTTTTTTTTTTTGTAAAATATATTTAATTAATCAAAGTATGCATCGTTGTTATCTATGCACTTTTGCCATCTCATAGGTAGTTCATTGATCCCTTTACTGAAAAAACCATGGGGGCGAGAATCAATAAACTCTTTGAAGGCCGTTTGGACTGCCGCATCGGAGTTGAATTTTTTTCCTTGTAAAAAGTTGTCCAAATTCCGGAAAAAATGGTAATCTGTTGGAGCAAGGTCCGAGGAGTACGGTGGATGTCGCAGACATTCCAATTGTAGCTCATCTAACTTAGTGGTTGTTTGTTGTGCAGTGTGTGGTCTTGCGTTGTCGTGAAGCAGCAGTGGCCTAGAGCGATTGACCAATCTCGATTGTTAACATCATTAATCCTTCGAGCTGTTTATGCAGCACTGGTGCCACGGTGGAACTCGTACTCGTAAATATACCGATATTTCATGTTTTCCATTGTGCGGTAATAAGCGACGCCAAAAAAAAAATAATGAGGAAAAAAACAAATGAATGACTGTTTTCAAAACTCAAATGTACCAGCTAAATGAATTTATAAATTTGAATTTGGAATTCTTAACCAAAGAGAAATATTTCAGATCAAAGTGGTCAGTACGACAAAACGCTAATTTCATATGTAAGGACCCAATATCAGTGTTGTGCGATAGATAATTTGAAATTACGGGGTTACAAGAACTTAGATACAATTATTGTACATGCTACAATAGTGGCTACAATATGCTACATGAATGATCAACGAAATCACGAACGCGACATAGATTAAAAATTAAATTCTATGCGCTTAAAATAGCGAGGCTAGTGAGTGTGTTATGTCTTTTAATATTTCTATGTTTGTAACCTCTGTGGAGGTCGCGATTACTCGATGTACCCAAATCTTACAACGAGGGTCCGTATGTCATGGTCGATTTATTTTGCCATCTTTGTATCTACTAATATAAGTAAACATTTGGCTGACACGTAAATTGTATCATAACCCAGGATTTTTAATTTATTTTAATTTTTGGTTCTTAAATACTGTTACAATAAAAAAAACAATAATATTACATTTGAATTTGGAACCTGTCTTTCTTATATTAATATTCATAGTGTTTTCTCATTTTCGCGACAATCTTTGTTAAATATTCTTGTTATATTAAAATAGAGTGGGGCAATAAAGCGAACCGAATTGCTGTGATACTCGTAGCATTACACAAAGTAGGTACGGAGCCAAATGTAATTTTTAAACTCCCCATCCGCTTGATATTCCTCGAATGTTTGTGTACCGGGCTATTGATAGGTATAATGAAACGTCCTCTATTTGTGACAGAAAAAATCTGGCCATTCACGTAGTATTCGCACTAAAAAGGCGATCAAAGCAGTGAAGGAAAGAATCCGAAGAAATCCTATCCGAAAGCAAAAAACTTTATATAATATAGGGAAATGAGTATAGCACCCAGAACTATGTCGCATATTTTAAAAGATGACTTAGGACTTGCAGCTCATAAGAGACGCACTGGACTTAACCGATATTTAAAAAATAAGGTGGTAAAATCAAAACAACTTAGGCGGTACGCAAAGGGAGGTCACAGAAAAATTTTATTTACTGACGAGAAAATTTTTACTATTGAGTGTTACCGCCATCTATAACTGCATATGTGGAATAGGTGCTGTCCATTCGTCGGGTAAGAAAATTCCTTACCTACCCTCATTTTCCCTGTTCCCTTAACACGTCTACACAAAAAGCAAATTGTTGCGGCGGGTGTGCTACAATTTAAAAGCAAAACGGCGGTTTAAGAAACAGTGGACTGTATGTTTCAATCAGGCGCTTGTCCTCGGCGGAATAAAAAGGAAATAAGGAAAACACGTCCACTAACCTTAGCCTTCGGCTGCCGGTCTCCTGAGCGTCACCCGTCCAGGGCACAGAGAACCCTCCAGAGGGCCTTGTGCTAAGTAGTGTCCGTGCACGGACTTGGCACCTTATTTTGTTGGTTTCGCAAAGTTTAATAACACACACAAATATGAGTACAGATATATGAACAGAGCACAATCACTCGTCAGCGGGATAAACAATATACGCGTAAGAACCACAACGGCTGCTGGTTCGCGCGACTGTCCAACACGAACTTCTTTTTGTGTAGACGTGTTAAGGGAACAGGGAAAATGAGGGTAGGTAAGGAATTTTCTTACCCGACGAATGGACAGCACCTATTCCACATATGCAGTTATAGATGGCGGTAACACTCGATAGTAAAAATTTTCTCGTCAGTAAATAAATTTTTTCTGTGACCTCCCTTGCATTGAATGGACAGCACCTATTCCACATATGCAGTTATAGATGGCGGTAACAATTGAGCAACATTTTAATAAGCAGTGACTGAGTTTATGCTAAAAGCTCTAGAGAAGCTTATAAATTAGTCAGTAAAATACAACGTGAGCATTATCCGGCTTCAGTGATGGTTTAGTGGGGTGTTAACTATCAAGCAGTGTTTGAGCCATATTCTCGTGAAAAATGTATCAAAACATCGGCACAGGTGTACCAAGATACGATTCTCGAGAAGGTATTTAAGCCTCTTAACAACACCATTTTCCATAATCAGGAATGGCCTTTTCGGTAAGACTCAGCGCCGGGTCATAAAGCTCGATCTACACAAGCATGGATAGAAAGGAACCTTTCTGACTTCCTGAGTTCCAGAGCTGAACACTGGCCGTCATCTAGTCCTGATCTTAATCCACTTGATTATGATTTATGGTCTCTTTTAGAGAGTATGGCCTGTTCTAAACGCCACGATAATTTGGAGTCCATATGTTAATACGTGTCTGATTAGCTCTTGGCAGTTATTTTTCTACGTAATTTCGATGTAAGAGTATACATTTTCCTCTGCTGTTGTAATACAATCTTTGATTATTATAATCTTTTGAGCAAATACAAAAATTATGGGTTGTTTTTTAAAAAAGGAACCTACTTCACCTTAAATTCGAATCATAATACTAATAATAACTCTACAGGAGCGTTGTTAAAGTGAAACTCATCAAACTAGAGCCATAACAAGCCAACTCGAAACGATATTTCGTACTGGGCGAAAACTTTTAAAAGAATATTTTTGGATTCCACGGTTCAGGCGGAAAACCAAAAGTACTGACTAATGATAATAAGGATTAGGAGGAATATTTGCGCAACCGGTGTTCAGTATTTCTGACTCTAGTTTGTCGTGGTCGTGTTATCTTTTCATTAAAAAAATCTTTCTAGTACTTATAATAATAATATTATTATCCTTGACGTTTATGACGAGATAGGTAGGGGGAGAATAATTTTGACACATATTTTCCAAAAAAATGTAACAAAATTAATTCAAATTATGGAACTAGTTTTTAAGATACGAATAAGCTAACGTATTATATAATATTCGGTTTAGATTATTAGTGCTATTTGTTCCAACAAATTTTTTTTACAATGGTACTAATTATAAGTTTTTCAAATTTTCTTTTTGGTATTTCGTTTGTTATAGCATAATTTAAAATATGTCTTAATTTGAAAAACGTCTAAAAAAATTTTTATTGTTGAAAAGCGTTACTTTTTTGCTTAAAATTTGTTAAGAAAAGTTTTTGTCTAATAAAGTTATTATTATTTTTTTATATCTCACACGATGATCACAAAGAAATAATGTTTTTGACTTTATTTTGAAACTAACAGCCATGCGGACACAGGGCTGACTGCATAAGCATTAATTTATTTCAATTTTGGAACGAAATACGAAAAATTTAATATTTCGATTTGTTAGTTCCACCATTTTCTTTTTAACTTTGTCTGCCTCTTGATGACAAAATGTGAAGAAATGTATTTTGAAAAATGTAAAAAAAAATGGTCAGTTCATCGTTGAGATATGTACGTACTGATTTATGTTAACCATAAATTAATAAGTAAATAATGTAATTAATGTAATATATAATAATTATATAATATACTCAGACATTTCACATAGAGCCATCTAGTCCCAAAGTAAGCAGCACAGCGCTTGTGTTATGGGTACTAGACAACTGATATACTACTTATATACTTTTCTTTTGTAAATAAATACATATTATACATAAACACCCAGACTCGGGGCGGGATTCGAACCCGCAACCCCCGTTTACTAACCGACGCGACTAGCCGTTGCGTCACGGAGGTCGTCAAAAAAGGTAATATACATAATAATATATTACGAAAAAGCGAAGCGCTGTGCCGTTAACAAAGAAATTGATGTAATATGTAACGTAACTGATATGGAATATGTACATATAACAAGAATACAAAAATATAACTATGCAAGGTAGGAACATACAGAAGCAGTATGAATTAGATGAAACGATCCGCTCAATAATGATAACAATATAGTAATTCGTACGTAAAAGATAATCAAAAGCTGAAGGAAAAAAAAAGGAAAAAAAGTGGATAAAGGTCTGCCTACTCTAATGTATTACATAGGATACTTATAATAAGAAACACATAAAATCGACCATATAACTATTTGGCGTCTATATCCGCAGATTTCGTTTATAAAAAGTGTCTTAAGAACATGTCCGACATTAGGATTTTGTTTCGATTTCAAACAACGTAACTGTTTAATTTAATAAGTATAGTATATTTATTAATGTCGGTACTATAGGAGTACCTACTTAATATGTGTCTAGATGCTATGTATGTATGATGTAAGTAAATAAAACTATTAGTTCCGATTAGTTGTTATGTAATATCCACCACAAGTGCATACAATATTTTATGTGGAAACGTTCACCGGACGCGCTAGTATGTCAAGACTGAGTGCCACGAAATCCTCTAGCTAGTAACTGACACCATACCTGCATTGGATTATACATATATGTCGCAATGTACGTATGTGTCCCTACAATTAAATTTAATAAATTATATATTACTTAAATAAAAAAAAATATAATTTGAAATAAGTAAGATAATGGAGTGGAAATGCGATCTCTTACAAATATGTGCAGTGTCACCCTTGCGGACAAAATAAGCAATGAAGAGATACGCAATATGACAGGGTTGCAAGGCGAGTGTTATTGTAAAAATGAAGAAAGGAATGCTTAGATGGTTCGGGCACATAGAAAGATGAAAGACCAACGAAGAAAATCTGCAGTGCAAAATTGAGTGGTAGCAAAAGCCAAGGAAGACCAAGGATGACTTATGTAGACCAAATAGATAGAGTGTTAGCTGACGGACATGTCAAAAGCACCCGCATACCTAGGCGAAAATGCGTGAGGAGAACGAAGAGGCGAAAGAAATATGTAAGGACCGCGAAGCTTAGCGCTCCATCATCTCTGACTTCCCCTTAGTGCTGTCTCCAAAAAACTAGTTCCAAAAGATTTACTTTTTAATATCTCGTTTCCTTTTTTTATATTCGGGTTATTAATTTGTATGTTTTAAACTAAAAAAACTCAGTAGTTACAAATATGTCGGAATAAGTCTATCGTAATGTAAGGATAGACAAACGATCCAAAACTATAACAGTTCTGTTTTTGCTGTTTTGCTTACGGAACTCTAAAAATAAAACCTGCTACAATCCTATCATCAAATTTGATGTAAACTGAAGTTTCCAGAGAAAATATTGCTGATAAATTGAGCTGTCTCTGAAGGTCACTTAGGTAGTTACGGAAATTGCGTGGACTTAAACTTACTTAAACTAGCTTTAGTGACTCTGGGGCATGGAGTAGTATGTAAGCAGAAGACCGGACTCTGAGAAGGTAATTAAGTTGAAAAACATAACTTCGAAATATCTCTACTCCTCCATCTCTTTTCCTCTTTTACTGTTGATCTATCTATATCTATCTTCTACACATAGTATAAAATGAAGTCGCTTCCCGCCGTCTGTCCCTCTGTACGCTTAGATCTTTTAAACTACGCAACGAATTTTAATGCGGTTTTTATCAATAGATAGAGTGATTCAAGAGAAAGTTTTACATGTATAGATTAATATTTTTTTGTGTTAATTTGTTGAAATATGATGATAATAGGTTCAAGATGTCGGCAAAACTCAAGTCGACTGAGAGCTCCAAGCTCTTATTCCAAAACAATGTATGATGGAATTGTTCCTCTTTTTTAGGACTACAAACAAGTCAGCGATGGCAAATGTGTATATAACACGGATAGCCTTCAATAACCATTTTAATGTTTAAAAAAATGGATACAAATTATGTGGAGTTTGGAAAGCTATTTAGACGGATGCAAGGAATTAGTATCTACATTGCACCCGTGCGAAGCCGGGGCGTATCGCTAGTATATCTATATATTATACAATCTTATCGTATCGAATGTTAATAGGTGTGTTCCCGAGACGTTGCCAGGAGTTAGAGAGAGACAGAAATGAGACGCAAGTCGAATAATATGCTGAAAAGAAGTACGACTTCCGCCTCATGCATAACAGAATTGTCTACTCTCGGTTGGATACGTAGGGTTGTTCCGTTAACTGCGTATGCGTTAGTGTTGTTGGGTTAACCGCGTGTGAGGTACGGAGCGCATTTCGTTTGATACCTACATTTATTATGTAGTCACTAACTACTACTTACTGCTATGTATTTAAATAAAATTCACCTTAACGGACAAACGTATTTTATATTTAACACGACAGGTAATAATTATTATAAATAAATTGTGCGCGCCACCGATGTTACTGTTCTTCTCCCGCGAGTGCCGGCGCGCTGTGTATCCAACCGGCAGGCCACGTCCCCGATGGCGACGTCGCTGCCAGGGCTTCCCGAGTGTCGGGCCGCATGTGGTGTTTGTTTATGTTCACCACAAGTATATAATATTGAACAACAATGCATACAGATAAGTTTTTCATGTTTTTTTTTTTAATAAAAGGAGGGGGCATACGAGCAAGCGAGTCCTAATGGAAAGTGGACCTGATGGACCTCCGGCAACTAGATGGAAAGAGATCACCGCCGCCCATAGACACCCGCAACGTCCGGGGAGCCACGGATGAGTGAGGGAGGGGGGAGATTGACCATCGGAACTCCCACTCACGAACAAACGAAACACAAACGAAACATAAATGGTAGCTATGAGCATTACATTCCAATATACTAGTACATAAAATATACTACGTTCTGTTCTGATCTAGAATGAGCTCTGGGCTGATTGCGGCCATAAAACAGGCGTTTTGTTAAAATAATTGTTAATTTGAAATTATTGTAGCCTAAGTGTAAGAGGTCTTGATTCCTTTTAGATGAATCTTGTTAGAAATGATAGATCGATCTTTTTGTTCACTTGTTTATTTATTTTGTTATTTACTAGGCAAAACGTTCTATCGAACTGACTAATTAATTGAAATACGTTATTATATAGGCGGCATAAAGTGCTGATGCGCGCTTTCTACATAACTAAATGTACTTGTACATATTCCGGGACGAGAAAAATACAAAATTCAAATTTAATTAAAAAATGTAAACAGTAAGAAAATAATAATAGAACAATTTAGTGACTATTCACAGAATGTTAGTTAAGGTTAGAGTAGTCTATAATTAAAATATTTAAGTACATGAATACTCTGTGAAATAGTCTATGGATATTATGGACGACGCAGTGATAATAGCTAAAGTATTTTAAAGAAGAATATTAATAAGATTTATTTCATCTAATGACTGATTTAGTTAAACCAATAACATTATTACAGTATAAAACAGTTTAAAATCGATCTAAATTGCAACAAAAACTTATTTAACACTATAATAATGTAATAACTTGCTTGTAATAAAAAAATCCTAGAACTCGATTGCAGTGCCACCTACCGGATCCAATTGTGAATCTTAACCATCCAGGGAACCACTCAAATACACACAAAAAATTTCATTAAAATCGGTCCAGCAGTTTAGGAGGAGTTCCGTGACAAACACGCGTACAGAAGAATCTTTATACTTATAATTATTCTGTAAGTACATGTATTTGTCACTGAACTCCATAACGGCTGGACCGATTTTGATGAAATCTTTATATAAGCACATAATTCTTTTGTACATCTATTTGTCACTGAATTCCTCCTAAACGGCTGGACCGATGTCGATTAAATGTTTTGTGTGGGTTTAAGTGTTAAGTGGGAAAGAATGAGTGATGAAAGACTGACTAAGAAAATATACAGAGCGAAAGTGAGTGGTAAAAGAAGCCAAGGAAGACCAAGGCTGACTTATGAAGATCAAGTAGCCAGAGTGTTAGCGGATGGAAATGTCAAAAGCTCTCGCATACCTAGGCGAAAATGTGTGAGGAGAATGATGAGATTTGAGAAAGCGAAAGGAGTATGTAAGAACCGCGACGCTTGGCGCTCCGTCTTCTCTGACTACCCCGTTAGGGATACGGTGTGATGTATATGTGTATGTTGTGTTTCTTTGGATGGTTTGGATTCACAATTGGACCCGGTAGACGGCGCTGCGATTCACATCTGTCGGGTCCGCTAGTTCCATACTTAAAGAGATATTCCGCTCAATATAATAAACTTCTCATCAAAAAAATCGAAACACAATTGCAAGTGCTATTCAGACGCCATTTAAATAAAAAAGAGGTTTGATATCATTAAAAAAATACTCAAATAAATAGCTGGCAGTTTAGTCTACGCAATGGTGTACCATACATCAGTGGGTGTACCACAATTCCAAATTTAAATTTAAATTTTCGAATTTTCATCGAATAAATGAATGTGGAGCTCAATGTGGAGATTGTTTTCAATGTGTATTCCGTCGGAATTTCTGCATTTAATCACATTTTTTTGCCAAAAATATCGTTTTTTTAAATAGTGATTATTAAAAAAGCTTTGTGACATCCTACCAAGGAGATTATTTTCCTAACGAATATGGATACCTCGCCCACGGAAGCCGCCCAAGTCGTGGCGTTGCTGAATTCAGGGCTTAGTCAACGTGTTGTGACTGTACAATTGCATCTTAGCCTCTCTGCTGTCAATAGAGTGTATCAGCGTTATCGGCAGACTGTTATGTTTACTCGCCGTCCAGGATCTGGTAGACTTCGAGTCACGTCTGAAAGAGATGACCGGTATATTGTGTCAGTTTCTCTAAGAAATCGTCGATTTAACTCTATTCAACTGCAGCACCGGCTTCATGAGATTCGAGGACTGACTGTGAGCGATTCTATCATTAGAAGAAGATTGGCAGAGTGTGGCCTGAAACCTTATAAACCAGCTAATGGCCCAAAATTGACGGTAGAACACCGAAGAGCGCGCCTTAACTTTGCACGTGAGCACTTAGATTGGTCATACCTTCAATGGAGTAAAGTTCTCTTTTCTGACGAATGTAAGATCATGCTGTATGGTAACGACGGAAGAAAGAAGGTGTATCGAAGAGAGAGAAAGCGTTTTGCACAGTGCTGCATTGAAGAAAGAGTCAGTTACGGTGGCGGTTCATGGACGGTTTGCGGAGGCATAAGCGCAGATGGAATTATGTGGAAAACCGAACTTGCTTTTGTATATGGACCTTGCTTATCATCATTAAATGGGTCACGTTACATCGATGAGTGTCTGGAGCCTCATGTGGTACCTTACGCACATTTTATTGGCGAAGAGTTCGTTTTTATGTAGGACAATGCCAGGGAGGACAGGACAGGGCACATACCGCAGACATTGTAAATGAATACCTGAACGAAGTCAGTATTACGGTTTCAAATTCCATAGAACACCTATGGGATGAGTTGAAGAGACTAGTAAGAGCGAGAAATCCTGCTCCGGAGACGCTTGGCAAGCTTAAAATAGCTATACGAGAAGAATGGGATAACATCCCACAACACAAGATTGTGACTCTCATCCGTTCCATGAGGAACCGCATGGAAGCAGTCATTAGAGCCCGGGGAGAAAATACGAGATACTGGATAAATTTTTTTTAAGTTACGTCTTTGTTTCTAACATTTTACAAATTTTTCTCAAAGGGTAAAACCATACCTGTAGAATAAAACACGGTAGCTAAAGACATTTAATTTTAATTTTAAACATCAATGTTTGTTAAACGATACCTTATAATATCCGCAATTAACTGGCACTACTTCTTTTTTTTGTTTAAGCGTAAAAAATTCATAGGACTCATTCAAAAACAAACTTCAGGGGTGTTTCGATTTTTTTAATGAGAAGTATATTTCACTGTGTTCACGGCCCCAAATTAGTAAACTTCCCTTTGTTTACAGTAGACCTAACTCAATAATAGTCACAGACTGCGTTTCCGTACCCACCTGGTGTCTGAAGTGAGTTGCTCGTACATAATGTAACAATAATATAATATACTAAATATTAATGTTACATATAGGTATATAGGATTTATTTATTTATTTATTCATTTATTTGCTGACCATATTACAGACTGTCATTACACATTGCAGATGTCATCCGTAATACATATTATACAAACTAATATTACACCCGAGTTACATTGGCCAGTGTTTAGTGTAGTAGAGAAGTACAGTATGTAAGTACATTGGTGTAAATCGATTGGACAGTAGCGAGTCAACTTGGTTTGCAAGCTGCCTTGCAAGTGGATCCAAATATAATCTATTTCTATTTTTTGGGTAAGTAACGCCCCTCGGGCGCTTTTCCCCCGCACGGTTCATGACTCGCCAGTTGGAGTAGTGTATACGATCAAATTTAGTATAAAAAACCGGCAATGGTCGGTCCGCGTGTGCTGTTTTATGCAATATTGTAAATAAAATGACGTCTAAATGGATTACTTTCATTTTATATACAATAGAAGAAGAAAACACTTTTTCTCTATTTGCTCCATTGTAATGAAAGAATTCTGCGCTAAATTGTACGTATTTTTCGATGTTGTTCGTCCATTTCGATGGAGTAATGCCACTTGACTTGCTGCAATGTAAACAGTCACTGTCAAGGCATTCGTCACCCGCCACTGTACATGCACTCGCTACTCGCCACTGTCCATTACCAATATATATCAGGCATTATGCGCAGTATATAACTTTAATGGGTGTGCAAATTTTTACAACAACTTGTTCCTATAACAATCATAATGATAAAAAATAAATTATTTGAGAAAAATTGATGACTATAAATTACTTCGAAAGGTTACGGAACGAATCCGTGTGAATGAGAGCGACGTAAGAGACAGGAATTGTGGTTACGATCTTGGTAAAAGCGATTTAGATTGTAAATGCTGCGTTAAGATCTATTTATCTATTTACCTATGGCCGCTAATTTTGTGGTTCTAATTTATTTTACCGACTCAGAGCTCAACAAGAAAGGTTTGGGACACAAATCTGCGGCGATAGCTGAATGTCCTTCCTCTTGTTTCACAAGCACATACACACACTCTTTTCACGTTTTTTTATTATTTTTTTTGTAATTGAAGTAAAATTGCTTCAATCCGGCCGGCGGTTTATCGATCGAATCCGTTCTTTTTTTAAAGCGACCTCTAGTACTGCGTGTGCGCATTATTGTAAGTGTCTAATTCACGACGTCGAGCGAATTTCAAATTTCGATGGATAGGAACAAGGAAATTGAGCTCATTTAAAATCCAACAACCTATTAAATATTAGTGCGAATGCTTTGTTTTTACTTGAATATCTTATACAAGACATGTATGTATATAGAGACAATTATAATGTTGGCCTATAAGTGTAAATTTAAAGATAGTCTGAGAAAAGGTAATGCTAGCCGAGGGATATTATAACGATCTGACCTATTATTGTTTTACCATTAATTATCAGGCGCCTCATTACTAATTCTTTCTTTGGTTCTTAGTCTTTATTTATTATTGCTAAGCCATCGTATTATACTATTAATTCATTGACATGTACCTACATATTTTCACGCTGTATCTCTAACGGTGTAGTCAGAGAAGACGGAGTGCCGAGCGTCGTCTTACATACTTCTTTGCCTCCTCAGATTTCGTCATTCTTCTCACACATTTTACAATTGTGTTCATATTCAATATACAGGGTGTATATGAAAACGGGACAGTTACTTTAATGGATGAAAGGGCATAACTTTAGTATGTAGTTACAAAAAGAATTATCGAAAAAAACGTATCCGTTTAAGAGTTATGACCGTTTTAATTTTCAAGTGTTATATATATAAAATTGGGTTGATCGTGTACAGTTACAGATTTTAAATCTTTCGTTTTTTTTATTTTGTAATAATTTCATCCGTTACTGAAATACAGCCTGAAAACCCCCATTGGGGTATACGCATTATTTTCGAAAATGGTTTTCAGGCTGTATATCAGTAACGGATGAAATTATTACAAAATAAAAAAAACGTAAGATTTAAAATCTGTAACTGTACACGATCAACTCAATTTTACGAGAAATGGTGGGGATAACACTTGAAAATTAAAACGGTCATAACTCTTAAACGGATACGTTTTTTTCGATAATTCTTTTTGTAACTACATACTAAAGTTATGCCCTTTCATCCATTAAAGTAACTGTCCCGCTTTCATATACACCCTGTATATCTAACTTCGCAACCGATATTTGCGTTATATTGTATCTTTATTGTTCTTATATTTGTTGTATTCTTGTACGCTATTTATGTTCCAAACAATAAAATGTTAGTGGTAAGAGGTCACGGGTAGTTAGTGAAACATTTGGAGTTGAAGGAATTGTTCGGAGTACTGCCTGCTGCTGAATTCCGTTACCGTATGTCACGCAATCGACTGTCCTTTCATTCTCACCACCTTGATGGATGGCGGTCTACAACTGTGCGATTTTTACGACATTTTTTACCACGTACGACAATTTTGTGGAACCAACTTATAGCTGCGGTATTCCCGGACCGTTACGACCTTCAAGAAACGAGCCTACTCTTTCTTTAAAGGTCAGCAACGCACCCGTGATTCCCTGGACGTTGCGGGTGTCCATGGGCGGCGATGATCATTTTCCATCGGATGATGCGCTTGCTCGTTTGCCCCCTCTGATAAAAAAAAAGTTTTGGCCACCGTCCACCACACAAGCGAACCCTAGGAGGATGGCGCAGATCTGTACCGCCTTAGCTTTGATGCCTAAAGCTATGTACCATACACCTACTCCAGGATCATTCCTGGTGTTGCTATTCTTCTCTATAACGTGCTTCTGTACATCAGTACGGGTTACGCCGTCAGGCACATGGTACAAAGATATGTATGTGGTTCTAATACATTTAGACGCATATTGTATAATCAACAGCGTGGTTATATTAAGAGAACTCATCTTTAGCCACAGGCAAGATAACTGAATAGTTAATAAAACCACTAGACAAATTTACACCGAAATTAATTTCCTATCAAAACAAACCGAGCAACATCTGAGGTACACCTCAGTGATTGTAAGGGCAGGTATCCACTGAGTGGAGACGAGTGGCGAGTAAAAGATTTTTCAGGTAAACGCCCAAGAAAAACTTCGTTATTTACAAGTACCTCTGTTTAATTTCGGTGATCAGGGTTCAAACCCGTTAGGAAAGGTATCTTATATCTTGTTTCTTCTAGAGTAGAAGAGTGAGTCAGCAAAACTTCGACTTTAATTTTCAACTTATATTTCTTTACCAACGAAGAAAAGATAGCAAAAGAGAAAGAAAAGTGGTAGAGCCATGCTGCATCAGCACGAATTGGGCCGACTCGTCCAGTAAAATTACCGGCCTCTCACAGAATATCGGCGAGAAATATTCGACTGTCCTTTCATTCTCACCACCTTGATGGATGGCGGTCCACAACTGTGCGATTCTTACGACATTTTTTACCACGTACGACAATTTTGTGGAACCAACTTATAGCTGCGGTATTCCCGTATCGTTACGACTTGGGGACCTTCAAGAAACGAGCCTACTCTTTCTTTAAAGGTCGGCAACATACCCATGATTCCCTGGACGTTGCGGGTGTCCATGGGCGGCGATGATCATCTATTGCTGTTGTGTTTCGTTCGGTGACTGAGAGTGCCGGTGGCCCATCTCCCCCTTCCCAACGCACCTGCAACTCTCCGGACGTTGCGGGTGTCCATGGGCGGCGGTGATCATTTTCCATCAAGTGACTCGATTGCTCGTTCGCCCCCTCTTTTATAAAAAAAAGAAAAAACAAATAAAACGGAGTTGATACCGAACGCGGTATTTATATACGAGTAGAGTATACAGACCAAGGTGCAGATAATAGGTGTGAGTACATTAAGACGAGTAGGCAGTCCAGAGTCGTATATAATGTGCATATTTTGTCCTCTTCATTGTGTCCATACAGCATTACTCTTCGCAGCGTACATTAAATTTACTCATCATTGCAATACGCTAGATGACACACTGTATCCCTAACGGAGTAGTCCAGTGAGGATATCGTTATCATTCACTCTCTTATTTCCATTCTTGCCTAGGACAGGCTCAAAACTTGTTTGAGCTGTCCCGACCCATCCATTCATGTCTCCACACACAACAATTTTCACATTCTCTTCAACCGTCGCTAGAACTTCCGATGTACGTCGCTTTCGGGGGATGCCCTATCGCTATCACTAACGTTGTCCCGCATGGTGTGGAGAAATTGCAGCCCTAAAAATGGCTGACAGGAGTCGCAACGAACACGCTTCTTCAATTGACCCCCAATCCACTAAAGTTTTTTTACTAATTTTCACTCCAGTGGATGCTGGCCTTAAAGCTCTTTTATGTAGAACGATTTAAAATTATGAAGTAGAATTATGCTTTAAGTTTTATTAAGATTATGACTGTAATTTAATAACAACGTCAAAAAGTCTCCATCACAGCAAAGCCTAGCAGCGCTGTCACTCGACGCTCAAATCTCTCTGTTGACATTAAAAGTGGAATTTTAATTCTACACTATTAAGAATTCAGTTTGTACTTTAGCCGGCGTGACAGACGGACAGACAGCACAATAACAAGGGTTCGTAATTTCTGTTAATTGTCCTTGACTGGATTCCGACAAGGGCCGCTTGTTTCACTGACGTTTGTTGGTCTCGCGACTAATTTCTAACAGGGACGAACTTGGCGATGTTCGAGTAGCTTTATGAGAATGTTGTGACAATAACATCGATTAATCGCTGTATAGATTCAGGTATTACTTTGTGGAAATCCATTTCATGTGATAAATTCTTATAATTTATAGTTATCTTCCACACAAATCTTTAAACCCTCTAATCGACACGTGTGTCGCCTCTTAAGAAAGTATTCTCAGGATATTCCAGAGATCGGACTTGCAGTCAGCATGTGACAGTCAAATTTCGCGCGATATCTGCTGTCAAAGCGAGAATTTGTATAGTGTAATTTGTATAGTGGCGCTATATTTACTGCGGAAAAATCATTTTACAGTCATGGTGCAATAGACACGTAATCATTTTTTTATTATAACTAGTCACCCGTCGCACGATAATTGCGTGGCTCTCCCTGTCTGCAAATTTTTGGATAATAACCCCGCCGGTCAGCTAACTAGCAACAAATTGAATCTGAACTCTGGAGTATTCTGAGAATGCTTCGTCAAGAGGCGGAAAACGTGTTGATTAGTGGGTTTGAAGTTTTGAACGGAGGATAGCTAAAATTGTAAGAATCACATACATAAATATCCTCACGTTGTAACCCTAGCGGGGTAGTCAGAGGGGACGGAGCGCCAATCTTCGCGGTCCTTACTTCTTTCGCTTCATCAAATCTCGTTATTCCCCACACGCATTTTCGTCTATGAATGTGGTTGGTTTTGAAATTTCCGTCAGCTAACACTGGTTATTTGACCTTCGTAAGTCAACCTTGGTCTTCCTTGGCTTTTACCACTCACTTTCCCTCTGTGGATTTTCACAAGATGGAAAAGTCGTGATTCCTTGTTCCGTTATTAAATATCATGTTTATTAATTGTTAATTTGTTTTGGGTCCTGATTACGTCCAGAACCAAAATTGTGGAACTATGGAAACGAGAATTATGCGGAAGTGACTTAATATCCGTTTAATTTACGGGTATTTAATTTTGTCATCGGTAAACAGAAGGATTAAACAGATTTCATAGGTAAAGGTTATTAGGTTGTAGCATTCATATTGAGTGTCTCCACTTACTTGGAGAACAATAGCTCACAACACTAATTGATACACGTAATTACTTAACGTATAAATTAACATTTAACTTCTTTTATCTTGAAAAATAAATCATTCCTTGTTTAGCTGTTTTTTTTAATTTAAATATTGGCTTCTCGTATATATACGAATTTTGCCAATGACAAGTTATTCATAAGAGAAACTGATGAACTGACAGACTGACATTGACAACCTAGAGTAAAATTATTTTTTTTAACAACATTGAGCGTTGACCGTAAGCCTATCAGCAAGAACAAACTTGTTGATAAATTATAATACCTTTGATTATTGAGTAATGTTAATGTAAAAATAACAACCTACGAATTATCTAGACTTACTTTAGAAATATTATTTTTAATATTCGTTTTTAGATAGAACTTTCTATAACTTTCTAGAACGGCACACGGCGTTGATGACAAATGTATCAGTTGTCTAGATTATCTATGCTTAGGAGTGTGGAGGTAGAGGTACGTTCGATAAACATATCGATAGAGTCTGATGAAGTATCCTCTGTTTTCAAGTATGATGAGCTCTAAATTAATGAAACATTAGGCCTTAAGTTCATTAATTTAGTAGTACTAATGAATAGTAATAAAACTATAGTTGACATAAACGTCATACGCTTGTATAAAATTAATTAATCTTATCGACTCGCTAGGTAGATGTAATTTTAGATAGGGTTATCAACCACTGTCTCTTCACTAATTGTTCCAGGAGTAGGAGCATAGGTGACCTTCGTCTGGGGTATATAAAGCGTTTCGTATCTGGCTGGTCCCTTTTTCTTTTCTTTCTGCTGCAGAGCGAGCTGCCACTTATGAAGAAACTAGTAGTTAGACCACATGTAGTAGTCTAGGCCACAGGCCTAGTCTAAAGTCCAGTTTTGTATGTGATTAGCACCCCAATTATAATTAAGTAATGTGTTGTAATTTAATAATGTGTAGTTGTGTAGAATAGGTAATCTCATGGTAGAGCCCATGAGTTCTAAGGACACCTAACAAAACCAGGTGGGCCTCCTGTCCCTGTATTCAATGAATACCTAGGAATAGTTCTAAAAACTATTCAAAATCATCTAAAGTTCAGTAATATTTAGATATCCAATAAGTATCTAGAATGGTCTGGTACTCAACTGTATCTGACTATGAAGAAGTCTGAATCCTCTGGGTGGAAGAACGAGTGGCCAGGTCGCAGTTCCTTTTTTTTAAAGAAGCATACTTGAGGACCGGGGCACTTGGGTGCTAACGCGTGGCCAGGTCACAGCTCCTTTGCAAATAAATAAATAAATAAATAAAAATGTTTATTCATTATAATGGACTTAAGTATATATACAATGATTTCCTAATTCTATCAGAAGTTCTTAATTGTATTTTATTTTTTATGCCTGAACTAGGATGAAACCTGTGTTTCGGGCATCTTTAGTGCTAAATTAATTTATTTATTGGTAAGAATAGTATATATATATTAAGTGTATTAAGAACAATAATTTACAATTTAATTAAAGCCACTTAGTATGATACACAGTTTTCTATAACTATTATAACATAAAAGGAATATAGCAATTACGTAGTTACGTTAGGTATATATCTAGCATAATTTACAATCTATCTCATAACTAAAAGTAAAATTTCTGTTTCTTCATAAGACAGATTGTGCAAGTATTGAAAAACAGATCGTTTGCAATTGTAATAGTTTAGCCCATATATATGTGTTTGTCTATTTATTTTATTGTATAGAAACGGGCCAAGAAAAGTAAAAAATCTGTTTGTAAAAACATGCTTTGAAGATGTTACTGTAGTACAGACAATATCCTTCCGTCTTCTGTTAGTAATGTTGGTGCTGTAATGAAGCGCGGTGTGCTGTTTTAGTACTGTGCTCATGATAAATGATTGTCGGACCGTCAAAATATTGCAGGATTTGTACAAGAGTCGAGTAGGATACAGGAAAGGAAGAAACCTAGAAACTTTGAGAATGGCTCTCTGTGCTCGTTCTATTGTGAGCATTAATGTTTTCGCCGCTCCTCCCCATGAGGTTATGCAGTATGTTACAACTGACTGACATAATGCCATATATACCTGTTTGATTAATTTGTCATCCGCAATATAGCGTAATTTTTTGAAAACAAATATCAATTTCCGAGCATTGCTGGCCAAATTTGTAATATGCTGCCGAAATGAAAGTGTGTCGTCAACCATAACGCCCAAGTATTTAATGCTATTCGTTTTCAAGATGATCGGACAATTTTCTGAACAGGTTCTAGATTTTGTGCAGTTATGAGCAATAATGTTCGGGTTAGTCAAGTCAATGTTATGCTTTCGCATAGTAAAGTTCATAAATTTGGTTTTTTCAGGATTCAATGTTAGTAAGTTACATTGAAGCCAATCGTTTACTTTATCCAAGCCACGCTGAGCGCATCCGTAAACCTCCTTTATCGTACTAGCGGTAAATAAAAGTGCGGTATCATCAGCGTATGATATTATCTTACCTTTTTCTAATTTTAAGTCGCACAGATCGTTAATGTACACCAAAAATAATGTGGGACCGAGGATACTTCCTTGAGGAACTCCATAGGGGACGTTTGTTTGGTCAGAACTGATGACATTACCTATTTTTACGCATTGGGAGCGGTCACTTAGATAGTCCGTGAATAATTTCAGTTGAGTGCCTCGTACACCCATAGTTTCCAGCTTTTTTAATAGGATAGGAACAGATACGGTATCAAAAGCTTTTGCTAAATCAAATCAATTCTTTGCAAAGAAACATTCTTGAGGACCGGGTCACGTGGATGCTATAATTCAAGTAGATGCTCTTCGCTCTGGGTGGAAGAACGCGTGACCAGGTCGCAGTTCCTTTTTAAAAGGAACATCCTTGAGGATCAGGGCACGTGGGTGCTATAATTCCAGTAGATGCTCTACAAGTGGGGAAGGCTGAGGAGTTGGTGGATGACCATCTGTTTCTTTTGGTTTATTCTACTGAATAATAATAATAACAAGACGGATAACACTCTATTAGAAACTAAGGACTCTGTTAGATATTAGCTCCACGTAAAGGTATTGTGTATCTAATATATATTTCTCTCTAAATTTAATATTTGATTTTCATGTACAAAATGTACTCTGATTTATGTATCCGTACTATTGAGAATTTAAATGCGTTACATAAACTATGTAATGGTTCCTAAACCTTTATAATTAAATATATTTCTCTTTAATTTAAGATAATATAAATAAATTATATTGTTGTACCTACAACAAGTAATATCTGAGCTCGATACTTGTAAAACTTTCATACTAGTAATTACTCTGTAAACTTATTAATATCTAAGTACTGTCAGATATTGGATGTTCTTTCTTAATTAATATACAATAAAAAACAAGGTAATATTGTAATAAAATAGCATTTAATCTTTTAAAAATTGTTAAATAACTCTTTGTATATAGTGAACTCATTGAATCCACCAATGAAACTTAGATTTAAGTAATATATGTTGTTTCTTCGTGTGATGTTTTCCTTGTGTCTAATTAATTAACTTTTAATACATATCCCATTAAATGTCGATTGCAGTGGTGTACTAGGCGCCCTTAAACAAATTAGGTACACCACTCTCCAGGTGATAGTAATGATAAACATCTTCTATTACTCAACCTACACCTCAATCTGCCGACCTGAGCAAGCCACGTTGCAAGGTTATTAAATTAAGGTAGATTAGAAAATAAACTCTTTGAATTCGTGTACGGATGCTCTAACAACAGAAAGAAGCAGAGACAGTTATCAGGACTAAAATAAAAATGATTTGACATAGTCGTTTACATTTATAACTAGCTTGCTATATAAGCCTCTAAAACTAACCTCTGATGGGTTTTTGGCGGGATTTTATGTTGAGCGGTTGGGCGTTTATTTATATATTTGCGAATTGTTTCCTAGTGGATATTGTCATGTAAAATTGGCGTAGTTTTTCGTCCCAATTATCTATATTGTTGAGCATTATGTGGAATTGTTAAAATAAGTGCTTATTTAGTAGTGATCACACTACTGATGTAGAAATTTTTTTAGTGGCTTAGTCTGCTTCATGGATCCCACTCCAACAACTCCGAGAAACTCCAAGAAACATTAAAATGTATTATGTCGACATTTTAATGAAATAATGTAAATAATATACTATTACTGAAGATTTGGCTGTTATGGGCGTAGATCCTGATCTAATCAAACGGTAAATTTACTTTTATACTCAAGACAATTACACAGATTGTGTGACCCCAAACTAAGCAGTAAGCTTGTACTATGGGTACCACACAACGAACTCTGGGGGAGTTCCCAGTAACATCTAGACTCCAAGCCAACTTAGAAAAGTTCGTTTCCTAAATTGACCTGACCGGGGATCGAACCCGGGACCCTAGCTTGGAAAGTAGATGCATATGCCACTGCGCCAACGGGCCAGTAATTAGATATAACTTGAATTGGAACTTGATAACAATACTAAGCGAACACGAATACGCCATACAGAACAGAGTACACAGACTATAGACAATACAGTTTTATACACAGAAGGCGCTAAATTTAAAATATACTTCAACAGATCCCTTCGCCTTCTCTCTCACAGGTAAAATTGTACAAAAAGAAACTAACCTCTAAAGTCAATACTAAACTTTTGAAGTTCCCATTTGTTTCTAAGCCATTATTTTATAACTTTCATACAACTGATTGTGTCATATGGGTAGTTGGTAGTCTCTGAAGAAAACGATTGCGACAGAGTTTATTCCTTAAGTGTTCCTATTTTGGAGCAGAAGTTTCTCTCATATTTTTAAATTCAGAGGATTTTAAAGAGACTTTAAGGTTCTTAAAAAGCGCTTTTAAAAATAAAGTTGACTTAATGTGAAATGTACCCACGTAAGACTAAAATAGTCCGCTAGAGTGGTGGTAGACATCACTGAATGTAGAAAAGGAAGCTTTGTGTTGTTTCACAACCTACTTACTATACTTGGAGATCGTACTGTCAATAACGTAAGTTATTTTCGTATTACGCAAAGTTTTTGTGTTATTTATTATTAAACGTAAAATATTAAAGATAAAATTATTGAAGATAAAAGATAAAATTAAAGATATGATATAAGGACCGCGCGTTTGGCGCTCCGTTCTTTACTACTACTATTACTCCGTTAGGGACACAACGTGAAGATATGTATGTATAAAATATAGAGAATAAGTGTCAAAGTCAAATCAATTTATTCAAGTAAACCGAATTACAAGGTATTTTTGAACGTCAAATCTACTTTAGTTCAGTTTAAAGAGAAGAGAAAAGAAAACCTGGACACTGAGAAGAACCGACAAGAAACTCAGCCAGGCATAATGTTTTCAACATCATTTTACAAAAGGTTTATTAAAATACAATATTCAGAGAGCCAGTAAATGCAGATGTAGAGAAGATCATTTCCAGACTATTGTTTTATCTTCAACGATATCGTTTATTTTATAGTATGATTGTCTAATCAATTAATAAACGTAACGTTAAAACTACGTTTTATAACTAATCTAAATCTATTTTCTGTTAATTGAGTGACTTCTTGAGGAACTTTATTATAAAAACGAATGCAGTTACCCAAAAATGAAACATTAGACTTATGTAATTTAAATTTTGGAATGACCTATTTATCAAGACCTCGGGTTTCCATACCACCAATATCGCCTTTCTTTATAAATAGATCTATATTTTTCCTCGTATACATAATAATTTCAAAGATGTATAAGGACGGCACGGTGAGTACATGAATGTCTTTAAAACGATCTCTTAGTGATTCTCGTGCATTCATACGTAGATGGCACGTATCGCTCTGTTTCGTAAAATAAAAATCGAATTAATATGTGCCGCTGATCCCCACAGCAAAAGGCAATAGGATATTAAGCTATGAAACTATGCGAAGTACACTAACCTACCCAAATCCGCATCCGTCAATTGCCTAATGCATTCAATGGCATATATCGCGGAACCGTCCTTACTAGTCAATGCCCCGAAATGGTCCGCCCACTGCAATTTACTATCTATTGTAAAACCAAGAAAACTGACAGTCTTAACTAATTCTAAACTCTAACTAACTAAACTCTAAAGTGATCTATAACTCTCCAATAACTCTCTATTTCAACTACTCCAATTGCTTTTCTGTTTCTCAGAAGGAAAATAATCCTTACGACAAGCAGCCGGTCTTTACGCTGAGTGGTGTCGAATTCGAACCGACTAAAAACCCTCTCCTATGCTGTTAGCCTTAGAGGTTTTTACAGCTTTCCTCCAGCCGTGAGCTGCCACGTATGGAGGACGGATTTCGGCTGATAACGTCGCCACGGGAATAAACTCCAATTAAAATGAACTCCACAATAAATATAATTGTACCCCTATCCAAAAATACAGGACAAAAATCATTATTCACTAAGGACACTGTATTCTCCAATTCATAAATATCACAGCGGATGTTGCCACACACGGCAGACTTGTAGACCAAGTTATTAAAGTGTCATCTGACAATTGTTAGTGCACTTCTCTTAAAATCAAAAGATACATACAGAAAATTATTAAAACAAGTTTCCAATTAAGTAAATAATTATATGTCTTTGACTTAAATTCTGCAAAAAAAAACTGCGTTTGGGATAGCTAAAGTCTAACCTTAGGATGCTTCGTTGAAATGAAAATTTGAGAAATTTTAGCGGGTTATAGTTCAATAATACACCAATTTAAAAGACATCAGATCTTGATGTGCTTCTGTGTAAAAGACATGCGCTTGTGCCTTAGCTGTTATCTATATAATAATATTCATATTTAGCAATTTTGTGATCGACTGTACAATAAGCTTGCATTGTAAGCGGAAAATGACTTTTTAAGCGAAACGCTGCGAAAGCTACTGAATGTGGTGTGAATTAACGAACCATAATTGTTTTTTATTTATAGAACTGCCCGCGCATCTGTACCTATACTATTAAAAAACTACAGACCACTATCAGTACCTACAAAGTACATTTATAAAATGGATACATACACGCATATAGGTTAGTTGATATTAGGTAAAATAAATAGAACTTGTAATATATTCAAATTATAATTCGTTATCAAAGCAAGTAATAAAACAATAATAAAAAACAATAACAGAGACCAATGACTCAAGATGCTACTGAATCACCGATGCAATTTAGATGCTACGTGATGCTACACCTAAGTACCACAAGTCTACATGTGTTTAACATGTATATATATATCGTACAGCCTAATATATACAGGGTGTATATGAAAACGGGACAGTTACTTTAATGGATGAAAGGGCATAACTTTAGTTTGTAGTTACAAAAAGAATTATTGAAAAAAACGTATCCGTTTAAGAGTTATGACCGTTTTAATTTTCAAGTGTTATCCCCACCATTTCTCGTAAAATTGGGTTGATCGTGTACAGTTACAGATTTTAAATCTTACGTTTTTTTTATTTTGTAATAATTTCATCCGTTACTGAAATACAGCCTGAAAACCATTTTCGAAAATAATGCGTATACCCCAATGGGGGTTTTCAGGCTGTATTTCAGTAACGGATGAAATTATTACAAAATAAAAAAAACGTAAGATTTAAAATCTGTAACTGTATACGATACGTTTTTTTCAATAATTCTTTTTGTAACTACATACTAAAGTTATGCCCTTTCATCCATTAAAGTAACTATCCCGTTTTCATATACAACCTGTATAACGAGAACCTAACATTTATATAACGAGAGCATAACATTTATATAACGAGAGTCTAACATTTACATAACAAGAACCTAACATTTATACAACAAATACCCAAGCCTAAGTTATTATAACGAGTAGCTACGATCAGACCTACTTAGCTCTGAAACTGCAGGGTATAATACTTTTAAAATTTAAGGCAAATATAAGAAGAAAAAAACAAAAAAACAGCGAATAGATCTTCAGAAATTATAATAATAATATAATAATGCTCTAGACAATTACACAGATTGTGTGACCCCAAACTAAGCAGTAAGCTTGTACTATGGGTCCGCACAACGAACTCTGGGGGAGTTCCCAGTAACACCCAGACTCCAAGCCAATTCAGAAAAGTTCGTTTCCTAAATTGAACTGCCCGGGAAACGAACCCGGGACCCTAGCTTGGAAAGATGCATATGCCACTGCGCCAACAGGGCAGTCAGTTACAAATTTTAATTTTTTATTTTGACTTTTTTAAATCTATAATTTAATAGATTTAAGTATTTACTTGTGTATACACTATTTACAAATATAACTAGCGCCTATTATTTTTTAACGAGTATCTATTATATATAGCTAGTTTCACATTAACTTTAATCACATAAATTACCTACGTGTGATATTTTGTAACATTTTGGAAACAAGAATGAGGGTAGAATGGATTTCCTGCGTGTGGTGGGGCTTCATAAAAATCTGATTTTAGTCTTGTAAGAGTTCAGTTGTCAAGCAGCCGTCGAATAGTCAAGTACATAATAGTCGTGATGAAGAAATGATAGTGTGTTCATAGTGATCAGTGCTTCTGTTACATTTCGTATTTAACAATATATAAAAACAAAAGACTATACAAATAGCACAGTCAGCACCACTTTGCCATAAGCACATTCAACTCGCCTACTCTTCAGTGTATATACTTAAAACAATTTGGACATCCCCAGTTGCCTCACGGAATCTGAAGTCGTCATACCCTATAATTTGATTGGACGAGACCCGACGTGATGCGTGTTGAAAGGTTCGAATTGTTTCTGCCTTCAGGTTATTTATATTTTTTACTAAAAGCTCAAAAGAAATGCGTACACGGAGGGTTCGGTAGGTATCAACTTTTCGAAGACAAATATTTTTATTATTTTTTACTACAGTGAAACCAGAAAGAAGATAATGCACTTCAATGGTTTGTATGTGGGTAAAACATTAAATACAAAAGTAATTATACTTATATATTAACACCAACTCAAGCAAAAATCAAGAAAGTAATGCTCGGATGGTTCGGGCATAGAGAAAGAATGAGTGATAAAAGACTGACGAAGAAAATCTTCAGAGCGAAAGCGAGTGGTAAAAGAAGCCAAGGAAGACCGAGGCTGACTTATGAAAATCAAATAGCCAGAGTGTTAGTCGACGGAAATGTCAAAAGCACTCGCATACCTAGGCGAAAATGTGTGAGGAGAATGATGAGATTTGAGGAAGCAAAAGAAGTATGTGAGGACCGCGACGCATGGCGCTCCGTCCTCTCTGATTACCCCGTGGGATAGAGCGTGAAAATATGTATGTATGTACTAACAAGTGTCTTATAGATGCTGTTACGGAACTCTAAAAATGAAATAAATCTAATATGTCATCCCTAACGTCCAAGCCGACGCAGTACGTGACTTTTATGATGAACGTTTTGGTTTGGTGAGCGACTTTATTGAGTTACTTCAAATGCTGTTTTTACTGGAAAGATGATTTATTAAATGTCAGTATTCAATGAAAAGTATTGCTTGGTCTTTAATATTTGTGCTTCTAATTTTGTGTCTGCCTCGAAAAAATATAAAAATATATGATTTGAACCTTTTAGGAGTCTGTACTAATATTACAAAGAGGTAAATTTTGTTTGGAATGGATAAACTCAAAAACTCAACAGATTTAAAAAAAATCTTTCACATATGGTAAGCTATATTATCAGCAAGTAACACCAGCTGTATTTGTTATTAAAATTTCTACCAGTGCCTACCTGGGGTGGGTCGTTAGTAATCACAGACAAACTACCCTAGAGACCTGAAATGCTTACGAATTTCTAAGCAAACTATTCTGTCAAGGTTAGAGGAATGAGACGTAAGCGGGTGGCAAGGTAACGTCACGTACTAAACGAAATAGTGATGTACTCGTAGAGATTGTATATTATATCGATAAATACAAGAATTATTTTCATAAGCTTATTTTAAAAATAGAAATAATAAAATATGGGTATATAATCAAAACAACATTCTTTATTTCGAAACAAAAAAAATCAAAAATTTGGAACAGAAATGCAAATCAAATTCGTTTGGTTAGTACGTGTTTCTCCTAATGTAAAACTTTTTAACAAAAAATTAAATTGACAAAAAACGAAACTGAAAAGCTTTGGTGGTAGAACCACCCAACCTTTTCGTCTGAATGTATTTTTTTAACCAACTTTAAAAAGAAGGAGATTCTATGTACGTCTGTATGACGTCATGTATACAAAAACCTTCCCCTGCGTATCTCATTTCATTTGATACCCATATTGTTGGTGTCGAACGAAAAACTTATTTCCTGTTATGGAAAATCCGCCATATTGGAATTATGATGACGTCACATGTCTGGGAACCTTCCCCTGCGTATTCCATTTCATTTGATACCCATATTGTTGATGTTTAAAGAAAAAGTTATTTCCTATTTAAGGAACATCTACCATATTGGATTTATCATGACGTCACATGTCCAGAAACCTTCCCCTGCACATTCCATTTCATTTGATACCCATGTTGTTAGTGTTGGATAAAAAATTTATTTCCTATTGTGGAACATCCGCCATATTGGATTTATGATCATGTCACATACATAGGGACCTTCCTCTGCGTATTCGATTTCTTTTGATACCCATATTGTTAGTTTAGCATTATAAAGTTCCCCTATAAAGTTTCATCCCTTTTTTCACCCCTTTAGGGGTAGATTTTTGATGAAAAAGAAAACTGTGTTTTTTTAACATAAAAGTTGTATCTCTGTACCAAAATCTTAATCCGTTCAGCGGTTAAAAAGGTTTTATCTATGTACCATACTATATTTCGTCTTAATCGGTTCAGAGGTTAAAAATTTCCCATATAAAGTGTCATCCCTTTAGTCACCCCTTTAAGGGTAGATTTTTGAAAAATAAAGTAGCATATGTTCACCCTCTGGTGTCAAACTATGTCCATGCTAAATTTTATTAAAATCGGTACGGCGGTTTAGCCGTGAAAACCAAGCAGACAGACAGACAGACAGAGAGACTCGCATTTATAATATTAGTATGGATATGGATTATACAATTATATAATATTATATAATTATTTATTACATATTGTAGCGGACGGCGAGACATAAGCTCGTGTGAATAGCGTGTAAATATAGATATATGTTTATATACAGTCTTTCCCTTATTATTATTGTTTTTGTGAGCCTTTTTATTAGTCAGTAATTAGTTAAGTAAGGGAAATGTTATTGTTTTACACGCTTTGTATGTGTAATAGTGTTAAGTAAACGTTGTTGTGTTTATATCGAGCATTGTTTATGTTAGTAAAGGTTATTAATGTGTGATTATGTTTGTATTCATGCGTAGTATAATATCGAGGATAAGATTATCAATTGTATTAGTTTGATAAGTCTAAATAAATAGCTGAATGCAAATATATGAATAAATATAGTGAGTGAGCGAGAAAGAGACATAGTGTCGTCTCTGTCACAGAGGCCCGCGGCTCGCGTAATGCGCGCTTGTGATTGGTTAATGAGACGAGCGGTGTATTGTTCGAGCCCGCTCTAGTTGCGCATTACACGCTGGCTATAAAAGCGATCCGCCGCCGGCCTCTGGGAATCCCAGTCTGCTCTCGGCCGCCGTACGAGACGCACGCGTCGCTCGCTCGCTCGCCTCGCCTCTCAGTGCTCAGTGCCGTTTCTGCGCGCCCGCGTTGCGCTGCCATCGCTCTACTCGCTGCGCATCGTGCGTAGCGAATTAGTGCGTTCGTGTCGTGTCGTGTCGCGTTGCGCCTGCGCTCCGCGTAGCGCCGACCGGTTATCGCGTCGCGCCTGCGCTCCCCGTAGCGCTGACCGGGTTATCGCGTCGCGGCCGCGCCAACTCGAATCGTTACGATTTCTCCGAGCGCCCGCGTGCGCTGCCACCGCTATACTCACTGCGCATCGTGCGTAGTGATTAATAGTGTGTTCGCGTCGCGTCGCGGCCGCGCCAACTCGTATCGCTAAGTGTTAGTGTTAAGTTAGTGAAGTTTATATAAGACCTAGGTGCTAGGTACACATCTGTGCACAATAAGACAGGCACAGTACGACCAGGGCTACAAAGTAGGCACTCTCCCCCCTGCCTATCCCCGGCAGGGAGGTCCTCTCACACAACTTGGCGGCTTTACCAGCGCCATGGACACGCTGACGGACACCGAATTCCGCGCGTTCGTGATGGCTCAACTCGAGTCATCACACTCCCACATTCGAGACCTGTGGGACCACCGGGTCACACCCGCGCCCCGCGCCCCTACCCCCGCGTCTTACTCAGCCGTCGTTTCCGCCGCCGCTACAGTCGCGAAGCCCCCGCCGCGCGAACCAACCAAGCCGGCCCTCGTTAGCGATTCGCCCGCTTCCCCTGACCCGACGGAGGCTTCGGACTCCGAAGAGGAAATGGACATAGCGCTTCCCTCCTCTTCGGAGGACGAGGCCACTGGGAGCGCCGATTGGCGCTTAGTGGTCAAGAGGAAGCGGGCGAATTCCCCGAGGGAAGGCGACACGCCTAGCCCGCCCCCCAAAGCGACGAAGGCGGCCCCCCAGGCCTCCGGAGCTCCCGCGGCCCCTCTGGCCGAACAAAAAGCGCCTGCCTCACAGGCCATCCAGGCCCCTCAGGCCGACAAAATCAAAACACCGCCGCCGGTGTTTATTCAAGAAAAAGCGTCGTGGGATAGGGTCTCTCGGGCCTTAGACGCGCGCCGCATAAAATTTGTTTCCGCCCGCAACACTGCACAGGGCATTAAGGTGCAGGTCCCCACCCCGGCTGACCATCGAGAGCTCACAGCGCTCCTACGCTCGGAGCGCATAGGTTTCCACACTTATGCGCTCCCGGAGGAGCGCCAGCTTCGCGTGGTCATCCGCGGCCTCCCCAAGGAGCTCCCGGAAGAGCTCATCCTCGGCGACCTTAAGTCGCAAAACCTCCCGGCGCGTGAAGTCCACCGCCTTTACAAGCCTCGCTCGAAGGAGGCCTTCGACCTCGTGTTGGTCGTACTCGACCTCTCCCCCGAGGGAAAGGCCGTTTTCCAAATAAAATCCGTATGTAGGATTTCCGGCCTCTCCGTAGAGGCCCCGCACAAACGCGGCACGGTGGGTCAATGCCACCGCTGTCAATTGTACGGGCACTCGGCCCGTAACTGTTTCGCACGGCCTAGGTGCGTCAAGTGCCACGGAGACCACGGCACCCCCGAGTGCTCCCGCACGCCGGAGACGTCTGACCCTCCCGGTTGCGTACTGTGCGGAGAGCTCGGACATCCCGCGAACTATCGCGGATGCCCGAGAGCTCCGCGCCGTCGCCGCCGCGGGGGTAAGTCGCGCCGAGCCGGCGGAGCACATCAGGGCCAACGCCGCGGCCCCCCTGCGCACCCAGCCCAACCTAAGGCCGCCCCTACCGCGACCTCCGCACCCACACGGCCCGCGCCCTCTGCGCCAGCCAAACCCGCGCCCTCAGCGCCGTCACAACTGGCGCCCTCTGCGCCGCCACAACCCGCGCCCTCCGCGCCAACTCAACCTGCGCCCTCAGCGCCGAACAAACCCGCGCCCTCAGCGTCGACCAAATCCGCGCCCGCGCGCGCTCTACCGGCCCGAGAGACCATAGCGCCGACGCCAGCACAACAACCGCGGCGTAAGGGGCCCGCGCCTCAAACGCGTCCAGCGGCGCCGGCTCCTTCAGCGCCGGCGTCCGATCTCCTCGGCGACATCCGAATGCTCGCCGACCTCGTTAAGGAAATCAACCTTAACGAAATTAAATTAGTCGCGCGTAAAATCCGCGACTGTAGCGACGGGATGGGACGGCTCATCATACTTGCCGAACACGCGTCCCTTCTGGACAGCCTAAGCCGCTTCACGGCGCCCCCTCGTAGGTTATAAAACCGGGCACCCACGAGACAACTCCCTCCGCGCGCATCAAACCGCGCGGGCTCTCAATCTCATTTTTTAACGCGGACGGACTCCGCAGGCAACGCGATCTTCTTCACGAGTTTACGCGAGACCACCAAATAGATATAATGCTAGTGCAGGAAACCTTTTTGAAACCTAGAAATCGCGACCCCGGCCTCTCCGGGCTTAACATCGTGCGAAACGATAGGGTGCCCGCCCCCAAAGGCGGCACTGTTATCTACTACAGAAGGTCCCTGCACTGCATTCCGATCGATACGCCCGCCCTCACCAACATAGAGGCGTCGGTGTGCCGGGTGGCCCTCACGGGGCACGCGCCTGTCACACTCGCGTCAGTTTATCTCCCTCCCGGTAAAGCGCTAATTAGAAGCGATCTAGAGGCCCTCCTAAATTTAGACGACTCTGTCATACTCGCCGGCGACCTCAACGCTAAACATCGTCGCTGGAATTCGCACACCACCTCGCGAAATGGCAGAGCTTTAGACGAACTAACCGATGTCCTTAACTTTGACGTTATCGCCCCCATGACGCCCACCCACTATCCCAGAGTTACAACACACAGACCGGACGTACTCGACATAGCGCTTCTAAAGAACGTAGCTCTAACGCTGCACTCAATAGAGGCGTTACACGAGTTAGACTCTGACCATAGGCCGGTATTACTCAAACTAGGACCTATGATAGACACTAGGACGCTCACAAAAACCGTGACGGATTGGCAGAGTTTAGACGAAACGCTAAACGCTGAGAATTCGCCGCGGCTTAACGCGATACCGGACGTTATCCGTTCCGCCGAGGACGCGACCGCGGCGATAGACGCGCTCACCGCCCACATCCGCGAATCGGTCTCCGCGTGCTCCCGTGAGGTCCCGGCGGCGAACGACCGCCGTTGGGAGCTCCCCGGAGACATCCGTCGGCTGATCAGAGCCAAGAACGCCGCGACCCGCGCTTACGACTCGTTTCCCTCAGAAACGAATAAACGCAACTTACGCGCCCTCCAACGCGAAGTCAAATACCGAATTTCCGAACTTAGGGATAACAGGTGGAGCGATCTCATGCGAGAGATCGAGCCGACGCACCAGGCTTACTGGAAGTTGGCCCGATCTCTCAAATCGGACACGTTCCAAACAATGCCGCCCCTGACGAAACCGAACGGACAGACAGCTTTCGACGATGTAGATAAAGCCGAACTCTTGGCCGACACTCTGGAGGCCCAATGCTCACCTAGCTCTCAGCCTGTAGATCAGAATCATTTAGACATGGTCAATCGCGAAGTAGGCTCCCTACCGCCCGCGACCGCCCCCTGCCAACTCAGACCCGCGACGGTTGACGAAGTTCAGGACATTGTCAAGGCTCTCAAACCTAGAAAAGCCCCCGGTAGAGACGGCATCTCCAACCGAGTAGTCAAAATTTTCTCGATGCGCCTTCTCGCGCTCTTAGCAGCAATTATCAATGCCGCCATGGCGAACCGCGTCTTTCCAGCCGCCTGGAAGGAAGCGATCGTCATCGGAATCCCGAAACCGGGTAAACCCCGCAGTAGCCCCAATAGCTATCGCCCAATCAGTCTCCTTAGCGTGCTAGGGAAAATTTACGAACGGGTCCTTCTGGCTCGTCTCAAAGCCCACTTAGACACCTCCGGTCTCCTCATAGACGAGCAATTTGGCTTTCGAGCCAAACACTCGTGCATACAACAAGTGCACCGCCTCACGGAACACATCCTGGAGGGCCTTAACCGCCCGAGTCGCACTATAGGCACGGGGGCCCTCTTCTTCGATGTAGCGAAGGCGTTCGACAAAGTCTGGCACGCCGGGCTGGTGTACAAGCTACGCCGGCTCGGCGTGCCTGACGATCTCGTACGCATAGTACGGGACTTTTTGTCAGACCGCTCCTTCCGCTATAGAGTCGAAGGGGTGCTCTCCTCTCCCCGCCCCATCAGGGCAGGCGTCCCACAGGGCTCCGTTTTATCGCCCACGCTCTACTCGCTCTACACGAACGACGTCCCCAAAACCCCCGGTGTAGAGCTCGCCCTATTCGCGGACGATACCGCTCTGTTCACATCAGACCGGAGTCGCCTCAGAGTCTCCCAACTCCTCCAAGTCGCGGTCACGAGCCTAGGCGAGTGGTTCCGTCTTTGGAGAATCGAAGTCAACCCCGAGAAAAGCGCCGCCGTGTATTTCTCGAGGGGAACGACGACCAGCCGCGCCCGCCGCGCTAACACTCTCAGAACGATCACACTTTTCGGCCAGGATATCCCTTGGACTAGGAAAGTCAAATACTTAGGAGTCACCCTTGACAGTGCCATGACCTTCGGCCAACACAATCAACACATCAAAACGGTCCGCGACCGCGCCGCGTTCGTCCTCGGTCGTCTCAACATGCTCATTTGCGCTAAAAGCAAAATGTCCCTCAGACATAAAGTTACCTTATATAAGACGTGCGTCAGGCCTATCATGACGTACGCCAGTGTAGCATTCGCTCACGCTGCGCGCTCTCACATCAACTCCCTCCAAGTTATTCAGAATAGGTTCATGCGCAGGGCTACCGGTGCCCCTCCTTACGTGCGCAACGTAGATCTGCACTACGACCTAGAATTACCCTCTATAACTCAACATCTAAAAGAGGCGTCCCAACGCTTCTTTCACCGTTCCTCCTTACACCCGAATCCCTTAGTGGTCAGGGCGTCATCGTACACCCCCGAACGCCGCGTCCGCAAACGCTATCGTAGACCTAGACATGTGTTAGGCGACAGCGACGACGACATTACACGTTCGAACTCGAACATGCCAACCTACACACTTCGACCGCACCGCCCCCACCGGCGGAGGCGAGGACGACCCCCGCGACACCCGTAGGGTCTCACGTTTAGAAGCTCGATCACTTAGCTCTACACGCACACACGCGGGCCTTAAGCCACATTGTAAACTGCCACGCGGAACACTAGGCACACTAACCGGCCCTCAGCCGTCTCGCCGGCCGGGTCCGCTAGAGGCCCGGCCCTCACCCGAATAGGAAGCCCGTTAAGATGCACGCAGGTGCGGAAAGCTCCCCTGGCGACGCCTTGAGCCCGAGGTCCGCCCTCCATACGAGGCATCCCTCGGCTGGAGGAACCCTCAGGCGGTCGACCATCTGGCAGGGCGCCTTCAGCGCTCGCCCCAACGCGACCTGTGACGCTGTAAAAGCCACTAGGGCTAACAGCAAAGAGGGGTTTTGTTTAGTCGGTTCGAGTCCGACACTCCCCAGTCGGCGTAGAGTCCGGCTGGGTAGCCCGCGGGGGTTTCATTTCGCCTCTCAGAAACCAAAAAAAAAAAAAAAAAAATCTGGGAATCCAGGGTCTCTCGGGCCTTAGACGCGCGCCGCATCAAATTTGTTTCCGCCCGCAACACTGCACAGGGCATTAAGGTGCAGGTCCCCACCCCGGCTGACCATCGGGAGCTCACAGCGCTCCTACGCTCGGAGCGCATAGGGTTTCACACTTATGCGCTCCCGGAGGAGCGCCAGCTTCGCGTGGTCATCCGCGGCCTCCCCAAGGAGCTCCCGGAAGAGCTCATTCTCGGCGACCTTAAGTCGCAAAACCTCCCGGCGCGTGAAGTCCACCGCCTTTACAAGCCCCGCTCGAAGGAGGCCTTCGACCTCGTGTTAGTCGTACTCGACCTCTCCCCCGAGGGAAAGGCTGTTTTCAATATAAAATCAGTGTGTAGGATTTCGGGCCTCTCCGTAGAGGCCCCGCACAAGCGCGGCACGGTGGGTCAATGCCACCGCTGCCAACTGTACGGGCACTCGGCCCGCAACTGCTTTGCACGGCCTAGGTGCGTCAAGTGCCACGGAGACCACGGCACCACCGAGTGCTCCCGCACGGCGGAGACGTCTGACCCTCCCGGTTGCGTACTGTGCGGAGAGCTCGGACATCCCGCGAACTATCGCGGATGCCCGAGAGCTCCGTGCCGTCGCCGCCGCGGGGGTAAGTCGCGCCGAGCCGGCGGAGCACATCAGGGCCAACGCCGCGGCCCCCCTGCGCACCCAGCCCAACCTAAGGCCGCCCCTACCGCGACGTCCGCACCCACACGGCCCGCGCCCTCTGCGCCAGCCAAACCCGCGCCCTCTGCGCCAGCCAAACCCGCGCCCTCCGCGCCGTCACAACTTGCGCCCTCTGCGCTGCCACAACCCGCGCCCTCCGCGCCAACTCAACCTGCGCCCTCAGCGCCGAACAAACCCGCGCCTTCAGCCCCGACCAAGCCCGCGCCCGCGCGCGCTCTACCGGCCTGAGAGACCATAGCGCCGACGCCAGCACAACCACCGCGGCGTAAGGGGCCCGCGCCTCAAGCGCGTTCAGTGGCGCCGGCTCCTTCAGCGCCGGCGTCCGATCTCCTCGGCGACATCCGAATGCTCGCCGACCTCGTTAAGGATATTAACCTCAACGAAATTAAATTAGTCGCGCGTAAAATCCGCGACTGTAGCGACGGGATGGGACGGCTCATCATACTCGCCGAACACGCGTCCCTTCTGGACAGCCTAAGCCGCTTCACGGCGCCCCCTCGTAGGTTATAAAACCGGGCACCCACGAGACAACTCCCTCCGCGCGCATCAAACCGCGCGGGCTCTCAATCTCATTTTTTAACGCGGACGGACTCCGCAGGCAACGCGATCTTCTTCACGAGTTTACGCGAGACCACCAAATAGATATAATGCGAGTGCAGGAAACCTTTTTGAAACCTAGAAATCGCGACCCCGGCCTCTCCGGGCTTAACATCGTGCGAAACGATAGGGTGCCCGCCCCCAAAGGCGGCACTGTTATCTACTACAGAAGGTCCCTGCACTGCATTCCGATCGATACGCCCGCCCTCACCAACATAGAGGCGTCGGTGTGCCGGGTGGCCGTCACGGGGCACGCGCCTGTCACACTCGCGTCAATTTATCTCCCTCCCGGTAAAGCGCTAATTAGAAGCGATCTAGAGGCCCTCCTAAATTTAGACTACTCTGTCATACTCGCCGGCGACCTCAACGCGAGTTTAGACGAAACGCTAAACTCTGAGAATTCGCCGCGGCTTAACGCGATACCGGACGTTATCCGTTCCGCCGAGGACGCGCCCGCGGCGATAGACGCGCTCACCGCCCACATCCGCGAATCGGTCTCCTCGTGCTCCCGTGAGGTCCCGGTGGCGAACGACCGCCGTTGGGAGCTCCCTGGAGACATCCGTCGGCTGATCAGAGCCAAGAACGCCGCGACCCGCGCTTACGACTCGTTTCCCTCAGAAACGAATAAACGCAACTTACGCGCCCTCCAACGCGAAGTCAAATACCGAATTTCCGAACTTAGGGATAACAGGTGGAGCGATCTCATGCGAGAGATCGAGCCAACGCACCAGGCTTACTGGAAGTTGGTCCGATCTCTCAAATCGGACACGTTCCAAACAATGCCGCCCCTGACGAAACCGAACGGACAGACAGCTTTCGACGATGTAGAACACACTTTTCGGCCAGGATATCCCTTGGACTAGGAAAGTCAAATACTTAGGAGTCACCCTTGACAGTGCCATGACCTTCGGCCAACACATCAAAACGGTCCGCGACCGCGCCGCGTTCGTCCTCGGTCGTCTCAACATGCTCATTTGCGCTAAAAGCAAAATGTCCCTCAGACATAAAGTTACCTTATATAAGACGTGCGTCAGGCCTATCATGACGTACGCCAGTGTAGCATTCGCTCACGCTGCGCGCTCTCACATCAACTCCCTCCAAGTTATTCAGAATAGGTTCATGCGCAGGGCTACCGGTGCCCCTCCTTACGTGCGCAACGTAGATCTGCACTACGACCTAGAATTACCCTCTATAACTCAATATCTAAAACAGGCGTCCCAACGCTTCTTTCACCGTTCCTCCTTACACCCGAATCCCTTAGTGGTCAGGGCGTCATCGTACACCCCCGAACCCCGCGTCCGCAAACGCTATCGTAGACCTAGACATGTGTTAGGCGACAGCGACGACGACATTACACGTTCGAACTCGAACATGCCAACCTACACACTACGACCACACCGCCCCCACCGGAGGAGGCGAGGACGACCCCCGCGACACCCGTAGGGTCTCACGTTTAGAAGCTCGATCACTTAGCTCTACACGCACACACGCGGGCCTTAAGCCACATTGTAAACTGCCACGCGGAACACTAGGCACACTAACCGGCCCTCAGCCGTCTCGCCGGCCGGGTCCGCTAGAGGCCCGACCCTCACCCGAATAGGAAGCCCGTTAAGATGCACGCAGGTGCGGAAAGCTCCCCTGGCGACGCCTTGAGCCCGAGGTCCGCCCTCCATACGAGGCATCCCTCGGCTGGAGGAACCCTCAGGCGGTCGACCATCTGGCAGGGCGCCTTCAGCGCTCGCCCCAACGCGACCTGTGACGCTGTAAAAGCCACTAGGGCTAACAGCAAAGAGGGGTTTTGTTTAGTCGGTTCGAGTCCGACACTCCCCAGTCGGCGTAGAGTCCGGCTGGGTAGCCCGCGGGGGTTTCATTTCGCCTCTCAGAAACCAAAAAAAAAAATCTGGGAATCCAGTCGGGTGAGGCCCTCTCAAGAAAGAAGACATCGGAAAACTACTAAGAAGACAGAGGTAAAGAGTTCTCCTTAGAAGCAAAGAAGAGTTCAAGAGGAATTCAGACCGAAGACTTATTGAAGGGCTCACCCACCTCGCGTCACATATATGTGTATGACATATATATGTTGTAACTGGTTCATGTGAAATACAGAATATTATTTTGGTTTCTCGTGTTTCTTTCGAATACGTCTTGAATACAGTCCACTGCTGAATAGTAAAGTTGGGGCACCGGCGAGAGAACGAAGATATCTACGAGTCGAAGGCTCGCCCCCCCAACACATATATTAATATATTATATCATATAATTATATATTATATTATTATATAGTATGGATGGAATTAAGTATATAATTTCAAAGAATGGTAGTCATTATAAACTCTCAAAATTACATAACATAACATAACATAACTTCACGCTGTATCCCCAACGGGGTAGTCAGAGAGGACGGAGCGCCAGGAGTCGCGGTCCTTACACACCTCTTTCGCTTCCTCAAATCTCATCATTCTCCTCACACATTTTCGCCTAGGTATGCTCAAAATTAATGGAAAATATATAGATATATCGATACGTTTTTTCGCGTCCCTACTTACACGTGCCATCTTGCAAGAGCGAGGACGCAACATGTAATTATAGCTTGCTAGACAAGGACAAACGCTGACTCATAGCTACCAGCAACCAGTATAGTGAGAGCTCTGTATTTTTTTATATAAATTTTTATTATTAATTTTATACTTACCGATGAAACGTGATATTATCCTTTTTGAAACTATTTTTACGACTGTCACTACCACACCACTTTACAGCGCAATTTGGCATTGTTTACGTAATTTATACTATATTTTTTAAAACAATTAGGCACAGGTCACGGATCTGCTTTCTGGTTATTACTAAAGGAGCGCGCGTTTGTGTTTGAAGTTATATGAGCGTTTGTGCGCATCGATGGTAGAAAACGGTGCCCTTTCATTTCCTGTCTTTAGGCTAATTTGTCTGTGTTAGTAATAGATGTATGTAGATTATAATGAATACAAATATTTATAATGAATAGTATTGCTATTAACAAAAGGAAGATAACAAAGGGAAGATAAGACATGAGCGCTTACAACGCGGATTTCTTAAATTGAGGGGAAAGCACTGAATTTGCTACGCTACAGTTTATTGCGTGATTCTATTTCATTTGCTGGTGTCATATTTTATAAGTATAGTATCCACTGTTATATATACGTTTTTTAATTTAATATCGCTTTCTCTAAAATGGCTTCAGTCATTTCGATGAAATTTACAATGTGGGGTTGAGGGGGGCGAGAAATCGATTTAGCTAGTGTTACATCTCATATAATATAAAGCATAATATAAATAATATAAAATTGTACATAATAATAATCATCGATTTATAATAGGTAAACCTTAATTAACTTAATTTTTATTGTATAATTAATAGAATTGGTATTTCGAATTAATTGTAATATATTACTGTTATGTATTATATCTGACAACACCTGTAACTTAACGCATATAAATAGAAGAGGATTATCACGTGTACCCTCTTTCGTCGATTGATCTTCTGTTGAAATTACATTGATTGCTACCACAATAAAAGTTAAAAGTGTCGGACAGTTTTTGTGTGCTCGATTACCCTTCTCATAATATCTCAGAAGTGGGATCATGGTCAGCCTAAGGGCCCTACGTATAAGGACTGGAGAAGAAGCCCAAATATGTCGATATGACTGCAGAATTTGATCCAGAACAAAAGAATTCAAATGTGAGAGGCTGGTTACACAAGATTGACCAGTTAGGGGATTTGTATCAATGGAATGAACGAAACAAAACCTTCGTGATGCAAATGAGACTTCGTAGTGCTGCATGGGGATGTAAATTATAAGAAAATCGAGGTTCGAAATTTGGAGACTGTGCAATCATGGCGCCGAAGTGGAACGATTGCTAACCTGCCGAAGATATGCTACAACTGTCGCAAGACGGGACATGAGTCATGGGACTGCCGAGCTATCAAATGTCCGGACTGCCGACGTTTAGGTCATTCCGCTGCCGAATGCTGGTACGCTGCTGCATGGTCATCACAACGTCAAATGCCTACGCAGCCGCACTCGCAAGCGTCATTGTGGTCATTACGAGTAAGACAAGTTTACTATACTTCTTGTGAAGTAATCTCAGGCTTATGCAAAAAGTTATGGTAAATAACTGTAGCGCAAAATCTTATATTAACACAGGCAGTAAAGTGAACATTATTTCTTCAAATTAGTTGATCGTCTGCAAATACATAAACAACCTTCAAATATAGTAATGCGAGGGCTTGGAGGATTAAAATTCTTTGTTGCTTAGTAGAGTAAATTTCAAAATACATATTGATGATTTACATTTAGAAAGTTGTGCTGAAATAGCAAATGAAAATCTTTGTGATATTGACTTAATGGTAGGTCAACCTATAATAAATCGACATAAAGTCAGTCTTATAACGACATCCAAGTCAGTTGCGCTAATTGTTAACAATGACGTCATCCCTTACCTTTCGGAAATAAAATTACAAAACAGGCTTTATAGCAAAAGTACCATTATATTTGGTAGAAAATATTAAAATACCCCCAGAGTCGAGTACTGATATTAAGGTTTATACACAAGATACAATCGAATCTGACTTTATGTTAATTACGCGACCAATATTTTTTGCTTTGGGTAGATCGTCGTACTTCATACCGCAAGCTATACTAAAATTAAAATGTTTTCAGTTAAGGGTATTAAATATCGGTGAAACTGATATAGAATGGCGTGCTGGTAAACTTATTACGCGTGTTGATGTATACGAATGTAACCAAATTCTGACAGTTTCTGCTATACAGTGTGATGGTGAGTCTAATTTAGTAAATAACTTCAAAAACAAAATTTGCGTGGAGGACATAGATATCGGAGATATAGAAGAACGCTATGTTAAACAATTAGTAGATTTGCTTAGTAGGTATATGAATATTCTGTATAATACATAACGCCCTTTGAAATTGGATTGAGTTATGGTGGAGTAAATAATAAAACTAACTTACTACTATGTATAAAAATCTAGATCGCTGTGTTGCGTAGATCTGTGTGATGCAATACAACTACTATCTACAAAAATTTAGATTGCTACGCTGTGTGTTACGGCAGGCTAGATCTGTGTGGTACAATACAACTACTGTGATAAAATACAACCTATTATCTACAAAAATCTAGATGGCTACGCTGTGTGTTACGGCATACTAGATCTGTGTGTTGAAATACAACTAACTACAAAAATCTTGATTGCTATATTATGTGATGTAGCAAACTAGATCTGTGTGAAAAAATGCAAATACTGACTATGAAAATCTAGATTACCATGCTGTGGGATTACTTTTGTAAGTATAATTATTACACACAAAGATCAGACGAAGTGATATTAAGTCTTAAGATCTGTGTGACTACAGCTAATATAAGAAAAGAAATATTGAAGTCCGATCTGCGGGGAGCAGAGAACCAGAATCTTTCTTTTTTCTTTCTTATTTCAGTTATTATAAAGAAATATTACTGCGTTGCTTCTTTTCCAATTTTCAGAACTCGAAAGCTTCAGAGAATTTGCCTGACCGCCGTGGGACACGGCAGAAGCAGGATGGCAGAATGTTACAGCTTCCGGATGTTGGTTGTGTACATCTCATATAATATAAAGCATAATATAAATAATATAAAATTGTACATAATAATAATCATCGATTTATAATAGGTAAAAAATATTTAAATAATTTGTTGCGCGAATTAAGAACACAGACTCGTATATTCACTTTTACATTTAATTTATCAATAATTAATAACAAATTACAAACTATAACACGTTGTCACGAATAGCCGACGACGAACAACCGACAGCTAAAGCCGCAGAATGATATAGAATGATCCATATCTTGGCACGCATCGGCTTATACAGACTTGCTGACGTCATTTCTCCCACGCCTTGGTGACAACAGATGTGGCAGGCAGGATGTGATGTCAGCCAGGCAGACCCGGTGGCAGTGATGTCATCTCGTTACAAATTAGTATGTCAGTGGAAATAATAAAAGGCACTCATTTGACTATACTAAGGCAAAGAGCGACTTCCGGTTTGGAAGGGATACCGCGCTAACGGAACGTCGGGGACAGCGCTGACAGTCAGTTGCACTACGGCGGCCGGTGCGATAGCATTTTTCTGACGGATCGTTTGCCATTATTAAATTTCCAATTATCTACATAATAATTGTTACAAAGATTTTTCTGTCGTTTGCACATTAATTTTGTCTTAACGTGGTATTTAATGGAGTAGTTCGCCTCTTGTAAGATTAGGTACCTATTTCTCATAGCTGAGTCGCAACAGCGCGAATTGCCGTGTCTTTTCCGATAGGTATAAGTCTAGAATTTAGGTCAATAAAACGGCCACGCTCTTAAAGCAAAAGCTCGGACCATTATGATTATTGGTCCGAGGTTAAACTCTTGTTTATTGTTACATACATATATACATATCCTCACGCTGTATCCCTAACGGGGTAGTCAGAGAGGACGTCCAAGCGTCGCGGTTCTTACATACTTCTTTCGCTTCTTCAAATCTCATCATTCTCACACATTTTCGCCTCGGTATGCAAGAGCGTTTGACATTTCCATCTGCTAACACTCTGGCTATTTGATCTTCATAAGTTGTTACTTAAATTACTTCCTTGTTTATTGTTACTTAAATAAAAAACTCCTCCTTTTTTTAATTTTTATATTCTCATTTCTAAGTAATTTTACATTTTCTTTAAGGTGTTTTAAACTATTTACTTCCAAATTATGTGTATACAC
The DNA here is from genome assembly GCA_907165235.1 of Zeuzera pyrina. Classification (NCBI taxonomy): domain Eukaryota; kingdom Metazoa; phylum Arthropoda; class Insecta; order Lepidoptera; family Cossidae; genus Zeuzera; species Zeuzera pyrina. The sequence continues at coordinate 16,737,006 of OU015639.1, read as the reverse complement.
TTACATACCTAATACATTAATATCTTAATAAATATATGCTTAATAAATATAATTTTAATGTAGATTTTTTTGCAATAGTATGAAAGCATTAATAGTGGGCGGGCACTGAGAAGGCGCTAACGAGAGCGCTTTCGCCACCGGATTTACTAAATTGCTGTCGTCGGTCACAGAGAAAACAGGATGAACAAAAGTGGGTAAGCGTGATAGACACACACGCGATAAGGTTCTGTACCTTTAAAAATACGCGTTAAAATGGCTTGTCGCTGAAAGAGAAAATATTGGATATATGTGAGTCGTACTTACTACTTATGTAATTACTATTGCATAATATGAACACTGGTGTTAAGTTGGTTCATGTTTATTCAATTTATCGTTGGAAGTAAGTATAAAACAGTGGAAGTAAGTAATTTAATTATTGTAACATTTCTACATACATGCATGATAATATGTTTAGTATGTACATTTAGTATTTTCACGCGGCCATGCACTTATGGATAAAATATAAGTATTGCGAGTTGTGTCATTGTGTTTTTATAAAAAAAAATTGTGTTACATAACGTCAATTGTTATCAAGTACCAACAGACAACTAGGAAGTCAGGTATCATTTTTTTAATTTCATTTTACGAACGGTTTATTAAAATACAATATTCATTATGCCAGTATGTGCATGTCCAGAGAAGATCATTTCTAGACTATTGTTTTATCTTCAATGGAATCATTTATTTTATAGCATGATTGTCTAATCAATGTATGTTTTATAACCAATCTAAAATTATCTGTTAATTGAAATTGCGAAGGGGCGAAAAGCATGATGTACGTAAAAAAAGTTCAGAATCTAAGTGTTACTGGGAGCTCCTCAAGTTCCTTGCGTGGTACCCATAGTAACAAGCTTAATGTGGTATACACAATTTGCGTAACTGTCTAGAGCAGCCATTCCCAAAGTGGGCGATAACGCCCTCTTGTGGGCGCTGCAGGCCTAAAGGGAGGCGGTAAGAGACCCAGAAAAAAAATGGGGGCATTGTGTAGAGGCCTGGGGGGTGATTTGTAATTTCATTTAGCTAGGAGGCATCTTAGACAACAACTGCATGAGCTCTCGTCTCAGTAGACAAAACAAGTTTGGGAACCAGTGGTCTAGAGTATTATTATTATTACTACAAGAGTAGCACGGAGTAAAAACAATGGGATTAAAAAGTGACATGTTACAAACTGTTGTAAGGCCTTTAAAAGTCGTTACAAGGCACAAAACTATTTTTAATTTATCCGTTCTCCATACAAAGTATCCTTCAGTTGGAGGAAGGCTCAGGCTGTCAGGCAGGTCAGGCTAGAGGCCCGGCCCTCGCCCGAATAGGAAACCCGTTAAAATGCACACAGGTGTGAAAAACTCCTCCATACGAGGTATCTCTCGGCTGGAGGAACCCTCTCAGGCGGTCTACCATCTGGCAGGGCACTTTCAGTGCTCGTCTGAACGCGACTGGTGACACAGAAGAGGAGGATTTTTTTCGGATCGAGTTATAATAATATATAATATATATATATATATATATATAAATACGCTAATCTGTGCGCCATGCCATGAAGAAAGAAGAAGAACAGTTTTATTTTTTTTCCGTTTTTGTTTACTTTTTTTTGAGTTCGTAAATTTTTATCGTAGAAAGGATAACATATTACATAAAAAGAGACTAATTTGAGTAAAAAGTTGAAAATAGTTGTTTTATGGCTAACAACAAGTCGCTAGAAGTATCTTTTTTGACGTCAGAAGAGGACGCCTAAAATAGTCGATAAACATTCCGATGGTCATTGAAGAGTGAGTCGACACAATTTAAAATTGTGGCATCGATTGTTTCGTTTGTTGAAATATTTTGGAATCACCCATCACTATATAGCTGACTACGGGACCCTGGAAGGCGTATCTAAATAAACATACCACAAATGTATTTTTTATTAACAACTAGTAAGGTCGACATCTATATTATTTATAAATTTTTTTCTACTCTTCCCTTTCCCGGAAAGATTATTATTTAATGTTATAATTCACTGCACTTTTTATTTTCTTACATTAATTTAGTAATGGAGAAAATATTTAATATCGTGACATTAAATATTTTCATTTTCATTATCAGGCGGACCATAACAATATTACATTTTACCGTCACTACTAAAGTTATATGAATTTGTGATTCATTGTGAGTGATTGTGAGTCACTGTGAGTGATGTGATGTGATGATTGTGATTTGTGTGTTATATGGATTTGTGATGTGAGGGCCTAACCTAGAGGTACACATCTTAACGCTATTGTCTTTTCGGAGACAGTGTCAAAATGCAGCGAAATCACTAACAACAAGTATTTGAGTTAGCCGTCTAAGAATTGTGATGAATGCCTAAAATCTTTAGCTATTGACCGCTCAAACTCCCAAAAAGCACCAGCGGTCCCCCGACGTGACGACGCTTGGATATATTACTACTGCTATTTATAAAGAAACTTATCACAAATTTAAGGGGCTATGAGGTACATATTATTTTTTTGCTTTTTGGAAATTTTTTTGAGTCGGGGGTTTTTTAAATTTTTATATTAAGTTTTTTACTATTTACTAAGGAATCCTGAAAATCGACTCATCTTATAAAGTATTATAGCAGTACTTAACAATGTTTTGAACGATTTAGGATACGCGATTTATGTCTGCATTTGAATATGTCGTGTCGTTTGTCGTGGTTTTGTATGTCTGATTTACTATACCTATCTTAATATACCTATCTGAGTTTGGATGTCTTGTGGTGGATGTCTGATTTTGAATTTTTGGTTTTGTATTACTGGTTTTAGATGTCTAATTGTGGATGTCTGCTTTTGGATGTCTGTCAACATCTTACAATCCTAACTAACTGTCATGTTGATACTTTTTTGTCCCGACGCTTCGATCGGTTCGACCGTACTGGACGTTTTAGGATAAAAAAGGATAAAAAGGTCTTAAAGTATCAATGTGATATGGACCCGGTTAATTAGAATTGTATAATTTCGATGTTCGATTTAGGATGTCTCATTCATACGTACATACATATCTTCACGCTGTATCCCTAACAGGGTAGTCAGAGATGACGGAGCGCCAAGCTTTACGGTTCTTACGTACTTCTTTCGCTTCCTCAAATCTCATCACTCTCCTCACACATTTTTGCCTAGGCGAAAATGTCTGATTAAGCATTTTAACTTAAGATGCTTGGATTACGTTAGATTTATAGATCGATTTAAAATGTCGTCGTTAAAAAGCGACTAGGAGCATAGTAATACATTAATAACAAATATAGTAACAAATATCGGATTTTCAATTATAAACTTTTAAACTTTCGCGTTGCATTATAAAATACCTGAAACAGGAAATTTAAGGCGATTATCCTTTTATTTTGGCTTGACGTTTCGACCGAGTTGCATCGGCCGTGGTCGTAAAAAAATATTTTTCAATTAGTTTTATTTTTATATACATTGATTATTTACAGTATACTACGTTTTACTTAAAGAGACTCAAACTTGTAATGAATCATAGTAAGTTGTAAATGTGATGTATACAAAATATAGTATTTGCAAGTAAGTTGTATGTAAACGCTAGAGTCATAAAATACAGGAGAAAACGTTGGTAGTAAATTTCAAAGAAAGAGTATTAACACATTGTATTCGTAACTGGGAAACCAAGCGAGACGTACTAGCACGAGAAGCCTAGAAAGTTAAGCACTTTTTTTTTCTTGTTTCGTGTTGGAATTGCGAAATAAAAGCAAACAGCCAAAAGCTAAGGGTATTATTACCGACGCGTTTTATCTTACGATTCTGCGATCTAGGATCGATTTCGATCCGATGTGGGGGTCTAGACAAGTGGCTCAATTGTCGTAAACGCTAGAATAGAACGAAAAATACCACGTGATCTAATAATAATAATAATAATACTCCAGACAATTACACAGATTGTGTGACCCCAAACTAAGCAATAAGCTAGTACTACGGGTACCACACAACGAACTCTGGGGGAGCTCCCAGTAACACCCAGACTCCGAGCCAATTTAGAAAAGTTCGTTTCCTAAATTGAGCTGACCGGGGATCGAACCCGAGCCCCTAAAGCTTAGAATGGATGCATATGCCACTGCGCCAACGGGCCAGTCAATCTAGCGTAACGAATTTTGAATTGGTAATCAAACGTTATTAATTTTCTATTAAATCAAACGAAAAGTAATGTCGCGTAGCGTCGCGTGAAAACCGTCGCATAAAACGGAGCCAAATGACACCTTTGACGAGCTATAACGTCAGTAAGCGTTTAATTGTAACTAAGCGTTTGCTACTTGTCTAGCGCTCCTGTTTCCGAACTGTCAGCCAGGTGGCGGCGTAGCGGCGCGAAGCAACAGGTAAGAGGAAGCGATGCGCACGCGCATCGTATTCAGTTCAGTGTGGGACTGTGAGACTGCAACGTAATATATACGCTGCTTGTCATAAATCATGTTTCACACCAGACCTCCAAAATAATCAGAATTTTCTGATGTTCAGTGAATAAGTAATTCTTCCTAGAGTCGCACGCAGTGCGCAAGTGACACCCAAATACAGTTCGAATAATCTAGATCTATTCTATACGTTATAAGTTAAAACATGTCTCTTTAGAAGAGCTGACAATAAAAGCATATGATTAAAAATAGCTTTTTAAGGCTTACCTGCTACTTATATTCATTAACGGGCGTTATTTAAACTTTAATTGGTATTTTTTTGCAAAAGAAAGATACTCCATTTACTTTCCGAGTCACCCATTACAATACTGTGAGTTGCGAAAACATCTGTAACATATATCCAGTTAATCTATATCCTGTGCAAAATATATAAATACAGTTATTTGACTATTTCCTTAAACTGATTATGTGTTAACGAATACTGAAATATGTAACATGATTTCAACCTTGAAGAAAGTTGCACTACGGATGCTATACGACGAAGTGAATGAGCACCCAGGTAGGTTTAAATATTTCAGATGCTGTGACCTTTTCAATTTATCTGTGTATTTAAGACTGGACTACACCCCGCTGTTACACCCGTGTAGATTCTTATTCTATGTCGCGTTCATAACTCCATTGTTTATCATTGACATATTAGTTTGTATTAGCAAGTAATTTATTTTCAGTATCTAAATCAGCTTTTCCTTGGTTTACAGATACAGGGATTTTGATCTGAAAACTAATTCTTTTCAAAATAAAAAATGGTCTACGTCGCTCAGGCATAGTGTTCTAACAGTGAAATAATTTGTATAATATGTTCAATAATTGTAGAGATGTGATAAATTCCTAAAATCTCAGCTATCTTCCGCTCAAACTCTAAAAATCACCAATCGACACGAGTTTCGCCTCTCAACGAAGCATCCTCAGGATATACCAGAGATAGAATTCGGTGCTGGTGGTGGCCGAATTCTATCTCTGGTATATCCTGAGGATGCTTCGTTGAGAGGCGAAACACGTGTCGATTGGTGATTTTTAGAGTTTGAGCGGAAGATAGCTAGAGACTTTAGGAATTTATCACATGCGATGGATTTCCGCAAAGTAACACCTGTATCTATGCAATATCTTAAAGAGGCAAAAATTGTAGAGATCACCTAGAGATGGCTATGTCGACGCTTCATATTAAAAATTAGACAGAGTTTCAGAGTAACTTTTGCAAGAGAGCACAAAGCATACAAATAACACAACCTTTATAAAGTTGTAATTTCAATATAAAATAATTGGTATTATTACAAAGAATACTAAACAACGAATGCGAAATACGAAACAATGTCCCTCTTATAGCAATAATATGGTATTATTGCTATAATAGGGACCTATTATAACATTTACGAGTAACATAACATTTACATTAATAAAGCTCCGTAGAAAGATTTGACATCGGAAGATGTTTTGAAGTTCTCATGCAAAATATAAAGTATTTTCTCCTGCATTTTATATCAGCATTTTGAAACTATGCAAGTCATTCAACATAAAATTATTGCTTAGAACCATGACAAAGGTTCATATGCCTTGTCAAAGTAACCGAGTTCCAAGGAGACCCTCCTTGAAATTTTATGTTATATCATAATTACCTACTCTTAAAAGGGCACACTTGGAGTGTTTACTGACAAGTGAAGTTACGAAGCCAATTATGTATGTGTGCGAAAGGATCTTGTCAATTAAAATGTAATATTTACTTGTCGTAATGTTGTAAACTTTATTATGCTTTTCTAATTCAAATTCAAATTAAGACTGGTTAGTTAATGCGATGGTGGAGCATGTGTCTTCCCGGCCCTTAAGGGTCCTAGGTTCAATCCCCAGTCAAGTCAATTTAGGAAATGAACTTATCTAAATTAACCAGAACTCTAGGTCTGAAAGCGAGTCTAGTGCTTAGTTTAGGGTCACACAATTTGTGTAATTGTCTAGAGCAGCATTTCCCAAACAATGGGCGGTGACCCGCTGGAGGGTCGCTAGCGAATATTGGATGGGCCCTGATAATTAGTATGATCATCGACCGAACGAGCACAGGGAGGGCACGCGCGGATTGCGATTGTACTGTACAGTTAACGAAATTCTGCCTCTCGAATTACTGACACTTATCCTGCCCGTTTGATGATGCTATGAAAGTTGTCCTCCCCTTTAGTATCTATGTGAGGTAGATTTTCCTCCACTTTAGTACCCATATCTATGTGAGGTGGGATTTTCAGCTATGTTTAATATTAAAACTAAATACCGTTTAGGATATACCTATTTATGTGAGTTGTACTAGGAGTCACTGGCAGAAATAAAGATGTAAATTTAGTTCCGTACAATTTTATTGTCCCAACTGAACCCCAATTTAGGTCGCGTTCGTTTCGATCGGGCTGTGCGCAGTAACTGACATCGACGCTCGCATACATCACACTTCCACACAAAACTGCTGATACGTCTTTTCTATCACACTTACAATGTCCCTACAACCGATAAAATGGACGTATCAAACTCATTGCGATTAAAAGTGACTAAAATTTAAGTCATTGCTAAAGCTGTAATGACAAAGAATAGGAAGCAAATACCGACTTCTTTCTCATTGAAAATAGCACTCCTTGTATTTAACTAAGCAATAAAATTTTAGATTGTAACTAAATGTTCTTTTTTATTTGAACAATTCTTCATTCGTATTATAACGGTGCGCTTTCTTTTTTCATGAAATCCATGAGGGGACTCCCGAATTCGAATTTTTTTTAGGTGGGTCGCGGTTCAGTAAACTTTGGGAGCCACTGGTCTGGAGTTTTATTTTGTGTGTCACATGTGTTATGATTTGACATGATATTACTACGCGAACCGTCATTTTTACCCGATTACGAATCGTCGTCGTCAAAATGAAACATTATGATTTTAGCAGTATGTACGTGTGTGTGTGTGTGTTTATATGTGTGTACGTCTGTTTATATGAATATGTGTATGTGTATGTACGTGTCTACGTATATGTACTACTCTGTCAAGAAAGTACCGGGAAAAGATCGATAATACACGAAATGTTAGTTAGTTATTCATCCAAATTTATTTTATCACCTTCAAAGTATGCTCCTTCAGAAACGATACACTTATACCAACGAATAATCCAATCATCAAAACATTTTTAAACGCTTTTTCCGGAATCGAGTTCAGTGCTCGCCGCGAATTCTCCTTTATGTCTTCTACCGAATGAAAACGGGTGCCACGAAGTGGTAATTTGAGTTTAAGAAAAAGAAAGAAGTCGGCTGGAGCCATTTCTGGTGAATAAAGTGGTTGCTCGATGGTATTTGTTGAGTTTTTGGTCAAAAATTCGTTCACAATGATGGCCTTGTGCGAAGGCGCATTATCGTGGTGCAAAATCCAAGAATTTTCTTTCCACAAATCTGGCCTTTTTCGTCGAATTTGCTCTCTTAAACGCCGCATAACGCCCAAATAATATTCTTTATTTACCGTTTGACCTCCCGGCACGAATTCCGAGTGCAAAACACCGCGATAGTTAAAGAAAGCAGTCAACATGACTTTGACTTTTGATCGACTTTGGCGTGGTTTCTTCGGTTTCGGTTCAGTTGGAAGGCGCCACTCCGAAGTTTGTTGACTAGTTTGCATGTCAAACTCGTAAACCCACGTCTCGTCACCAGTAACAATGCGTTTCATGAATGTTGGATCGGAATTGACTAGTTCTAGCATGTCCTCAGCGACTCTTATGCGATTGAATTTTTGGAGAAAATTCAGGTCTTTTGGGACTAGCCGAGCGGCAACATGTCTCATACTCAAGTGATTATTTAAAATGGTACGGATCGACTCGTGAGACACAGAAAGTTCGGCGGCTATCTCTCTCAAACTTGAATGAGGATTTTCAGTCACTATTTCCTTCACTTTTGCGATGTTAACTTCAGTTGCAGACGTTGATGGCCTACCAGAGCGAGGCAAATCTTCCATCACATCTCGACCGCTTTTCAACGCTTTGTACCACTCATAAGCACGTGTTTTTGATAAAGTCGATTCATCGTAAGCCTTCTGTAACATTTTCAGTGACTCCGAACACGAAATTCCATTGGCGATGCAAAATTTAAGACAAACACTTTGTTCCATGTTTTTGTCCATTATGAAATTCGCAATATACACTAGAATGATATAACTAAAACAGCACTGTGTTTAATCTAAATAACAGATGCAACTCAAACTCCGCACCAAAATGGAAAACAGTTGTGCCAATCTAACAACAATAAAAAAAACAAAAAACTGAATTTGGAACCATAAACAAATCATCCATTCCCGATACTTTCTTGACTGAATGTCTATGTACGTGGGCATGTGTGTATGTATGTACAGATGTGTCTATGTGTGTACGCATAAGGTGTCTTTCACTCGTTTAAACTATATGGATGACATAGGCCAGGTTGTTTCTCAAATAGTTCAATATGGCGTCCATAGTATAATTATGACATACAGTCATTGGACTAAAAAATGTCATTGGACCTCAACACGATTTGTGTTAAGTTCAAGGACTTAAGAAAAATATAACATGAAGCCGCATTTTTCAGTTTGTGGGTTGCTACTCTCGTGACCCCAGGGGGGTTGCAAAGTATTACTCTGGAGGTCGCGGTCGCAAGCTAGTTACAAAAAAAGTTACAAAAAAAAAAGAAAGGGTTGTATGTTGTCATACATTACTATATAAACACAGCAGTTTTATTAAATAGGCTGTGCCTGGTTATTTTTTAATAATTTGTCGTCTACCGTGACAAAGAATATTATATCATTAGTAGTAGTATAGTAGTTTTGTATAGTAATGTAGTATAGTATTGTAGTATAATAGTGTAGTATGGTAGTGTCGTATAGTAGTGCAGTAAAACTAAAGTAGATTTGACGTTCAAAAATTCTTTGCAATTGGGTTTATTTGAACAAATTGATTTGACTTTGACTTTGACAGTGTCTAGTAGTGTAGTATAGAAGTGTAGTATAGTAGTGTAGTATAGTAGTGCAGTATAGTAGTGCTATTTTCCACTCAAACTCCAAAAACGTTTTCGGAGTTTGAGCGGGAAACGGCTAAAGATTTCAGGAATTTACCACAAGAACGAAAATATTTACGAAGGGTCTGTTTTGTCATTTTCCGGAATCCAAGGAATTCTCAAATATGTGAATTAAAGATATATCTTATATGTCGCTGCCAATGCAATTACAATTTTATTTACAACTTATTTTTGTGCAATGGTAATGAGACGGAAAGCAACAAATTAAGAGGAATACTGCGCAGAGAGGCGAAGCGAGACTCGAATAATAATTTTGAAAATTTGCGGAATATCTTTATATTAAAATACGTGAAGAGAAAACTTTCTACCCATTTTTGGCATATTGCGTGCACGGAGGAGTGTGAGATTTGGCATTGTTAAAGTTTATACGGAGAAGGAACGCGGAAAGATAATATTTATAAATTACAAATACATGAAATTAAATAAAATAAGAACTAATTGTTTACGTTCATATCGCCAATGTCAAATAAATAACAGTTATCATGAACTTAGCATATACTAACGTATACACGTACAAAGAGTGCGAGTGAGAATGTAATCTTTTATGATAGTGGCACGAGTAGGAAAGATACTTTTTGAACTACAGGTCGTCACAAGTCGTCACGATGTGAAGAACGCTTTTGACTTATTTTATTATTGTGTGTTATTCCTGTTTTATTTCAGAGAAGTATGTGATTTTACATATCGCAATATTCAAGGGAATCATTCATTTCGTAGATGACATTGACAGATTAAAATCGTCACGCGTCAACGAGCTTTCTGTTCGTCTATACGCTATATTAAGTTTACGACAGCTTCACTGCATTTTATACTGTCATTATCAAACGCATAACAGACGCATACTGTCAAATAGTCACAGAGTAGAAATTGTCACAACAGAATTTTAAAATGTTGCCGAGAAATAATAATTACTGACAGATTGACCAGTGAATGAATTTCGAGCTGTAAATTTTGTGTGATTTGTGAGCTTTTTCGAATCCGCGAAGTGTATGGCAAGGTAAAGAGGCGTTTAGAGTTTATATTTACGGCTGAATTTCGACCACTGGCGGTCACTATAATTAAAGATATACTACAAGGTATGCGAGACAGTTATCTTCAAAATAACCCCAACAGTGTTACCTCTAATATTTCCAATGCGAAAGTGTCTCCCTGTCTTTGTCACGTTTTCGTGACTATTACATTACATACATGAAATGCTATAAAAAAACATAAAATACTCTTTTTAAGTTCATTGTGTGGGGTATAAAACAAATGTTCATTGGAAAACAATTTAAAAAATTTATAATGCAAAGGTTTGTATCCCTTAAAAATGTTTACGATTTGAATTTATCAGTTATTTTTACATTGTATAACTTACGATGTAACAATGTCACGACCTCCAAATTACATTTAGGGATCGATTTAAACTTACGTACTATATACACATTCTTTAAAAGTACTGGCTAAGATAGTGTTGAACACGTATTTCTTTAGGGTTCCTTATTTCCTTATAACAATTTTGGACAAAATAGAAATGTAATAATTAACTTTAAATTTAAATAAATTGACCCGAAACACAAAATATTAAGTTTTTTTATCTTTTTACACGTTTGTGGCGAATTTCACCTTAATTATTACAAATATCGACGAAATAAATTAACCACAACATATGTACTTACAAATAGTATGTACTTATAAATTATATTTATTAAGAGAGATAGATTTTGTATTAGCGTACGGTAACGGAGGCAGTTAAATTAAGGCAGTTGTAATTTCATTTAGTCGCATAATAGCAGCGAGTAAGTTGAGAAAGTGTAAAAATTACGGTTCAAAGACAAAAAATGGTTAAGGAGTTGCATACCTTACATAATATAAAAAATCGTCATATTTTTATTTCATTTCTTACATTAATTATAAAAAATTTCAATATTCGAAATGATGGTTAAAAAGGAGAGAGAATAATGTCAGCAACTGCGTGCGACAGGGACCGATTGTGCGCATGTAAACACAACTCTGGACAGATAACTGTCTCATTCTATACCATTATACTTTCACACAGCGCCAACCAGTCCCAAAGTAAGCAGCACAGCGCTTGTGTTATGGGTACTAGACAACTGATATACTACTTATATACTTTTTTTTGTAAATAAATACATATACATATTATACATAAACACCCAGACTCAGAGCGGGAATCGAACCCGCAACCCTCGTTTACTTTCCGACGCGCTAAGCCGTTGCGCCACGGAGGTCGTCAATTATCGACCCCCAGGTCATTGGTTGCATATTACGTTTCGCATTCATTGTTGTAATCTATGTATATGCTTAGTATATATATGTTATAGCGGAACAAATCTAAACGCCGCACAGTTCGAGAATATGTTAAAGTATTATTGGACATGATGAAATAATATGAGTTTCGTATTTGCTGTTTGAAATTTAGGTACAGAACCCTAAAAATGAAATGAAGGTATCTAAGGTCACAATAAAATCCAAGTTCTTTTCGCGGATTTAAGCTCACACGTACGTGTACGAATTCAAATGAGACCGCGATCCTGACACGTCACGTCCTTACTCCTGTGATATCCTTCCTTAGTGCTATTATTCAAATAAACCTCTACAAATAAACCTCATTACAATTTTTTTTAATATGCAATGTGTACATACATGAAATCTCTGCGTTGTACTCCTCGCGATGATACACAAAAGTAATAGAGTACCAAGCATCGTGATCTATTCACAGACCTCTTTAACTTTCTTAAACCTCGTTAATTAAAAAAATCATTAGTAATAATGATTAATGAGTTAACCTCTATTTGATTATATTAAAAATTCAGGTGCTAATTTAAAGAAATCCATTCCAAGCCACGAATTCTTATAGTTTCTCCTGAAATCTCAAACCGATAAGTATTTCGCTTCTTACCGAAGCGTACTTAAGATATTGCAGACGTAAGACTTGGTCCGCTTTAGAAGCGAAATGCGTGTCGATGATTAGGTATGAGTTTTTTGTAGAAGAATAACTAAAATTGTGAAGAACTTATCACACATTGTAACGTACTTTCCGGTAAAATTCAAGTTCATTTACATTAGGATGACATATACTCATAGCTAGTTTCATATTGTGGCGCCCAACGCGGGGTATCACATGTGACTAAGAACTCAGCAAGCCATTAAACATCGGCATACGTGAGTATTTATTGTTTTCAACATCACACTTAGAAGAGAAGTACGCTATCCCGACACATGTGCTCGGCTAATAAGCATTTAGTAAGGCTTGGTTTGTTACAAAGTCTCATACTGGAGATATTAACGTCCGTTCTACTCAAAACATCTGAACGTCTGAGATCAAAGTGTTTAAAATTGGAGGTTGCTAGCTAGTTTTATAATACAATGCCCGATGCGGGGTGTCATATGAAAGAACTGCTCAAAACAGAAGTAAGATTCTTCAGACTTTATCCTTTATTACTTTTTATACGTGTATTCACTACCACTGATTAAACCCGACTGAGGTAGTTATTTAAAAAATTGTAATCATTTGTTGTTGTACTCTTTTTAATTTCTTAAGAGACCTCCGGTCAAATACCAAACCTAATGAATTAACAAAATGTCAAAAATACACATTACAAGTAAATATCTATTGTCTATAATTGCTTACATATCGATTATCTGTGACTTCTTACACATATGTTATCAATAAGTCAGTAAATTTGGGTGGAAATTCGGCCAAAGATATATTTAATGTCTTCAATAACACACTTAGAAGAGCAACACGCGATTACAACACGCGTTTCGAAATTAATAAACATTTGGCACGGTTTGGCTCTCTACAGTCTTTTACTAGAGACAACGTTTATTTGATTCAACGTCTAATTGGTCAGTGTTTTAAATTGAACGGAACCCTGGGGAACTCCAATTGCTGTAATTGTCTGAAAATTTATTATTTATTTCATTTTATATTCACTTGGGTGACCTCAAAGCCCTTAAAGTAGCAATAAGACAGATTGATTCGTCTTTTACAAAGGAGCGCCCTGTGTCATTACTTGTAATAATAATTTATTCCGAACTTTCTATTCGACCTTCAACTTTTCGGGGATGGTTGCTATCTCGAGTTATAATTTCCAATCGAACGAACTTTTAATAGTAATATATTAATATATTAAAAAGCAATTTTATCCAATGGTTAATCCAAAGGGAGGATTATGTATTTCACTATTTTTTGTTTTTATAATATGTAGTGATAATAGTCGAAAAAGGTTGGATTGCAAAATATGCAATATTAAGTTAATTGAAAAATACTAATAACCTCTTAGTGAAAAAGTTCTGTCATTACCTATACATAACAACTTTGGTTCTACGACTTTTTTCAAAACTTAATACGGTCGTCAATAAATATTTGGTTGTACTGTTTGAAACGTAATTACTCTGTGTACGTATTCCAATGGTATAGTGCAAGCGCACCGGGACTCAGCGCTGCGCTGTGCGTGTTCCGCTTTAGCGACCGGGTAGAGTAGGTGCCATTTTCAGAAATATTAATGATTATTATTTTTGTATGAAAGAAAAAACTTACGAATTTTTAAAAGTTGTAGAACAAAAGTTATTGGAGTTAATATACAGTAGAAATACAAAAAGGTTATTAGTAATTTTAAATTAACCCTGTTTACATATTATACACGTAACTTATAGCCACTTTTCATTCTGGGAAAATAAAGCGTAACCCAGAAGGGGCCACTTCAAATGTCAGAGAACACGAGCGCCAAAAATCAGCCATCATGATCTGTTTCTCACAGTCACATTGTCGAATGTCAATTGCTTTCATACTTTTCTGCCGACTCTGTGCGTTTATGCGATTTCTACGGTTTTTTTGTATTTATTTAAATTCGTTATTGTTGTTATTTCTTTACATCATAACAAAAATTCATTAAATATTTTTTTGACACTTAAAATTACGTATAATAGTGAAGATATTACAAAAAAGGCAGCTCAGATTTACTTCAATAAACATAAATTATTTAAGAATTCATTCTAAGTGATCATCACGCTGTAACCCTGACGGGGTAGTCAGATTGGACGGAGAGCCAAAGCTTCGCGATTCTTGTATACTTCTTTCGCCTCCTCAAATCTAATCATTCTCCTCCTAACTTTTGGCGAGGTATTACCAGTGCTTTTGACTTTTTCGTCAGCTTGCAAGCTGGTTGCTTCATTTGCATAAGTCAGCTTTAGTCTTCCTTGACTTCCACTAGCACTCACTTTCGCTTTGTAGATTTTCTGTCAATCATTTATCACTCGTTCCTTTTAAATGTCCAGTGTTGAAAAAGCAACTCAAAGTCGAAAGCCACATAATTACCCCTAAAAGTGAAATCTCGTCTTCTTAATAAGCGTTCGTTTTTGAGTCAAAACTTACTGTAACTATTCCTTTCTAATACTAACATCAAATAGTCTGCCAAGAATATTGCCGTGACTGACAAATTGTCATTTTTTTTATATATTTTAAACGAAACATACATACATACATATCTTCATGCTGTATCCCTAACGGGGTAGTTAGAGAGGACGGAGCACCAAGCGTCGCAGTCCTTCACATTCTTTCGCATCCGCGAATCTCATTATTCTCCTCGTACATTTTCGCCTAGGTATGAGAGTGCTAGGCTATTTGATCTTCATAAGTCAATCTTGGTCTTCTTTGGCTTCTTTCACCACTCGCTTTCGCTCTGAATATTGTTAACGGAACACAATAAACAATAAACATCTTACGCGAACGGAATCTCAGATACTAATAATGCAATAATTCTTTTAAGAGTATTTCTTCAGTGCTCTAGAGAAATAGTAAGACATCTCAAAATCAACTCCAATTAACCCAACTAGCCTCCTTTGATGTCAAGTTTAGGGACACTAGAATATTCTTAGGCTTACTGTCCACCTAACGATGTCCACATCTAACGCATATATTCGAACCCTTGTAGAAAATCGTTATGATGCCAGCAGTGAACCTTTTATGTGCCTAAGTACCTCTCGTGCGTCGCAGACGGACGAAAAAATATTATTTTGTTTTATATAAATATTTTGCGGTCGCAGTGAGAGTTTTAATTAAAATAAATATACGATAACTAACTTTGATAAATGTTATAAATTGATTTCCCAATGGTAGACCTTGTACGGGGTTTCGAATTGCTACAACCTCTTGCTCGGTAATACTATTTTATATTAAAAGAGGGGCCAAACGAGCAAGCGTTTCACCTGATGAAAAGGAATCACCGCCGCCCATGGACATTCGCGACATCCAGGGAATCACGGACGCGTTGCCGGCCTTTAAGGAGAGGAGGGGGAGGAGGCCACCGGCACTCTCACCTATAAACTTAGTATATACTGGCGTATGGATGTACAAAGAATGACAGTGAGAATATAATCTTTTATAACAGTAGCACGAGTAGAAAAGGTACAGCAAACGAGACGCTATAGTAACCCTTTTCGAACTACAGGTCGTCAGAAGTCGTCACGTTTTTTAGAACGCTGTTGACTTATTTTTTTTTTTTGTGTTATTCCTGTTTTATTTCAAAGAAATATAAGTAATGTATTTTCAATAATGGTTAAGTGTTCTGTATGTGATTGTGATATAATATATCGCAATAATCAAGAGAATCATTCATTTCATAGGTGAGATTGACAAATTAAAAATAGTCACACGTCAACGAGCTGTATGTTCCTCTATACGCCAGTATATCTACTAAGGTTATGCACTTACCGAACGAAACATAACAGCAATAGATGCTGTTATTTCACACCGATATTGTTTGAGAAGGTGGTATTTATTGGCCCAATTCTTGCTGCAATGCGGCATGTCTCTACCGCATCTATTACTATCGCTATCTCCTATACTGCCTCGAAACAACAGTGCTTGCAGTCTTGTGTTTGGTGTGGTGGATACATGGAGCACTCAATCTATAGAGACGAAATATCAGACCATATTATTCACATCTGCTCGGTTTATTTATACTAACAAATATCAACTCTCGCTCGCATTATGCAGTACATAATTAATACTGGATCTGTCTGTACATACCTTTATATTCCGACATATATTAAAATATTTATGTAATGGTTTATTGTTCTATTCGGTGGTGTGGCAAAAACAGCAAAAAATCAAACTATAAAAAAGAACACAGTAACCGCAAGTGTTTAGACTCTAGGTTCCCAAACTTATTTTGTCTACTGAGTCGAGAGCTCATGCAGTCGTTGTCTAAGATTCCTCCTAGCTAAATGAAATTACAAATCAGCCCCCAGGCCTCTACACAACGCCCCCATTTTTTTTCTGGGTCTCTTATCGCCTCCCTTTAGGCCTGCAGCGCCCACAGGGGGGCGTTATCGCCCACTTTGGGAATGGGTGGTTTACACGTAAATTGTTTTCATACAAAATAAATGACATTGCCACTCTATAGGTTGAGTGCTCCATGGGGGGATAAGACAGCGTGCGAAGTTTCTGGCACAAGGCAAAACATCTCAGTTCTCAGAGTCAACGCAGTTGCAACCTGAAATACTTTTTTTTCATTTGCAATTACATCAGAAGCAGAAGTAAATTGGTTTAGCAAACCTATAAAAGAAATATTTAATGACTATGAAATAGTTAATAATGAAATAGTTAATGACAATAACTTTCAAATAAAAATGAGCCGTCGCGGCACGCCTGGCTGATGTAAAACACCGAAATATAGAAATATATAGAAAAAAATTAATATGTAACAAGTTTTTGTTAAACACCACGGTTTTTGCAATCCTGCAAGAATTGACAGTATTATCTGTGCTTGTTCTAACTTGCTCAGTGTCTTCGGGGCATTCAACAGTCAGCGAGTGTTATATATAAAAATAATAATACTTCTCAATGTAATGAATTATGCGTTTTAATTATTATCATTGAAACATTTTTCTTCCTATCTTACGACTATATAATATTACACATTTAAATATAATCGTGGCAATAGCTGTTTCAGATTCCCGACAGATGGTAAATAAAAAAAAATTGGAGTCTCTAGAAAAAAAAATCTCAAAGTGGGCGATGGGCAAAATAAGGTTGAGAATCGATGCTTTAGACAATTACACAAATTGTGTGACCCCGACCTAAGCATAAGCATCAGGCTTGTACTATAGAGTACCGCACAATGAATTGGGAGAGCTCTTAGCAGTACCCAGACTTTAAGTCGAAAGTTCGTTTCCTGAATTGACCTGACCGGGAATCGAACCCGGGACCCCAACTTGGAAAGCACCCTATCACCACGCCAACCAGGTTTGTCTACTAGAGAAATAATAAGTTGAGGGTTATTAGATTGATTTTCACTTAACGTGACTAAAACATCTCGAATATTGCAGCTTCCAAAATAAAGTGCATGCGATTTGGTTCATCCGTCCGATAACTACATAACAGACGAATGTGGAAACAAATGTGGAGACTACTAACGCCTTTTGGTACTGTTATGTTGGCGGAAACAAATATGCAGTTTGTAATTTAATGGTATACACAAAGGCTTTGAACAGTCTTTGAACTTTGTTTATAAGCAACTTGCCCTACTTTCTTGTAAGTTATACACATACGCAGTTAACGTAACAACCCTACGTATCCGGCCGAGAGCAGGCAATTAAGTTACGCACGAGGCGGGATTCAGCCTTCTTTTCTACATATTCTTGGTCTATACCACGCCAACGGTCAATTTTATTATTTTTATTTAACTTTTTCTTTCCAAAATTTTATGGAATCGTAAATATTGAATGTTTTTTAAATTTTCAATTTTATACTCTCTCATACAAGTATGGAAGATAAAATAAATCAATGTTTTCTCGCCTCGTCTACGCAGCCCGTAACTCAGGAACCGTCAAGAGTGACACTAGTGATTGCGTCCCTAATTCTTCCGGAACATTTAACTTGTCCCTTCGGCTAAACTCGGAGTAAGCTCCTAAAACATTTTGGCATCCAGAGTCCTTATCACTGACTTCGGAGCTTTTTCTAAATTACTTTATGTATTGATGCAGAATACACAATGACACATTCGATTTATATTTTTTAAGAACGCCACTGTAAAGTCACCCATGCTTCCGGCCGTTATATTCGTTACAGTTGATTTTATTTAAAATTAAGTGACGTGAAGATCTGAACTTTAGCATATATATACACCTTGATAACCCATGTATTTTGTATCTGATAACATTATAAGATATTTAAAGGAGAATTATATATAAGGGGCAAATGAAGTATTCGATCGACTTTACCGCCACTCTTATTTCTGAAACTATACTGAAGCAAGAATTTTAAAAATTCAGTTCTACCTAAAATTTATAAAAAAAACGTAACGAATAATAATAATAATACTCTAGACGATTAAACAAATTGTGTGACCCCAAACTAAGCCGTAAGCTCGTACTATGGGTACCACACAACTAACTCTGAGGGAGCTCCGGTAACACCAAGACTCCAAGCCAATTTAGAAAAGTTCATTTCGTGAATAGACCTGACCGGGGATCGAACCCGGGGCTCTGGCTTAAGAGGAAAATGCTCTGCCACCGAGTCAACGGGCCAATCAAAATATCATAATATAATAGATCTTATAAATCTCACTGATCTCCAAAAATTTGGTTTATTTTACCACCACACCACACAGTTTAATAAAAAATATTTGCGTATTGTGTGTGCGTAATGCGCCTGCTATGCAACTTTGTAAAAACTCGGATCTCCCGAGCGAGGCTCGATTGACAATTCACCTCACTTCAGCTTTAAACTCACTTGGCCTTGAAATGGAATTCTCTAAACCAGAAGTCAGCAAACCGCGGCTTGCGAGCCACATACGGCTCTTTCAAGAGACGACTGCGCCCCTTTAAATTCCCCTAAAAAAATTAAAGCTAATGCGAAAAGACACGCAGTACACGAGTGTACATTAAACAACACTGATAAAATACTTTAGTCGGTTTGACAAAAGTTTTACTAAACCCGAAGGTTAATTTCGGACTAACACACGGAAATTGTTGATTTCACTTAACTTAAAATGTTGAAATATTTACAAAATTGTTTTATGTAATATTAACAATTTTGTTAAGTAATAAATGTCAAAAGCACTCGCATACCTAGGCAAAAATGTGTGAGGAGAATGATGAGATTTGAGGAAGCGAAAGAAGTATGTAAAGTCCTCTCTGACTACCCCGTTGGGGATACGGCGTGAAGATATGTATGTATGTTAAGTAATATTACCTAAGGTAGGTCTGATCCACACCATCAACATACTCATAAACCATATTCTTTAGTAAATTTAACATAAAATTTTGTAAATTTCCTTGTGTTAGAACGTGTAAATTCAATCTTTTTTATTTTGAAAATAGATCATTGTAAAAATAATTAATACTTTAGTGAACTTTGGTTGGCTTCATGAAACAACAGATCAACCTTCGAAATTCAACTAAAATATTTTTTCAGTAAAGAGACCTGTAGACTACAATGCATATGTTAGGCCCTCCTCCTGTTTCCAGAGTCCAGTTAGTGTATTTCTCTTCTTTCGCAAAGACGTGCGTTTATTTTGTCGGTTTGTAATAAAAGAAAAATCGCGGAAATATATACCGAATTTAGTATACAGAAGGACGAACAGAATATTGAAGTATATAATTATATTACGTATGAATAAAATAAGTATTGTAAACGCTATGAAATTAAAAATGTGATATCTCCTTAAATATCACATTTTAAATTTCATAAGTAAGGTAAGGTAAGGCGTAAGGGAGGTAACTCACAAGGGTTGAGGTAATATTTCAGGAAGTAATCGACTTAAAATATCACATCATTGGTTCATCCACACCTGCGTACAATTTGCCTCATTAAATACTCATGTCCGTGTATAACATTGAGTACTACTTTACTACGAAATTTTTCAAAACAGCTAACATTTGTTTTCACATATTTCACTATTATCTTCATTCCTGCTACTAAATTACTACTAATTATTACTTATACTTTAATACTGGAGTTAGCATATACACGCACGGAGGAGTGCGAGATTTGGCATAGTCTATGTAGGTATACATATATGGAAAAGAAGCGCAGGAAGCTTAAATTTATGTCTGTAATGTGTTAGAAATACGTTAAATAAAATAATTTTTTTTTGTTTACGTACAAACTGCCAATACTAATCCCAATACAATAATAATTATAGTGCCAATGTCAAACACACAATAGTAGTTCGTGGTCAAACTTGGGTCAAACATTTGCACAGAGTAGCGATCGTCATCAAAGAATTTTAAAATGTTGCCTATTGACCGACTAATTACTAATCGATTGACTGAATGAGTTTTGAACTGAGAATGTTTTGCGATTTGTGAGCTATAAGCTGTTTCGAATCAAGAGTAAAAATCGTTTAATAATAATAATGATAATAATTTATTTACCAAAAACAGATTATTCATGTAGATTACATTACAGCGACCCCCACACTAGGCTCACTTGTGTCGTGAGGATCCGTATACGTTACTCAGATTTGTGCTCAATACTAACAGTCATTACAACAACTAAATCCAAACATCATTAAATAATCATATCAAGTATCATAATTAAATAAAAATTACAATAATTTATGAAATCAAAATAATAATCAAAATAACGAATAAAACAACCTTGCGTGCATGCTCAATATTTAAAAAATAAATGAATAATATAAACGAAGAAAAATTTCCTAGGATATAACTTTAAGTATTGCTTCGGTTTCACTACATGAACGTTAAGTTTATAAAACATTTAATCAATTTTATTTTAGTATCTTTAAGCGACCTATGTTTAACTTTAAATATTTTAGTATTCGGTTGTAAGTGATAGAAGACGAAGTTAGGGGAACGTCTTCCAAATAAGGTCCAAACGATTGGAACCGGGATTCAAAAAACTCTTGTTTTATACTTATGGTCGAATTTCAACCACTCGATGACCATTACTATAAATAAATTCGTTGGAGACCGCTATAAAAAGAGAAGATATAACATTTTAAGAAGTCTTTGCGGTTCTCAACACAGTTACAATTTTAGAATTCTAAGAACCCAATAGAAATATTTTTAGAATTTATTCTAATATAGACTCTATAGTTATCTTAATTATGATGGAATGAAATTGAAATGACAATGAAATTTGTAACAGCATGCACATATGAACATATTATTTCTTTAGAAGAAAACTTATTTTAAGATGAACAAGGCCTTCATTTCGCCTGTAGTCTGTATCTATACTAATATTATAAAGAGGTAAACTGTTTGTTTGTATGTAATGGATAAATTCAAAAACTGCTCAACTGATTTCAAAAATCCTTTCATATATAGAAAACTACATTATCAGCGAACATGAGCTGTATTTTACTTTCAAACAAAAGTACCCATGCGAAGTCGGGGCGGGTCGGTAGTCGTAAATAATCGAATATGTTCCAAACGGTTAGCGCCTACACCGGGCAACATCGGTCGAATGCGAATATCCACGCATTAGTGGACAAAGCCAGTTCGTTCGGAATGGATCTGCCTTTTGTATGGACTGCCGCCATAGTACAAGACAAATTATAGTGTATCGTATTAATATTAGTGGCTGTTCAACTGATGAACATCTAGGCATTTTGATTGAAATCGATTATGGTTACAAATTGTAATAAGTTAAAACTATTCTTAAGTAGAATTCTTATATCTCAAAAAATTTTTATTAAAAAAAATTAAACCGCCTAAAAAAAACACTGAAAAGTATAAAATAACTATCCTTTACTAATCAAAACTTAAGTACAATTAAAATAACTTTATAAATACGATATACATACCTATATCATTAAATTTGACAGTTACTGAAGTCGGTGCCAAGGCCATCAAACTAATAGACTTTATGTTGTTGCACGTTGATTTGGCACCGACTTCAATAACTGTCAATTTTAATTATATAGGTATGGGTATCGTATTTATAAAATTATTTTAATTGTACTTGAGTTTTGATTATTAAAGGATAGTAATTTTATACTTTTCAGTGTTTTTTTTGAAGGCGGTTTAATTTTTTTTAATAACAATTTTTTATGTCTCCCTTTTGAGTGGTCTTGACCTAAATAAATATCTAGGGCAGGTCTGCAATTAACTTTTTTCTAATTCCGGAGCACAACGATATACAAGAGAATCATCAATATAAATAAAGGTTATAACCAGGTCGTGTTATCTAGTGTATCTTCGAAGTTCAAGCTCCAATATCGGTGAAATTTAAATGGGACTATCTCCGAAGTATCATCTACCAAACGAAAAAAGAATTTTCGAAATCGGTTCATAAATGATGGAGTTATGAGGTAACAAACATACAAAAAAAACAACATACAGATGAATCGAGAACCTCCTCCATTTTTTGAAGTCGCTTAAAAATGATTCGCTATTCTTTAAAAATCATTGCATTTGTTAAAATAAACAAAAATATCTCCATTGTCAAAAAAGGCCATTTTTCAGATCAAGGAGGAGGTTCTTATTTACATTTAGTAACTTATTCTATGTCAGTAAAATAAAGAAACATAGCTGATCAGAATAAATGAATTTAATTATTTAAAATTTTTTTTTCAAAGCTCAAAACTGGTTGCCTCATTGGGGGACATGCTGATATAGTGATACCGCAACGAAGCTTTACATTTTTTAAATAATAATAATAACAATTTTTATTGTGATACATAGGTACAGTAAAAGATATTACAATATACATAAGTTCAGCTATGTCCTGCCGCAGAGGCATACAATAATCACAGAAAACAAGGAAATACAAAGAAAGTAACGTTATTTATATTTATGTAATAATAACGCTTATCTATGAGTAATTTAAATAGTTTTCTTTTAAATAAGCTTAGATTTTTGATAGTCCTTTACTTTTAGGAAGTTTATTATAAATATTGGGTATTTCGCAAAATACACTTTTGTGAAATAAAGCTGTTTTGTGTGGGTTTACTTTCATTTTATCCAAATGTCTTACGCTTTTATGAAATTGAAATAAATCAATGTTGGAAATAGCATATTCATGTATATACATACACGGAAGAGGTAATATATTAAGCTCTTTAAAGTAGGGTTTACAAGAGTTTATCATTTTCAAATTGTAGATCGATCTAATACACTTTTTCTGAGCTTTAAAAGCAAGTTCTTTGTCTGTCGAATTGCCCCAGAACATCAGACCATATCTAAGAACAGATGCAACATAACCGTGATATGCGGAAAAGACTGCTGATTCATTTGCTATTTTATTGAGTCTATATAAAACATATGATGATTGATTTAATTTTTTGCAAACGTGATTAATTTTAATATTTATCGATCAAATATTTATAGTATTTGTAATAAAAGAAGTCACATTGGAGATTCGGAAATAAATACTTCGTATACATTTTTTTCAAAAAGAAGGCTTACTTTTGTTTTATTACTATAACATGACTAATCAAATTGATTTTGTCGTATATGCTACGAATTTTTTTTATGAAATATGCAGAGGTGTAAAAAAAGAGGTACAGAGATTGAAAGTTATTTTTACTTGTATACAATGATTCACAAAGTTTTAAAAGTATCGATACTTACTTAATACTAGGTAGGTATCATATCAAAAGTATCGACAAAGACAAAAGTATTGGATTAAAAATATCGATATTACTTGGTATCATCGAATACGTTTTTCAAAACAGTTTTAACTAATGGTGATTTTTTGTTGGCTGTATATTTTATATTATAAACACACACAGCATTGACAATGTATCTTTCTCGAGTAGTATAGACATAAAATATGTTTGAAGAATGAATTGATTAAAATAAGCATTTAAGGATTTGTTGATTCCAAATATTCATCATTATACCCTAAAAATTGATTTACTGATTTCAGATCGACATCATTAGACATAATCTACACAGTATCGAGTATGTTATGAAAGTATCGATACTTAGTATAGCATCGAAACGAAAGTATTGAAAAAATTAAAGTACAAAAATACTTGGTAACATAGCATAGGGTATCATCCTTTTGGGAGAGGCTGCGATGCTTCAATAATGCTATACTCAGAGTCGTCTATGGAGACATGTCAAGCCCAATATATACACATTGGCTTACTGTACATAGGGCCGGGAACCGGAAATGACTGATACAATATGACATTTTAGAATTATAAATTATTGTGTTAACCTTTAGATTATTATTATTGTTGTGATTGTGTCTTTACTTTATTTCATTTTATTGTAACATTTTGTATTGATATGGGTGCATAACCTGAAAATAAATGATTATTAATATTATTATTGCTATTATTATAACGAAAGTATCGATATTACTCAGGTATCGATACTTTTTGCGGATCACTACGTACATAATTATTATACGGTAACAACTATTGGTTTTGGTTGAGCTTATTCCACTTTCCTGTTTCTTTAGCTATCTCTATTTTATAATTTATTTTATTATATTTTGCTTTGTTTTATTATATTACATTGAAGTTTAAATGCTTTGGTAGTATAATAGTATAAGTATAATTAGTATTATCTATCTTATACATAAAAATGAATGTATGTTTGTCCTCTATGCGTTCCTTAACCATTCGTCCGTTGTGATGCTTGTGACAATTCCATATATTTTATAATTTCTTCAGATATAATTTTGCCTGACGTCATGATAGCGATATTTACATACGGTTTATATTACTTATGTAAAGAAAAAATGTTTCTTTAATTTGAATTTTGCCGCGCTCCGCGCTGTCGATAACATTGTTGTGATGTGGATAAAGTAGCGTAGGTTAGGAAGTTGTACAATTTCTGATTTGAATTTTGCCGCGCTCTGCACTATCGGTAAAACTGTTATAATGTAGATAAAGTAGATAAAGGAGTGAAGATATTTAAGAAAAACGTAATAACGAACAGTGTTTGTAGTTTAAGAAAATCATATATATTGTTAAATTGTATCGAATAATTAAAAAGGAATTGGCATATAGAATAAACTTTGAATGTCGTTTCTTTATTTATAAAGCAACAAAGCCTAGATTGTTTCAATTGTCAATCTTTGTGAACGGAAATCAAATAACTATACTTATATTAAAAGTATTAGTGTGAAAACTATTTATTTTTAGGTTGTGTAGTGAATTTATTGTGGAAGTTATTAATTTTAATTGTGTATATTTCTTTCGCCCCCTCAAACCTCATCATTCTCCTAACAAGTTTTCGCCTAAGTATGTGAGTACTTTTGATATTTCCGTCAGCTAATACTCTGGCTATTTTATCTTCATAAGTTAACTTTGATCTTCCTTGGCTTTTGCTATCACTCATCTTCGCTCTGTAGACACTTCGTCAGTCTTTCATCACTCGTTGTTTTTATATGCCCAAACTATCAGAGTATTCCTTTCTTCATTTTTACAATAACGCTGTCGTGCAACCCTGTTATATTGTGTATCATTGCTTCTTTGGCCGACAATGGTAATAGTGCGCATATTTGTAAGAGATTGTATTTCTCTTATCATTTATACCGCATTTATCTTACTTGCAATTGATTTCGGACATTAGTTTTAAATCTTAATGTAACTTAAAATATAAATTTTAAATAAAATGATGACTTACTAATGATGTAGTTTTAATTACTACTTCATTCGTATACATGCATTTATTTACACACCATTCCCTTCAGTCTCCTGTTACATTCGTCAGGTCGTCAAACCAGTCTCGAACTTCATTCACTCTGTCGTAGTCGGCTAAAAATAATTACGTACTTCATCAAGTTTGGATTAAATTTGTTCCCGTTCAATAAAAAAGGTATAATACTTCGCTACAGAAGCGGAAAGCAATTACATTGAGTATTATACACTCACAATTCCGACAGAGATCCCGCGGGATGCCTGTTCGTTCAATTTCACTATGTACCTTTATAGGCACGTTTCGGAGTTACGTAAGCTAAGGGAAACTTGTGTTCACAGGCAGCATATCGACAATCAACTACCAAGGCCTTCTAGCTCAACGTTTCCTTAAAGCAGAAATTAAAAAAAAAATTGAACCAACTTCAAAAAATGAACACTGAAAAGTACAAAATTACTATCTTATATTAATCAAAACTCAAGTACAAAAATAACTTTATAATAATACAAATACCTACATAATTCAATTTGACAGTTATTGAAGTCGGTGCCAAATCAATGAGCAACAACAGAAAGTCTATTATTTATGCTTGGCATATACTTCAGTAACTGCCAAATTTAATTATATGTATCGTATTTATGAAGTTATTTTTGTACTTCAGTTTTGATTAGTTAAGAATAGTTATTTCGTACTATCCAGTGTTTTTTTTTTGAAGTCGGTATAATTTTTGCTTTAATTTTTTTTTTCTACTTTTTCAGTCATCTTGACCTAAATAAATATCTCGGATAGGTCTACAATTAACTTATTTTCTAGTTCTAGAGCGCAATGACATACAAAGAAATCATCAATATAAATATGGCTTATAAGCAGTAAGCGTTATAATTTGGTGTTATTTGATGTATCGTCGAAGTCCAAGATCCAATACCAGTGAAATTTAAATTAGACCAATCTGAAAGTACATCCTTTCAAATGAAAAAAAAATCCAAATCGGTTTATAATTGACGGAGTTCTGAGGTAACAAACATGTAAAAAAATACAATCGAATTCAGAACCTCCTTCTTTTTGAAGTCGGTTAAAAATACCAGCAAGAATTTAGCTAATTTATGAACACTTAAGATTAGTTTGATTGACCCCGCTGATCGTTGTTGCTATGAGTCTGTAGATGTGAATGCTCCTTTTTTTTTTTTTTTTTTGCGCCAGGAAATGCTTTATGCATTCCGTCCCGCCTGGGGGAGGTGGGGGGATATGTGGGACTCCTCGGCTGATGAGTGCAAGGCCGAGTCTACCCACTAAAACCTGACGGTGTTCCTCGAGAGCCTTTGTACCGGGACCACGGGTGTACTTACGTATTCTTCCGCGACCCCGGTAGGCAACGGCCGGCGCTAAGCCGCCAGCCTCGTCTCGTTTTGGGTGAGAGGACAGAACTCCCACCCATAATATCATTAGAGGCGCGCGGGAACACCGCACGCGCCATCTCGAGGCTGTTAAAGGAGTGACCCTCCCCCGAAGATCACCCCAAGCCTCAGTGGGCACTCCGCCGCTACTTTCGGCGGCGGAGGAAACGCACGCCAGAGGCGTTGGTCACGTGGGGAGGCCACTAGTCCGTGGCCATCCCCTCCACTCCCAGCCTGGCAGGAGGCACACGGGCGGCGGCAGAAGCCACCCTTTCGCCCTTCTTGGGCTTTGCCCCCGCGCAGGCCTTCCCCCCCGTTAGATGATCGGCCGGCTGGCCGCTGTCGGCGCACAGCGTGCAGTTGGGCGCCGCACTGCACCCGCCGGCCTTATGACCCTCTTTACCGCAGCGGTAGCACTGTCCGCTGCGGTCCACCTCTAACGTGCAGGAGACCCGCACGTGCCCAATCTTGAGGCACCTATAACACCTCAAGGGCCTCGGCTCAAGGAGCTGCACTCCGGCCGAGACCCATCCGACTAGCAGTCGGGCACCCGCCACCTTCTTCGCTGCATCCACAGGGCAGCGGACCCAAACTGCACCGAGCCCCGAAGGGGCGCGGCGGATCTCTCCGACCTTTATTGCCTCAACGGCACAACCTCCATTCTTAGCGACGGCTGCGGCAACATCTGCAACCGTCGCCGAGTCATCCAGACCCGATACGCGCAGTTCTGCGCACTTCGTGGGCCTGGAGACTCGGACGACCTCGGGGCTTAGACACTCCCGCAGCTTGGCCGCGAGGGCGTCGGCCTTCTCCTTGTTGGAGGCCCCCGGCAGTTCTAATATGCCGGCCCCCGTCTCTCCCTTCCTATATAGTAAGCCGGTAATACCCAGCTGGTTGAGGTCCACTCGGCTTTTCGCCTCTGTGAGGACGGAGGCATACGTCGCTCCTTTACGCTCCGCCTCGGGCAAGAGCGTCAGGACCACCGCCGAAGTCCGCGGACTTGTGAGTTTCGACTTCTTCTTCTTGGCCTTGAACTTTTTGCCCTTGGCCTGGTCCTCTTTGGAGCGGGACTGAGAAGTCCCCCCCCCGGAGCGTTCTTCTTGCCCTTTCGGGCGACCACACTGTATGCCTCCTCGGTGGAGGCTGGAGCCGGAGGCAGCGGACGGGGCCTTGGGGGTACCCCCGCTTCAGACGACGCCGGAACCCTTTCCTTCCCCTTTCTCCCCTTTCCCTTCCCAACAACGCCGGAGACCGAAGAAACGACGCTGGATTTGGGAGCAGCAAATTTGCCACTCTCCGACACCCTCTGTACTGGTAGCGGAGCAACGATATCCGGCTCCACGCCCGCCATACTTGCCGCTAGAGATGGCGGTCGGAACC
This sequence comes from Zeuzera pyrina, assembly GCA_907165235.1. NCBI lineage: Eukaryota > Metazoa > Arthropoda > Insecta > Lepidoptera > Cossidae > Zeuzera > Zeuzera pyrina. The sequence goes on along the minus strand of OU015639.1, from coordinate 16,708,135 downwards.
GCTTCTCCGGTAGCAGCCGGTCTTCCAGGGCCTCAAACCTAGCACTCATCATAGCGCCCACCTGCGCAATTATTGTACGCGCTAGCTCCTCTTGCGTGGGCACCACGGATTCCGTCACTGCAGCAGAAGAAGAAGGTCCAGGGCGGCTCATGAACTTGAACATCTCCTCCCTTAGCTCCAACAATTGGGAACGAAGCTCCCCTAACTGTGTTTGCAGGCGCCGGTTTTCTTCCTGCAACCGGCGAGTCTCCTCGGTTGAGGTTCTGGCACTCAGAGCCTCGGTTGTCGCCTTAATAGAGGCGACGGCATCTTTGAGGGCCTTAATATATGGCCCTTTCAAGTTTTTGGACGTTTTAGCCACCTTTTCGATGGCGGCCAAGTCCTTCGCCATGATTTCATGAAGGTCCGCAGCAGCAGCCCGAACTTCGTCCCCTCCATCAGCCGATGTCGACGCCTTTGAGCGCGATGCCCTGGCGCGGGTGAGCTCTCGCGTCATTTCCGCCATCTCCTGCTCGGCGCGCAGCTCCATCTCCTTTCTCTCGGCGTCAACGAGGTCCTGCTTGGCCTTTGCCAGGCCCACGTATTGGCCAGTAGTTGGTGGCCGGCCCCTGCCTCTCTTAGCCAATTTCTTGGCATCTTTGGCTTTCTTTCTCTGCCTATCCTCCTGTAAGTCCAGGTACCAAGGCTCCTTCGCCAAAGCCCTCTTGGTTGACTCATCATCCGACGATGATGAGACCATATGCTCCCACGATGAGGTGCGTTTCCTACCTGCTCTAGGAGCCCTCGACCCACGAGAGTCTAGACTTTCCACACTGCCACATGTGGAATCCGACATCAAAACGACTTCGACTTCGCACTCGCCTTCTTTTCTCGCCTCACCAACCTCCTGTTCTACGTCTTTTTTATTTTTTTGGATTGTCATCATTTCATAAACGTCCCCTTTTCACGGGCGACTAGGATTCATGGAACGAACTAAAGGTCACTCCCCGGGTGACGTCCATTCCGAGGAGAAGGGTAAATACTGTAGGGGTCCCCAGGTACCTACAGGTTTTTACGTGTTGACTCACGGGTTTGTTTCAAGTTTTCCTTCTCTTGGGCCGGCCAATGAAGGCAAGCCCGTCGTCGAGTCCGCGCAGCCACGACGTACCCTCTTAGCACCGACACGGGGGTCGTTGAAGTGACTGCGCGGGGTCCCGGGGAGGGCGGCTGGTGCCGGTCCACCCTCCAGACGCCACCCGGCGACAGGGTTAGTGCCGCCGGGCACGTCTCCACCTTGACTTTGTGTCCTCCGCAGAGGACGCAAAAACACAACACGGCACCGTCGCGCACGACGACCGTACTCCTCTGAAAGCAGAGGAGCAGGTGACGAAAACAACAACGCAACTCCTCCGGAAGACGAAGCCCATCAACATGCATCCTTCAGGATACACGCGGATGGGCACCCCTTACCACCCCGTTTGTCGAGCTATTAGCCACCGCCCGGTAACAACCCATTTAACAACGAGCAGTTACCGGTCGGCGCCCAGGATGCACCACGTGGAGGTTGCCCGACCCAGCACCCCATGTGAATGCTCCTTCATTATGTCTTCTTAACATCTACTGAGCTGACTATACACTGGTAAGTGGTAATCCAAAACCAAGAAATGATATGTAAAAAAAACATATTTTGACAGATTTCTCTATATTCTCTATTTTAACATTAATTTATTTTTTCCAGTTACTTTTTTTTGTGTTCACCAAAGTTATAGAAAAAAAAAAAGATAGGTGTACTAGTCCGATGATAATGTAGGACAGTATATTGTGCAACAAGTGCGGAAAGTTGTCGATTCCCCACTCGAACAAAGAACTCGCTTCGCTCGTGCGCTTATTCGCTCGAGTGGGCAATCGTCGAGTTGCAGATACGATTTTTTATTATTAATGCGGAGATAAATTCGGTACAAAGAAAAATTACAGAAAGTAATACCTTTATTGAAACAATGGACATGTTGTTTAAGACGAGCAATTCATTATTTTTTTCATTTAAATTATATTTTAACAATTTGAAACCGTAATGTTGATTTTTTTGAGTTTTTTGTAGAAATTGAATCTAAAACTTCGAAATCAAGATTTTCTTTATCTTTCACTCTGATGTTAATGGGTACTAAAATCGATTGTGTTTTTTTTAGATATTCATTTTACATTCTTTTTTAAACCGTGAATTTGCGTGTGCCAAGCAAAATTTGCGTGCGACAAGTATTGTAAAATGAGAAAATAACCGCAAAAATGTGCGTTTAGATACTGTTTATCCCGCATGAGTAATTAAATTATTTTTACTGATTAGATGACCCGGTGAACTACTACCTAAAATTGATTTGGTTGTAACTCTTCATTAGCGATTAACAGTTATGTATAGCGCAGCTGTCAAACGATAGGTTCGTTACGAACGCCATCTATTGAATGTAATCCGAAGTGACAATTTCTATAAAAAATTACCAATTTCGATTTTTTCAATTTTTCGGCAGTTCCTTTGGGTTTTTTAGTAATTTTGTTATTTGCAGTATAGAGGGGTACAAAACAAAAAGAATATTCAAATCGATCGAGGCCTTTTTGAATTTTTGCGAGAGTAACGCACGGTAGTTGATTTTTATGTAAAAAAAATCAAATACCGTGATTAGCGGGCCGGCACATCCCACCTACCACATCACACCTAATGTGTGATCTGAGAGGAAATCATTTAAAATACAACAATAATTTTTAATTGGTTTTATAACATACATACATATCTTCGCGCCGTATCCCTAACGGGGTATACTGTATAAGCCAAGGAAGACCAAGGCTGACTTATGAAGATCAAATAGCTAGAGTATTAGCCGACGGAAATGTCAAAAGCACTCGCGTACCTAGGCGAAAATGTGTGAGGAGAATAATGAGATTTGAGGAAGCGAAAGAAATACGTAAGGGCCGTGACGCTTGGCGCTCCGTCCTCTCTGACTACCCCGTTAGGGGTACAGCGTGAAGATATGTTTGTACGTAATTAACAGTAACATCAGTGATTAGTGAAGGCAATCTGCGTGCTTTTTGAGAACATGCATGTAGTTAGAACAAAACTGTATTACAGCAAAAAATGTCAGTTAGGGGTATTGATTTTTTGTTGTTAATATTTTATTCCGTTTCAAGTTGTTTCTTTGAATTGGCTTTATTTGATTTACTGCCGAGAGATTTAAAAGGTTGCGTTACAAGTTTTTTCTTTTTAGGTATAAATGTGCTAAGTGTATATTTATTAATATTTTATATATTCTGCCGAAAGTTTTTAACTTGGTGGTTGACAATGTTTTGCTTGTCAATGAAGCATCGTCAGGAAATTCAGGAATATCCTGACGATGCTCCGTTGACGCACTTAAATTGGATTTCGCGAAGCAAAACCATTTTTATTTTACAAAAAAAGAGCAATACGTGCCATCTACAGTATGAATGCACGAGAATCACTAAGAGATCGTTTTAAAGACATTAATGTACTCACCTCGTCGTCCTTATAGGTACATCTTTAAAATTATTACGTATACGAGGAAAAATACAGATTTATTTAAAGAAAGGCGATATTAATGGTATGGAAACCCGAGGTCATATTAAATTGGTTATTCCAAATTTTAAATTACGTAAATCGAATGTTTCATTTTTGGGTAACTGCGTTCGTTATTATAATAAAGTTCATTAGAAAGATGCTCAATTAACGGACAATATACATATTTAGATTTGTTATGAAACGTACATTAATTAGACAATCATACTACATTTTTTACCACGTACGACAATTTTGTGTAACCAACTTATAGGGGCGGTATTCCCGGACCGTTACAACTTACGGACCTTTAAGAAACGTACCTACTCTTTCCTTAAAGGCCGGCAACGCACCCGTGATTCCCCAGACGTTGTGGGTGTCCATGGGCGGCGGTGATCACTTTCCATTAGCTGACTCGCTTGCTCGTTTGCCCCCTCTGATATAAAAAAAAAGATAATAAAATAAACGATTTCGTTGAAGACAAAACAATAGTCCGGAATTAATCTTCTCTGCACATGCATTTACTGGCTTTCTGAACATTGTATTTTAATAAACCTATTGAAAAATGATGTTGAAAAAATGGTACCTGACTGAGTTTCTTGTTGGTTCTTCCTAAAGTCCAGGTTTTCTTTTCGAACCGAACTAAAGCATACCTATTTGACGTACAAATACACCTTGTAATTGAGTTCATTTGAATTTTGTTTGACTTTAACATTCACCAACGAAGAATCTAACCAAAATTTAGCTATGTTCTCACCGTTCGCTGGTCCGATTACACGTAACACTCTAATAACACTGCTTTTCCGTTATAAACACGAAACTGAAATATGCAAATATAACACTAATATTATCCAATATAGTACAGCATTGAAAAAATTGAGGTTATCTGTCAAGCGTTTTGTTTTTAGTTTGTAGTGTTACCTAAAGGTTGCTTATGTTCCTAGATCAAATTGGTCTCATAAATCTGTGAACTCTAATATGCGAGTGACACTATTCATTCGAAATCTAAGATAATAATCTCCTATTCTTTATTTTTAAGTGTTTTTTAAAAATACAAATTTTGACACTTATCATAATGCTTATCATTCTTTTAATTTCTGGTGGTTTTAACATAACATAACATAACATAACATAACTTCACGCTGTATCCCCAACGGGGTAGTCAGAGAGGACGGAGCGCCAGGAGTCGCGGTCCTTACACACCTCTTTCGCTTCCTCAAATCTCATCATTCTCCTCACACATTTTCGCCTAGGTATGCGAGTGCTTTTGACATTTCCGTCTGCTAACACTCTGGCTATTTGATCTTCATAAGTCAGCCTTGGTCTTCCTTGGCTTCTTTTACCACTCACTTTCGCTCTGTATATTTTCTTCGTCAGTCTTTCATCACTCATTCTTTCCATGTGCCCGAACCATCTAAGCATTCCTTTCTTCATTTTTACAATAACACTGTTGTGCAACCCTGTCATACTGCGTATCTCATCATTGCTTATCCTGTCCGCAAGCGTGACACCGCACATATTTCTGAGAGATCGCATCTCCACAGCATTTATCATACTTTCACTCGATTTCGGGCATATCCAGGCCTCACTGCCGTACAACAAAGTTGGCACCAACACCGCATTGTGGATGGCCATTTTAGAAGTGTTAGATATATTCTCACTACCCACTAATGCGGACAGAGCACCGTTCACTTTATTGCCAGCTGCTACCCGTCTCTCCACATCCAACTCACATCTTCCATCCCTCGAAAACGCACTCCCCAGGTACACAATTTCATTCACCTGTTCTAGACATTTTCCATTTACACTAATCACACATTTCGTTTGTTCCGCTTCTCTTTCAAACACCAGAACCTTAGTTTTGTTCACATTCATTTTCAATCCTTTTACTTCACAATCTTCTTTCATGCACGTGACTAGTGTCTGCAACTCTGCTTCTGATGGTGCTATTAGCACAGCATCGTCAGCGTACAATAGGCAGTTTACCACTGTGTCACCACATCCCATACCACTCATATTACCTTTCAATCTCTGGAGGCAACTGTCCAAATACAGCACGAATAGCCAGGCAGACATCACGCAGCCCTGTCTGACACCAGAACAGACTTCAAACCAGGGCGACATGTCACCGTCTATCCTTACACAGGCTCTGTGGTCTCGATATAATGACCTCACAGCCTGCAGTAAGGAGCCCTCCACGCCATATTCAGGCAGAAGACTCCACAATTTCTTCCGCACTACTCTATCGAATGCTTTCTCTAGATCCACGAAAGCGCAGAAAACTTTCTGACCTAAAGCCAGAAACCTTCCCACGATAACGCGAAGCGAGAAAATCTGATCCATACAACCCCTACCGTTCCTGAATCCACCTTGCGCCTCCCACAAATATCTTTCTGAAACACCTTTCATACGTTCAGTCAATACTTTAGTATAGACTTTACTCGCTAAGCTGACCAAGCTGATGGCCCTATAGCACGCACAGTCTAGGTAGGAACCTTTCCCTTTATATAGAGGTACTATGACTGCCGTGCGCCAGTCCTCTGGAACCTCCCTCTTCTGCCAACAAAGGTTGCAGAGTGCACAGAAGGCATCCCAGACCCTAGGACCACCATACTTGATCATCTCAGCAGTCACCTCATCAATTCCCGCAGCCTTTCCACATTTCAAACTTCTTATCACTTTCTCAATCTCTTTCATACTAATGGCATCCTCCAGTCCCTGGCCCGAGTGTGGCAATTCATTAGAATCGCTCTCAGTATCAGAGACGGAGTCGCCACTCTCATACAGTTCTCCATAGTATTCACTCCATCGCTGCAGAACATCCTTTTTATTCTGGTGGTTTTATTGAAGCATAAACACAAACGGACAAAAACTCTAAACATATTTGTTTTACTAATAAATAATAAATATGACAACTGAATCAATCATTTGCGAACTAGACTACCCCATCTCTAGTTGTATTATAAATGTCATAGTCGCCACATTCCTGATAAGATATGTACCTACCTACCTAAAATGAAAAGTTAGTGATCAAAGGTTACTCGATATAATTTGTCTGTTATATAATTTTATACTGTTATATAATTTATCTTCAACTACCTTTTCGGAGTACGGTATCCAGTTAGATTCAAAGATTGGATACGATCAATTTCTATTAGTTAGTTTTTTAATTCTTCTTTTTTAATTTATTTATTCTTAATTCTCATACGCTATTGGATCAATAAAAAGGAATAAGTTAATGATAATTTGATAATGCGTGAACGAAACTTTATGGCAAATATCATTGTTAGAATGACAGTTTGGCAGTTTGAAAAGACACAGGGCAATTCGTGCTCTTGCGACTCAGTTTGAGAAATAGGTATAAACTTGATTAAGTATCAATTACAGGAGATGAACTACTCATAAAAATACCATGTGTGATAAAGTTCATGTGCAAACGACTCTCATAATAACAATTATTACGTAGGTAATAGGAAATTTAATAATGTAAAACGATCCGTCGCGTCTAACGCTTCGGACGCCGAGTCTAACAGACTGCCAGCGCCGGCCCCGACGTTTCGTTAGTGCCCATCCCTTCCAAACCAGAAGTCTGGTAGTATAGACCGGAAGTATAGTCAAATGAGCACCCTTTATAATTTTCACCGCCAAATGTTTAAATAATTTAAAGCTTCCACGGCCAGCTTCATCAGGTTAGCGCCTCAGATTGAGATACACACACATTATGTGCAATTTAAAAAAGTGACCCTATTTAATCAAAAAATAATCAATTGTTCAATTGTTTCGATTAATTGATCAGCATTATGTGACTGTTCATGAAGTGGTTAAAATTTCACAGTCATCCCACGTTTGACGGCGCTTCATTGTATACATACCTAAATACCTAATAAATTGTCTCTAGTGCTGAAAAACTCGAGTCTTGACGTCGCAGTCTACTAACATTACTTTTGTCCAGTTTATCTCTACTACTGTTATACAAAAGGCAGTAATTCATGTTTTAACTTCATTCAAATATTTTATGCAATTGCATTAATAAAAAGTATTTAAATTGAATACATTAAATAGACTAGCTTTAAAATATTCTAGGCTACCATCAACGATAGTCAAAGTCAAATCAATTTATTGAAGTAAACCCAATTATAAGGTATTTTTAAACGTCAAATCTACTTTAGTTCCGTTCAAAGAGAAGAGAAAAGAAAATCTGGGCACTGAGAAGAATCGATAAGAAACTCAGTCAGGTATAATTTTTCAACATCATTTTACAAAAGGTTTATAAAAATATAATATTTATTAAGCCATTAAATGCATGTTCAGAGAAGATCATTTTCAGACTATTGTTTTATCTTCAACGAAATCGTTTATTTTATAGTATGATTGTCTAATCAATGTACATTTTATAACTAATCTAAATCTGTTTTCTGTCAATTGAGTGATTTCTTGAGGAACTTTATTATAAAAACGAATGCAGTTACCCAAAAATGAAACATTTGACTTATGTAATTTAAATTTTGGAATAACCAATTTATCACGACCTCGGGTTTCCATACTATTAATATCGCCTTTCTTTTTAAACAGATCTAAATTTTTCCTCGTGTACATAATCATTTCGAAGATGTATAAGGACGGCAAGGTGAGGATATCAATGTCTTTAAAACGATCTTTAAGTGATTCTCGTGCATTCATGCTGTAGATGGCACGTATTGCTCTTTTTTGAAAAATAAAAATGGAGTTAATATGCGCTACTGATCCCCACAGCAGAGGGCCGTAGGACATAAGACTGTGAAAATATGCAAAGTACACCAGCCTTGCCGTATCTACATCCGTCATTTGCCTAATGCGTCTAATTGCATATACCGCGGAACCGAGCTTACTGGCCAATGCCCCGATGTGGTCCGCCCACTGTAACTTATTATCTACTGTTAAACCAAAAAAACTGGCTGACTTAACTAATTCTAATTGTTTCCTACCCAGTTCTATTTTATCATGGATTCTGGGTACATTAGAAAGGGAAAATTTAATACATTTGGTTTTTAGAGCATTCAGTAGTAAATTATTGGCAGCGAACCATTTCGAGACATCTGTTAAGATCCTGTTTACCCAAGTAATATCTAGATCTTTTCTGTCTAGTTTAAATAACAATGAGAGGTCATCAGCAAATAATATTGTTTCGCATAAGTCTCTGAGCATAAATGTGAAATTATTAAGATATACCAAAAACAGGAAAATTGATCGTTGGGGAACGCCCATTTTTGATTTTAAACCAACAGACGAAACCCCATTAACACTCACTTTTAGCTCCCGGTCAGACAAATACGAGATCACGAGATCGAGAGCGTTATCTATGTATAGTACGTATGTATAGTGATTATTTGAAACAATCACTATGTACCGCTCAACTGTGGTTCGGGATTCGGAAACCACATCTAGCTCGCATTCACTTTGACGCTTGTGCAGTGAATTTCAGTGCAGTTCATTCCAAACCTACAACTATTAGTCAATCAACATATCAGTAAAATTAATACTGAGTTTAACGTGATGAATTACTAAAATCTTTAGCAATTTTCCGCTCAAACTACAAATACCACCAATCGACACGTGTTTCGCCTCTCAACGAAGCATCCTCAGAATATACCAAAGATCGGACTCGGTCAGCTTACCAGTACTGAATCCTAAATATTGGGGAATTGGGTGGTGGTAAGCTGACAGAGTCCGATCTATGGTATATTTTGAGGATGCTTCGTTGAGAGGCAAAACACGTGTCGATTGGTGGTTTTTGGGGTTTGAGTGGAAAATAGCTGAAGATTTAAGTAATTCATCACATGAAATAGATTTGCACAAAGTAACAGCTGAGTAGAACAATAACTAAGTTTAATGTTAGATTGCAAATTATACATTTAAAACGAAAAAAAAAAATTTTTTTATAACAAATTATATGCAAAATTTAATTATCGTATGCAAGTCCATTGTCGTATATTGAATCGAATTTTACCAATCTGAGTCACGAAGTAATATTGTCTCGCTTTTCTTACGGCGAAGCACTACCAAGGGGTGTCAACTTTGTATGGAGCTATTGCAGACTTTATATGGAAACAAAATGAAAATGACAAGAGGTGTAGAAAGAAAGAAGATAGAATATACCAGGGATATCATTACAAAATATAATTTATTGATATTATTTATCAATGAACTGATATCGATTATTGATACTGAAATTTCATTTATTTCGTTAATTTATTATAATGATTTGAGTACTGCATATAAAAATGACAATAATCGAATATTTTACTTCATTAAACAAAGATATTTATAAATAATTTGAACAAAAATAACACATTTTGTTATCGCTATTAATAATCGAATAAACTACTAATTGAATTCAATAATATAGCAACCCTGTTTGGCGAAATGTCAAAAATTTTACAAATCGAAAAATTTTTTTCATAACCTCCGATTATTTTTTCTATTTGTTGTTAGCTTTTCTGTGTTTTACACGAGGTATTCTCCCCCTGATCGGTTAAGGAAACTCGTATCGGTGTGATTGAAAATTGTGGATCAAGACAGTGACTTTTGAAAGGATTGTTGTTATTATATCCACATTTAATTGTAATCAGAACTCGTGATTTAAAATTAAAAAAATTTTCACTAATTCTGTTTGTTTTATTTACTTTCTAAGTTCCATTACCTTACTATCCGCTGAACTAAATAAAAATAAGCGAAAACTTTATAGTTGAAACATTACCTTTATCAAGTAAAGTAATTAACTTTTCGGTAATTTTTATTTAGTTCAGTCATCTAAGAAAATACGCCATTATAAGATGGCGCATAGTCTACACTTTTTTGTATGGAGTTGTAATTCTTCTCTTTGGAGTATATTATATATTCTGTGAGCACTACACGTTAACAGAAGACGCGTCACGCTGTGTTAGTGGTGTCTTGGTTTTAATTTATTATTCCAAAGATTCTAGTGTAATATGTAATTTAATGGCTACCATTGACATGAACTATAATTTTGCCAGAGTCATACGAGAGAAGGATAAAAGCTAGGACGTTATAAACAGCAGACTATATTCCTCCATAGAATTTTTATTCGTCCATTATTCTCTACATTTCAAAGATTAGTATTATTCGAAAGTTTTGTACTTGGGTATTTCTAAGAAATTATTTCTTTTGGCCGCCGCCGTCGGATATTGTTTCTTATATTTTATTGTTGTTTTCTCTAAGTGATGGGGGAGCCGGGGACGTGTTTCTAACTGACCAATTTGTACATTGCGAATTTTCTGCAAACGTGTCACTCCATAGCTAAATGTCGAGTTCGAGGGTGGACGGAAGCTCTTAACTCTACAAGACTATGAACGTAATTTGGATAGAAATGCTGAGTAGTGCCGCTTACTCCGAAATCCAAGTGAATGAAATCTTCGTACATCTTTATATATATATTTCTCCTGTACGTGTGTTTGTCACTGAACTCCTCCTAAACGGTTGGACCGATTGTCATGAAATTTTTTGTGTGTATTCGAGCCCGGATGGTTTAAATTTACCGGACCTGGCAGGTGGTGCTGTGATCAGGTTTGAGGTAATTTTTTTTATCATTTCTTACAAGACAACTTCTGTCGGGTTCGTGTGTGTTTGAGTGGTTTCTCTAGATGGTTTAGATTTACAATAGAACCCGGTACAATAGGCGCTGCAATTGGGTTGTAGGTTTTTTTTAAATTCTGGCAGGAGGATGTCTGTCGGGCCTCTAGTATATGTACGTAAATCAATTTATATCACTTATACACTTGAATATTGTTCATCGATTGAGCTCAAATTTATAGGTTGTGTTTGCACACGTTACTGGAAAGGTTTATGTAGTAGTTTGAACAGTTTTAAATTAAAGTCGCAAGGAGAAAGCTAGTTTTGAAAAAAACCTTGTTAATGCGTATATTGAAAGAACATTATGATCAAACTATAAGGTAAGATAATGTTGAGAAAGTAGTCGAGTGCAAATTAAATACGTCTGCAGAAGAAACGCTACGGTATTTGCATATAAGTATATAAGGATACTAAACCCTACATATAAATAAACAAACTCACTATTACTAAAACACTACCTATGTATAATGCTTATGCTTATATGCTTGTTGCCGTACTTCTTCTCGGGATTCATGTTAGTAAAGAATACTGCGGAATTTGGTCGATGATATATTAGTACTGTGCGGCGTGTTAACGCCGTAGAGCCGTCGTTTACATCTCACGTCTTATACTAATTCTTTCGACTATCTATATTGGATATGTACATGACAAGTTCCCTTGCATCGATACGAATATTTCATGAAGATTTCATTTGTAGATCGCGCTCAAGGTCACGATTTGCTGTGTCAGAGTAATTTCTAGCACAGGGCTTACCAGCACATTATGCACTAGAATGACTCACTCAATATTAACTTTTGACTTAACTAAAATACCACGTTTAGAAACTCACTAAGCACTACATTTCGAATTCGCAAAATATCGCATTTCAGAGATTCGCTGCATCACGATATTTCATTATATTTTCTATTTTCTAGACACTGCATTCACTAAATTTATCACAGATTTAACTATACATTTTAATTATATTTAAAAATAACCGTTCGCGGATACAGTTAAAGATATTACTTCTATTTAACATCTCATGGCGGCGGTTAGAACTAATTAAACTATCTGTGACTACCTCCATTCCGCTACTTGTACACGATCGCTTGGTTGCTGGTTGATAACTACTTCATAAGACTAAAGACCGACTCTCATCTCTCATATACAGCCTCGTAGGCTATTTTATCCACACTCTTGCAAGCAAACTATTTTATCACCACATTGAAATGTCACGAAATTATCATACGACTAAATTAGTTGCGAAACTATCTCTAAATGGTAAGTATATTTATTTTCTTTAGACCTATCAGCTAACTAACATAAAAAAATTATGTCCTGCATAATATTTCTATAAATTTTTATTTGCTTGTAGATATAATTTCATGAATACAACGGTAAAATTTAATTGAATGCTATTGAAAAATATAGTGGTTATTGCATTTCATTCAATTCAAGTAATTTATTAAAAAACAAGTAATTAATATAAGTAGTGCAGTTAAGCTCTGTCATTTCTAGCGCCAGGCAATAACGCTACGAGCTTGTTACGTCACAGGCCAATAGCGTCGCCTCTCTCTAGCCTTTCTCTACGACATGACTTCAAAAAGCTTATTAACTTGAAAACTCAAGTGCGCCCTATATTATACAATGTAAAATATCTAGAACAGGAAATAAACACGATTACCTTTTATTTTGGCTTGAAGTTTCGACCGAAATGCATCGGCCGTGGTCTGAAGCCAACTCTAACTAGTTTGCTTGAGACCACGGCTGATCCTACTAGTTATACTAGTACTACTAGACCGCGGCCGATGCAACTCGGTGGAAACGTCCAGTCAAAATAACAGGTAATCGTGTTAATTTCCCGTTTTAGATATTTTATAACGCAACGCGAAAGTTTGTGGCGATGGCGACGTCGCCACGACTCCCGATTACGGACCTGGCGCGAGTACAGCCCTGCGCGCGATCACAGCGTGCGGCTGCCACTCTCGCGCCGGCCGTCGCACTACACTGCTAAACGCTTTCGAACTAGACGCACGTCATTTAGCCTCGTACTCACCTTCGCTTTGCTGTGTTTGTTTACGTGGTGTAATATTGCTGTATCACGCTTTAATAAAACTTCATATCATATTGACTAGAGTAGTTTAATATCATCTCTGCTTAACGTTGCCTCAACAGTGAAATGTTATGCAATGTATTTGTTATGCAATGTATTTGTTTCACTTTTTTACAATCGTGTTTACAGAACGCATTTATGATATTGGTACCCCACTAGCGCTGTTTTGAAGCGCGTTTTGGATAGTCTTTCTCTATGCTTGAAAGGAACCCAGAAGCAACCATAAAGTATACGTGGTCGGAATGCAAGCACTATCTTATCATGTTCAGCTGATGTGGAAGAAGGTATAATATCTATATCTTTTCTGCACGAAATTTCTATTAAATTTTTTATTATTTTAATTTACGTATACCTGAAACTTTTTGACAGCAGCACAGCAGTTTCGAGAATAGATAATTAGCCTATTATTGGTTATTAATAAATAATGCGCATATGTGTAATAATTACTTAATGTTTAACTAACCTGTAATAATTCAAATGTTTCTGTAATATGTGTAATTAATTAATGTGTTAATTTGTTGCGACTGCGGTGGGCATTTTGAACAAGCCATCAAACATTCGTTGTGGTTAAGGAACGCGCCCGCAAAAGGACTATTTTAGGGCAAATACGATTGGTATTTTGTTTTACGGGAGCGAGAGAATCCTCTTTAAATTGTGTACAGATACGAACTCAGTTATTAACATTATTTTAAAATAGTGTTTATGGTCTGTACAACCACTGGAGTTGAGCAATAAGCGCATATTAGAAGATTGAAATTTGGTGTTTACACAAGTAAATTACAATTAGCACAAGTAAATATATTATTTTTCTAGGGCTACATAGTTTTTATAGGATTCCACAGGCGAAAAATAACTTTTGTTTACGTTTAACTACGTTTCGTTGTCTGTCTGTCTGACAGTACATCACAGCCTCTTTATTCAGTCATCTGAAATATTATACCGAGATGAAATTTGACACATAAAATGTAATGTAACTGTAATTGATCTCAAAGCCAGAAACAGAAAGAAAAGTTCCAAAGCCGGAAATGAAAAGAAGAGTGTCAGAGTTTGTTTGCCAAAAGCAAAAGCTATAAAGAATCTGTTTTAGTCACTCAATAGAGTTTTGTCATTTTTTCTGTGCGTATCCAGATAGTATATAAGGTTGTTCCATGATTGATTTTCCTTTGATTTTTTGGCATGGCGCACAGATTGTATTCACGTAGTCACGTTGTAGTCACGTATTGTATTAAAATAAGTAGAATCGTTATCGTAAAACTCCTACAGTAAAGTGATAGTAGACTTTACTGTAATTTTATACCACTTCTTGGAAGAGCGCGAGAACTTCAGCTACACATGTTTAGTTTAGACCTACTCCATTCTTTTCATTTACACAGAACTTTAAAACACAATATACTATCACATTTGTACTTTAAAACTTCCAAAAATATAAAAAATAGAAAATCTAAATAAAATGACAACTTCACTTCTCCCGTTCCCGCCAAAAAGTCCTCTTATGTGTATCTTCTCCATTTGTAAAGTATACATCGTTCTAGTCTAGATCAATCAAAACCGCGCTCAATGTATTTCGCGCACCGGGGTGCCATCACCATGTCATGCGACGCGTTCTTTCCTTTTTCTGTACGCGCTGACTTGGTTCATTCGTTTCATTCTCACGCGCTTACTTTGTTTTGTTGTAAGTCACCATCACGTGGATGAAGTCACGGGCAAAAGCTAGTATGTATCCTAGTAGTTATAAGGCAACTCAAAAAATCGCTAAATTTTGGTTAACAGAATCGGAATATGTATAAAACCGGTTTTTTGATTAACCGGTTAAAATACCGGTAACCGTAACCCGAACCGCAATCAATTCCGGTTCGGGGCAATGACCTAAACAGGTTTGGTAAATTAACCGGTTTCTGAGACCTGATCAATATAATCAAATGTGGTGTTAATATCCCTGCACAAGTAGAATTCAGAGCTGAAAATCTAGAGGGTAGCTAGACTGATTTCTGAAAATATATCCTATATTTAATACGACTAGTATTTGTTTATTTGTAATTGCGTTCTCGAAAACGGCTCTAATGATTTTGATGAAATTTATGAAATAGGTCTTAATTCTGGCAAAATTATTTTTCTCCGTGTTTTCAAACATTTAAAACTTAAAAATTAGCCCGCGAAATATGATTAGCAATAGAGTTTACTTTCTGGATACAATGACTTCAGAGTAGACTCAAATCGTGGAATTTGGTTAGAGACTTTTTTGTTTTCTTTTTACAATACAATAATTGAAAAGTCACTGAGCAAAATTCAGTCGCCCACGTACTAAATAAATCAATGCCATGACATTAACAAACACGGAAATAGTTACACTTTCGTGAACGAATAGGTAATCTCCTTGAGTGTTCATAATATGTGATACAAATTGGCATCTAGGGCGCTTATAGAACGGTGAATAAAAATAGGCATATTTCGTGTCAACACGTAGAGTATCTTAGACAGGTTTGCTAATATTAGTTTTATTAGAATGTATAACATAACATAACATAACATAACTTCACGCTGTATCCCCAACGGGGTAGTCAGAGAGGACGGAGCGCCAGGAGTCGCGGTCCTTACACACCTCTTTCGCTTCCTCAAATCTCATCATTCTCCTCACACATTTTCGCCTAGGTATGCGAGTGCTTTTGACATTTCCGTCTGCTAACACTCTGGCTATTTGATCTTCATAAGTCAGCCTTGGTCTTCCTTTAGAATAGAATGTATAATGTGACTAAAATACTTTTCTTGTTTTAATACATGATTACTGGCACGTTTAATCTATTTCTTGGGATGTTTTCGGTATTACAATACAAACTTTACTTTGGTCAATACTTTGTTGCACCACAAGTAAATAAATAAACAGCGAAAAAATGTTACAGTACTAAAGGCGACCTTTTCTTCTGGGCAACGTTTGGGTAAATTATAGGCTACTTTTATAATTTTCCATTGCACGTTTTTTTGCCACGATTTTATCGCCACGATTTTACCGTCCACGATATAATAGATAAGCAGAATTCTTCCCTATTGCGTCGTAAAAAAAGATGCTTTTTCAACGTCCACAGCATGACGTTATTGTGGACGGAAATTTAAAAGCGTCTCCATACAACTGCATATTGCATTTTTGCATAATTGCACATTGCATTGCATTTTGCTTTCCTATTGTATCGTGTACGGCAAAATCGTGGCGATTAAAACGTTCAACGAAAAATTATAAAAGCCGCCATTCGGTATCCAAAAGTAAAGTTTCAATTTACGAACTCCTTGAGTCTAAGAACGACTTTCGGCCGTTGTTAGAAGTCTAAGGCGATCGTTTTAGACTTCACAATACACATATCAATATTTATTAAACATTAACTGCAATAGGCATGATGACTGTATTAAAGAATCAAATAATACATGGTTTTAGAGAAAAATATATGTTGAAACGATTCTAAATAACGAGTCAGTTTTAATGTAGACATTGAGATTAATATTTTTAATAAAATAAAAGTATAAAATACTGCAATCGGCCATGTTAACTGAAACACCAATCAGAGCGAATGACGTCACGCCCAGGTAAATATAACTTTTCATTCTAATTGGTGAATGTAACCCTAATAACGTAACGTAGAACAATATTTACCTAGGCGTGACGTCACAAGCGGACGCCATGACACACCTACTAGCGTTTTCGCGCTTAATTCAAATTACGTAGAAAAAATTGCAATAATTGGCGTTAAAATATAGTTTATTGCTGAAATAATATTTTCTTCCGAAATAGTAGACTTGTACCTTACATCATAGAAGATTTCAAAATCTGTCATCATGCCTATTGAATTAACTCGCTTCTGTCATTTGTCATTATTCTTTTTATTAATCGACTTCGACAGTGGAGGGGGTTCTCAATTTATCTGATTTTTTTTAATTCGTTTTAATGTGTTATACGATATCTTCACTATTTGCGCTCTATTTTTTTTTAATTTAAATGTGTATATATCCGGGGTAGTTCTATTGATATTTAATTAAGGTCTTATAATACAGCATTTCCACAGCTTTCCTCCTATCCTTCCTTCCTCCTTCAGCAGCTGTTCTTTTATTTAATTATTTACTTTAATGTTCTATTTTAGAATTGGAAAAAAGCTTAGTTGTAGCCCTGCTATGGCTATAGAAGTTATGGAGAAGGGGGAGAAAGAGAATAATATTTTTTGCAATTGCTTATTGTCGAGAAGAGTATGCGTCTTTAAAGCAAATTAAAATATATTTCATATTTTACGAAGCTCTTTCATATAATATAATTTCATCTCATTTAGTAAGTCCACTTTAATATTTCGATGTCCTTTTATTAGACCTTTTTTGCAATAATAATAAAAATATTTTTTGATTTGCCGTGAAGTTGGATAAGCATTTATTATTATTTATAAGTAATAAGGCGAGGCATTGATTAACAATGATTTAATCTAAAATACACCTTTCTATGCAAATGTGCGCGCGCTAGCTTACGAAAAATACAAAAAACGATTATTTTTGTTTATTTAAAAAACTATAATTAATTTTAAAAAATCCTACTGTCATTTTGAGGAATATGTTTGAAAGTATAAGTACAGAAAATTTAAAAATATAAATCGGTCCCGTTGCCCCGAAAAATGTAAATCTCTGTTTTAAAAGAGGTTTCTATGATATTTTTTTTTGTGTTACAAAAGTTAACCAACCGTGTATAGCAACTGTCAAAATGAAGTCAATGAAATGAGGAATCAGGATACAAAATATCGCTGTCATACGTTCTGTAGTCCAGTCCAAAATGTCCAATGCGTCGCCTTAAAAATTTGATTTCTGTGGCATTAGTAGTTGCTGAAATATTCTACTGTTATTGACGGAAAGAAGTTGATAAATACTAGCTACAGTTGGCTGTTTTCTTTTCTTTTAACTTAGAAAATTTACTTTACATGGGATGATGATATTAATTTAAGAGCTATTTATGTAAAATATTAACTAGGTTAACTTAATATTAACTCAGTTAATTTAAAAATAACAGATTTCTGAGCGGACCTTTGAGAAAGTTTATTTACCCCACAAACATAGATTTAACTTTACACTAACCCCCTCTTGACATCCAAAAAATAAAATTACGTGCTCTGACTTTTGCACGCTAAGCCCAAAAAAATGTTATATTTCAATGGACTAATTATTTAAGATAACGTTTAGTTTTAAGTATGTAAATATTAACATTAAATATGTATGTACTTGATTTGTGTAATAAATATATAAGCATAATATTAATATATTTCAAACGCGCTGTCAGGTAGCACTATTTGGAAAATGTTCCTTAAATTCATGTTATCTTTATTTAAGTAAATATGTTACATTTTAATATATATTTTTATATAGGTACATAAAGGGGTTCGAAGATTTTTGTTCCAAGCCTAGCATACCGCCCGGTCGCCATTTTCTTTTTTTTTTTCAAAATGGCGGCGTACGATAAATCCTATATAGGTATATCGATTAGGGACACCTAAACAAACAAAAAATTACTAAGGTAAGTCCTAAAACGTCACGTTACAGAGTTATTTGCAGGAAAAGATCGATGTTTGAGAACTTCAATAACTATGAAAAAATTTTTCAATAAATGTTTTTCTCCTTTATTCAATAAATGTTTTTGTCTCCTTTACTCGCATGACGACGTGAGCGTTACATTTTAATATGGAATTCTACTTTATAAGATATGAAGATGTTGTGAGCTTTTGGAGATTATTTATTTAGTAGGTATATGTTTCTTTATAGTTAGTAAGTACACACAGTGTCAATCTTACTTCCATGGAACTGTCACTCGTGCGTCTGCTGGAAGAAATTTCTAATAGAAATAAGCTTACCCTTTGCTCAATTTCTCTGTGTAACTTTCTTATTGTGTTGTGTGTGCAATAAATATTTAAAATTTAAATTGAAATAAAAAAAAATCTTACATATTTTGAAAATTGTAACTGTTCTGTTAGACTTAGACAGTAAACTCGCTCGAACCCTTATTTCGTGCCTGATTTTATTTCTCAGTGTTTGCTGCCTCAATTTATTGTTTTAATATTTAAAATGTTATTACATTTTTATGTAGAGGAACTGTTTTAAATGAAACCCGAACAAAGAAGATCAAGATATTAGTAATGATAATAGTGAACAGAAGGATAGCATTTTAAAAGATAACGATGGTTTTAAAAGCCATTTTAAAATCAAAATTCAGGAACCCTTAAAGTTTTACCATGTTTGTTCTTGTGTCCTTATGTCACAGTCGAGTTATTCGGCCGTCGAGTTAATCTTGACTTGTTTTTGATTTGTATTTGTTTTTAGGATTCCGTACGTCAAAAGGAAAAACAGAACCCTCATAGGATCACTTTGTTGTCCGTCCGTCTGTCCGTCCGTCCGTCCGTTTGTCTGTCGAGACCCTTTATCTCGGGAACGCGTATAGGTATCGAGTTGAAATTAAAACCATATACTCAGGTCTACAGTCCCTTGAATCTGTAAAAATCAAACTTCTAAGTTTACATAAAAAAAAGATACGGCCCTTTATGCCGCAAAAAACGTATATTTTGACACTCTCAAAGGAATCAAAATTGATAGGGTACTTTCCGTTGACCTAAAACTATGAAATTTGGCAAGCAATACTGTCTTATTCTATAAGTATAGGGAAAAATCTGAAAAATAAACATTTGTAATTAAATCAAAAAAAATATAGTCTTTATAAACTTTTAAACTTTCGCGTTGCATTATAAAATATCTATAAACACGGGAAATTAACGCGATTACCTTTTAGGCGTAAAAATAACCGCGAGACAAGAAGGTACTTTATCATACTGTGTTTATAGGAAGCCTACACACACAGATACCTGCACGCCACGTCGCACCACCATCCCAGTCATCTGCAATCTGTTATAACCTCACTGAAGAACAGAACGTACGATTTGTGTGACCCTGAACATCTGGAGCAAGAGCTCGATTATGTTCAGGAGGTACTGATAAAGAACGGATATCAGATTACCGACAAATGAGGCGGTCTAAAAAGAAGGACAGACATCCGGACGTGAGCAGACAACCCGCCTACATGCCTTATGGGAAAGGAGTGACGGACAAAATAGGATCTATATTAAAAAAGTATTCCATCCATACCGTGTACACACCGGGGACTAAGGTAAACAAAATAGTGGGCACACCGAAGAATGTTTTGCCGTTGCAGACACCAGGGGTCTCCAAAATAGATTGCAGTTGGCGGTAGCTCATACATTGGCCGAACGAAGCGAACTATTGCTGACAGGATTAAGGAACACATTGCAGCTGTAAAAAACCAGCAAACAACCAAATCAGCGATAGCAGAACATCTTCTCCAATCGGATACGAATCATTGGATAGAATTTCATCGCCCACAAGTCCTTTCCATCGATCCCCACTTTTACCCAAGAGTCGTGCGTGAAACAATTGAAATCAAGAGACACAAAAATTTCACGGGAAAACGGTTACAATTTATCAACAACGTGGAATCCTGTGATTCAAATGACAAAACCTCGTTTTTCACATCCGGTTAAGTGTGTGGACACCGTGAGTGTTGTGTGTACGAACTCTAATAATTATTTACAAATATCGGGGGTAGATGAAATAAAATCTGCCTCGGACACGTAGTGAAGCTTGCTGCGACAGTTTACTTGAGACCATGGCCGATGCAACTCGGCAGAAACGTCAATTGAAAATAAAAGTTAATTGCGTTAATTTCCTGTCTTTTTAGATATTTTAATATAGTCTTTATTTAAAGTACGTAATCAATCATCGAGGTTAAGCAACGGTATGCGTGGTCATAATTGTATGGGTGACCAAATTTATTTGTAGATTTTTTTAAACTTTTACTAATTTCTACAGAAGAGAAAAATCTGAAAGCCGTATATTTTTAATTAAATCACAAAAAAACAGGGTCTTTATGCAAGGTACGGCGGTCCAAATTTCGACGAGACTCGATTCCTGAAATATAATATGTACCTACAAATTTGTACGGAACCCTCAGTGGGCGAGTCCGACTCGCACTAACTTGTCCGGTTTTTTATTTATATTCTAGTGTTATCGACTTTCTATATATAATATTTCTATATATAAATTCTAGAATTTAAAAAATAATTTGAAGTTATTATATTTCAGTGCCTAATAAAAAATCTGAAGAGCTTCATTGTGATATTATGGAACAGAGTGTCTGTTCCCTCACAATATTATTTACGAGGAAGTTTATTATTTAAGATAACGTGTAGTTTTAAGTTTGTAAATATTAACATATGTATGTACTTTTTGTTAATGTAAATAAAGAACTTCAAATTATTTTTTAAATTCTAGAATTACAGTTCTGGCATTTTTTATTGCACCATGAAAAATTCCAAATCTAAGATGGTCGTCGGTACAAAATGGCGGATTTCATTTTGTTCCAATCCCCTTAATATGAGAAATGGGTATTAAATGAATTAAATGAAAGGGCTTCACAAATAGAACACAGTACATGGCAGATCATAGAATTTAGACAGTCTATACAATAAATAGAATGAGAAATATTAAGTAACGAAATAAAAACGAAAAACTTGAACTAAAATAAAAAAAAATTTTTAAGTTAAACGGTTTTTCCTTTTGAACTACAGAACCTTAAACATTAGGTAATAGTTATAGAAACTTTTAAACTTTCGCGTTGCAATATAAAATATCTAAAAAACGTGAAATTAACGCGATTACCTTTTATTTTCGCTTGACGTTTCGGCCGAGTTGCATCGGCCGTGGTCTCAAATAAACTGTCGCAGCAAGCTTCACTACGTGTCCGAGGCAGATTTTATTCATCTACCCCCCATATTTGTAAAAAATTAATAGGATTCCTACACGCAACGTTCACGGTGTCCACACAAATTTTAGAAATAAGTTAATTGCAGACCTGCCCTAGACATTTATTTAGGTCAAGATCACTCAAAAGGGAGAAATAAAAAAATTAATAAGAAAAAAATTAAACCGCCTTCAAAAAAAAACACTGAAAAATACAAAATCCTTTACTAATAGAAACTTAAGTACAATTAAAATAAATTATAAATACGATACATATACCTATATACTAATTAAATTTGACAGTTATTGAAGTCGGTGTCAAACCAATGTGCAACAACAGAAAGTCTATTAGTTTGGTAGGCTTGGTACCGACCTCAGTAACTGTCGAATTTAATTATGTAGGTATGTGTATCGTATTTATAAAGTTATTTTAATTATACTTGAGTTTCGATTATTAAAGGATAGTTATTTTGTACTTTTCAGTGTTTTTTTGAAGTCGGTTTAATTTTTTTCATAAAATTTTTTGTTTCTCCTTTAGGTTTAACATCTATGTAATTTGTTCCAAATTGTTGTTTCAGCACACTTTTGTTTTATAATTGGATTGGTAACGAGAAAACTAGGTAACTCCAATAGCATAAATAAAATTTCCAATAAATTTCATTTCGCCTAAGGTAAAAACATTTTATATAGGGAGCCAATTTCGCTAGACTATATTTTGTGCACGCGAGTAAATATTTATTGCACGCGAGTAATATGTAAATATTTATACATAATGTTTATGTAATATTATGAAACGCAGACTTATTACTCAAAGTTATGAATTCATTTCTTAAATACACATCTTCCGCTCCTCTTTTTATGGTTATTAAACTCAGAAATAACTACCGTTAGTTCCACATTAATTTTAATCACATAAATTACCCACATGTGATATTATGTAACATTTTAGTAACAAGAACGAGGGTAGAATGGATTTCCTGCGTGTAGTGGGGCTGCATAAAAGCCTGATTTCGGTCTTGTAAGAGGTCAGTTGTTGAGAAGCCGTCGAATAGTCAAGTACATAATAGTTGTGATGAAGAATTGATAGTGTGTTCATAGTGATCAGTGCTCCCGTTACATTTCGTATTTAACACTACGTACAAGATGATTTACAAAGGACAATGAATGAATGCATTTTCATATTAGCACCGTTCCCCTAACCAACAGACTTTTTTTCTTCTTCATGGCATGGCGCACAGGTTAATGCATTTGCCAATGTCACGTTTTAATAAGTAGAACCGACATGAAGCACATTTGTATTAATTTGCTTTTTTTCTTATCGTAAAACTCCTCCAGTAAAGTGATAGTAGGCTTTACTGAAGTTATAAAGGACTTCTTGGAAGAGCGCGAGAACTTCAGTTACACATGTTTATTTAGATCTATGCCATTCTTTTCACTTACACAGAACTTTAAAACAATATATACTATCACTTTTGTACTTTAAAACTCCTAAAAATGTAAAAAATAGAAAATCTATATAAAATGACAACCTCACTTCTCCCATTACCGCCAAAAAAACACCAACAGACTTAAACTAAATGAAACTTACTCCTTGAAATGTAGGGCTATTCTAGGAAAATCGTTTGTTAATTTTAATTTTTTTTTAACTAACCGTCTACCTGACCTACAGACATTAAATGTATCCCATTCGAAACACACACATTTCAAGGATATCCTCTGAGTAAAAAATTATCAATTTGCTACGATGTTTCAAATGAGATACATTTCAAGTCTATTGGTCACGGGGATGGCTAGGTAAAAAAAATTAATTAAAAATTAAAACATGGTTTTCCTGGAATACCCAACATATTTCAAGGATGTCGTCATAGTAAAAAATTATCAATTTGCTACGATTGCACGAATGAGATACATTTCAAGTCTATTGGTCACGGGGATGGCTAGTTAAAAAAAATTAATTAAAAATTAAAACATGGTTTTCCTGGAATACCCAACATATTTCAAGGATGTCGTCATAGTAAAAAATTATCAATTTGCTACGATTGCACGAATGAGATACATTTCAAGTCTATTGGTCACGGGGATGGCTAGTTAAAAAAAATTAATTAAAAATTAAAACATGGTTTTCCTGGAATACCCAACATATTTTAAGGATGTCGTCACATTAAAAAATTATCAATTTGCCACGGTGTATCAAATGAGATACATTTCAAGTCTATTGTGCTATTCGTCACGGGGACGGCTAGGTAAAAGAATTAATTGAAAATGAAAACTAGATTTTCCTGGATAACCAACATTTTCAAGGATGTCGTCATAGTAAAAAATTATCAAATTGCTACGGTGTATCAAATGCGATGCATTTGAAGTCTGTTGATCAGGGAGACGGTGTGCCCATTGTTTGTATGTCTGTTCATTTGTCGCAGTAGATCTTCTCAGCAATTGGGTGGCGTATAATACGAAATTTGCCATGACACAGATTGCAAAATCTGTACTATCTAAACCTATACTGATATTATATATAGAGAAAAAGAGAAAGCGGATGTTGTAAGTTTATTTATATGTGTAATCTCTGGAACCACAGAATCTGTTTGAAAAATTTTCGCTATTAGAAAGTGCTATTAAAACCATTTGAGTTATAGTAAGTTACAGTATTCCAAATGGACGTGGTCTATGTTATTATTGCGCATTTCCGGGCGAAGTCGGGACGAGTCACTAGTCACCCAATAGGAACGCTGCATTTTTTAGTTCATAACTGTCACAACAAATGTCGCTGCGGTTTTGTTGTTCAACGAAAATTTATGAAAAGGATATTGTCATTTGATAATTATTATTGTTAATTAAAGAAAAAATGTTTTTAACTAACGGTAATAATTATCAAAGGAAAAATGAATTTTATAATTAAAAAAAAATTAAAATAAATCTCAAATGAAGTAAAAATCGCAAACAATAATGTTATAAACTAGTCGTGCCTCGGAATTTCACCCGCGTTAACTTAGACATTTTTCCAGTATAAAAAGTAACCTATATTAATCTCTAAAAAGTAAAGTCGTCTATTTGCCAATAAAAGATCCGTTAAAATGGATTCAGCCTTTGCGGAGATTAACCCGGACAAACAAACAGAGAGATGAAAATTTAAAAAAATGTGTTAGAGTTATGGTTTCGTACAAATAATCACATAAACATAAGAAAAAGTCTTTATTTCGAAGGAAAGACAGACATTTCACTTTTATTTAAATATAATATCTATACAAGATAATAATGAAGAAACAGTACTCAACCTCGATTGCATCATTCCTCATCTCTCCCAAACTACTCTACGTAGAATTTAAAAATTCAAACAACAAAGCCCCGCTAGAAATTTACAGGAAGAATGAAACTTAGTGAAACGTCCGATATTCTGCTAGAAGAGTGCCGTAAGTATAGAATAATTTGCATGGAAAGTTGGTATCTTACGAAATGGCTTATAGGATATATGGTAAGTAAATCTGTGTCGTATTTAAAGGTTAGATCAAATACACGACGCGGATTAGACCTTTTTACCCGACCGACGAAACAAAAAGGTTACGACTTTAGCAGCGTATAAATCCATATAATAAGTATCCTTATCTGTTCTTTCTAGGGTTGCCAACCGTATTGTCATATATAGTATTGCACCATATTTCGAGTCTACGTACTATATATACTGAAGAAATATAATATAGTAAGCAAAAATACTATATTTTCAGTTATCAATCTTTATTTTACGACACCGAAACTAACAACAAAGTAATTCCTCGCTATTTGAAATTTATGAACGCGCTTTGAGATTTTCGAGTTTCGACTAATGCGATGCGATGCGATAATTTACAGTGGAAACTAAGACCACAAAATTTTTAGGATTATTTGTTGATAATAATTTAAAATGGCAAACACATATTGACTTCGTATGTAATAAAGTATTGCAATTCTCATATGCATTGCGGAAGCTAAGGGAATTTGATAATATTTTAATTTCAAAAATTTACATTTGACAATATTTTCAAATTTTGACATTTTACATATTGACAATCACTCTTTTCTCTACATTGAATCTATTTTTTCTATTTTTGTGTTATGACATTAAATTATTTACTGGAATTCACTTTTTTCATTGTTGATAAAATGATATATCGTTGTATTATTAATATTATAGTTCTTGTTATTTATTTTACATCGATTGTGCATGATTTCTTGTTTTTATTTTCTGTCTGTACACTAATGGCGGATTGCAGAGAACTAATTTCTTATATTTGTATCTATATAATGAGCCACCTGTAATCACAGACAAATAAAGAATTTGAATATGAATTTGCGTCGTCCGATGTGGGTGTAACCGAACGCGACTTTGTCTTGGTCTTAAAATAGGCTTTTGATCTACGTTAATTTAAAAATTAACGTAGCGAGAAATGTATAGTTTTTACAAAAATAAATAAATAACAAATATATCTTTGTCTATTTTTTACTGTTTCCATAAAATATTACATTTTTTTGAAGCGCAATATATTTTTTTATAGTTTATTCTGAAAAACACTGTAATCAGCCGAAGAAGTGTTAGCAACCCTAGCTCTTTCACAAAGCTGAAACATTTCTACTCGTACTTATGAGGTATCGTTTGATTAGCTAAGCGGATTATACTAGTGATTTCTTTGAAAAATTTAATATGGCGTCTATGATAACAATATTAAATCGGAGAATAAAAATATGGAAATGTAAATGAGAAAAGAATTAATAATTGAGACAACGACTATTATTATTATTTATTATTATTATAAATATTTTAAATTAGTATTTACCTAAAATAAATAATTTAAATTTTACTTAAATATCTTAGATAGCATTGTGATCTACCCATAGACTATGTGTAAATTTTTAAGAGCGGTAGAGCCATGCTGCGTTGCAACACGAATTGGGCCAGTTCGGCCGGTGAAATACCACCCTCTCACGGAATATCGGCGTGAAATAACAGCATCTATTGCTGTTGTGTTTCGTTCGGTGAGTGAGAGAGCGCCGATAGCGGTCATACTTAACAATGTACCGGCGTATATTTTATGTTTTACTGAAATTTAGTTATGGTAACGGATATATAACATACAACGGCAGAGAAACAATGACTTATAAAGAATGAGTGGCCAAAGACTGACGAAGAAAATCAAAGTGCGAGAGTTAGTGGTAAAAGAGGCCAAAGAAGACCAAGGCTGACTTATGAAGATCAAATACTCAGAGTTACTGACGGAAATAGCAAAAGCACTCGCATACCTAGGCGAAAATGTGTGAGGAGAATGATGAGATTTGAGGAAGCGAAAGAAGTATGTAAGGACCACGACGCTTGGCGTTCCGTCCTCTCTGACTACTCTGTTACGGATACAGCTTGAACATATGTATGTAACCGATATCTGTAGCCTTGTTTAAAAACATGTATTTTTTATCAATTAATTTTAAGCCTAACGAACTATGCTCGGAGTAAAAGTAACCAACGGACAAAGTAACCAACTGTTAACAATCATAAAAAAAAGATAGTAATGTCTTTAAATAATAAAAATTATATTTTTGCATATGGCAACATAACAATGTGACGACAAAAATAGTGGGAGGTAGACGACTCATTCTCTCAGAGTACTTTTTGGAATAAGGCAGTTTTTGTCAAGATGTCGTCAAGTGTGCTTATATTCTGTTGATACAATTGTGTAAGAACTGTGTGGTTAATAAATTTAAAAGTATAAAAAAGTACAGTGTAGTGTTATTTCGACGGGAGCTAACACAACAGAGCTTAAAGAATAAAAAGGCTGGAGTGGCTATGGGCTGATCATTCATCGAAGAAGTGGTAACTACTGGAGCAGACAAATTCTAGAATGGAGACAGAGTTTAAGCAAATGTATGTCTAAATGCAAAATAAGAACACTGAAAAGAACGAAATAATTATTCTTTACTACAAAAATAACTTCATAACTGTTTCTGAGAAGGAGTCAGGACACTGGTTGAAGGTAATACCTTCAAAAAACTTAGGAACCTTAATCGACAATACCACGCTTTCTTTCATAGTATCCCTTCGTCTGGGGGCCAGGACTAACCTTCTTCACCGTTGCCGCTGTGGTGATCTCGTCGATGTACTAGGTCACCACGGTTTATCCTGTTTACGTAGTGCGGGCCGCATGTCACGACATGCTGCCTTGAATGACGTCATTCGGCGGGCTCTTGTCGCCGCTGGCGTTCCTGCAGTCTTAGAGCCTGTAGGTATTGTGCGCAGCGACGGCAGGAGACCGGATGGTTTGACGCTCATTCCTTGGAAACTTGGAAGATCGCTGGTGTGGGATGCCACTTGTGTCGATACACTTGCTGTTTCCCATGTGCCGGCGACTTCCAAGTCAGCAGGTGCCGCGGCCAGCACTGCCGAGAACTTGAAGCGGCGTAAGTATGCGACTCTCTCTGAGAGTTTCATATTTACGCCCTTTGCAGTCGAAACTTTGGGTCCCTGGGGCCCCGAAGCCCATCGACTGGTTTCTGATATTTGTAAGAGACTGGTCGAGGCTTCGGGAGACCGCCGGGCTGGCAGCTTCTTCCGCCAACGAATCAGTTTGGCTATTCAAAGAGGCAATGCTGCCAGTCTGCTAGGTACCTTGAGCAATGACAGCTTTCTAAGCGGCAACTTTGAGGAAGTTTATTATTTAAGATAGATGTAGTTTTAAGTTTGTAAATATTAACATATGTATGTACTTTTTGTTAATAAATCTATATAGTACTTCATAAATATGATACAAATTATGTAATTTTAATTAATTATTGAAGTCGGTTCCAAATTAATAAACAATAAAAGAAAGTCTACTAGTTTGGTAGGCTTGTCATTGCCACCTACTTGAGTAATTATTAGATATTTGTGTCGTATACGAAGTCATTTTGCACTTAATTTTGATTAGTAAAGTGTATATTAAAGTTGGTTCAAAAGTAAAAGTTGGTTGGTTGGTTCAAAAAGGAAAAATATTATTTGTGTGATAAATTCCTAAAATCTTTAGCTAATTTCCGCTCAAACTTCAAAAAACACCAATCGACACGTGTATCGCTTTTCAACGAAGCATCCTCAGGATATATCAGAGATGGGATTCAGTCAGTTAACCAGCACCGAATCACCAACTGAATCAGCTGCACGACTATTTAACCACTGGTTTCCAAACTTATTTTGTCTACTGAGTCGAGAGCTCATGCAGTCGTTGTCTAAGATGCCTCCTAGCTAAATGAAATTACAAAGCACCCCCCAGGCCTCTACACAACGCCCCCATTTTTTTTCTGGGTCTCTTACCGCCCCCCTTTAGGCCTGCAGCGCCCACAAGGGGGCGTTATCGCCCACTTTGGGAATGGCTGATTTAAACCAATTGCCCCCCTACCCACACCAAGCTCTGATTCTCTCTTTAATTAAGCTCTGATTGTTCACTTACTCTTTAGGGTGGACAATTAGTTTAAATAGTCGTGCAGCTGATTTATTTGATGATTCGGTGCTGGTTAGCTGAACGAATCCTATTTCTAGTATATCCTGAGGATGCTTCGTTGAGAAGCGAAACACGTGTCGATTGGTGGTTTATGGAGTTTGAGCGGAAAATAGCTAAGATTTTAGGAATTTATCGCATGAAATGGATTTCCGCAAAGTAACACCTGAGTCTATACAATATTATTTGTGTTATAAAGCAGTATTTAAATCTAGAATCAATAAACAAAATGATTGAAAATGACTTTTATTATTCTTGTACGTGGCGTCTGTACGTGGAGGAGTTAGGTTTGGATCTTTAACACAACGTGCGAACCGACTAAACAGCTTTTCGCGTGTATTACCCGGCTTTGACCGGTATTAACCAGTATTTACTGGTATTAACCTATGCAGTTGTAGCCAGTGACAATCAGGTGATCCCCATTACCCACAAAGTAATGTGTTTGTGGAATTAATAGCAACATGAATGATTTGATTTGTACACTTTTTTTTCTAGATGTCAAAAGTACCTGTATAATTACTGAAAAGACTACCTGGTCTTCTGGTACCTAGACTGTAAATTGTGCAACTTATTGAAAGAGAAGTTTATTATTTTACCCTGGCAGGTAGCTATCTTTGAAAAGTCTCATTAGAAGATTTCCGCCATAATTATTTGTCTAAGTGAGGTAATAATATTAAATATAGATACACGTGATGGATTAGTAATGAAGATTAGTTGGGGGATAGCGCGTGTCTGCATCATGTTTAGTCTGCCTCTGTAATCATTTTTGATTAATGGGAGTTTGTAACAATTTCTACCTCATTGCTTTTTCCTCAATTATTTTTAGGGTTTTGTAGGTATCTTAAAAGGAAAAACCGGCCAAGAGTGCATCTCACGCACCGAGGATTCCGTGCTATCTTTATGTTGTGTATTTACAAAAAAAAAGTCGGATTCAAAATCAAACTTAATTTAGCAGTTGAAAGACTCGTTCTCCCATACGCACTGCAAATTTAATTTTTTTTTCCTCCTTTGTTTAAGCTATCATACCATACTTCTGCCAAATTTCATGGTTCTAGGTCAACGGAAAGTACTTACCCTATAGGTTTTGATTTACTTGCGAGTGTCAAAACATCATAAAGCATAACTGACCATATTTTTTTATTGCGTTGACTTAGAAGCCTGATTTTTTTACAGCTTCAAGAAACTGAAAACACAAGTATTCGATGTTACTTTCAACTTGATACTTCTACGGGTTTTTAAGACAAAGGGTCTTAACGTACAGATGGACAATGAAGCGATCAAATAAGGGTTCTTTTTTTCCATTTGAAGTACAGAAACCTAAATACAGCTACTGCGTATTACGGCGGGGTTTAGGATATATATATTTTCATTTTATTTTATTTTAGTTGGGAAACATACATCCTATACACATACATTCACTAGTCACTGATTCAGATCTTCTTAATATTTCATTAAATGTGCTATATCGGTTTGTCTATTCTGGGTTCTAATAATCTATAATTACTTATATATATGTATAAAATTACAAAGATATTAATGGTGAAAATTGGGTGTCGCAAGCTATAGTAGACATCCGGATCCTGGGTCTCATTGTTGTCATGGCAGAGATCTGATTATGTCCTTTGTGCTATTTAGTCCTGTTTTATTTATTGTAAACTAAGGTACATGGTCCTATGGAGGAGCAGTATCTCCTGTCACAGGCAATTAAGCTTACTAGGAGATTCTGTCCTAATGTTACTATTGTAAACCAGTAAATAAACAGACTTTGATTTGATTTTGATTTGATTTGATAATACATATTGTATGTATATATAAATGAAAAAAATATAAAAAATCAATTAAGATTCCACTTTACAATAATTTGCGACGTAGACAAAAAAACCCGCTAACTCTTTGCTCGTCAAGAAGCTCTTTTTCTTGAGGAAGTTATAAAACAGGCCATTGTTGCCATACACTTCATTATAATAAAATTATAACAAGGTCTAAAAAAAAAGTGTTTTGAGCGTAATTGGTTTTAAGTATTGGCAAAATAAAAAGGGATTTATTACGTCTATACTGACTCGGGAACATTTGAAATTTATTTTGCTAACTAAATAAACTTTGCTAAGTAATTAAATTTCACTATTTATTAATTTATACAAATATATTGATCTTGTTAGCAACACCGACTAATAAACAAAAAGAACACTGGCGCCCTCTAGCAGAGCGCGACTGTGTTCATGACGTCATCAAGGAGAACGACCAACGGCTTGTTCCCCACTACGCGAGATTACATAAGTCAAAACTCAAGCGTTTCACCTCTCTTTTTCGCTTTTTATCTTCACGACTGCAGCCTGAAGTGTTTGAATACAAATTAATTCATTATTTTATAATTGAAGTCAAATTTGGGGTGTTTCATTGCTATAGGTATCTAACTTACTATTTAATTCTATCGTAGATTACAGTCTCTTTATTTAATATTATATAGTATATATCTATATTATTAATAAATCCCAGTGTAAAAAACGTTCAACTTTTTTCTTCAATAAGCAAGTCATAAAGACGTAAGACAAAGAACTCCCAGAATCTAATATAGACATATTTAGGTATATCATGTTTTCTTTCGATACGAAGCAAATTCACATCACAGAAATCTATTGCGGGCACTTTCATAAAAAATCACACACTCCCGCCTAAATAAATGTAGCTTTTTTAACATCGGTACGTGGGTTCGATGCGAGATTGATTCGGCCTAATTCGGCCTGCGTAACAAAATTTACAAGCCTCTACGGTTCTATACGTGACCCGTTTCGCTATGTCCTTTTATTACACGCATTAAATACGTTTCGCATTATCTAGGAGGCTTAGCAACTATAAAAAGCTTTAGGGCAAACAGTCGCTTTATTTTTAACTAGCGGCCCGTCCCGACCTCACCCCGTTTAAATACCTAATATAGAGCCTATGTTCATCTGAAATAACGTACCTTTTAAATGGCGCAACAAATATTCAAATAGATGCAGTGGTTCCGGAGATTGCTTCATATATAAACTAACTGAGGAAATCCGCTCTCATTCTTTGTAATATAATGTACATACCCAGAGTCACCTCAAATTTTAATAGGGTTGTCAGATCCAAAAATAAAGGAGATGGACTCAATGTTATATATATCCAGCCAGACGTTAACTCTGAAAGCCTGACAACCTGTTTTAAATAGAAATTTGGATTGGATCTGTTGGATGTTTTCAATCGCATAATAAGGGTGCTGAAACTAAAGAAATCAGATAGGCCTTATCACTTATCAGTTAACAAGTGCTTGGTCGTCATTCAGAATAAAAGTAAAAATTCTTTATTAAACAGAGTCTTTCTCTACCAGAGCAGTAGAGAAGCAGAGAAGAGTGTTCGTTAGTGGGTGATTTGTTCAACTGTCTTCTAATTCTAATTAAACAGCTCTCTTCTAATTGAACGCTTCTTCTATTGTTGTGTTCTTGTGTGGAGAGTAAAACAGGTGATAAAATTCTGGTACTAGAAGCACGACATCCTACTGCTCCGTACTGTCAAACGTATTTGCAATCTAAAGCGCTTTCTTAGCTGTGATATTAATGTCCATAAATATCCACGTCAGTCTATTTATCATCCGGTGAAATGTGTGCTCGTTTATATTCTTCGTAGCACAAGTATTTAAAAACATTGGTGGTCATCGATTCAAGTCGCGATAGTCAGTTTTGGAAACTAACTTTTCTGCTACCTTATTACGTAACTGCAGCCAGGAAGCGATAGCCGAATAACGCGATCGTTCGCGATATGTTGTAAATATTGTCGCAAATCGCTATTGCTGTCTCTGTTAACTATGTAATCAGTTAACTAAAAACTACAGCTAGCGATCATATTTATGCTACAAAAAGTAATTGTGTCGCATGGTACCGAAATTACCAATTTAAAACAATCGTCGCACGACTGCGGTGCAACTATCGTTCTTCACGTAAATAACCCAATAACCCAATAACCATAACCCAATGGATTGTCTGGAAGCCCGTTGGTGTTGACACTGGATACTCATGGCATAAGCCTCGTTAGCCAAGCTTAGTTTGTTATCACAAAATTATCTATAATCTAGAAATATTTATGAAACGAGAATTGAAATTGGGTCTATGTAAATAATATAAGCATGTGTGTACTCATGCAGGCACGTAAAAAGTTATACTTCTTTGACGTGAATATAGATAAAAAGCAAAACTGGCCACATATAAAAAAAAAACACTTAAAAAGAAAACTCTCCGGGTTTTGGAGGGATTGACTTTTCGGCGGGAACGGGAGAAGTGGTCATTTTTTTTAGTTTTTCAATTTTTTACATTTACAAGAGATTTAAAGTACAACAGTGATAGTATATTGTCTTTAAGTTCTGTGTAAGTGTAAAGAATGAAGGAAATCTGAATAAACAAGTGTAGCTGAAGTTTTCGCGTTCTTCCAAGAAGTCCTTTTTAATTTCAGTAAAGCCTACTATCACTATACTGGAGGAGTATTAGGGACTTCGTTGTAAGAAGAAAAAACGAATTTACATAAAGTATGTGCTCCATGTGTTCGTCATAACTATTAACAAACAATACTGTGACGTGATTATAATTTATAACAAGTGTTTTTCCAGAAGTTTCGTGATTAGGGTGATGGCTTTGTTGCCAATACCTTAAAAAATATTTTAAAAAAAATTTTGGAGGGATTTTATGGGGAGCGGTTGGGCGTTTATTTTAATTATTTGAAAATGGTTTCTAGTGGATATTATGATGTAAAATTGGCGTAGTTTTGCGTCCTAAGTATCTACGCTGTTGTCCTGTTATGTGAAATTGTTGAAATAAGTGCTTATTTAGTAGCGTGACGCTGAGACTTTTATAGTGGCCTAGTCCGCCTCAGTGGAACCTACTAGAAAGACTGCCTCAATACATTTGTCGCCAAAAACTCCCAGAGACGTCTAATACGTCGACATTTTGATGTAATAATATGAAGAAATTATCTATTTCCTATTGAAGATGTCGGTTGTATGGGTTAAGATCTTCTTATCTTCCCTCCTAAGGAAGAATCGTACTACTACTACGAAAAACCCTCTTCGTTGCTGTCTTCATGTTGTGTTAGATCGACGTAGACTTTCTTTGCCAACTTCATCCTGTGTTACTTCGATGACATAACTTCCGCTAGGTGCATGCTGACTACTACGAAAAACTCTCTTCGTTGCTGTCTTCATGTTGTGTTAGATCGACGTAGACTTCCTTTGCCAACTTCATCCTGTGTTACTTCGATGACATAACTTCCGCTAGGTGCATGCTGACTACTACGAAAAACTCTCTTCGTTGCTGTCTTCGTGTTGTGTTAGATCGACGAAGTTCCTTTGCCAACTGCATCCTATGTTACATCGATGACATAACTTCCGCTACATGCAGATATTGCATTCGTGATCTATTTCTCCAAATGCGCCATAAGAAATATAAATTCAGAAATATTTTGAATACTAATCTTGGTGATCACAACAGAAAATGGCGATTATTCCCGGTTTCGTTACTGGTAATAAAACAAATGAAATTTCAAATCATGTAAAAATAATTCAAATCGATTACATCCTTTTTAAAATGAGAGTCAAACATTCCTTTCGATCAAACCCTTTGTAAATAAAACTGCGAATTTCTGGATTATTGGTTTTTAATGCCATTAATCACTAGGAGTGCTTCGTAGTGTTGATACAACACAGTGTTTTATTTCAACGAATTTCAATTGGATTGTATTATCAAAACATTCTATAATGTTTATTCGTACATCTATATATTAATACGTGAAGAGAAAATTTTGTACTCCTTTTTGTGCATATTGCGCTCACGGAGGAGTGTAAGATTTGATTTAGTTAAAGTTTATATGGAGAAAGAGAGCAGAAAGCCAAAATATAGGTTACAAATACATTAAATTACATTAAATAAAACTATCGTCGTTTACGTTAACACTGCTAATATGTCACTTCCCGCGACAAACAGTAACGATATACGTACTGAAGGTGACTGAAGGCGACGTATCCTGATTCTTCATTTCATTTACTTTATTTTGCCAGTTTCGATACAAGATTGGTTAACTTTTGTAACACAAAAAAAATACCAGAGAAACCTTTTTTAAAACAGAGATCTACATTTTTCGGAGTAACGGGACCTATTTGTGTTTTTAAACTTTCTATATAGTTTAATCAAAACATATTTTTCAAAACTACAGTTGGATTTTTTAAAATTAATTATAGTTTTTAATATAAACGAAAATGACTGCCTTTTCATATTTTTCGTAAGCTTGAGCGCGCACGTTCGCATAGAGCAGAAGGTCAATTTTAGATTAAATTATTGTTTATCAATGCGTCGCCTTCACTTGCACAGCAAACTTACCTACTCTATTTCTCAATAATTATAGGTATAGTCCCAATTGAACGAAAATTAAAAAAAATTTTTAAAAAACGAGAAATTAACGCTGTTACCTTTTGTTTTGGCGCGGCGTTTTGTCCGAGTTACGTCGGACGTGATCTCAAGCAAACTGTCACAGCGAATTTCACTCCGTGTCCAACTCGGACCTAGACTCACAATGGACGAAGTCATAAGAAGTTGCCGCTCTTACCACTATGTGTCAAACGAATTTTTGCATCTCTTTCTGCCTCATTGAGCATAACCACGAGTAAAGCAGTTAGCTATAGTAAGTATGGCAACCTCACACTGTCAGTGTGATTCGTGTCACCTTATGAGGCGGTCAGGAAATAATTATTTGCAAAATATTTGTAAATCTGCTTTGGGTACTAGTAACATAACATAACATATCTTCACGCTGCATCCCTAACGGGGTAGTCAGAGAGGACGGAGCGCCAGGAGTCGCGGTCCTTACACACCTCTTTCGCTTCCTTAAATCTCCTCATTCTCCTCACACATTTTCGCCTAGGTATGCGACTGCTTTTGACATTTCTATCCGCTAACACTCTGGGTATTTGATCTTCATAAGTCAGCCTTGGTCTTCCTTGGCTTCTTTTACCACTCACTTTCGCTCGTTTCGTTTCGTTTTGGGTAAGAATTTACTGCATAGCGACGCACATTAGTAAAAATTTTGAAACTTGGTCAACAAAAAAGGACAGCGTAAGTACGCTCATACAGTAAATGCTCGGTCAATTGTGACACTTGGTCCAAGGTGTCTGAGATAGAAGTCCATCCCTCGATATTTGTAAATAGTTTTTAGACGATTACACACAACAGTGTCCACAAGTTTAACTGAATGTGAAAATTAAATACGTCGTATTGGACATTACTAGTTTTATGCGGACCTGAGGGTTCGCCAAAATTTTTGTAATTGTAAAAAGGTTGCGTATTCAAGGAGGTTCACAAACTGAACTACGCAGTGCTTGGCCGTCACAAATCGAGCGAGCCTTACAGTAGTCGCATATGATGTGTAACATCTGACATCTCACCTTGATAATAATCAACATTAATATTATATCCTGAAAAAAATGATTCAGGTAATATTTGAAACGACAATTCGTAACGAAAAATAATTCCTTTTAATGAAAATTGCATTTTATTTAATTAACACTAGGAGTAATGTAATTTTTCATTGAAGACAGCTAGTTAGTTTTGTTCAATTTGGGTGAGTGCGGAGACAATAGACATAATGACTAAAATATGAGACATATAGTTGTGATTTCAAAGTATTTAAATAATAATAATAATTACAATAATATATTTATTTGCCTTCAACATACAACAACAATATGAAGACAAAAAGGTCTACAACTCGGCGGTTATTAAGCATGCAACAATCACCGATATTCTGCCATAGCCTGTACATATTACATACAAAAGAAGAAAAACACTTCATACCTACTAGCGAACATTACAAAAAATAAAAAATAAAATAAACACAAATAGATTAAAAATGAATTACATTAAAAACCGTTGGAAAACTGCGTCAAAACAGTACCACTGTTAAATGTCGAAACATTTCGATCAGTGTTCACTTTGAGTCATCACACTGTTGGCTGACAGTACCAACCTTTCGAAAAATGGGTTGGTACCATCTGACGGCCAACTCTACCACCGCGCGCGCTCATTGGTCAAATCAAATAGCGCGCGCTTCCCCGGCTTCCTGTTACACACTTCCGTCCCTTTTCACGAAATCACTCCCACAGATTTCAGGAAAGTGAGAAGAAAAATGTTATACTTCAATAATACTCCAGATAATAACATAAATTATATGACCTCCGAAGTTAGTACTGGGCTAATACTATTGGTAACGTGCAACGAACTCCGGGGGAGTTACTGCGGGAAGTAGCACCCAGACCCCAAGCAAATTTACAAACCTTCGTTTCCTAAATTGAGCTGACTGGCGGGGATATTACCTAAATATTTGCAGACAGCGACAGCCACGCAATCACTACGCGACCGGTGACCAATTGTAATAAAAAATTGCCTTCATGTATGACGATTGGGTGTCTATTGCGCCATGAGCATAAAATGCTCTTTTCCCAGTAGATTTAGCGCCACTATACAAATTACATTACACAAATTCTCGTTTTGACAATAGATATCGCAAGATATTTGTCTGTCGCATGCTGACTGCAAATTAGGTTAGGTTAGGTTAGGTAATAATCGTGTGGGGATTGAAGCCGAGACCCTGACTTGGAAGACAGGTGCTATACCACCGCGATAACGAGACTGACAATTACAGTGTTTTATTACTAAATCTGTGAGGAGAATGATGAGATTTGAGGAAGCGAAAGAAGTATGTAAGGACCGCGACGCTTGGCGCTCCGTCCTCTCTGACTACCCCGTTAGGGATACGGTGTGAAGATATGTATGTATGTATTACTATTAATTAATTAAAGTTTATATAATACTTGATTTAACGTTTATAGGTGGCGGCGGCGCTAGTATCTCAATCGACTTTAGAGAATATCAATTCACTGTTCACAATCTCACCGCGGATTCAGATGTGAATCCGACTAATTTGTCGATGTTAGAGAATCACACTGCTGGGTCTCAGTCCAGTTACCATCAGTTGGTTTATTTGCTAGTATGTCTTCTCTATAGCATATAAAAAAATAATTGAATCATTACAGCATTAAAAGTTTTTCGACATGTTTTGAAAGCAACTTTTCGATATTGCAGCGCTGTTGTAAGCATTATTGTCACGTTGACTGACAAAACAGCGCAAAAGTGTAAGATTTTTAATAGTAGATTTTCATCGTCACTCCTCTACACTAATTCCATCTATGTGTCCGAACCATCTAAACATTCCTTTCTGCATTTTTACTATACCACTTTAATCCAATTCTAACACATTCCCTATCTCATACTTTGCCTAAAAATGATATTCACTAACAAATTCCTCTTAAAATCCCACGCGATTCTTGTCCATAACCGCCTGAAGTCATTTGAAGATCACTTCTTTTTACATAAATTAATACATCTTAAATAAATGATGAATTGATCTGTAACATTGAAAGACTTATATATCGGACAGAAATGAAAATTCTTAATTATCTAAATGTATTCTGAATACCGATGACTACTCTCTTTCAGAGATAGCGTTTCCTCGAAGTTCCGACAAATCTATCGCATGATACACAAATACGGGCCATGAAAATAAATAATTATTTAGCTTTCAAAGCGAATTCGTGAACTCTTAATTTAATTAACGTGATAGTCTTACTGATATCTCGATATCTCTCTTACCATTTTTGAGATTTCACTTACTCTTTGTGTTACACTTTTGAGGAAATTGTGTAAAATTCAGAATGAAACATTGTAGATCTTTATAGTAAAATAACTAATATGTAGTCAAGTAGTTTCTTTTTATTCGACTTCAAAAAAACGAGGATGTTCTAAGTCTTTATGTTATGGCTGTCTGCTTTTATGTATGTTTACCGATAACTTCATCAATTATGAGAAAAATTCTTTTCTTGTTTGAAAGGCTATATACTAGCGAGGTGGTTCACTAGTATTGGACCTTAAACTTTGCAGATAACCAAATAACGCTAACCGCTTAGAAGCTTCATTTATATTGATGTTTCTTTTGTATGTCATTCCGCTACAGAATTAGAAAATAACTTCATTGTAGACCTAAACTAAATATTTATTTAGATCAAGATCACTCAAAAGGGAGAAAAAAAAATTTTTGAAGAAAAAAAATTAAATCGGCTTCAAAAAAACATTTAAATTTGACGGTTATTAAAGTCGGTACCAAATTAATGCAAAAACAAAAAGTCTACTAGTTTGGTAAGCTTGGCACCGATTTCAGTAACTGTGAAATTTAATTATACGAGTATAGGTATTTATCTTGTTATTTTGATAACTAAAAGTTAGTTATGATATGCTTTTCAGTGTTTTTATGAATATTTCAATTAGACTTCCTGCATGTGTAATCTGGGCCTTGACCGAAGACTTAGGATTTCGGCCTAAATCCTGGTTATGACAAAATGAAAACAAAATTTAAATGTAAAAATAGAAAATTCTGTTTTGTGATAGAAACTCTAGTATTGGTTATTATGATATTATTAATAAATTTTTAGTATTAATAATATATTTTTGATGATTAACTTGACCTGTATCATACAACACTTAGATGCAAATGTCGCGTGTCGAATGCATTGCAGATTGCGAAAACGGTCTGCAGTTGCGTCCTGTTATCGGAACCGCGTAGCGTATTCCTGTATATGTCATTCATTATTTGTTCGTTCCTGGTAACAGTATACTGTTACTATGTGTTATCACGTGTTGTCACGTATCATTGCATGTTATTGCGTGTTATTTTGTATTATGTATTACGTAAGAGACATTATTTTTATGTTTCTTTATGATTTACTACTGAGGTGTTGTAGATTGTAGTTAATGTGATCTTATGCGATTTGCGAAAGACGACGTTAAACAAAGCCAGTTTGGATGTTTCACTCACCCCGGTTAAGTTTGGATTTTATTCCCTTTTGTGGCGGCTGTTACTTAGGAAGCCAAAATGTTGTAGAAGTATGTTCTGAAGTACTCGAATGTGCTGGCAGTAGAGTTATGTCTAATCTATCCTGTCATGTGACGGGTGTTGTAGTGGGCCAAATTTTGGAAGCGTATTTGCGTGAACTCATTGTTGATATTTAAGAATGTTAACACTTCCAGAATACCACGAGTTAAAACCTATTTATTATACTAAGTTTGTATTATAATATGATTTTGTTTCTTTAATTTTACTTGTCTTCTTACTGTTCTCTGACAAACTAATATAACTAATATATACTGAGAAACTTATTTCTTTTCTTCTCTTTGAATTAATAAATATTAGAGATTTACTTATTTTCTTAACATTTTAATTCCCGGATGTGGTGGCAGTTGAGTTGAGTCTAACCTAGTCGTATCAATAACATGCGACAACACGCGGTAACACATAGTTCACTCGGAAGGTCTCATTCTGTTCCGTTTTGTGACGGTTGTTGCAGTAAGCCATAAATAATATGTGTAAGTATTTTCGTCATAAAAAATATTTAACCCTCGGATGTGGTGGCAGTTGAGTTGTATCCATCATGGAGCACTTAACCTACAGAGTGACAACGTCGTTCATTTTGTATTAATACAATTTACGTCTAAACTACGTTGTGGTTACTGCGTTTTATTTTATGGTTCGATTTGTTGCTGTTTTTGTCACATCACAGAATATAACACGAAGCCATTATAAACATTTAAATATCGGTCAGATTACACAGAGATGAACACACAGGTCCAATATTTATGTTTGTTAGTGTAGAGAATCATTTCGCGTCAAGTTTATAACTGTTTTTATTTCTATTTTTAGCCGACTTCAAAAAAAGATGAAGGTTCTCAATTCGTCTGTATGTTGTTGAACCGATTTCAAAAATTACTTTTTCGTTTGGTAGGTAATACTTCAAAGGTGGTCCCATTTAAATTTCACCGATATTGGAGCTTGGACTTCGAAGATACACTAGATGACAAGACCTGGTTATAACCTTTATTTATATTGACGATTCTCTTATATATCGTTGCGCTCCGGAATTAGAATGAGGTCAATTCCAGACCTGTCCTAGATATTTATTTAGGTGAAGACCACTCAAAAGGGAGAAATAAAAAATTTTTATTAAAAAAAATGAAACTGCCTTCAAAAAAAACACTGAAAAGTATAAAATAACTATAATAATACTTATAAATAACTATCCTTTACTAATCAAAACTCAAGTACAATTAAAATAACTTTATAAATACGATACACATACCTATATAAATAAAATTTGACAGTTATTGAAGTCGGTGCCAAATCAATGTGCAACAACAGAAAGTCTATTAGTTTGGTGGGCTTGGCACCGACTTCAGTAACTGTCAAATTTAATTATATAGGTATGTGTATCGTATTTATGAAGTTATTTTAATTGTACTTGAGTTTTGATTAGTAAAGGATAGTTATTTTATACTTTTCAGTGTTTTTTTTGAA
Source organism: Zeuzera pyrina (assembly GCA_907165235.1). Taxonomy (NCBI): domain Eukaryota; kingdom Metazoa; phylum Arthropoda; class Insecta; order Lepidoptera; family Cossidae; genus Zeuzera; species Zeuzera pyrina. The sequence continues at coordinate 16,666,110 of OU015639.1, read as the reverse complement.
GGCGGTTTAATTTTTTTTTTTTAATTTTTATGTATACATTTAAAATCATTATATTCTACATAGTAAAAATAGGTTGGTTGACTAATATTAAAATAGGTTGGTTGCGAACATGGTCCCCGACTGTGTGAACACACAGTAACTAAGCAGCAACCGACAACTGAGCCAATTTCCTCACAGGGCGACGCAGCACACCCCCTTTCGTTACCACATCCGTTACTCTCACAATTCCATCTTTTCCAGGAAACGTTGCTATTATACGTCCTCTAGGCCAGCATCTTCTTGGTATAGTCCCGTCCGCAATACATACAAGATCACCGACTTTTAATACTGTTGCTTCATGTGAAGTTCGGCGAGGAACTAAAGTTGGCAAGTATTCCGCGACAAATCTCTGCCAAAAATGATCGGCTAACCGTTGAGCCTTCCTCCAGTGGCGTGCACTTCATATATGCAAATAAGCTCTGCATACCCTGTAGTCCCATACATACATGCCCCTAAATGATAACTATAATTCGTTAAAAATCATGATATTAATTAATTTAACTTGTTCGCCATCTCACCGCACAGCGCTTTAGCTTTCCTTGTTTATTACGCGATATATGTGCGCGCCATCTCTTATGTACTTTTTGGAACTTGTTGAGCGGCGAGCGACGAACAAGAGCGCCAATTTGATTGACCGCAGCGCTCCGCGGTTCCCGTGCGTAGAAGCAGTATTACGCCGAGCTTATTTTTCATACAATACATCTCGTGTAGACCCGTGTAGTACACAGTAAAAATGTGTGTGTGTGCGTGAAAATGTATGCGCGTGTTTACCTTTAGGAGGCAGTGCTTATAATGCAATATGGAAATGCAACCCGTCCGAATTGAGAAACTGTCAAAGCATTGCATAGTTGTTGATTGCAGAGGGTCGACTTGTTTTAGTCAGAATGAAATGATTGACTATTTTATTTGTTCGTATTAATCGCAAAGTTTTGTTGCCATTTTGTTTCGATTGCTTTTCTTGGCACAAGCGTTTGGCTGTAATTAATTAATTATTCAGTTAATTTACTGTAAAAAATGGAAAAATATACCTGTGAGACCTGTGCTGGTGAAGTGTGTTTAAATAAATTAAAATCTGCCGCTTTGTCGACATTATCTTTTGAGGATAAAGTTAAATTGTTTGCGAAGAGAAGGTGTGTACCAGAGTTAGATTTACCTCAAAAAAAGGTAATACTACTCGTTCTTTTTATAAAAAGTTTTATAATACTTATAACTGGCTAACAGGTTGTGTACACACAAACAAATTATATTGTCTTCCTTGCATATTATTTTCGAAACAAAATAAAAATAATGTTTGGGCTTATATCGCCGTGTCGTTGCCGTGCGGTAAGTAGGAGGCAGTCAGGTACTCCCCTATTGGCGGTAGGCCATCTGAACAATGCTGTAATTGGTAAGTTTTTAGCCGTGCATACCCTGTCTGAAATTTTTGTGCACGCCACTGCCTTCCTCCATTGAGCTCTATCAGATAGGTCAGTTTCGTCAAACTGATGTGTTGGAATTAGATCATTAGATGATGTGCCAATTAGAAATGTGAATGGTGTCAGCGCTGCCTCTGAATCTGGATTGACGGGCACATGAGTCAGTGGTAGACCACTGACTCATGTGCCGAAGCAGAAGCTATAGTTAATTCTAGAGAATTAACTATAGCTTCTGCTTCAGCTAATAACGTTGTTAAGACTTCTTCTCTGGGCGACTTCTCTAAAAGAGTTACATTGAGAGCGTTCTTAACATTTCTCTCCAATCTCTCCCAGCATCCTCCCATAAACGGCGCTGAAGGAGGGACAACTTTCCATTGTATCCTTCTGGTGGAAGCAAAGTTAAAAACGTCAGGTAGTAGTTTAGCAGCACCCACAAACGCAGTCCCGTACGCATACTTTCTAAATATGTACCTAACTTTTTACTAACAGTAGGTTAAGACATTTGTTACTAACACCTATGAATGAAAAATTCGAAATAAAACTATTGTTATTATTATTAACGATGATCTCATTATTTGCGTGTGCGAATCTAATGTGATAAAAATCGCTGAGCAGCCTCATTATCTGATGTTTTCCATCAAGACTCAATTAAGCTGGGAGCGCAGGTGCGACGAGAAAGACGAAGAAGTCCATCTTCACCGACGAGTAGCGAGACGTTCTTGAGCCTACTGTGACTAAAAACGGGGGTCCTGCGTTCATCTCATGTTCGGACATGTGAGTTCATCTGAGAAAGAATCAAGTTGAATTTTCATGTACAAGTGGATTTCTGCTGAATTTAGCTCATTAACCGATAATGAAGAAAAATTATGAGTCAAGCTATACAATGAATTTTTATTAATTAAACATTGAAATATTTTAGCTGCCTGATGAGCACGAGCTGTCGTTCTAGGAAGACGTAACCACCTACTGAATCGTCGATAGTCAGCAACTACTGGCGAAAAAGCAGGAGGTTCCGTAGGTTGGTTTGTCATGAATAAATTAATTGACACTATTTTGTATTCGTCCGTGACGGCAGGCACTTCGGAGTTCGGTTCACAGGGCCACAAATGCTTTGGCAAGAGTAGAAATGATGGTCCGGTGAACCATCCTGAACGTATTGAAAATTTTTCAAAGTCACACGTAGCGTCGTACTCTAAATGTAGAGAATCATTTCACGTCAAGTTTGCAACTGTTTTTATTTCTATTTTTATATATACATTTTAAAATCATTATATTCTACAAAGTAAAGTTGGTTGACTAATATTAAAATAGGTTGGTTGCGAAAAGTTAGTGCAAATAAACTGAGCAGTGGTGAACAAGATGGTCCGATATTTCGTCTCTATAGGTTGAGTGCTCCATGGTTGTGTCTAATCTCGTCGAATCAATAACATGCGAAAACACACGGTAACACATAGTAATAGGTGACACGTGATTGACTATTTTTTTTTTAAAGCCAATCGAAACCAACCTCAAAAACTCTATAAGTCGAGCTTATAATAAAAATTGGCCAAGTGCGAGTCGTATTCGTGCACCGAGGCTTCGGTATTACTTCACAATGTTTTTGTATTGTGTATTTACCGACAAAACATACGTTGAATTCAAAAACAAACTTTACTTTGCAATTGAAAGACACGTCGTCCCCTACTCACCTACTGCAAATGTAAGTTTGTAATAGCAAATAAATACAAATTTACGGTTTTCAGACTTTGCTTCTTGCCAAATTTCATGATTCTTGGTCAACGGAAAGTACCCTATAAGTTTTGATTCCCTTGCAAGTGTCAAAATATGCGGGATAAACGGCCGTATCTTTTGATTGCGTTGACTTAGAAGTTTGATTTTTTCACAGCTCCAAGGGATTGCAGACTTGTATTTGATATTAATATCAAATACAAGTCTGCAATCCCTATTTAGCTGCCTGATGAGCACGAGCTGTCGATTCAAGTTGAAATTAATTTCAACTTGATATATCTACGCGTTCCTGAGAAAAAGGAGCTTAACAGACAAACAGGTATGGAACCCTAAAAGCGTGTTAATCCTGTTAATTGAAACTAATTATATCATAACACTAAGCTAGTTTAAAATTTGATCATAGTACTGGATTTATTAAGGATTATAGTGAAATAAAATTTCCTTTTTACCACAACTCCGTGTAGTTATTACTTATTACCTTACCGGTGACTAATGGTAATAAAGAATTGATATCATGTATGACAATTACATGTGTATTGCGCCATTATCGTAAAATGCACTTTTCGCGGTAGATTTAGCGCCACTATACAAATTACATTATACAAATTCTTGTTGTGACAGCAGATATCGCGTGATATTTGGCTGTCGCATGCTGACTGGAAGTTAGGTAATAAGCTTGCGACTATTGCACAAAATTCTAGGACTTTAATCAATACTAGTATTACATCATTACGGTGTAGCATACATATAGTTTTGACGATTTGACGATCTCCGTGGAGCAATAGCTAAGCGCGTCGAAAAGTAAACGGAGATTGTGGGTTCGATTCCCGCCCCGAGTCTGAATGTTTATGTATAATATGTATTTATTTACAAAAGAAAAGTATATAAGTAGGATACCGGTTGTCTAGTACCCATAACACAAGCGCTGTGCTGCTGACTTTGGGACTAGACGGCGCTGTGTGAAATGTCTAAGTCTGAGTGTCTGAGTATAGCAACACGCATTTAAAAAAATCAATGTATTGTACCGATTAATGTATCTATATCAATTTAATGAACGAAATACAAATAATTTCAGGTTATTCCTATCACCACCCGCATGGAAATAATGTAAAACTACCTACACTTTTTGTGTAAGCGTCATTGCGTTTGAGGCGGTGAAAGCTTGATAACGATTGCATAATTTAATGCAGAAACATTGACAATGTAGACATACCATTTTAATATTTTTGCTTGCGATGTTTTGGAAATTTTGACGGCAGGAATCTCAATTTTTCTAAGTGATTACAACATGTATGAAAGAACATACATACATACACACATGCATATCTTCACGCTGTATCCCTAACGGGGTAGTTAGAGAGGACGGAGCGCCAAGCGTCGCGGTCCTTGCATACTTCTTTTGTTTCCTCAAATCTCATCATTCTCCTCACACATTTTCACCTATGTACGCGAGTGCTTTTCACATTTTCATCACCTAACACTCTGCCTATTTGATCTAAACAATAAGTCAGCCTTGGTTTTCCCTGGCCTCTTTTGCCATTCGCTTTCGCTCTGTAGGTTTTCTTCGTCAGCCTTTCATTACTCATTTTTTCTATGTGCCCGAACCAACTTAGCAGCACTCCTTTCTTCATATTTACAGTAACACTGTCGTGCAACCCTGTCAGTGTGCGTATCTATTCAATGCTTATTCAAAGAAACCTTTTTTTAAACAGAGATTTAAATTTTTTTTAGTAATGGAACCGATTTATGTTTCTTAATTTTCTTTATAGTTTAATCTAAACAAACGCTTTGAAATACCAGTTTGAATTTTTAAAATTAATCATAGTTTTTAAAGTAAACGAAATCAACTGATTTTTAGTATTTTTCATAAGCTAACACACGCATGTTTGTTTAGCGCAGAAGGTCTATTTTAGATTAAATTATTGTTTATCACTGCGTCACCTCAATGAACATAAACGAAATTATTTGATTATATACTTATATTATATTTTTTTATGAAAGAGGGTGCAAACGAGCACGCGAGTCAACTGGTGGAAAGCGATCACCGCCGCACATGGACACCCGCAACGTCCGGGGAATCACGGGTGTGTTGCCGGCCTTTAAGGAAAGAGGGAAAGGAAGGGGAGGGGGAAGATTGGCCACCGGCACTCTCACTCACCGAACGAAACACAACAGCAATGGATGCTGTTTCACGCCGATATTCTGTGAGAGGGTGGTATCTCACCGGGCGAGCCGGCCTAATTCGTGCTGCAATACGGCATGGCTCTACCACAAATATTGAAGACACAAGTAATTTTCAATAAACGATAAAACGTGAGTTGGACTTGCGTAAAGAGGGTTCCTGATAGTATTATTTTATAAAAATAGTAGCTGTTGCAGATGACTTTGTTCGCGTGGTGTTTCATATACTAAATTATGTATTTTAGCAACCTTCGCGGGCGGAGAACAATTCATCAAAGTTTCACCGTCATTGGATGAATGGTTTAGAAACGCATAGAGGACAAACATACAAAGATAATTTCATTTTGTAGATAATACTAATTGTCGCCTGCGGCTTCGTCCGCGTTTTTTATTTTTAAAATAACCTATGTCCTTCCTCTGGATTCAAGCTATCTTTATACTAAATTTCATCACAATCGGATGAACGGTATGGCAACCCGCGAAACACGAACAAACAAACATGGATTTTTATATTTATTTTTACTAGCGACTCGCCCCGGCTTCGCACGGGTGCAATGTAGATACTAATTCCTGGTATCAGTCTAAATAGTTTTCCAAACTCCACATAATTTGTATCCAATTTTTTATACATAAAAATGGTTACAGAAGGCTATCCGTATAATATAGACATGTGCCATCGTTGACTTTTTTGTAGTCCTAATAAAGAGGAACAATTCCATCATACATTGTTTTGGAATAAGCCAGCATTTTCGATGAAAGCTCTCAGTCGGCTTGAGTTTTTCCCGATTTTTTACGGATTTTTGCGGATCTTTTACGGATCTTTTACATTATTAATTTTCAATACATAGATTAACTTCTATACAAATCGAAACATGTCCTGTCACGCAAAGCGTCAAGTGGCGTCAACTATCGTTTCAAGGTTACGCGCACCGACACCGATCAAGTAAGAAAGTTAAGATCCGTATCCACGGATCTTGACACCAAATATCCGTATTCGGATCCGTATCCGCGGATATACATTTTTAAAGATCCGGCACATCACTACTTTCTATTACGGAGCATCCGCCATATTGGATTTGTGATGACGTCACGTGTGCAAAGGCCACATGGCAATTACTGAAATACAAAAAAGTACCGTACATTTGTTTTCGAATAAACACTATCTCTGTATCAAATTTCATCATAATTACTTCAGCGGTAAAACTTTCCCATACAAAATTTCATCCTTCTTTTCACGCCTTCAGAGGTAGACTTTTGACAAAAAAAGTAGTCTATGTTTTTAATGAAAAAAGCCTACCTCTGTACTATCGTTCCAGCGGTTTAGCATTTCCCATATAAAGCGTCATCCTCACATTTCACCCCTTTAGGACTTTGACAAAAAAGAAGCCTGTTTCTTATTAAAAAAAGTCTATCTCTGTATCCGATTGCATCTTAATCGGTTTAGAGGTTTTGCATTTCCCTTACACAATTTCATCCCCATTTTCACCCCTTAAGGGGTAGATTTTCGAAAAAAAAGTAAATTATTTCCTTTTTAAGGGTTTAAGCTATCTCCGTACTAAATTTCATCGCAATTGGTTGAACAGTGGCAGCCCATAAAATTCGAACAAATGAACAAACATTGATTTATAGAAGACTATAAAGAGAGAAAGTGGATTTTGTAATTATATTTATCTGTGGAGGATAATCTCTAATACCACTGCAACTATTTTAAAAATCTTTGATCGTTTAAAAGGTACATTATTCCAATAGGACTTTTTTTTCTTTCTTCATGGCATGGCGCACAAATTAGCGCATTTGCCAATGTCGCATATTGTATTAAAATAAGAAGTAGTATCGTTAATTCGTTATCGTAAAACTCCTCCAGTGAAGTGATAGTAGACTTTACTGAAGTTTTATAGGACTTCTTGGAAGAGCGCGAGAACTTCAGATACACATGTTTATTTAAACCTACTCCATTCTTTTCACGTACATAGAACTTTAAAACACAATATTCTGTCACATTTTTTAATTTAAAACTCCCAAAAATATAAAAAATAGAAAATCTAAATGAAATGACAGTTTCACTTCTGCCGTGCAAGCCAAAAAGTCCCTCCAAATGGACTTAGGCCATACATTATGTATTCAACCGGAGGAACATAAGTCTATATCAGTCATACTCAACCTTATATTTTCTTGGACCACATGTTCACAGTAAGTGTTTCAAACGAGCCGCAACATTATGTTTAAAATAAAAAAATAAATTAATGAGTTTCAGTATTTGTTAAGTAATTACTTCTAATGATCGCTGAATTATGTACATTTTCTAAGCTTGCTTGCGATTCAAGTATTCAAGCTGCTTACTAGGCTTGATAAGTTCTTTAACATACCGGGCCACTCAAGCTTGGCGGGGCATATGCGGCCTGAGGGTCGCAGATTGAGTATGGCTAGTCTACACAATATATTCAGTGAGTGTATGAAATCTCTACACCTTCGCCGTAGTTGGGTAATGAATAAAAGTATCTATCGGTCTGTAAATGTGTACTGCGCATGTGTTAGTTACGGCGCTTCCAGTCTCTACGAACGCGGCGGCCGAAGCGGTCTCAACGCTCTGACGGTACCGCGAAAACGAAACTTTTCGTACTCCCGCTTTTGCTTGGCGAAAGAATTCTATCGTGTTGTGTTCTGCGTTTTAAAAGTGTAACGAAAAATTCAAAAAGTGTTTCCTGAAGTATTTTAGAGTTCAAGTTTTTGTGTAATTTGTGTTATTTATCAAGCGTGTGTTGAAGGTAATTAGTACAGTTATGCACATTTGTCTACTTACTATCGATAATTTTAAAAGTAATGCTTAATGATAGCTTGGTGTTAGAATATATTATTCGTGTTTGGTTCATATTTCAGGCCTGAAAATTAATGACAAACGAAAAAAAAATTGCAGTTATTAAACATATTTTCTCGTTTTAGAGAACAATTTTTTTTTCTACAATTATAATTTTTTTTTGAATTTAGAATTACCTAATAAAAAAGCTGCGTATGTTTATAGTTTTTTTAAATTTGTATTATTCAAAAACGTGTATCTAATTATTTCTAATTAAATTTTGTATTTATTATTAGCAATATTATTACTTTTGAATATTGAAGAATGACACATATAAATTATTAAACGATAAACATTTTAAACAAAAACATGAGAAACACTAATTAGGATTAACTTTTAAAAATGTCTTATAATAAGATTTACTTGAATGATATGCGAAGCTTTTTCTACACCAATATATAAAGTTGAAATTTTTTTGTTTGTATGTAAGTGATGTCAGGAACTTGATTCTAAAAACTCTTTTGACCAAATATTTGATTATAAGCGAAAATATGTGCTACAAAAATATTACTCATTAATAGATTTAAAAAATCTGACTTTTAATATAAGTACTGAAACCACTTTAACATAACAAAAACCATATATTTGATTATAAGCGAAAATATGTGCTAAAAAAATATTACTCATTAATAGATTTAAAAAAGCTGACTTTTAATATAAGTACTGAAACCACTTTAACATTTTATAATATTATAGATAAACTTTATTTTTTGGTATGTAAGGGATTTATTCAAAAACTACTCAACCGATTTCAAAAAATCTCTTATCTATAGAAAGATACATTACAGCGAGAAACATGAGCTGTATTTTATTTAAAAAAAAATGTCTACTCGTGCGAATCCGGGGTGTTTCGCTAGTTAAAAATAAATTGAAAATAGTTATATTAATATGATCTAATACATGATTATACGTTTTGAAGTTACGAGGTCATAGATATACTGTAACTACTATACCTGCATTAGTGAACAATGATGGGACCAAGAATAAAAATATTTCACGCAGGCAAAACTGCGGGGTGTAGCTGGTTTTTTATAAACCTCTAAATAGTGTTTGCAGTAGATATAGCGTTTAAGTTAACCAAGGCGCTTTGCCAGAGGTCATTGGATCAATATTTTAAAAATAATTTTACCGAGAACAGTAATTTTAACTAACGACACAGGCCTAGGCGAAAATGTGTGAAGAGAATGATGAGATTTGAGGAAGCGAAAGAGGTGTGTAAGGACCGTGACTCCTGGCGCTCCGTCCTCTCTAACTACACCGTTGGGGATACAGCGTAAAGATATGTTATGTTATGACACAGGCCGATTTTGCTTTAGTATTATTTTTAGGGTTCTCCACAAAAATGGTAAAAAAGGAACCCTTATAATGGGAGTTCGTCCAACTGTCACATATAAACAAAATAACGAAATCCGCTTTCTCCCTTTATAATATTACATAGTGTTGGAGAACAACAATATTTTTATCTGGCAACTTTTAAGTCTACCTGTTAAGTTACTGGATAGACCTTTTAAATTTTTGGTTATTGATCTCCGGTATTATAAAATACATGTCGTGGTGCTTCGCCAAATATAGTAATAAATTCATCCTGCAATCAACAGTTAGTTTCTTTGGAAATTCCCTGCTCTGCAACAACTTATAGAATTACATAGTATAGATTACAGAAAAATAAACAGACATTTTTAACTGGCATAATATTTTAGAAATTAGTAGAAATACTTTGCAATATGTTTGCAAAGTATTATGCGGTCACTTTCAGACGGTGCTCAATAATTTGCGAACATGCAATTTGACTCGTTCAGAGTAATTTTACTCTTTCGAATTCAGTGATCTCTGAATATCAACTCTACTCTACGTTTCATTCTAAAGTACAGACCCGTCAGTATACGAGTCCGACTCACACTTAGCTGTAATGTGATACACCAAATATTCTGTAAGAGGGCTCCGGAGATAAATATTCCATGTACCCGATTCTCCTAAATATCGTTAAATCTCAGCATCGTATATGTTATAGGACAAATTTTTTTACGTGTAAACCTTCCTTGGGAAATATGACTCCATGAATTGAGTGCGATTAACATAACATAACATAACTTCACGCTGTATCCCCAACGGGGTAGCCAGAGAGGACGGAGCGCCAGGAGTCGCGGTCCTTACACACCTCTTTCGCTTCCTCAAATCTCATCATTCTCCTCACACATTTTCGCCTAGGTATGCGAGTGCTTTTGACATTTCCGTCTGCTAACACTCTGGCTATTTGATCTTCATAAGTCAGCCTTGGTCTTCCTTGGCTTCTTAAGTGCGATTAATAACAAATTATTATAAAAATATGTCCATGATATTCTTTTTTTTCAGTTAACACAAAAGGCTAAAAAATGTATTACTTTTCTGATTGTGAATGTAACTTTTGCGCTTTATTGGAACAATTAGCGCCGAGTTTCCTTCTCGAGACACTTTGCGGATTTTTGAATCACCGACTTGAAGTAGCACGTACAGTTCGACCACTGAAACTATGTTATAGAGCCATTTCTAGTGTACTGTATAACTGTGTTCTAATATAAAAACCCTACTAAAAATTTACGTGAGTAATATGACAAAGGTAATATTTATTGTATGTTCTGAGGAATTGTTCGGAGTAACGCCCGCTGCTGAGTTCCATAACCGCACTTCAAGCAATCCACTGTCCATCTCCACCACCTTGATGGATGGCGGTCAGAACTGTGCGTTTTTTACGACATTTCTTAGTACGTACGGCAATTCTATGGAACCAGCTTACAGCGGCGGTATTCCGGACCGTTATGACTTAGGGACCTTCAAGAAATGAACCTGCTCTTTCCTCAAAGGCCGGTAACGCACCCGTGATTCGCCGGACGTTGCGGATGTCCATGGACGGCGGTGATCACTCACCATCAGGTGGACTCGCTTGCTTGTTTGGCCCCTCCGCCGTAAAAAATGAAATGTAATAAAACTTTTATAAATCTTTATAATTTATATGATGAGATTTGAGGAAGCGAAAGAAGTAGGTAAAAACCGCGACGCATGGCGCTCCGTCCTCTCTGACTACCCCGTATGTATGTATGTATTTATAAATCTCTCGAAATTGCATTTAGAAATTTATCAATCTATCACTTTCGCTCATAACTAAGCACTTGAGGGACGATTTTAATGGTCATAACCAATGTTTTTATTTAAAATTTTAAAGGTGGTAGAACCCTGTCTAAGTCCGTCCAAATAGCTACCATTATTTTACTCGCAAATTCTATCGCCAAACAGCATTCTTGCCCTGTTGTGTTCCAGTGTGAAGAATGAGACAACCGGTATTATTTCTGACATAGCAAACTTAATATTTTAGTTTTGAGGGTTCACAACGGGTTTGCATTCCAAAGCGCTAATTCAGCTTTCATCTTATAACTGTCCATGGGCCTCAGCCCATTCATCATCAGCTGGATAATTTGTTCTTTTTCTTCTCAATAATATAAAAAAAGAGCCGTCTCGGGACACCTGGCAGATGTGAAAAATCAAAAGTATTTAGTATGGAAAATATGCATGAAAGAATGGTTTATTAAAAAAAAATATGGCATAATCAAAAACAAGATATTCCGTTTTTTTTAAAGAAAAAATATATTATTTATTTGAAAAACACACTGAATAGCAACACTGCATACGCTATAGGTATACGAGCTCAGTAAAAACGTGCAACAAGTGTAGTGCTAAAAATAATGACGCACAGCTGAACCTATGGACAGACGCATTATTGATCTTGGAAGAGTAATTTCTTTGGGGTATGGAGTTCTAACAATATATGTAAAACAAATATTAATAACATGTGACGCGGATCCTGATAAAGTAACACTTAGGTAATACAAAAATAACGCCCACTTTCACCTACGAATCTCTTACAATAAAGGACCCTTATAAGCTTCTCTTTAGATCAGAAGGCTAACGTTCAGTGAAATGCAAATACAGTATTAGAACTACCTCCCACCGTTCCATAAATCGTAGGAAATTTTGGCGAAAACGGGTATTAATGTATTAATCGAATTTTGTCGAGTGCAATTCGCGAATTTTACTTCGAACTTAATATTATAAAACAAACTAGCCAACCATCCTTCGCCCGGGTTGGATACATAATATATAGCATATGCCCGTCTGGAATAATATTCCTTTCAAATGCTAAAAGAATTGTGATTCCGTAGATTACCCTCCACATATAAACAAACTTACAAAATGTGTCGCTATGTCAAAATTGGTGTAACATTTGTCACACATGCTATCCCACACATGCAATTACATATTGAAAAATTATCACGATTTTCATTATTAGCAAATTTAACTAAATTTATTTAAATTATTTGGTAAAATAATGGTAAATAATTCAGAATACAATTAAGAACTTCTTAATATGCTTTGAGAGAGTCTCTGTGCGACCACGCAAGGGAGGATCGAGGAATAGGGAGCTCCTTATCAGGAGGGAGCTTATAATATATTTCTATTGAGAAACTGTTCTACATTTTAATTTTTTCCATTACAATCTGAATCTAAAGTAGAATGCCATAAGTAATAATTGTGGAGAACAGCGGTTAAGGCGAAGGTAGAACAGAAGATGTGAAAATAGATGTTGTATGCAGATCTTTCAGCGAAAATGTAGCATATAGGAGTTTTATGACTAATACATCTCATAGCACGTATCTTTAACTTGATATAGAAGGTCCAATTATAATTTAAATTGTGATAGTGAGAACTCAAAAGTACTTTGAAGTAGCAGTTATGATTTGTATCTTATAAACATTTTTCTTCACGAAATCAAACTTGTTCACTACCCAACTCGGTGTGGTTATTGTTATAATTTCTATATTGACCTTGGAGATCCATTTATTCCGAACAGTAGTTGAATAAGGTATGAACATTAAATGATTCATTTTGTCTCTGACCATAAATTACTCTACGCAAATTACCGGTCCGTTAGCGCGACATCTATCCGCAAAAAAGCGTGATAGTTCGTTAAGGAAAATATAGCGCAACTTATAACATTGATCTTATGCACTACTTGCAATAATTAGATGGCACGCGTATAGACGTCAGCCACGTGTTAACTGCTCAAGGTGACTTGCCTCTCCCGTTACCTTAAATTAATGTGTGCTTAAATAATTATCAAATTTCACTTCATAATGAGAGATGTATGAATGACATTTGGGTCATCCATAAAATCTATCCTCTTCTATATTCGATATACATACATTCAAAAACACAAAATATACGAATGTTACATAATTCTAACAAAGTTCTCGTATCTTCTGAAGACAGTTTAAAATTGAAAAGAAGAACGAGTGACATAAATAATAGTTACATTTACAATAGTTACAATGAATTTTAAAAGATATTTCTTTTCCAATTTTTATTATGGTTCGTGGTTTTTAGAGATTTAATGTTAGCAACACTAACAGATATTCTGTTGTAGCAACACAGCCACCTTCTTTACATTTTTTCCGGACTTATTGGCGGGAACGGGAGAAGTGAGGTTGTCATTTTACTTAGATTTTCAATTTTTTACATTTTTGGGAGTTTTAAAGTACAACAATGATAGTTATTGTGTTTTAATGTTCTGTATAAGTGAAAAGATTGGTGGAAATCTAAATAAACATATGTAGCTGTAGTTTTCGCGCTCTTCCAAGAAGTCCTTTTTAACTTCAGTAAAGCCTACTATCACTTTACTGGAGGAGTGTTAGGGATTTAGTTTATTTCTTCAGAAGTTACGTTATTAGGCTGATGGCCTTGTTGCCAATGCCTTAAGAAATAATAATACATAATAATAATTAATAATAATAACTGCTTTCTTTCCCACCTTGCTATTCATAAAGTTTGTTTGGGACTTTTTGGCGGGAACGAGAGAAGTGAGGTTGTCATTTTATTTAGATGTTATATTTTGTACATTTTTTGGGAGTTTTAAAATACAACAGTGATAGTATGTATATTGTGTTTCAAAGTTCTGTGCAAGTGAAAAGAATGGGGAAGATCTAAATAAACATGTGTAGCTGAAGTTCTCGCGCTCTTCTATGAAGTCCTTTTTGTAACTTGAGTAAAGCATACTATCACTTTACTGGAGGAGCGTTAGGAACTTAGTTTATTTATCTATTTTCTACTGGAGACATCGGTTATATGGGCACATCTTTATTTGACCATATAACCGATGTCTCCAGTACGGTTCTCCCTTAGGAGGGAGGGCAAAGAGCTATTTAGCTCTTTGCCGTACTAAAAAAAACGGTATGTACGTGTCCATACAGATAAAATCAAGTAATTTTAAGAATACAGGGTTTTATTCGGTAAATATGTGAAATATATTTGTGATACAGATCACAAGGCGTCGACCCGTAACATTAATTATTAATTATAAGCAACACTGACCGTGACTTTGAGGTTATATTAGTGATAGTTTCAGGATAACTTTAATGTTTCTTACCTGTAAAATGTACTTGTTAATTCATATAGTATCCATTTTTTTTGTAAATATTTTATAGCGTAATTATATTTTTTCAACTTAGTATATTTTTAATGGAGTGGTTACTTATTTTTATTGTAGAGTATTACATTATTTTATAACTAAATATAATTTTTAATGTCATTTTTACTGATTTAAAAATTTAAAAATATGTGTTTGTTTGATATGGTTATAGTTGTTGTCACTAGTTTTCGCAGTGTTCCTGTACCATTTGCATACTGAATGTCGTCTCACAGAGCGACTGCTAATTTTATTTCGGAGTAACTTGGAAGTAAAAAAAAATATTATTAAAGAAAATTGTTCAAAGAAATTCCCGTAAAGTTCTCAGAAAAGAAAACTTAAAGGAAGAAATTAAACGCTGATAAAAAATCGAACAACCCCCCATGTCTCCATGTTTTTCAAAGAATGTATATAGCTATAGGTAGCTATATACATTCTTTGAAAAACATGGAGACCCGGGCAAGTACCGAAAGGCATATTTACTGCTGTTTTCGGTCGAAGAAAAATAATTTTACTAATATGATTTCTGCTCTCATCCTGCATTGCCATCTCCTCGTGTTTAAATGTATAATTTAACTTAAAATTTATTGTGAAATGAATAATGTAATAGTTTATAGTAGTATTTGTTAAAAGTAGTAAATTAACTGCGGACACTATTAATTTATATTTCATGTAGCCGTGTGTGAGGAGAATGATGAGATTTGAGGAAGCGAAAGAAGTATGTAAGGGCCGCGACGCTTGGCGCTCCGTCCTCTCTGACTACCCCGTTAGGGATACAGCGTGAAGATGTGCATGTAATACATATGTATGTAGCCTTGCCCTCAGACGCATCGCTGTGGCTCAGTAGGTTATTATTCGTGTGTTGTAATTCATACAAAAATCCAAAAGAGAAAAACCACTCAGTATTTCTAGAATTTTCCAATTTTTCAGGCAACGTTTCCAATTTTTCTTTCCTTAAAGTCGTTATTCGAAATATTACGACTATTAATAAAAAAAGATTACCCAAATCGGTCCAACCGTTTTCAAGTTATGCGCATACAAACGTACAGCATTTATATGACGAATTCTTGAAATATTTAGATATTTTACGCTCAAAATTCCAAAACCAATTGATACATGTTTCGCCTCTCAAATAAGCATCCTCAGGACATTCCAGAGATCAGAATCTTTCGCCAAATTCTTAAACCCGTTATTCGAGACGTGTTTTGCCTCTCAACGAAGCTGCTCAGGAAAACAGGGTTCAGATTTGATCAGATAACTAGAACTGAATCTAGCTAGCTAGTTCTTGTTGTCATAGATTTAAGAGTGCATAATTGGTAGTATTACATTAAGTGAACATAGGGCTTATATTAAAGTAAATATCACGACTTCAATTATCATAAATTTAAGCTAGTTATAAAATAAATTAAATAGACACCGTACATTTCCTCACGCTGTATCCCTAACGGGGGTAGTCAGACGGGACCGAGTATCAAGTATCGCCTTCCTTACATAATATGTTTCTTTCGCCTCCTCAAATCTCATCATTTTTCTTACCCACTTGTCCAGGTTTGGTTTTATCTAGATTTATCTAGGTTTTATATAGGTTTCACTTATCTAGATTTTCTTGTCTAGGTTTGCGAATGATCTTGATATTTCCATCAGTTAACACTCATTTTTCTCTGAAGATTCTCTTTGTCAATCTTTCATAAATGAATGACTTGAGACAATGAAATGGATAATATTATAAATACATTAAAGATAACATAAATTACTAATGGCTATAAATGCGCTATCTGTTATTGAAGTCTTTATTTTCACATACAAAATTGTAATCCATTGAATAACAATAACAAGAGTGAATTTAATTGCATCTTTATGTTTTATCCACCTCGGACAAAGGCGTTAAGATTTCTTTACATACATAAATTACGCGTTTATAATCTGATTTATAATTGCTTGCAAATTTCCAAAAGTGTACCCTGACCGTAATTTCGCTTGTCCATCAAGCCTATTTGTGATCTTAAGGGCATCCTCAACTGAATGAAAATGTCAAACCTATTAAATCGCTTGATTTGGTTGTACATTTTATTTTTATATAGAAGGAAATATAGGAAGTTTATCACGAGGGATGGATTAATGGAAACAGAGTGATAAGGGACCTCAATACCTATCGATTAGACCCCCATGTACATACACATTTTCAGCAATGTACATCCTTCTCAATGGCGTAATTATAACTCTGAGGCCTTTGGCAAATCATAGGATGGGACCCTTCCCTAAATGTGAAGAAGCTCATCCTATGTTGTGGTTTCTTTTCTATAAATCACTACGTAATATGCCTGCAAAACGTTGTTTTAATATTGTTTTCATTTTTTCATGATTTAATAACTTCTAACTTAAAGGGCGTATATTGGAGTGAAACAATGATATGTATGCAGTAATGGACGCTTTTATAATTTACCGTTGAACGTTTTTATCGCCACGTTTTTACCACAGTACAAGTAAGCATACAGTATTCTATCTTCATACAAACGCTCCCAAACTACGCGCTCGAAATCTCGGCATTTCTCGGCATACGACAGTCGCGAGTGCGCCGCGGTTGTCGTCGCACGGTATGAGACGCTCCCGCGCATTTACTGACTAAATATTACGTCAATCAAGTTTACGAGCATAATGTTCAGTGTATGGATGTTTGAATACATCTATATCGAAACCGGAAATATTTCTCTGTTGCCAATTTGTAGGAAATATATTATCATAATGATCTAGTTACTTTGTTGCTGATTTTTTATTATACTGCACACAAAATGCATTTTTTTTGTCCATTTCCACCATACTAACTCACAAATTTTTGAAACTAGATATAAAGTACTAGTAAAATTATATAAATAAAAACGTATTAAATTTGAAATAATATAAAATGAAAAGATAATGTGACAATTTAATATAGTACCTATTATCAAATACGTAACCCAACAAAAACATTCAGTCCAAGTCAGTAGCCCTATTGCGTGTTTTTACCGTCCAAATTACAATAGGTAAGCAAAATGCTTCCCTATTATGTCGAGGATAAAGATGCTTTTTCAACGTCCTCGGAATGACGTTATCGTGCACGGAAATATAAAAGCGTCTCCATACAACTGCATACATTTTGTTTCCCCATTGTACCGTGGACGGTAAAAACGTGGCGACAAAATCGTGCAACGGAAAATAATAAAAGCGGCCATTAGTGAGCGTTCGACACAATCGCTATGTTCCGCTCAACCGAGGCTCGGGGACCACACGTGGCTCACTTTCAATTCGACGCTTGTACGGTGAACAACATAGCGCGTTTTACTTCGTTCATATAAACACGTGTAAGTATTTAAAAAATTGATGCTCGGTAATAATAGACTGCAAAATTTATATTTAAAATGGATTTCTAATGAATTAAATTCATTTTAATCGTGAGCAGGTCTCACCTATTCGGAGTGATGTTATAATATCATTGTCTGGCTTTCACTTAAACCCGTTTTACATTGGTCAAGCGTTTAGTGAAGTAGATAAGTACAGTACGTAAGTACAGTGGTGTAAACCAATCGGACAGTGGCGAGTCAACTTGGCTTGCAAGCTGCCTTGCAAGTTGATCCAAATAAAATCGCTTTCTATTATTTGGGTAAGTGACGCCCCTCGCGCGCGCTCTTTTCCCCAGCACGGTTCTTGACTCGCCACTTGGCGTAGTTTAAACGATCAAATTTAGGAATCTAGGAGAAAAGCGCAATTAAAAAAAACGCAGAGGAAATAAACCCACAGAAATAAGCGCAATGTTGTATAAGCCCACAAGAAATATTCACACGTGGAAAATTGCACACATGGATTAAAACGCACAAGGAAAAAACCTCCCATGTATAAATAGCGCCAGCGCATAGCGCAACGATTGTTTTGATTTACTATTATAGTGTAACATATAATTCAATAGATTGAAATAACGATAGGTAATTCAAGTTAATCATTTTCGCTTAAGTTTTTTTTTAATTTTTTCTAATTTACTTTTTGCGCTACAGAGCGGAGTCTACAAGTGACCAGGATTTTGTGATTAGGTCCCGACACGTTCTGGAACTGCGCATTTTCTTTTCTTACAAAAAATGCATTGAAACCTTGATACATCTGTAGTTAATTTAGTAGGTAACTTGAATTAATCGTAAGCAAAACTACTTTATAATTTTAAAAATAAATGTCGAAGCAATGAAGAGATACGCAGTATGACAGAGTTGCACGACGGTGTTATTGTGAAAATGAAGAAAGGAATGCTTAGATGGTTCAGGGACATAGAAGGAATGAATAATGAAAGACTGACGAAGAAAATCTACAGAGCGAAAGCGAATGGTAAAAGAAGCCAAGGAAGACCAAGGCTGACTTATGAAGATCAAATAGCCAGTGTTAGCAGATGGAAATGTCAAAAGCACTCGCATACCTAGGCGAAAATGTGTGAGGAGAATGATAAGATTTGAGAAAGTGAATGAAGTATGTAAGGACTGCACAGTTTGGTGCTCCGTCCTCTCTGACTACCCCGTTGGGAATACAGCGTGAAGATATATATGTAAGTGTCGAAATTTCATATACGTCAGGATCCTTTCGTGCTCGCGGCCCTCTTGAATTCGAGGTCTCCGGCCGGGGGCCAGTGGCATTTCGCCCGCTAAGCCACCCTATTGTTACACCATTCATTTCACGTTTCTAAAGTGAATTAGGTTTTTTTTAAATTTCCAGTAAATTAGATTTCAGATAAAATTTCGTAAGTGTAGATGGATCGATCAGTTATATTCTGTTCCATTATTGTCCCTGAATTTTTGGTAAAAATTACTCGGTTTACGTAGTTACATACTACTCATACAAAGATCTGTATTCATTTCACACATAAATATTATAAACTCCTTTGCAAAAAAAACGGGCACCTAAGCAAAGAACCAATTTTATAATTACTATTATTTTGTGTGATAGTTTTACTATTCCTTGAGCTTTTTTCAATTTTATAAATAATTCCTGTTTATATATTATAACTATATAAGTTACTAGCGGATACGACAGACGTTGTCTTGCCCAAAAAAAAATAAAAAAAAATAAAAAAAGTCATAGAAACTGATTGCTGCGCCATCAACCGACGCGTTTATTACATAACTTGCAGTCAGCGCGCGACAGCCAATATCGCGCGATATCTGCTGTCAAAGTGAGAATGTGCGCAATGTAATTTGTATAGTGGCGCTAAATCTACCGCGAAAAGTGCATTTTACGGTCATAAAGTAATAGATACGCAATCGTCATACATGATACCAATTTTTTATTACCATTAGTCACCGGTCGCGCAGTGATCGCGTGGTTATCGCTGTCTGCAAATTTTTAGGTAATAACCCCGCGGGTCTAATTGTTAATCTAAACCACTCAGTCACCAACTCAACCCAACAAAGGTTATCCTGAGCGAAATAAAAAAAATTATACAACCCGATAGTAACGCCACCTACCAGGTCCAATTGTAAATCTAAACCTTCCAGCAACCCAGTCAAATATACACAAACCCAACATACGTTGTCCTGCCCGCAATCAACAAATAATTTCCTAGAACCCGATTGCAACGTCACCTACCGAGTATAATTGTTAATCTAAGCCGGACGTCCTCTCCGGATGTTGGAATAAAAAAAAACCCTGGAACCTGATTGGAACGCCGCCTATCATCTCCAATTGTGAATCTAAACCATCCAGGAACCCACTTACACATACACTACACTCGTAAAAAATTTCATCAAAATCGGTCAAGCCGTTTAGTAGGAGTTCAGTGACATTCAGACGTACAGAAAAATTATACATATTATTTAAAGTTTATCCATCCTTTTCTCCTAAGACAATCAATAAATTAAAAAAAATTGTAAAACTAACCGATCTATAAAAATATTGGATCAATTAGGAAATACTGATAGGTTTATGACCGTCATTTACCGCAAATTACAATCATAATTTACTTTTAATCAGGACCCAAAACATTATGAATTAAGAGTCTGCCTATACAAACTTTGGTATGTTTGGTGACCTGGGTCTCGATACCTGAGAAGACTGAGACTTAGATATTTGGACACATAGAACTTCAACTTTTTATCTTGAAATCCTTAATCGTGGAAACATGATTGGATGAAAAGATCTCTACAAAAAAAAATCCAGGAAAACCTTGTTTTGCGCAAAGATTCAGTTGCGTCTCCGAAATTCTACAGAATTTGTAAATGATTTCTATTAAAATGGATAGCTAATTATAATATTTCAAAACTCTAAAACGAGGTTTTTAATTGGTAAAGTAGTTTTCTTGCAAATTACAATTATGTACCGAAAAAAACAAACCTTGAGATTTCTGCGCGCTAAAATATAATCAAACCACATCTGCGAAAATCAACTTTATTGTTATCATGGTAGGGCGCGGAGATAATGAATGAATTCGTTTGCACTGAGCTGCATAAGCAGACTCTTAAAAGCTAGACTTCTACTGAGCCGGGAATCCAGTTAGTTAAAAATAAATACTTCAGATAATTACATCGATAGTATGACCTCAAACATATCATAATTTGTAGATTTCATATTATTGTTTTGTAGACCATAGTGAAACGTAACACTTAACGTAACTGATAAACGTTAATCGTTTAACGTAACCGCTAGACTGATTTTTATGAAATTGGGTATGGAAATAGTTTCAACCTTGGGGAAGGTAATAAGATACTTTTAAATTCCGTGGAGATGAAGTCACAAGCAACAGCTAATATTGTATAAGTTTAATAATAATAACAGTAATAACTGTATGGTAAATACCATACAGTCCATTTTTCTTTCTTACGTAATAGAAATCTGCACACAGATACTCAGCCCTATGGGGAGAGAGAGGCTTGTGCCCGCTACACACGATCAAGTATGCTCTATCAAGCCCGTTCAATTGGCATGAAGTGTTATTTGGCATGACGCCCCTACGATGCCGCGCACGATAAAATTTACTTGATCCAACCTCCACTGCTTGCAAATTGGATGGGCTTGATCATGTATACTTAATCCTGTGTAGCGGGCATTATGCGGGGTTTTGACCCTCCAAAATTCTCGCGGTGAACGTCCTCGGCGCGTTGTAGGCGCGGCTCGGCTCGGTGCGCTCTGGGATCTCCTGCATAAGCACACTGGGGCCCCTCTCGCGCTGTGCCGAAGCATTTCTTGAGGAAGCAGCGACTCTCCTGCACCTTCGCAGTGCCACGACAGCACGGATTACACGAGTTATCGTTTTCCAAGGAGAACGGTAGGTTACGGTACCGGTAACATCATATCACAGTGTCTCATTCATTTAATTTAAAACCGTTACTAATGAGTGACATTAATTGCAAATTATCCGAAATATAAATTTCCATCTTGAACTGTGATCATGGACGCTGGTGTATCCTACGCACATCGCTAATAATATAATTAAAATTTGTTATAACCGCATTTTGAACTTTCTATAACGACATTAAATTGTGTGTAGTATTGTGTTGGAATTGGAAGATAAGCAAATATGTGTTCGTAAACTGTACTGAAGGGTTACGGATCCCGTGCGCACGCGCAGGAAATCTGCCCAAACAAGGACAACCATCCATGATGACCGGTGAGTGCGCATGATTGTTATTTTTCTAATCTGTGAACTATGCAGTTGAGCGTTTGCAAGTATTTTTTAAATACAGTCCACTTAAATAAGTCGAAAGTTTTACATGACTACCCAATATATATTTTTTTTATTATTAAATTCCAGCTGCTATTGATTAAGCAGCGCCTGTGAGAACTATAACAAAAACCAGAAAATAATATATAGTACTACGGTTTTTTTTGTTATTATTATTATTCACTTTTTAAATTTTTTTATTTAGATTTTTTTTATTTATTATATTTTAATTAAAAAAAAGAGACTTCAATATCAGCGCACCTACATACATAATAAATTACACCACGCGCACATAAGGGTTGTTTGGCTGTCCTTTTACTTAAAACAGAGGTATACCATTATCTCAGTCGTATACCGTCCAACCTATACGCGAATTAAAACGCACTTGATCAGTTTTGTTAATATCAAATATTAGAACAGGATTCTTAGGGTTGTCTCAATTAAAAACTAATATCATTATTTTCTTTTTTGTTTGTTCACTGAACTTCAGAGTGTATATTTTTCTGAAGATGTTTTAATGAAAGCAAACATGAGACGATCAATAAATTTAAAGATAAATGTAGATAAATATATACTATATACGTAAAAACTGGACAAGTGTGAGTTTGACTCAAACATTAGGTTCCGTAGGATATTCATAAAATGATAAAATTCTAAAAACAAATTCTAGAGTTCTGTAAAACCTAGGACTTTTCTTATATTTTTCCTGTAAAGTTTAGATAACGCTTTACATTTTCTCAAATTTTTAAATTATTAGCCAGAGTGTTAGCAGACGGAAATGTCAAAAGCACTCGCATACCTAGGCGAAAATGTGTGAGAAGAATGATGAGATTTGAGGAAGTGAAAGAGGTATGTAAGGACTGCGACGCTTGGCGCTCCGTCCTCTCTGACTACTAAACTTAAATTTTCCGTTGTTGTTTGTTGGTTTGGTACCGACTTCAATTACTGTATTTAATTACGTAAGTAAAACCGATATTGAATTGCAAATGAATGCATCAAATTTGCCTATGAGTGAGTGTTTTAGAGATTGCAATTGCAATTTGGCAGGGAAGTAACGGAGACTAAATAGGTCTCACACCCGTTCCACGAACATTTTATTTCTAGCTCTTTCTTGCACGTAACTTTTGCCATAAAGACCGATTTGCTGTCGCACTCTTTTCTCCTTCCGCCCGACCACACCTAACTTACATGCTCTTTGACGTTATGCAGTGAACAACGTAGTGTACTTCACTTAATTTTGTACATACGACTATTTAATGAACAATTTTAGACTAGTGTAATATTTTTATGGTAGGTAAGTAATAAAGAAAATTAATACTCAATTTAGTAAATAAAGATGCAAAATTGAAATAAAGCGGACAAGTTCATTGTTGCACATTAAGTTGAACTTGCCCATTCGGAGCGATGAAACAATGGCGCTGACTCATTTTTAGTTACGGCTACGTAGATAGAGCTACTTCGCTCTGCGCTGCTACTGCGCTCTGACAGCGCGTGGGGCCTTGATAATTGTTTTGATTTACTATTCAAGTGTTACGTATAATTCAATGGACGACGAAGCGAATCTGATAATGACAGGTCAGTTAGGTCGATAATCTATTTATGTTCCTTGTAATAGCCCTGAGCTCTGATGCATTTCTACTCCCTGCACGAGATGATAAGCATTTTTATTTCTTAGAACTAGACCAATATCGAAGCAAATATTTGTACTAAGCATTTCCATTGTTAGTCCTTATTATTACAAACTTTTGCTTTTTAACTTTACCTATGTGTGGATTTAATTACATGTGGATTTTTGGAACCGAATTTAAACGAGTTTTACCCAACACATGGAACTAATACATAGTACACAATTTTTCTAAGTGACTACAAAACATATGAAAGTAATATTTGGTAATCTGATTCTTCATTTCATGGACTTCATTTTGACAGTTGCGATACACGATTGGTTAACTTTTGTAACAATAAAAAATTTAGAACAGAGATTTACATTTTAGGAGTAACGGGACCTATGTCTAATTTTCTAATTTAAATGTCTAATTTTTCTGTATAGTTTTAATCTAAACATATTCTTCAAAATGAAAGTTGGGATTTTTTAAAATTAATTATAGTTTTTAAAATAAACGAAAATAATTTCCTTTTCGTATTTTTCGTAAGCTAGCGCGCGCACTTTTGTATAGATCATAAGTTCTATTTTGGATTAAATTATTGTTTATCAATGCGTCCCCTTATGTAGCAGAAAATGAAATTGTAACTAAAAATACTCCGAAAACAAGTTTTATTTAAGCAATGCGAGAAGTTTTCCTTCATTGAATCTCGCGACAAGTTTTTAATTCTAAAAAATCAATTTATTATGACCATGACGTTATTTATATTAGAACTCACTCGTATTTTATTCGCTTCAAAACATTGCTTAAACGAAAGCATGTTCCTGAAAAGGTTCTGTATTTAAATAAATTTAAAAGCTTTTTATGTTTTTTTCTTTTTTGTTTCCATACTAACAGTTGGGAGACCAAAATATAAAATGCGTCAGCTGCTTATTATGCAGTGCAGGCTAGAAGTCGGCCAAGGGCCAAGGGTACATATTATATATATTGTAGGGAACAGATGACTAATGTTACGGTGCTCCTGTCCGTCATAAAAGGGTCTGTAGCCCAGTAGGGGCTTCAGATGTCCATCCATGCGCTCTATGTACTAAAGATGTGTAGTGTAGTTTCAGATCGATACGTGACCGCGGTGCTATTGGATGTACATTCAACTGCAAATTGGACACACGTACTTTGGACTCAATGACTAAAAGAAATGCTACTCTCTTCATGTACCAGTACAACTCGTGTTACCTTCACGTATCCGTTCCAGCCCTGCACACTCGGTACCAATACAGGGGAAGGTCCATGGTTCATTGGGACTCGTCTAGGATAATAAAAAAAAACTGAATAGGACAGCCAATAATGTATGTTTATGTAATGAGTTCAAGCCGAGTAATGAACTTTTATGATAGGAATTATTATAAAATATAAAAAACCACAACGAATAGTTCTGTCCCCTCGGACAGCTTAAGCATGATTCACGTTACACCGTGTCGGGCCCGGGCCCTGTCCGTGCCGTGTCGGTTCCACCGTGCGCCGGCCGGGCCTATAATTCATGTTATAAACAGTAAGTAATTATTGCTCACCCATGTCTGCTTATACTGAGTGTTGTCAACCATCTGCCTATTTTTTATTTCTATTATCTTTTTCATTTATATTTTTATTAGTTTCTATTTATAGCTTGAGAGATAAAACTGTGTTTTAATGCAATTTAGTTCGTTGTAGTTCGTCGTTGTTGTCGGCGGAACGGGTCGGAAGTGGGAAAAACCACCGCCATTTCGACGCTGTGCCCTGACCGTGCTCCGGCCGTGGCATGGACTCGGCCCGGTGGTTCATACAAAACTATGTTATAGACGTTTCACCGTGCCCCGCTCGTGGCACGGCCCGGTCCCGACGCGGTGCTACGTGAATTATGCTTAAAAGTACTTTTCTGACTTTTTGGCGGGAACGGGAGAAGTGAGGTTGTCATTTTGTTTAGATTTTCTATTTTTTACATTTTTGGGAGTTTTAAAGTACAACAGTGATAGTATATTGTGTTTTAAAGTTCTGTGTAAGTGACAAGAATGGAGGAGATCTAAATAAACATGTGTAGCTGAAGTTTTCGCGCTCTTCCAAGAAGTCCTTTATAACTTCAGTAAAGCCTACTATCACTTTACTGGAGGAGTTTTACGATGGGAAGGAACTGATTTACTTGTGATTCTACATGGATTCTACTTATTCTGTGTCTGTATACTAGTGTGTGTTAATGCGTGACATTGGCAAATGCGCTAATTATCTACTGAATTGTTTTCTAGCTTTACTTGACGATGGCGATGTACTCACTACGGTGCCATTTAAAAAAAAAGTACTTTTCCCTCCATCTATTCAAAAAAAAATAATTTGTTCTTCGATAAGTGCGACCAAAATAGGTCTTTTCTTTTGAATACTTTCATAGAAGGCAGAGATGAATTTGAATCAAGAACACAAATTCATCCTTAGTTTTCTGCGAGCAAAGAGATCGTA
The DNA here is from genome assembly GCA_907165235.1 of Zeuzera pyrina. Taxonomy (NCBI): domain Eukaryota; kingdom Metazoa; phylum Arthropoda; class Insecta; order Lepidoptera; family Cossidae; genus Zeuzera; species Zeuzera pyrina. Next base: position 16,639,643 of record OU015639.1, on the reverse strand, counting down.
TGAAAAATATTACCGGCTGGCGATTACCTGGGCAGCGATAACTGCGCGCCAGAAAAAAATAAAAATGTTTGAATAGCGTCTCTCATTAATTTTTCTCATAGATGTGAATGAAAAGTAGAGTGTATCAGTCGGTTGTAAAATTATTTTTTTACCTCTGGCGCCGTACATTGAATCCCTCGCTGTGCTCAGAATTCTAGTTGAGAATCGCTTTAAAAATATAATTTTTCTTCCTTGTTAATCTAATATTGTCTCGTAGACAATCACCAAGGCAGGGAAAAATATTTCAGGCTTCACGTCGGCTGGCTTTATCGAAGTCTTAAAAGTTGTTCTCTAAATGTCAAGAAGACATATTTAATACTGTTGTTCTTACAATATTTCTTATATAAATAAAAACTATTCCATTCAGTAAATGAAAAAATAGTTTTTTGTACCAATTTAAAGACTTCCTGGGAGATGAGTAAAATGAAATCATCTGGTCGGCCCGATCTATTCCAAACATGAATTGATTATAGACTGAAACTTCCTCTGCCTTCATGCGTTTTTTCCCATATCTGTTTGATACTTCTATTAGCATAGGATGATTCAACGTTGTTAGCATTAAAACTGATCTTTTGTCAACCCATTCTGATACATAAACTTTGTTCTTTCTAACTCAAAAGTGTTTACCTTTTTTCACCTACTTTTTAATAAAATATTTTTGGTTGTCTACTCTGTTTGTACTCAAGGTTCCGATAGCGTGTTTTTAAATTTATTAATTTTTGAGACAAAGTTACAGAATTATAGTAATTATTAATGAATAATCTGTGTCCTTTCAGCAAATATGGTGACATTAATCTTTACAAGTTTTTCTGTAACTTTTCCTTCAATATTCGGTTCATGATCTTTTCCTGAATACTAATTAAATTGAGCACATACCCATTCGAAGGAGTGAGTTCATAAAATTTAATTCCATGACGTGTTTTTTTGAACTTAATACATTTCTTAACAATTAGTCGTTCTTGATATGAAAGTAATTTCATCTAGACAACTCTCTTGTTGGATTATATTAACGGAAAGTTTTTGTTAGCATATCGATGTACTTTATTATTTTATCTTTGCCTTTAGCATTGAACTCTGAAACATTAAAGCACCTTAGAATCTATTCAAATCGTTGCGAAGATATACTATGCTGAAAAATAGTATGATAGTATAAAGCATCAGAGTATGTAAAAAGTTTTCGCTTTTGTGGAACATTTACTTGTTTTTACATTAAACATAATCTTAAAATTTTAAAATTTCTTCCCAGTTTGTTTCTTTAAACTTGTATTTATGCGAATTTCTTGTACTAGGCCTATTTGTAGAACATAAGGCGTTTCCATAGGCATTGGTTCTCAAAACTACGTGGGGAACAACTTGTTAAAAACCTCTATCACTGGGGTATATGGACAAAGATCAAATTTAACTTCTGCTGAATTATAGTTAAAATCAAAGGTAGGTGTTTCAGCAGTCGTGTCTTCCCAAAAATTCATTAAAGGAGCAGTTTGCTGTCTACAACGACACCGCGCAGACGGAAAAGAGCTATTTTCTGCTGCTGCATTGGGCGGTGGTGACACTGTATGCGCCGTTGTATTCAATAGTAGCAAAGACTCTCCAGGCCTGAGGACCTGCTCTTGTGCTTCGACATTTGATGACGGTGTCGATTTCTCAGATCCCGGATCGTCCTCCCGTGTTTCAGTGTCTAATGGCAGTGATGATTTACCAGCACCCGAGTACTCCTCAAGCATGGCAGTGCCTGATGATGGTGGCGGTTTATCAGATCCCGAGTTATGCTCGCCCGCTTTAGCGTCCGGTGGTCGTGGTGAGTGACTAGACGTCAAGTTCTTCTTCTACAGTTCAACGTATAGTAGCAATGGTGATTCACCAGAGCCTGGAATGACCTCTCCTGCTTCAGCGTCTGGTAACATTGATGATTCACCAGGTCCAGGGTTATCTTTCTGCGCTTCGACGTCTGGTAGCGGTGGTGGTTCAGCAGGCTACGGGTTCTCACGCTTTGGCTCCTGGTGATACCGGTGATTCACCAGACATTGAACCCTCCTGCACTTCGGCATCTGATGGCCCTGCATCAATACTTTCACAGTGCATGGAAAGAGTGTCATCCGAATCTGTGCGATGACGACTTGAACTTGGTTTTAATCTTTTATGTGTATCAAATATACTAGACAAACTGGCTGAGTTGCCAGATCCCGTAGATAAATCGTTAGTTTCAGTCTCAGAAATACTAGAATCATGATTGCCTTTGCCTTTGAACGAGTGTTACTTACAGAGCTGAAAATATCAACGCCATCACATTTTGGAACGTAATTATGGTCCGATCCGTACTTTCCGTCATCGTTAAATGGCTCCGGCGTCGTTTCTCTTGACGATTCGAAAAAAGTCAAGTAAGGCTTTTTATTTCGGTTTTTTCCATCTAAAACAAAGATATTAATGATCAGGTAAATAAGTAAATAAATATTCATTGATTTACTACGTTAAATCGAAAAATAGTAGTCAAAATACTTACGACGCAAAAAGAAGTCATTAAAATCACCAATGACAAATTCGACCACGCGACCTTCGCACACGAAGACTAAAGTACGGCGTGGGGACCCGACAAGGACGTGTAACACACGTTGTGCGTTTGTGGGTGTGTACATGTAAGTGTGTGTGACTTGTCTTTCGAGTTCGAAAGAATGCATTTAATGTGGCGCTATATAATTAAAACTTTGATGTGTCGTGTCGGAATATCTCGATGACAGAAATTCGTAACGGCAGGTGTGCTATCACGTCCGCCGGGGCACGTGGTAGAGTGCAAAACGCGTCCCCAGTGCCCCGGCATCAGGCGCCCCGGAGGAACACCGTCAGGTTTTAGTGGGTATACTCGGCTTCGCACTATCAGCCGAAGAGACCCACATATCCCCCCGCCTCCCCCAGGCGGGACGGAATGCATAAAGCATTTCCTGACGCAAAAAAAAAAAAAAAAAAAGGTGTGCTATCACGTACCTACTTCGTAAAAATTTAAATTTTAGCATGACGTGATAAGACGTTCTTCGATATTCTGTGTTCACTAATTAACGTTCAGAAACGTTGCTTACTCGAAAGCATTTTAATGATGAAACTCTACAGAATAGAATAATATTCGTGTTATGATCTGAACATCCTAAGGAGTTGAAATCAAATATTTGCATGCTGATTTTACTCGCATTTTTGCAAATAAATACTATTATTATTATTATTATTACCCTCTATACACAGTTTACACTGGGACTGTTAAAGCTGCACACGGTGTCATTTCAAGTGTTACAGCTACTTCTTCAAATTTCAAGTGGTGTCTGGTTAAGCTGACTCAAAAATCGTCTAGTCTAGGAACATGTATCTATTACTATTGACTTCTGCAGATTAATGTAAGTGGTGTAACTGAGATTTAGCTTTTCATTATTATTATTGTTATTAATATTATCAACAGAAAAAATCGTAAAATACTCACTTTTATGCGATGCGAAAGTCTGTGAACATTTGCGAAATGAATATATGTGTGTATATAATATACGCAGAATTACGAGATTTTACAAAAAGGCCCCACGTGTACATGGTCCGTTTGTACGCTTTCGTATTCAGCTAACCGAATTTTGGTGAGTTAAGTAAATTTGCGTTTAAACAAATAATTCTCGTGGACGGCGCATTGTTTTGGTATAAAAATGAGATTTAGACATTTATTTGAGCCGCATATTAGGGCAGTGTAGGAATAACTCAGCCAAAATGGCCATCCGCGGTGCGGTGATGCTGTCGACTTTATTGTACGGTAGGCAGGCCTGGGTATGCTCGATATCAGGCGAAAGTAGATAAATACGTTAGAAATGCGATCTCCTACAAATATATGCGGTGTCAAAGTCATAGTCAAATCAATTTATTCAAGTAAATCCAATTACAAGGTATTTTTGAACATCAAAAATCTACTTTAGTTCGGTTCAAAGGGAAAACTTGGACACAAAAGAACAGACAAGAAACTCAGTCAGGTTAAGTCAGTTCAGTCAGGTATCATATGTTTAACATAATTTATAAAAAGGTTTATTCAAATATAATATTCAGAGAGCCAGTAAATGCATGTGCAGGGAAGATCATTTCCAGACTATCGATTTATCTTCAATGAAATCGTTTAGTTTATAGTGTGATTGTCTAATAAATGTACGTTTTATAACTGATCTAAATCTATTTTTTGTTAACTGAGTGACTTCTTGAGGAACTTTATTATAAGTAATAACGAGTGCAGTTACCCAGAAATGAAACATTCGACTTATGTGATTTAAATTTCGAAATAACCAATTTATCACGAACTTGGGTTTCTATACCACAAATATCGTCTGTCTTTATAAACTCCTGTGTCCTCCCTGTGGAGAAAATATGTAATGAAGAGATATGCAATATGACAGGGTTGCACGACAGTGTTATTGTAAAAATGAAGAAAGGAATGCTCAGAAGTTTCGAGCACGTAGAAAGAATGAGTGATGGAAGACTGACGAAGAAAATCTATAGAGCGAAAGTGAGTGGTAGCATAACTGAAGGAAGGCCAAAGCTGTCCTACGAAGATAAAATAGCTAGCCTTAGCTGACACAAACGTCAAAAGCACTCGCATACATCGGCGCGGTGACTGAGGAGAATGTTGAAGTGATGAGAGAACTGTGATGCTTATGGCAGTGTGCTCTTTGTATACCAATTAGTAATACAGAGTGAGGTCATGTATGTATGACTTTTTCAGTTACTGTTCTTGACTTTATATCCACCATGACGAAAAAGTGTGGTAGAGCCATGCTGCATTGCAGCACGATGGGACTGACTTGCCCGGTGAAATACCACCCTCTCACAAAACATCGGCATGAAATAACAGCATCCGTTGCTGTTGAGTTTCGTTCGGTGAGTGAGAGTTCTTGTGACCCATCACCCCTTCCCTCTTCCCCATTTCTCCCTCCTTTCCATAAAGGCCGGTAACGCATCTGTGGTTCCCCGGACCTTGCGGGTGTTTATGGGCGGCGGTGATAGCATAAAAAAAATCTGGATTATTGTATTATTTTTACTTTAGAAGCTCTGAGATCAAAATGTCATGAAAATAATTATTTATAAAGTACCTACGTCGGCCGATATCTGTTTGTTTATCACAATTCAATTTTTTCATGACATCAATCCTTTATCACAAGCAGTATAACTGCATTCAGTTTAAAAATAAATAAGTATTGATTCTTTTTTGTATTACATATATAACGTTACGTCGTTTATATTTGGAATTATAAATGGCTTATAGATGAGAAGGTGGAAAAGGGAATTGCATTTACAAATCACTTTTAAATTTATAAAAATAACGACAAGAATGGTCAATTCGTATATTCGTGTAAAGTAAATGCTTTTCTTCTTTACACATGTGCCAGATATTACTCTGACACAGCAAATCGTAACCTTGTGCGCGATCTACAAATGAAATATCCGCATCGCTGCAAAGGAAATTGTCACGTATATATCCGATATAAATAGCTGTAAGAATTAATATGAGACATGAGATGTAAACGACAGCTCTGTGGCGTTACCACGCTGCACAGCGGTATGGCATCAACACGCCGAATCAGTACAAATATACCATCTACCACATAGTCCACAATATTATTTACCAACATGAAGCCCGAGAAGAAGTATTGTAACACACACACTTCACAATTAGCTCACAGTTCATAAATCACACAAAATTTACAGTTCTCATTTAGTGAATCTGTCAGTAATTATTTATTTGTTGGCAACATTTGAAAATCTTTTAGCGACAATCTCTACTCTGTGCGACTGTTTGACCCATTTTAAATAAAATATAAAAATTGTTGTTTACGTTGTCACTGTCAATGTCAAACACGTAATAGCTATACTGTCAATGTCAAACACATGTCAAACAAAATAACAAAATGTCTATGTGGTCAAACTGATCACAGAGACAACATAGGGTGACATAATAATGGTCAAACTGACCATAAACTATTGTAGTTGACATTGACAATATAACTATTATATATTTGGCATTGACAGTAAGAACATAAACAACGAATATTTCATTTAAATATTCGTAACGCATATTGTCAGTTTTTAAAAACTTCAGTATATCCAGTTACCTGGAAGACATCGCTCTAGTGATAAGGTCGCGGTAATTATTATACTGTCTTTATTTTTTTTTAATTCCTGTATGTACATATTTTGTAATATACTTTTATTGATGTAATAAAGAATATTGTAATGTATTTATATTTTTAATAAATGACTTCAATGTAATGCAAAACAGCTGTCTTTAAAATTGCCTTTTCTATTCTGCTTTAAACTAGGCTCTGAAATCACAATGTACTGGATTTGAACACGCAAACAGACTTCGCTAAAATCGATTACATTCACTTCCCAGAATAGAGTTACGTGATCTTTGTTTAATGTCAGGTCTGTCTGTGATCTATTTATGTAGAATGGCAATAGTTATATAGGGGTTGGGAAAGATTCCCTCTTAAACCTTTTAAGCTAAGAAACATGTACGTACATATCATCACACCGTATATCTAGCGGGGTATTCAGAAAGAGTGTACGCCAAACACCACGGTTATTACATATATACTTCTTTCGCCTATATAGGAAGTATATGAAAACGGGACACCTTCTTAAATATGCTATAATATACCGAGAATGCATCGTGATTACGCTTCAATAAAGTATTATTATGTAGTAATAACAAAGATGCAGGTCAAAACACAATTTAATTCATTTGTGCTATCTCTATAACACGATAAGTAGTAAGTAGGTTTAACGCGATAAGTACTTTATGTCCGTTTAAATTAATTTAATTTTTACCTAATTTCACAAATCCACAGAAATCTCCTTTATTTACCGTTAAGCGTTTAAGACTCTGGATGTTTGATCTTCATAAGTTAACGTTGGTTTTCCTTGGCTTCTGTTATCTATTCACTATCGCTCTATAGATCTAAGCCGAAAAAACTGAGCAGAAAGAAACGAAAAGATAAAGATTAAGATGTGACATCATATTCCATTTAGACTACATAGACGTAATAGCAGAGATCTAAGAATTCCTTTCTTCATTTGTACAATAACACTGTTATCGAACCTTGTCATACTGCGTATCTTTTCATTGCTTATCTTGTCCGCGAGGGTAACATTAATATATCTTATTAACCCATATACGTATTGTAGTTATCACTTTGAACTACATAATATAAGTAAATGTATATATTATATTACATCTATTTGCACTTGATTCAATAATTTCTCCCCTTGTTTAAAAATAAATGTGATATTAATGGTATGGGAACTGCCATAATAAATCGGTTATGTCGAAATTTAAATTATATAAGTTGAATGTTTGAATTTTGGGTAACTGCATTCATTTCTATAATAAGGTTCTTCAAGAAGTTACTCAATTAACAGAAAATAGGTTCAGATTTGTTATAAAATGTTTGTACATTAATTGGAAAGTCTACTGCTAGTATATCTACCATGTTTTAGCTGACGGAATTGTCAAAAGCATACCTAGGCGAAAGTGTGTAAGGAGAGCGATGAGATTTGAGATGAGATAAGATAAGATAATCGTTTATTTGGAGTCACAATTTGTAACAATATTGCCAGGGGTCCCCACACTAGGCTTCACCTGTTTTGCGAGGAACCAGTTAAAAATTACATAGCAGAATTTACAAAGTTACGTAGATACATTACAATAAAGAGAGTAATAGACACTTGATAATCGTTATACAAGTGAAACTTAAATATATGACAAAAAATATACATATATATATGTTAGGTTACTTTAGCTAGGATATTCTGACTCAGCGTAGTTTAAAGAGAGAAGCAATATAAAAATTAGTGTTTTTGTTTCATTTATAGTATGTAAGGACCGAAACACTTGGCACTCCGTCCTCCCGACTTACCCGATGACGGCGAAGCCATATTAAATTACGAAATTTCACACTTTCTAGTTATTAATTAACGACTGTGATAACAATTGACAACGATACCACCATAAACGGTTTTATTTAAAAGAAAATAACGGTTTGGAAAATATTGCATTTTAATAAATCTACTGTAAAATGACGTTGAAAAAATGACATCTGACTGAGTTTCTGATTGGTTCTTACTCGGACCAAGTACCACCAGGGACGGAGTATTTGTTCTAAGAGCTTGTCCTTACGGTGTCCTTTTTTGTGACTAGGGAAGCTCACAGTACAACCTCACACAGCTGAACACAACATATTTTAATTTTCGTGAATTCTAGTCGCCAAACACTTAAGATTTACGAGTATTTTGCAAATAATTAATTCTTGATCGACTCATAAGCTGACACGAATTACACTGACAATGCGATACTGTAGCTAATAGTTTTACTCATGGTTATGCTCAATAATATAGAAAGAGACAAAAAATTCGTTTGACACACGATGGTAAGAGCGACAACTTATATTGACTCTTGATCGACTCATAAGCTGACACGAATTACACTGACAATGCGATACTGTAGCTAATAGTTTTACTCATGGTTATGCTCAATAATATAGAAAGAGACAAAAAATTCGTTTGACACACGATGGTAAGAGCGACAACTTATATTGACACAAAATGACTTAATGAATGAATGAATGAATATTATGGCTTCGTCCATTGTTTCTTGATCCGAGGGTCTTATGATAAGAAAAGGAACCTGCACACTATCGGTGTAACGAACACAACGGACGAAGGCAAATTTGGCGAATAAATTTTCCTCGCAATTGGGTTTACCTACTTTAATAAATTGATTTGACTTTGATTTTGATCCTAAAACTACCGGATTTAAAATTTCATAGAATTCAAATATTTCATTTCATTTCAACATTTCATAGAATACACCACTTCACTTTAAGTTTACAGGAGAGGTACGACGAAAGTACAGTCTTAGATCTCTCGAAATTAATGTTACAAACTTGTGTTTGTAAAATTAAATTTGGAAAATTTTGAACCAACTTCAAAAAAAGAAGGAGGTTCCAATTCGTCTGTATGTTGTTTTTTTTTTTATTAGAGTTGATTAGTAAAGGATAGTTATTTTATACTTTTCAGTGTTTTTTTGAAGGCGGTTTAATTTTTTTTAATAATTTTTTTTTAATTACTTATTTATAACTTTATCATTTTGTCATTTGTCCTAATCATTTATCATTTTTCCGGGTCTCATTACCGTACATTAAAATTTTATTGTAAAAGTTTAGAGTTAAATAACCAAATATGGAATACTATGCCTAATTTGGAATACCGACAATTTTCGTAACCAAAGACTCCTAGACACAATAAACAGTAATATCTCTTTCAATGACTACACGCGCTTATAGGTAGGAGTTTTTTATTTTGTGGCTGTCAGTAAACTTCTTCAGGGGTGTAATAATTAAGTATTTTTTCTCTGGGCACATAATGATTGCGCTGGTGCAGAGCTCGTCACCTGAATTTGGGATTGTTGCAGATAATTTAAGATAAGGTTAGTTTTTGTTAGGTTTTGTAGTGTTCCATATTTGGGATACCTATTCCATTATTAGATACCTTTATATTGATATTGTTTTTAAGAAATTACAGCACGTATAAATAATAAATGTAATACAAGATTGTTACTATATAAAACGCAAATACATCATTGTTTACATTTAGGTACGCTGTAAGCTTATTATGTGAATAAATGAATTGAATTGAATTGAATTAGGGCTAAAAGTTTTTGATTTTAGATATTTGTTGTGATTATGCCCAAAAAACAAAACGGTTTTCTATATTTGGTTAAATATGTAATAATAGCAAATTAATTCATAATGAAGGATAAAATAGTACAAAGTTCAGACAGTCATGTAACGTATTCATGTATATAAACTCATAGTAACGAGATAGTAATTTGCATTGCAAACGATAGTACTTTGTTATGAATATCATGGCATAAATTTATTCAATTATGAAGCACAAGTCTTCTAAAAGTACACAATGTAAACTTCCTCGAAATGTTCAAATATGTCCAATCGCAGGTTCTCAAGCCATTTTGTTACCTTAATCATTTAGTATAAAAACGGCCAAGTGTGGTCGGACCACGTATAGTGAAGGAACCCGTAGTCAGTTGCACAATTTCCATTTAATCGGCAGTGAAAATACGTTTGTATTTTGTAGTAGTTCTAGGAGACACTAAATAAAAAGTTATAACTGCAGTTATCGAAAATATTTTATATCTCAAAAGCTGCACAACATATCTTATTCAAATCAATTTTTGTTGAAAGTGTTAATAAAGTTCTTGTACCTTAACTTATTTCAGAATTTTGCATTCCATGGTTAAAAAATTAGAAACGGTGTATGTTTCTACGAGATTACGAGAGACTACGCGACTATATCTCGCGCATATATCTTATCTCACTATTGACTATAATAAAAAGTGAGTTTGATACCTTTATATCATTTTTAATACACTTCAAAAGTGGAGGAGGTTCTCAATTCTTCTGTATATATTTATACATACATTTTGTTAATGCATGTATCACATAACTACACGCTGTATCCCTAACGGGGTAGTCAGAGAGAACGGAGCGCCATGCATCGCGGTCCTTACATTTTTAGCTTCCTGAAATCTCATCATTCTCTTCACACATTTTCGCCTAGATATGCGAGTGCTTTTGTCATTTCCGTCTGCAAGCACTCTGGTTATTTGATTTGCATAAGTCAGTCTTAGTCTTCCTTGGCTTCTTTTACCACTCGCTTTCGCTCTGTAGATTTTCTTCGTCAGTCTTTCATCACTCATTGTTTCTATGTGTCCGAACCATCTAAGCATTCCTTTCTTTATTTTTATAATACCACTTATTATGTCCGCAAGGGTGACACCGCACATATTTCTAAGAGAACGCATTTCTACTGCATTTATCATACTTTCACTCGATTTCGGGCATATCCAAGTCACTACCGTACAGTTAAGTTGCAACCAACACGTATTGTGTAAGGCCATTTTTGCTGAGTTCGGGCATAACTTCTTTGTTCATGAACCGATTTCAATGATTCTTTTTGCGTTGGGTTCAGTATGGCTCCAAGGTGGACCCATTTAAATTTAATTGATTTTCCCCCTTACTTTCGTCAGAAAATAAAAACTAGACCAGCACGTTAATTAAGAATTCCATCGTATACGTTCTTATATGTTTAAATCGTAGTTAATAATACAAACATTGGTATTTACGTATAGTAATTTATTGACCTCCGAACAACCGACTGTAATTTGTTTGTGAAAAGTTAAAAGCTTTTAGCGGATATTTTTAAAGGGCGATACAATGATTCGAACTTGTTCGAGTGAAGCAGAGGCGGGGTAACTCCCTTTCACATGGGCCACGCCTCTCACCTCGAGCAGAGAAAAAATAGTACGTTTCAGCTCTAACGCGCGACAAGAGTTAAGAGTCCGTCTATGCAGACTTTGGTATGTTTGGTGCCCTGAATCTCGATATCTGAGAAGACTGAGAGTTAGGTATTTGGACACGTAGAACTTCAACTCTTTATCTTGAAATCCTTAAACGTAGAAACATGATTAGATAAAAAAATCATCGTTTTTCATTAAAATCATTATTCATCATTAAAATATAAATAAGAAATAGACAGCAACATGCGTTTAGTACTCGATGTAATTCAAAAAAAGGAGGCGGTTCTCATTTCATCTGTACATATTTCTTTATGTATATTCGGCCATAACTTCTTTGGTCATGAACCGATTTCAACTATTCTTTTCCGTTGGGTCTAGTACAGCCCCAAGGCGATCTTATTTCAATTTCACTGATATTAGAGGTTGAACTTTGAGGATACATCAAATAATCCGAGCAGTTTATTTAATTCAATGATTCTTTTGTATGAGATATAGTATATGTACACTCAGCTACGCAAACCTACATTCTCTCATAAGCTCATATCAAAGAAAACCATATCAAAGAAGACGTTTCGATTTGCAACTTTAGATATTATACATAATTATGTCAATCAGAATAAAAAGGTTATGTACGCAGACACATATTTATCAATATTGAAATCTCGTCTACAACTTGGACCATTTTTAAGGATCGTTAACAGCGTGGGGTCATTTGTGAGCCCGCTAACGATTGGTATCAATATTAACACACCAATTTCTTGGCTTCCATATATTTCGGGTAATGTCATCACTGCCCCTTATTCCAATCTTTGATTCTTTGGAATAGTAATGACAGAGTTAGTGATAACAATCATATTTAAAATGGCATGTTATATCTTCTTCTATCTTCACGTTATATCTTCAATGGGGTAGACAGAAAGACGTTCCTTAAATCTTTCGCATTCTCAAGTGGCATCGTTCTTCTCTCACCTTTTTGCCGAGGTATGCGAGTGCTTTTGGTACTTTCGTCAGCTAACACTTTCGTCCCACGCGGGTATTCGTCGGAAGTAGAGTGTAAAATGCAGATAGCATCTCGTTTAGCTGTATATGTTCACAAATGTTATGTAAGTATATAATTACAATAAAAAAAAATCTTGTAGTTGTGTTGAAGAATGATAACTATGGAATCGAATAATTGTTCGAAAGTTATTAAATCAAATCATCATCAAATAAAAAAAAATCTATCAGCGGCAGTTAAGTTCGAACTGTCACGAGACGCGGTCACGGTAAACCTTATGGCAGAGGTCATTGTCAGTATGTCAACTTTGTTGATTTATTTCATAGAGAACTTTATTAATTTTATAGAAGAATCTAATATTTTAAATTATTCTCGGTTTTTTAAAAATATTATATTTTGAATGACTAATTGACATTTGATTGTGTGGCATTTATAATAATGATAAATATCAATTTTATCGATATTTTTCTAACGATTTTGAAGTGTCTTCAAATGTATCCCTTTATTAATTTGCTAACGCCACTATTTCGATATGAGTTTTTCAAAGATCAAACAATAATTAAATATAATCATAATTAGTTACTCTATTTGTTTGTATTTTGAGAATTTTTTATTTTTTAATTACGTCACGTAAAATATTAAAGAAATAATACGTAAAATATCTAGTTAATATTCTAGACACAACTTTGCATTAATGTCTATAATAATCCAAAGTCTTAGTAATTTATGCGCTATGAGCTACGACCTACAACGATAACACTTGCTTTGATTATGACAATAAGAAATAAATAGAAGTGACATAGTCCATAAAATTGGCAAATATTTACACGAGTAACAGAGCCAGTAACCACAACTTATCTTTATACACAAAATTCTTCTGTACGTGTGTATGTCACAGGACTTCTCCTAAACGGCTGGACCAAGTTTCATGAAATTTTGCGTGTTTGAGTGGATCCCTGGATGGTTTAAATTCACAACTAAACACGGTAGGTGGCGCTGGGAGTGGGTTGGAAGATTTTTTTATACTTTTAAGCAGCTATTAGCAGGCAAGTCAATACATTCGGGCAGGACAACGTCCGAGTCCTCTAGTATGGGCATAAAACTTATTGTTTCCACTGTATTTGGAACTATGCTATATATTTAGTACCACATGTGCCTCGCGATTTCACCTTCGTTAAATTTGGTATATATCCATTATATAATAGTTTAGATTGTCTACTCAAAATCCATTACTCGCCAATGTAAATTTCGTCAAAATCAGTTCAGCCGTTTACGAAATCTGCCCAGACAAACAAAAAGACAGACAGAGAGACAGACAAAAATTTACACAAAGCGCGTTTGGGTTTTGTTACTTGCAAAGAACCTTTAGAAAAGCTTTAGAAAAAGTCGTTATTTCAACTCACATACAGACACTTCAATGTTATTTATATGCATAGAATTGTCTATAACCATTAGGCAATTACAATTTAATATTTTTCGCAATTAATTTATTCTTTCCATGTATCGGCGACTTCCAAGTCAGCAGGTGCCGCGGCCAGCACTGCCGAGAACTTGAAGCGGCGTAAGCATGCGACTCTCTCTGAGAGTTTGATATTTACGCCCTTTGCAGTGGAAACTTTGGGTCTTGGGCCCCCGAAGCCCATCGACTGGTTTCTGATATTTGTAAGACTGGTCGAAGCTTCGGGAGACCGCCGGGCTGGCAGATTCTTCCGCCAACAAATCAGTTTGTCTATTCAAAGAGGCAATGCTGCCAGTCTGCTGGGTACCTTAAGCAATGATAGCTTTCTAAGCGGCAACTTTGAGGAAGTCTATTATTTAAGATAATGTGTAATGTGTTTAAATTTGTAAATATTAACGTATGTATGCACTTTTTTGTTATTAATAAGTATTTTAAATATATATTAACTTTAATTTATTCTTTTCAACTACATATTAACTATTACAAACATAAAAATTAATAGTTATAACCATTTTTTTTTAACTTTAATCATATACCACGGGCAAAAGTAATTGTTAGGATGACAGGATAAATTATAACAATACGTGGATACTTATAATAATAGTACGCACAAATAATTATTGGTAACATTTTATTGAAGAGAATTATAGTATAAAATTATATTATAATTTTAATATTTGTCTTCTATATATTTAAAAAAAATGAAATTTATTACGAGTCCAGTCCAATAGATTTGCTTATTTTTTTTTAAATAAAAGGTCAACATCAAGGCACAGTATATACACGCGGTTTGTATGTATGCGCGCTAATACGCACGCATCGTGGCAGGCATACAACGGCAATATTATGGGCACATATGGGTGATTGTAGCGCCAGTCAGAGTCGCATTCGACGCAAACGTGAGATCGCTTCCGTTTGTCTTTAATTCGTTCTTCACATCGTCGCAAATATAAAATAAATACCATGAACGAATGTATTATAATGTCCTTAGATGCCTAAATAATTTTAATCATTCTAATCCATAGTTATCATTCTTCGACATAACTACAAGAAATTAAATTTAACAAGCATTACAAACTTATCTGTGTGCATAGTTTTTTATCATTATATACTAAATTTATAATTAAACGAGATGCTCTCCGCATCTTATACTCAACGCAACAACCCTACGTATCTGGCCGAGAGTAGGCAAATACGTTACGAATGGGGCAGGAGTCTAACTTCTTTTCCAGATATTCTTTGGTCTAAATATGTGTGCACAAAGTCATCAAGCATTGGAAATCACCTAACATTCACTATTATCGAGTTATACCCAAATGCGATTTCCTCTTATACATTTCTCATGTTTCATAGCTTTTTTCTCTATATCTCCGGTTTTAATTGAGGTACGCGGTTCGTTTTGATCTAAGAACACTCTCTGGAAGGAACTTTTTCATTTGAGCTTTTGCCCTCATAAATTGGAGAGTTGAAAGCTAGGTGTGAACTTGACTCAATTTTTGTATTCGACTTACGTTAGGTTACTTTTACTCATCATAGAAGAGCGTTATTTTTTAATAATATTCTCAATACAATACTGCGGAGCAGCACGGGTTCTCGGGTCCAATTTTAAAGGCCTCTAAATGTGTCCCTATGGAAGTCAGTCAAGTATCAGTTTTTGAGTGTTCTATATCATAAAAGATATGTAAGTTAATTATCAATTTTTGGGATTTCGCCTAGAGGCGGCACCCAGTAAAGTCTATGCGTTTAAATTAACAATTTAAAGTTTCATCAACTTATTTCAAATCACGCAATGGTAAAGTTACGTACACACACAGCGGTAAATCAACAGAACAAAGATTTATCTACCAATGTGGATGGTTTGGATTACTTTCGACATATGTCCTACTAGGTCACATAGACCTAGTAGTACATATGTCGGGGAAACTGATAGTGTCCCCTACTATCAGTTCTCGACGTTGATACGATCGTGAAACAGCATGTTACTCGGACTGAGTACCACTATGGACGGAGCATTTTCTTTAAAGCGTGTCCTTAAAGCGTCCTTTTTTCGTTTACCGACTTTCTAGATTTTTACTAATGTGCTTGACTAGGGAAGATCACAGTACAAACTATACACAGCTGAACATGACATATTTTTATTTTTGTGAATACTAATACCCAAAACATTTAAGATTTTATAAATAATTATTTCATGACCGACTCATGAGCTGACACGAATTATACTGATAGTGCGAGGTTGCCATACTTACTATAACTAACAGTTTTTCTCAATGAGATAGAAAGAGACGAAAATTCATTTGTCACATGGTAGTAAGAGCAGCACCTTATTATAGCTCTGTCCATTACGTTTCTTGGTCAGAGATATGTCTTCTTATTTGAAGGGTACCTGCATATTATTTATTTTTATCTCAAGAGTTTATTACATTTTAAATTTTTCCTTTTTTAACATTATTGAAAGTGTCTAGACGTTTTAATAATTATAGTTACTATGGTTATCATCGCGCCTTTAGCTGGAAACAGTAATCAAACTGAAAATTCTGAGAATGACTGGATCGATTTCCACCAAACAGATAAGAACATTGATGTAGATTGTAACTTTCAAACAAAAATTTGTTAATCGGCGGGGTTATTGCCTAAAAATTTGTAGGCAGCGACAGCCACGCGATCACTGCGCGACCGGTGATTAATTGTAACAAAAAATTGATATCATGTATGAGGAATGCGTGTCTACTGTTCCATGACCGTAAAATGCTTTTTTCGCAGTAGATTTAGCGCCACTTTACAAAATATATTACATAAATTCTCGTTTTGACAGCAGATAGAGCGCGATATTTGGCTGTCGCATACTGTCTACAAGTTAGGTAATGATTAAAACAGTTGGCAGTAAGTATGGCTACCTCGCACTGTGAGTGTAATTCGTGTCAGCTTATGAAACGCTCATGAAATAAGTATCTGCAAAATATTCGTAAATACTAAATGTTTTCGCTACTAGTATTCAGAAAAATAAAAATATGTCATGTTCAGCTGTGTATCGTCGTACTATGACTTGTCACTGCCAGTCACGCGCATTAATAAAGATCTAAAAACTTGATCAAAAAAGGACACCGCAAGGACACGCTTTTAGAGTAAATGTTCCGCTCAATGTGGTACTTGGTTCGAGAGTAATTTACTCGCTATCTGCTTAAGAATATTAACGAGTGAGGCGTTCCGGTAACGAAAGGGAGTCGTATCCAGAGCGTATACATACGAAAAATCTGCATAATAAATTGCAATATTTTAGGACAGGTGGTGCCGGTCCATTACCGAGTCGATAGGTGAAAGTTGATCTTTAATGTATTTATATATCACCGTAAGATTGTGAACACAGTTACTTTATAATCTATCTCGCGCGATTGTACACTGCCGATAAATTGTGAACTGTACCATACTGACTACAGTATAACCTATTAATTTTCATTAGTTTGTAATCTATACATGTCAAACCATTAAATTGTGAACAAATCTGCACTTACCGACAGGATTCACAATCTGTCCGATTTCATTACCCGTAAAATTGTGAACCGTATCTGATTAGTCGGTTTTTGCGGTAGCTCGTTATAACTTAACAATTGTTTATCACTGAAATTTCACTTGTTCGATTAATCGTAGGTTTAATTTTACTGTTAAATATAACTCTGTAACAACTTTTAGCTATTTTCGACACGAAAAATATTATAAACCACAAAAACATCTGTTCGTTTATGTTCGGGGACAAACGAATGTCAGCCAAAAATGGCGGCGCGGGGCATATGACGTTAAACCATGCAGTGCGCATGGTTCGTTCCGTCGCATGCACATATGACGCCAATTTATAATTTGACGGTTTGACATGGATAGATTATACACTATCAAAAATTAATATGTTGTAAGCGGTATGGTACAGTTCACAATTTAACGACTAGATATTGTATAGACTCAGGCGTTACTTTGCGGAAATCCATTTCATGTGATAAATTCCTAAAATCTTTAGCTACTTTCCGCTCAAACTCCAAAACCCACCAATCGACACGTGTTTCGCTTCTCAACGAAGCATCCTCAGGATATACCAGAGATAGGATTCGGTCAGCTATGGTTAGCTTAACGGTAGGTTATGGTTAAACAGTGCTGGTGCACTGTTTACAATCTCGCGAGATAAGTTATAAATAACGGTGTTCACAATCATAGGTGACATGTACATAACTATTCGATCGATTTTAAATAGCTTACAACTTATAGTAGGGGCTAAGTCACCTACATTCTACGGCTCGACATTATCTTGAATTAAAATTTCCCCACTACCGCGGCCTTTATCATGGATATGCTAATTACTTAGATAACGGCACTATTTTTGGTGTTTCATAGTGATTTATGGTGATTACAATAGGGTTGTAAACAATACGTAATTGCATAAGGGTGATACTCTACTGGTTCGAGATGTGATTAAACATTATACAAGATTAAAAATACCGCTCTTAGTAATATTCATATATTATTTCCAATAAATATAGAAGTATTATGTTTATGAAATAGATGTTTATTCGGTGTATGTTTTTTATAAATAATATAGCGCGCGACTTGGATCTTTTCCTGTACAATACAAAGTGGTATTTTTAACTGGGGCAGTATGGGGAAATCCAATCCATAAGAGATATAGTGGAACTGTCCTAGGAACCATTCGGTCTTTTTTTGTGACAACAATTTTGGCATTATAAATTTTTTGGTCAAGCGTGAGATGTGCGTAAGAATTAGTATAATTGACTAGTTATTTTTTTGAAAGCCGATCGACTCAGTTTCATGCACATTTTATCAAAATATTTTATTAAATTTCACCATTTTTGCTGTCCAGATTTTTTTACTTCGATACAATGAAGTGATGCCTACATGAAACTGAGTCGATCCCCTTTCAAAAAAATAATTAGTCAATTTTACTAATTTTTATCGACATCTCACGCTTGACCAAAAAACCGATAATGCCAAAATTATTGTCGCAATAAAAGACCGAATGGTTTCTAAGACAGTTCTCTGTATCTCTTATGGATTCGGATTTCCTCATACTATCTATCTTAGTTAAAAAAAAACACTGTATACATTTGATATTACTACCCTTTTAAGGGTTAATTTTTAAGAATTAACCTAATTAAATAATGTTCTTTGATAAAAATGACACCCTTATGAGACGTCTCATGTGTGCATTCGTCTGCCACGTCCTCTGTCACCTCATTTACACACACTTATTCTTCTCAGTTAGCCAGATATTAAATCACGAGATCAAGAGATAATACTAAGTACTACAATAAAATCTTACATATAACAAGACTAAATTATTTAAAAAACAAAAAACTCGACCGCATTTCACAATTTTTATTAGTTATTATGTATTTGGAATTGGCTATCTATAATATTTATGCTACAGAGCGTGCCAAAGAAATGGCATACATACATACTGACATACATACATCCTCACATATATACATTCGAAAACCATAACCCTCTTTCGCAGTCGGGTATAACTGATATTAATAAAAACTGTTGTATAATGATAGATAACAGATCCCTTGCTAATACTATTGGACACCTTGATAAATAAAAATAGGAGTCTCAGTCAAAGTTTAGAGGAAGAATATAACGCAAGAATAAACGCACGCTCTGTCACGCTCTGTCACGTTCTTGGTCGTTCTTTCCAGTTTAAGATATACTCAAGTCATATAGACTTTTCCGTACACGTGTCGAGTGGAATTAGCTGAGTATGGCGGAATATATTTTCAGCTGATAGCGTATTTCCGTAAAATGACGCCAAAATCAGTAATAGAATATTGTTTAATGAAGGTAAATATTATAAGAAATACTGAGAGTGGGAGTTCATGTGGGCGTTACATTAACGACTCTGTAATCTACGATAAAAATATGTCTGAAATTACATATAATTATGTGGAAGTTGATAATATATATGTATGTATTATGTACACACATGAATAAATAATGGATCTTTGCTGTGTATCCCTATCGGGGTAGATAGATATCATCGGTAATAATAGCCCGTAAGTAAGTTAATCTTTTGGACTTGAAAAACCTTAGATAATATGAAAAATACTGTCAACTTAACAAAATACATCCCCATTTTACCTTCTCGAGACTAATTAGAACATTATACTATATAGATTTATATATTGATGTCATGATAAATACGATAATGCCTTCATAAATACGATACAAATACCTATACAATTAAATTTGACAGTTATTGAAGTCAGTGCCAAATCAATGTGCAGCAACAGAAAGTCTAATACCGAGTTTGGTAGACTTGGCACAGACTTCAATAACTTTGAAATTTAATTATGTAGATATTTGTATCGTATTAACAAGGACGTTTTTGTACTGGAGTTTTGATTAGTAAAGAATACTTAATACATATTTTGTACTTTTTTACGCGTGGGGGCGGCGCTGAGGCCCGGTGCGCTTGCACCGGAATACGTACACATAGTAATATAACGTTTCAGACAGTACAACAAAACTTAATAAATATTTTTTGAGGAACGCATTAAGTTTTGGAGAAAAGTCGTAGAACAAAAGTATATACATTCTGTCAAGAAAGTATCGGGAATGGATGATTTGTTTATGGTTCCAAATTCAATATTTTGTTTTTTTTTTTGTTGTTGTTAGATTGGCACAACTGTTTTGTTTTAAATTTGATAGAGTTTGTTTTAAATTTTGCATCGCCAATGGAATTTCGTGTTCGGAGTCACTGAAAATGTTACAGAAAGCTTACGGTGAATCGACTTTATCAAAAACACGTGCTTATGAGTGGTACAAAGCGTTCAAAAGCGGTCGAGATGTGATGGAAGATTTGTCTCGCTCTGGTAGGCCATCAACGTCTACAACTGAAGTTAACATCGCAAAATGAAGGAAATAGTGACTGAATTTGCTCATTCAAGTTTGAGAGAGATAGCCGCCGAACTTTCTGTGTCTCACGAGTCGATCCGTACCATTTTAAATAATCACTTGGGTATGAAACATGTTGCCGAACGGCTAGTCCCAAAAGACCTGAATTTTCTCCAAAAACTCAATCGCATAAGAGTCGCTGAGGACATGCTAGAACGAGTCAATTCAGATCCAACATTCATGATACGCATTGTTACCGGTGACGAGACGTGGGTTTACGAGTTTGACATGCAAACTAGTCAACAAGTTTCGGCGTGGCGCCTTCCAACTGAACCGAAACCGAAAAAACCACGCCAAAGTTGATCAAAAGTCAAAGTCATGTTGACTGTTTTCTTTAACTATCGCGGTGTTGTGCACTCGGAATTATTGCCGGAAGGTCAAACGGTAAATAAAGAATATTATTTGGGCGTTATGCGGCGTTTAAGAGAGCAAATTTGACGAATAAGGCCAGATTTGTGGAAAGAAAATTCTTGGATTTTGCACCACGATAATGCGCCTTCACACAAGGCCATCATTGTGAATGAATTTTTGACCAAAAACTCAACAAATACCATCCAGCAACCACCTCATTCACCAGATATGGCTCCAGCCGACTACTTTCTTTTTCCTAAATTCAAATTACCACTTCGTGGCACCCGTTTTCATTCGGTAGAAGACATAAAGGAGAATTCGCGGCGAGCACTGAACTCAATTCCGGAAAAAGCGTTTAAAAAATGTTTTGATGATTGGATTATTCGTTGGCGTAAGTGTATCGTTTCTGAAGGAGCATACTTTGAAGGTGATAAAATAAATTTGGATGAATAACTAACATTTCGTGTATTATTGATCTTTTCCCGGTACTTTCTTGACAGAGTAGTATAATGACAGGAATTTTGCACTAAGAGGTTATTAGTATTTTTCAATTAACCCTGTATATGGTATACTAGTAAGTTTATGTCCTACTAATTTCCGAGTTATTTCCAGGAGTTATAAAGAGACAAATGAAACGTTGGTGATCAAAGTTTACTCGAGGTCACATAATTTATCTTCAACTACCACTTCAGAGAACGGTATCTAGTATCAAAGAATCTCGAGAAGCACACGCACTGCGTGCGTGCTGAACTTATCACTGACTTGATTATTAACTTTAACTATACCTAAATAATGACAGCTCGCGGATATGTACAACTAAAGAAATAGGTATTCACTACTTCTGTGTGAGAGCATATGACGGTGGTTCAAATTAAACTAGGTTACTTCGACTACCTCTATTCGACTGCCCTGTATACTGCCATATAAACTTTTTCACACAGAAAAATGTCAGACTCTCATACAATCTAATTAATACGTATAGGCAACTATTTCATACTAACTTTTGTCATTGTAACGTCCACGAAATGTCACAGATGGCTAAGTTGTGATTAAAATACTTGTAAAGCTAACAATAACCTCAATTATTGTATCGAACCACCTTTACCTTCAAGCTCACCTTTTAGAACTAAACTTCTGAACTATACACTTATACACATGTATTTCACAAGCTAACTTCGTTCAACACGTAAACGGTGTCTAACACGCGAGTTGAACTGTTTGTTAACTCGCGCACAAAGAACATCAATACATACATATGTACACAATCGATTTCGACTAATATTCCTACTTGTGTTTTATTAACTGCAACAAGCACAAGAGAGGTCTTGAAAAATCTTTGACAAAATTTAAATACGACGGCTATTTAAATAGGTAATGCTGCCAATTTGCTGGGCACCCTAAGCAATGACAGCTTTCTAAGCGATAATTCCGAGGAAGTCTTATATTTAAGATAATACTTCAAAGTCAAAGTCAAATCAGTTTATTGAAGCAAACCCATTGCAAGGTATATTTGAAAGTCCAACCTATTTTAGTTCGGTTCGAAAAGAAAACCTGGACACTGAGAAGAACCGACAAGAAACTCGGTCAGATATCATTTTTTTAATATAATTCTACAATATTTACTTAAAATACAATATTCATTAAGCCAGTTAATGCGTGTGCAGAGAGGATTATTTTCGGACTATTGTTCTTTCTTCAATGAAATCGCTATTTTTGTAGTTAGCTTTTCCAATCAGTGTACGTTTAATAACAAGTTTAAATATCTTTTCCGTTAATTGAATAATTTCTTGAGGAGTTTTATTATAAATAGGAACACAGTTGTCAAAAATAAGCCACTTGACTTTTGTAATTTAAATTTATAAATAACCAGCTGATCACGACCACGAGCTACGATCTTTCAGCGACTCTCGTGCATTCATAATGTAAATGGCGCTTATTGGGCTCTTTTGTAAAATAAAGATAAATATACGCTGCTGATCCCCACAGTAGCAGGCCATAAGACATAAAGCTATGGAAATATTCGAAGTACACCAGCGTAGTCGTAGCCACATCTGTCAACTGTCTAATAGCATATATTGCCGAACTGAGCTTATTAGCCAAAGTTCCGAAATGGTTCACCCACTGTCACTTATTGTCTGCTGTTAAACTAAGAAAAGTAGCTGATTTCTCTAAGTCCAATTCTTTCCCACCCAGTTCTACTCTAGTATGGATTCTACGTACATAGGATAGGGAAAACTTGACACGATTGGTTTTTTGAGCATTCAGTAATCAATCAATCAACAAATCAATCTCGAGTCATCCGACAAGGTCCTAATATCTTTTATATTTACTTTAATGATGTGTAATCAGCGAATAATGTTATTTCACATGGGTCTTTAAGCATAAATGGAAGATCATTAATGTAAACCAAAAACAGAAACGGTCCCAAAATAGATCCTTGGGGAACGCCCATCTTTAATTTAGAACCGACAAATGTAACCCCATTTACATTCACCTTTTATTCTCGGTCAGCCAGATACGAAATCACGAGATCGAGAGATAATACTAAATGAAATCTTAAACATAAAAATGTAACTGATATTAATAAAAACTTATATAATAATGAGAGGTAAGTATTTTTAACTTACAATTTATACTACAGATATTTATTATTTGAAGTTAGGTAAAAATAGGAGTGTCGTACATTTCATACAGACAAATAAAAACTGTGTACCCTGATCAGTTATCAGTCATGCCACCTCTTCATCACCACAATGCGTTGTGGTCGTATGGCATGATAGCCACGACTCAAATTTCGTTATTTGGTCTTTACGTGATTGCTACAATGCGTCATGGGCGTTTTTGTATGAGCCATAACACGAATTTCGCGATGTAGATGTTTTACAGTGATCACAACGCGTTGCGAGCTGTTTTTTTGTTCAATGAGTGTTTTCGGTATTTGAGCTTAACACAATGTATCAGTGCATGGAACCTTGAAGAGAAGCGACCGGCTACAGTAAGCGATAGCTGAATCTTGTGTGATATGTTTTTAAACATAGCACGATATGTGATAAATTCCCAAAATCTTTAGTTATTTTTCGCTCAAACTCCAAAAACCACCAATCGACACGTGTTTCACCCCTCAACGGAGCATCCTCAGGATATACCAGAGATAGGACTCGGTCAGCTAACCAGCACCGACTTAGCTGTTAGCTGACCGAGTCCTATCTCTGGTATATCCTGAGGATGCTCCGTTGAGGGTTGAAACACGTGTCGATTGGTGGTTTTTGGAGTTTGAGCGGAAAATAGCTAAAGATTTTGGGAATGTATCACATGAAATAGATTTCCGCAAAGTAAACATAGACATAGACATATATTTATTTGCAACTTTTATAAAGCATTCAATTGTAAAATTTAAATGGAAAACTATAATTAAATAATGTTAGTAAAATCACCTACTATTAAGTTGCAAAAAGGTCATAGCTCAGCATTAAGCAGGTTCATAAAACCTGCGCTGGTCTTCCGCTAGGCCTTTTGGACAACAACATTGGCAGTACATATAATATATTATAATGGATTGCAGACGTGAACAAATATATAATAATGAAAGTGAAAAAGAATTGGATGAAACTGATTATTAAATTACAATAATGTTACTTATCATTTGGTTAAGAAATCATAGCACATCAGATTACATTACAAACTATAAGTTAAATCAAAACATAAATTGGAATAATTTGTTAATTTAAATCAATTCGTAAATAAAATAAAAATAAAAGTAACACCTGAGTCTATACAATAACAGCACGATATAATGTCGCGAATCGCTACTGCTGCCACTATTGATTAGTGAACTAAAAACTACTGCTAGCGACTCTATTTATGCTACGAAAAGTAATTTTACCGCGTGGTACCGTAATTGGTAATTAAAACAAATCGTCGCGCGACTGCGGCGCAGCTATCGCTCTTAACGTGATAACCTAGCCGATCGCTACCATGAAATTACTCAATATTCCTGTCGCCAAACAGCAGTGATTGCATCTCTAGCTCTTACCAAGAAACACAGTGGATTTATAATAAATTCCCGCTCTTACCACCGTGAGCCCAAATGTCATATTAAATTTTCGTTTCTCTTACTATCTCATTGACCGTAACCACGAGTAAAACAGTTATAATAATAATAATAATATTCTCAGACATTTCACACAGCGCCATCTAGTCCCAAAGTAAGCAGCAGAGCACTTGTGTTATGGGTACTAGACAACTGATATACTACTTATATACTTTTTTTTCGTAAATAAATACATATAATACATAGACACCCAGACTCGGGGCGGGAACCGAACCCGCAACCTCCGTTTACTTTCCGACGCGCTTAACCGTTGCGCCACGGAGGTCGTCAAGTTGCATACTTATTACAGAAAGTATGGCAACATCGCACTGTCAGTGTAATTCATGTCAGCTTATGAGTCGGTCATGAAATAATTATTTGCAAAACACTTGTAAATCTTGTGTTTTGGCTAATAGTATTCACAAAAATAAAAATATGTTATGTTCGCCCAACTAACCCGTTGGCGCAGTAGAATAGCATCTGTTTTCCAAGCTAGGGTCTCGGGTTCGATCCCCGGTCAGGTCAATTTAGGAAATGAACTTTTCTAAATTGGCTTGGAGTCTGGGTGTTACTGGGAACTCACCAGAGTTCGTTGTGTGGTACCCATAGTGCAAGCTTACTGCTTAGTTTGGGGTGACACGATCTGTGTAATTGTCTGGAGTATTATTATTATTATATCGTCGTACTGTCATCTATGACCTTTCCTAGTCACGCATATTAGTAAAAATCTAGAAATTCAGTCAACAAAAAAAGGATACCGTGAGGACACGTTTTTAGAGCAAATACTCTGTCCTTTGAGATACTTGGTTCGAGGATTACATTGTTGTGTTTAGTGTGGAGGGTGAGACAGCTGGTGACGTTTCTGGCACAAAATACATAACATCTTAGTCTTCGGGGTTAATAACGCATTTGCAATCTTAAATGCTTAGTTAGCCTTGACATTGTAAATGTTCACTTACCATCAGCTGGCCTGTTTGCTCATTCGTCTTTCCAGTGCAGTCACAGTATAATAAAAACAGAAGGATCTTTTCATAGAAAGTCCACGTACGCGGTTTGTATGTGTATGCTCTAATACGTACTCGTGCCACGCACACAACGCCAATATTTTGGGTGAATATGGATGATTATAGTAGTCGTAATTGCGCGCGACACAAACACGCGACCGCTTCCATTTATCTTTAATTAATAACGTAAAATCCTGAGATGCCTAAATAATTTGAATTATTCGAATCCGAGAGAAGTCAAGTATCTTACGCATGAGGCGGAAGAACGTCTTCTTTTCTGCACATTCACTCGTGCATTAGTGTAATAAAATGCATTTATAAAAATATACACAAGAAACGGAAACGTTTAAAATGCTGTGAATTAACATCACTTTTGTATCTCTTACAGTTGGTAGAGTTTATTTCCGTATTATTACCGTTATTTGGGGTGAACGATGTTTTGTTTTTCGTTTCCTTGTACATTCGTATCGTTTATAAGTTAAAAACCGACCAATCTGTCCGTTTTAAATGATGTCCTCAGATCAGACACCTACTGTTTAAATTTAAGCAATCGAAATTTAGGACAATATGAAAGTTTATTTGACAAATTGAATTCTGACATTTCTTGCTTAGTTTTTGATACTCAACAGAAAGTAGCAAGTATTTCAAAACACCTCAAAAAAAATTAAAACATGCTGTTCATGTGTATGTAGATATGTGCATACACTATCTCGTGTCCTTATGCACAAGTCGATACGTGAGTATTTAGTCAGTATCACAAGAGCCAGCGGCGAGAGTGGAAGTAATGCGACATTGTACGTATACATTGTCGACCCAGTGCTTCTAGGTTAGGGCAGAGAAGATGGACCATGTAAATGCAATATTTTCCAACAAAATCTGAAAAAAAATCTCAAGAACACCGATTGAGAAAACGATCAGAATTATTATATTGGATAGAAGGATTCGACTTACTTTTTTTGCGATTGGTAACAACTAACCGAATGAAACACGGAACATGTAAGTGCGAGTTAGTGCTACTCGTTTTTCTCCGGTTTTTTCATTCATGTTAATTTTTATGCATAAAAATTTTTTTCGTTGCTTAGGGTGTCCAGCAAACTGCTTGAATAATTGAAAGAAGTTGCCTTTGAATAATCGAAAGTGTTGCAGACGGTCTTCTGAAGCGTCGACTTACAAATTGCAGAAACCAGTCGCTGAGAATCAAAGCCCCATGATCTCAGAGTTTTGATTGCATTGCGTAAATATGAAAGTCTCAAAAAGGGTTGTGCACTTACGCCGCTTCGAGTTCTCAGGTAGGTATTACCTACTACCTACTAGTCCGAAATAAACCTGTGTTGTGGAGAACCGACAAGAAATTAATAAAATAATTTCAACATCATTTTACAGTATAGTGATTAAATAATATTTAGAAAACTATTGAATGGATTTCTATTGGGTCCTTACATATGAAATTGACGTTTTGTTCGGAAGGAATATAAAGTCAATTTTTTTTTTGTAAAATATATTTAATTAATCAAAGTATGCACCGTTGTTATCTATGCCCTTTGGCCATCTCATAGGTAGTTCATTGATCCTTTTACTAAAAAACCATGGGGACGAGAATCAATAAACTCTTTGAAGGCGGTTTGGACTGCCACATCGGAGTTGAATTTTTTTCCTTGTAAGAAGTTGTCCAAATTCCGGAAAAAATGGTAATCTGTTGGAGCAAGGTCCGGGGAGTACGGTGGATGTCGCAGACATTCCAATTGTAGCTCATCTAACTTAGTGGTTGTTTGTTGTGCAGTGTGTGGTCTTGCGTTGTCGTGAAGCAGCAGTGGCCTAGAACGATTGACCAATCTCGGTTGTTTAGCAGCTAGTTCTTCCTTCATGGTTTGCAGTTGCTGACAATAGATATCTGCCGTAATCGTTAGGCCAGATTTTAGAAAACTGTAGTGAACGACACCGGCGCTAGTCCACCAAACACTCACAAGTAACTTTTTCTGAGTCAATTTTCGTTTAGGGCAGGATTTGGCTGGGTCTCCAAGGTTCAGCCATTGCGACGAGCGCTTCCGATTATCGTACAGTATCCACGTTTCATCACAAGTAATGATTCGATTTAAAATCCCTTCATTATTGTGTCGGTTGAGCAAAGTAACACAGCAGTCGACGCGTGTTTGCAAGTTCGATTCACTCAGTTCATGGGGTACCCATCGTTCAAGTTTTTTTACTTTACCGATTTGCTTCAAGTGGATTAATACAGTTTTATCACTTACCCCGAAGCCTGCAGCTAACTCTGAAGTGATTTGTGATGGATCCGCTTCCACAATAGCCTTTAATTCTTCATTTTCCACTTTGGTCTCCGGCCGTCCACGGGGTTGGTTCTGAAGGTCGAAATTTCCAGAACGAAAACGTTGAAACCAAAAACGTACCGTGCTTTCTTTTGCGACACTAGCGCCGTACACATCAATAATCCTTCGAGCTGTTTCTGCAGCACTGGTGCCACGGTAGAACTCGTACTCGTAAATATACCGATATTTCATGTTTTCCATTGTGCGGTAATAAGCGACGCCAAAGAAAAAAATAATTAGAAAAATAACAAATGAATGACTGTTTTCAAAACTCAAATGTACCAGCTAAATGAATTTATAAATTTGAATTAGGAATTCTTAACCAAAGAGGAGATATTTCAGATCAAAGTGGTCAGTACGACAAAACGCTAATTTCATATGTAAGGACCCAATATATGCAGAGAATGTTCGCAGTCTATAATTGTTTTCAATGTATTTTTTTTATAATATAATATATTGTCTGACTAATGAAAGTAAACACTAAAGCTTGATTTTTTTGTAAGCTTTTTACATGACAATGCTAATACAAGCTTATTAAAATAATTTATAAAAGAAATGCTTTCAAACATAAAATGAATTGTTCGAACTGACTCACTTCAAAGACAGAATGTAAGTAAAAAATATATAATATACTGTTGTGACTCTCTTTGGAGTTTGTTAATGAATATGAAAATGTAAAATGAAGCAACAATACATAGCGTTAAGTATGGATCAAATGGAACAGGTCAACAACGGAGATCAAGTTCAAGAACTAATACACTCGAAGAAAGCTGTACTTAACTATAACGATTTAAAAGTCAAGTTCTAATAACATATGTGAAAGGAACGCCAATATTACTTTAAAATGACTTATTCTTTGCTTCGAACATCACACGATATAACATCCGATTATAACACTTTAATTTTAAGAGTAATTCATTATTACAGAATAATCACATTCACCTTGGAAATCTTACACTTCGTTAACACTTTGTCTTTCAGTACTTTGTTACACTTAACATTAACACAACACTTTGCGTTAAGCTCTTATCGAGAGGACTTATAGAATGTCTCGTCGTTTGAGCTCTTCTATAACGTTAACTCTGCAATTCCCACCACCGTGGGAATTGGCCAACGGCGATAAACCGGTGTTGCCATGTTTGTAGCGGTATTTTAGTAGGTTAATTGGGTAGTGTTGCCATTTAAGACTTGCGAAATAGGAAAGTAGTAGTTATTTGAGGTGTGACGCTAACATATGGCAATAAACGTTAAAATTAGTAGTTTGTAAGTATTAAAACGTTAATACTTACAAACTTAAAACTAAGCATTATTTTAAATAATGGACTTATGGCTTAGAGTGCCCAACGGACTGACAGCATTACCTCTTTAAATAACTAAACTAATTCGTTGGCAAAATATGATGTCATATTCTATTTTTAAATTTGTCTATTACAGGATTATGTAGTGCTCAAACCTCGGACCAAGTATGACAATGGAGCGGTGCTTTGCTCAAAAAGTGTGTCCTTAAAGGTCTTTTTTTGTTCACTGACTTTCTAGATTTCTACTAATGTGCGTGACTAGTGAAGGTCATAGACTAGTGACTAAAATAATAGTAGCCATAAAAAAAATTAAACCGCCTTCAAAAAACACTGAAAAGTATAAAATAACTATCCTTTACTAATCAAAACTCAAGTACAATTAAAATAACTTTATAAATACGATACACATACCTATATAATTAAATTTGACGTATTTGTCTGGCCGGGAGCAAAAAGTGAGTGTCAATGGGGTTTTTTTCTGTTGGTTCGAGGTTAAGAATGGGCGTTCCCCAAGGATCAATTTTGGGACCTTTTCCGTTTCTAGTCTACATTAATGATTTCCCATTTATGCTCAGGAACTTATGCGAAATAGTATTATTTGCTGATGACACTTCATTGCTATTTAAACTGGACAGAAAGAACTTAGATATTACCTGGGTGAACGGGATCCTGGCGGACGTCTCGGGGTGGTTTGCTGTTAATAATTTATTACTGAATGCACAAAAAACCAAATGTATTAAATTTTCCCTTTCTAATGTACCCAGAATACATGATAAAATAGAATTGGGTGGGAAACAGTTAGAATTAGTTAGGTCTGCCAGTTTTCTTGGTTTAACAGTAGATAGTAAATTGCAATGGGCGGATCATATCGGGGCATTGGCTAGTAAGCTCGGTTCCGCGATATATGCCATTAGACGCATTAGGCAATTGACGCATGAGGATACGGCTAGGCTGGTGTACTTCGCATATTTTCATAGCCTAATGTCCTATGGCCTTTTGCTGTGGGGACCAGCGGCGCATATCAACTCGATTTTTATTTTACAAAAAAGAGCGATACGTGCTATTTACAGTATGAAGGCACGAGAATCACTAAGAGATCGTTTTAAAGACATTGATGTACTGACCTTGCCGTCCTTATACATCTTTGAAATTATTATGTATACGAGGAAAAATATAGATCGATTTACAAAAAAAGGCGATATTGGTGGTATGGAAACCCGAGGTCGTGATAAATTGGTTGTTCCAAAGTTTAAATTACATAAGTCAAATGTTTCATTTTTGGGTAACTGCGTTCGTTTTTATAATAAAGTTCCTCAAGAAGTCACTCAATTAACAGAAAATATATTTAGATTAGTTATAAAACGTACATTGATTAGACAATCATACTATAAAATAAACGATCTCGTTGAAGATAAAACAATAGTCTGGAAATGATTTTCTCTGCACATGCATTTACTGGCTCTCTGAATATTGTATTTTAACAAACCTTTTGTAAAAGGATGTTGAAAAAATTATACCTGACTGAGTTTCTTGTCGGTTCTTCTCAGTGTCCAGGTTTTTTTTTCGAACCGAACTAAAGTAGATTTGACGTTCAAAAATACCTTGTGATTGGGTTTACTTCAATAAATTGATTTGACTTTGACTTTGACAGTTACTTAAGTCGGTGCCAATCCCACCAAACTAAAGACTTTCTGTTGTTGCACATTGATTTGGCACCGACTTCAATAACTGTCAAATTTAATTATATAGGTATGTGTTTCGTATTTATAAAGTTATTTTAATTGTAATTGAGTTTTGATTAGTAAAGGATAGTTATTTTATACTTTCAGTGTTTTTTTTGAAGGCGGTTTAATTTTTTTTAATAAAAAATTTTTGTTTCTCCTTTTTGAGTGATCTTGACCTAAATAAATATCTAGGGCAGGTCTGCAATTAACTTCATTCTAATTCCGGAGCGCAACGATATACAAGAGAATCGTCAATATAAATAAAGGTTATAACCAGGTCGTGTTATCTAGTGTATCTTCGAAGTTCAAGCTCCAATATCGGTGAAATTTAAATGGGACTACCTCTGAAGTATTACCTACCATCCGAAAAAAGAATTTTCGAAATCGGTTTATAAATATAATCGGTTTATAAATAAATAGAAACAGTTAAGATTTGCGAGTATTTAGCAAATATTTCATTACCAACTCATTTTTCTCGTAACAACGTTTCATGAGATAGAAAGAGATAGAAACATTCGTTTGACACACGGTGGTAAGAGGCTAACTTATTATGGCTCCGCCCATTATCTTTCATGATCCGAGAGTCAAACAAATAAAATCATAAGAAAATAGTAACAATATCAGCTTAAGCTTTTTTTAAGTGAGTTTTCCTTTCCTCATCAGTATTATTAAGCTGCTAGCGAACACATCCTCATTGATTGCATTGATCGCACAAGAAATTGATTGCAGGTTTTAAACCGTCGAAAATAGAACCAACGTTCACAAAGCTACTATTTTTGAAAATAATGACTTGTATGCCTCTATTTAATTTGATTTATACTTTTAAGGAACCCATATCTTTCATTCAAGAGGAAGGTATATACGTATAGTTTAATATGGCTTTGTCTTATTTTTTGATATATGATGATAATCGTTCAAGATGTCGGAAAAAATCAAGCCGACCGAGAGCTTTCATCGAAAATGCTGTCTTATTCCAAAACAATGTATGATGGAATTGTTGCTCTTTATTAGGACTACAAAAATGTCTGCGATGGCTTATGTCTTTATTATACAGATAGCCTTCTACAACCATTTTAATGTTTAAAAAAATTGATACATTTTATGTGGAGTTTGGAAAGCTATTTAGACGGATACAACAGACAATAGACAAACTTTACTCGACATGCACTGACAATATACACATGACTTACAATAGGATCAACATACAATATTCGGGACAAAACAAGTTTTATACAAACACAGAATTAAAGGTGTAATACCAAACAGGACTGCCAACGATACAAGGAATTAGTATTTACATGGCACCCGTGCAAAGCCGGGGCTAATTTTATATAAATTGATAACAAGGTTATGTTATTGTATATAGGGAAAATACATTTAATACCGGTGGCTTTGTTCTCGCGGTACCTAAATACGAAACTTTCAAAGGTTTTGCTGCTTAAATTCTAAATGGAATTAAGTCTTTTTACTAAGTACTCCATTAGTTGTTACATCACTTGTACTATAATATGGGATGCTTTTAATAACACTTCAAAATTGGTGAAAATACAGAGAAAATTGCTATGAATTGCTATTGAAAATATAATGTCATACGAGTACAATTAAATGTTACTCCTGCATTAAAAATATATTAGCTTTAAACAATTTTAAGACGATTTGAAATAATTATTGCCAGTAACAAAAAAATAAGCAATCATTTAAAATAATAGATTGTGCTATGAAAAATAACATTTTATATAAACTAAATAAATAAACCGATAATGCCGACATATCCGGCGCAGTGAATGGAATTGGTGCAATTGCGCGACGTTTCTTCCTAACTCCTGGAAATAACTCGGAAATACACCTTTAATATAAAATTGCTATATACACATATACCAACAGCAAGAGATGAAAAGTGATGAAAGGATATAGAAATGTTTCACGATTAAATTTCTCGACTTCGACTATCTCCTCAGAGTGAGGACCGCTATTGCAATACTGCTCCTGGAAATAACTCGGAAATACACCTACTATAATAGTTTATATGAGATTGATATATATAGATATACCAACAACAAAAGATGAAAAGAGATTATAGAGATGTTTTGAGATTAAATTTCTCCACTTCCTCGCTTTAGAGTGCAGACTCCTGTTTCAATACTGCTCCATGTATTAAGCGGATTCCGATCTGGCGTTTCGCAGTCCGCTGCCACGGCACGCTCGCTTCGCTCGCTTGGTTCGCGCGTAGTGGTAGGAAGACCTAACTTAACCAAAGAATTCGTCGTGTTTGTATAAAGTTACAAAAAAATTTGAAAGATTTTACCTAATGTGAAACAATCTATACCTTAGCCTGCCTTTATCCTCACGATTTCCTCCCAGCTCCCAAGCATTTATTATTATCATTACACCACATTAAAGTTTCAATAAATGAAGTTGTAACCAAAATTTTGTTGTGACAACTGTTAAATTTGAAGTTTACCATCTTTTTTTATAGCAAAGACCATTAATTTGAAAGTACTTTTGATATAAATATGCGATTTATATCAAAATTAGCAACGTTATAGAGAAAAGCATCATTTTTAACCCACGACGAACGGACGGAACGGAGGCGGTATAAGCGTTTAGGGTTAGGTTGTTTACCTGTGTACCTGTATAACTGTTACCGTTTTCCTCAAAAACTACTGGACCAATTTCGATGCTCTTTTTTTTATTTAGAAGGTATAATTTTAGAGGAGGTTCTTAAACATGTTTTACGGCCGTGGACCACCAGGAGGCGTGCAGTCGCCAGGACAGTCAACGCGTGAGGGCTTTTTATTAAAAAAAAATTTTTTGACATTTATAACATTATTGGGATGCAGATAGTAAACTAGTGGCGTGACTAGAGCTTCAGGATAGGGCAATTCCGACATATATGTTCTTCAATGGTTTTGTAAAAATAAAGGGAAGGCTAAAATATTATAGATTACTAATTAATCATGATTTTGGCACAACCGATGGACAAGAAGACAGGAAAGAGATCGCTCCCCGCTTTATCTTTCAACAAAACAATTTTTATAATATTTTGTTTTTAAAAATGTACAGGCGTAAATAGTTTATCAATTCTTAACATATTAATGTGTCTTAATTCGTTGTTTATCCAAATTACTAAAAGAAATCACTGTAATCATGTGTTTTTGTAAATTCATGTGTATTTATGGCGCCAGCATAGTTTTTTAATTGTCATAACCATAACAATTTTAAATCTTTTCGTCATTTGAATAAACTATACAGCACTAATAATGATAAGTATTACCACCTACCTACAACTTCCTTGATTGACGTGTAGTGAATTAATTGATTATTGTTTAAAATCAGTAATAAGTAACCAATTGAATAAATAGTAACTAGTTTTAATGAATAACGAGCCTCCAGCTGACGTCATCGGAGACGACGAGGGAAGCGTCCACAACAGAGTGGTTTCACCTCTGTTGCCTGGTCATGTACCTCCATCCGACATATACAAATATGATTTTAGGAATTCATCACATTTAAAGATTTTACATGTTAAATGCCGATTAAAACTTGTATACACTTTAAGGTCTCACAATCAAAAACTTATTGCATTTTGTATTACAAATTTACTCACTTCTGATGGAAATTAGTAAAAGTTTTTGTAGAAAAATAAAACCAACTTCAAAAAAGAACACTGAAAAGTATGAAATTTAACTATCCCTTACTAATCAATACTTAAGTACAAAAATAACTTTATAAATACGATACAAATACCCATATAATTAAATTTGACAGTTACTGAAGTCGTTGCCAAGCCTACTAAACTAATAGACTTTCTGTTGTTGCATATTGATTTGACACCGACTTCAATAACTGTCAAATTTAATTATATGGGTATTTGTATTGTATTTATAAAGTTATTTTTGTACTTAAGTTTTGATTAGTAAGGGGTACTTATTTCATACTTTTCAGTGTTCTTTTTTGAAGTCTGTTTAATTTTTTTTACAAAAAATTTTTTAATTCTCCGTTTTGAGTGACCTTGGCCTAAATAAATATCTAGGGCGGGTCTACAATTAGTTTATTGTCTACTTCTAGAGCGCAATGTGTTAACTTCCATTCTATCGAGGAGCACAAACCGTGGGCTTTCACAATAAAAGATGCGATCAGATCAAACATGGGATATTATAGCCCATTATGGCCATTATCAATATCATCAATATAATATCATATCAATCAGTTATAAAAGAACAGTGTAAAGGTTGCATCATAATTACACCCTAGCAGTATTCTTACAATCCGAAGACCACAGCCACCAGCCGTATTCTCGGTCCGCCACAAGACTGACTACTGACTGAATTTTTTTTTTTTTTTTTTTTTGTTTCTGAGAGGCGAAATGAAACCCCCGCGGGCTACCCAGCCGGACTCTACGCCGACTGGGGAGTGTCGGACTCGAACCGACTAAACAAAACCCCTCTTTGCTGTTAGCCCTAGTGGCTTTTACAGCGTCACAGGTCGCGTTGGGGCGAGCGCTGAAGGCGCCCTGCCAGATGGTCGACCGCCTGAGGGTTCCTCCAGCCGAGGGATGCCTCGTATGGAGGGCGGACCTCGGGCTCAAGGCGTCGCCAGGGGAGCTTTCCGCACCTGCGTGCATCTTAACGGGCTTCCTATTCGGGTGAGGGCCGGGCCTCTAGCGGACCCGGCCGGCGAGACGGCTGAGTGCCGGTTAGTGTGCCTAGTGTTCCGCGTGGCAGTTTACAATGTGGCTTAAGGCCCGCGTGTGTGCGTGTAGAGCTAAGTGATCGAGCTTCTAAACGTGAGACCCTACGGGTGTCGCGGGGGTCGTCCTCGCCTCCGCCGGTGGGGGCGGTGCGGTCGTAGTGTGTAGGTTGGCATGTTCGAGTTCGAACGTGTAATGTCGTCGTCGCTGTCGCCTAACACATGTCTAGGCCTACGATAGCGTTTTCGGACGCGGGGATCGGGGGTGTACGATGACGCCCTGACCACTAAGGGGTTCGGGTGTAAGGAGGAACGGTGAAAGAAGCGTTGGGACGCCTCTTTTATATATCGAGTTATAGAGGGCAATTCTAGGTCGTAGTGGAGATTTACGTTGCGCACGTAAGGAGGGGCACCGGTGGCCCTGCGCATGAACCTATTCTGAATAACTTGAAGGGAGTTAATGTGAGTGCGCGCAGCGTGAGCGAATACTACACTGGCGTACGTCATGATAGGCCTGACGCACGTCTTATATAAGGTAACTTTATGTCTGAGGGACATTTTGCTTTTAGCGCAAATGAGCATGTTGAGACGGCCGAGGACGAACGCGGCGCGGTCGCGGACCGTTTTGATGTGTTGGCCGAAGGTCATGGCACTGTCAAGGGTGACTCCTAAGTATTTGACTTTCCTAGTCCAAGGGATATCCTGGCCGAAAAGTGTGATTGTTCTGAGAGTGTTAGCGCGGCGGGTGCGGCTGGTCGTCGTTCCCCTCGAGAAATACACGGCGGCGCTTTTCTCGGGGTTGACTTCGATTCTCGAAAGACGGAACCACTCGCCTAGGCTCGTGACCGCGACTTGGAGGAGTTGGGAGACTCTGAGGCGACTCCGGTCTGATGTGAACAGAGCGGTATCGTCCGCGAATAGGGCGAGCTCTACACCGGGGGTTTTGGGGACGTCGTTCGTGTAGAGCGAGTAGAACGTGGGCGATAAAACGGAGCCCTGTGGGACGCCTGCCCTGATGGGGCGGGGAGAGGAGAGCACCCCTTCGACTCTATAGCGGAAGGAGCGGTCTGACAAAAAGTCCCGTACTATGCGTACGAGATCGTCAGGCACGCCGAGCCGGCGCAGCTTGTACACCAGCCCGGCGTGCCAGACTTTGTCGAACGCCTTCGCTACATCGAAGAAGAGGGTCCCCGTGCCTATAGTGCGACTCGGGCGGTTAAGGCCCTCCAGGATGTGTTCCGTGAGGCGGTGCACTTGTTGTATGCACGAGTGTTTGGCTCGAAAGCCAAATTGCTCGTCTATGAGGAGACCGGAGGTGTCTAAGTGGGCTTTGAGACGAGCCAGAAGGACCCGTTCGTAAATTTTCCCTAGCACGCTAAGGAGACTGATTGGGCGATAGCTATTGGGGCTACTGCGGGGTTTACCCGGTTTCGGGATTCCGATGACGATCGCTTCCTTCCAGGCGGCTGGAAAGACGCGGTTTGCCATGGCGGCATTGGTAATGGCTGCTAAGAGCGCGAGAAGGCGCATCGAGAAAATTTTTACTACTCGGTTGGAGATGCCGTCTCTACCGGGGGCTTTTCTAGGTTTGAGAGCCTTGACAATGTCCTGAACTTCGTCAACCGTCGCGGGTCTGAGTTGGCAGGGGACGGTCGCGGGCGGTAGGGAGCCTACTTCGCGATTGACCATGTCTAAATGATTCTGATCTACAGGTTGAGAGCTAGGTGAGCATTGGGCCTCCAGAGTGTCGGCCAAGAGTTCGGCTTTATCTACATCGTCGAAAGCTGTCTGTCCGTTCGGTTTCGTCAGGGGCGGCATTGTTTGGAACGTGTCCGATTTGAGAGATCGGGCCAACTTCCAGTAAGCCTGGTGCGTCGGCTCGATCTCTCGCATGAGATCGCTCCACCTGTTATCCCTAAGTTCGGAAATTCGGTATTTGACTTTGCGTTGGAGGGCGCGTAAGTTGCGTTTATTCGTTTCTGAGGGAAACGAGTCGTAAGCGCGGGTCGCGGCGTTCTTGGCTCTGATCAGCCGACGGATGTCTCCAGGGAGCTCCCAACGGCGGTCGTTCGCCGCCGGGACCTCACGGGAGCACGAGGAGACCGATTCGCGGATGTGGGCGGTGAGCGCGTCTATCGCCGCGGTCGCGTCCTCGGCGGAACGGATAACGTCCGGTATCGCGTTAAGCCGCGGCGAATTCTCAGAGTTTAGCGTTTCGTCTAAACTCTGCCAATCCGTCACGGTTTTTGTGAGCGTCCTAGTGTCTATCATAGGTCCTAGTTTTAGTAATACCGGCCTATGGTCAGAGTCTAACTCGTGTAACGCCTCTATTGAGTGCAGCGTTAGAGCTACGTTCTTTAGAAGCGCTATGTCGAGTACGTCCGGTCTGTGTGTTGTAACTCTGGGATAGTGGGTGGGCGTCATGGGGGCGATAACGTCAAAGTTAAGGACATCGGTTAGTTCGTCTAAAGCTCTGCCATTTCGCGAGGTGGTGTGCGAATTCCAGCGACGATGTTTAGCGTTGAGGTCGCCGGCGAGTATGACAGAGTCGTCTAAATTTAGGAGGGCCTCTAGATCGCTTCTAATTAGCGCTTTACCGGGAGGGAGATAAACTGACGCGAGTGTGACAGGCGCGTGCCCCGTGAGGGCCACCCGGCACACCGACGCCTCTATGTTGGTGAGGGCGGGCGTATCGATCGGAATGCAGTGCAGGGACCTTCTGTAGTAGATAACAGTGCCGCCTTTGGGGGCGGGCACCCTATCGTTTCGCACGATGTTAAGCCCGGAGAGGCCGGGGTCGCGATTTCTAGGTTTCAAAAAGGTTTCCTGCACTAGCATTATATCTATTTGGTGGTCTCGCGTAAACTCGTGAAGAAGATCGCGTTGCCTGCGGAGTCCGTCCGCGTTAAAAAATGAGATTGAGAGCCCGCGCGGTTTGATGCGCGCGGAGGGACTTGTCTCGTGGGTGCCCGGTTTTATAACCTACGAGGGGGCGCCGTGAAGCGGCTTAGGCTGTCCAGAAGGGACGCGTGTTCGGTAAGTATGATGAGCCGTCCCATCCCGTCGCTACAGTCGCGGATTTTACGCGCGACTAATTTAATTTCGTTAAGGTTGATTTCCTTAACGAGGTCGGCGAGCATTCGGATGTCGCCGAGGAGATCGGACGCCGGCGCTGAAGGAGCCGGCGCCGCTGGACGCGTTTGAGGCGCGGGCCCCTTACGCCGCGGTTGTTGTGCTGGCGTCGGCGCTATGGTCTCTCGGGCCGGTAGAGCGCGCGCGGGCGCGGATTTGGTCGACGCTGAGGGCGCGGGTTTGTTCGGCGCTGAGGGCGCAGGTTGAGTTGGCGCGAAGGGCGCGGGTTGTGGCGGCGCAGAGGGCGCCAGTTGTGACGGCGCTGAGGGCGCGGGTTTGGCTGGCGCAGAGGGCGCGGGCCGTGTGGGTGCGGAGGTCGCGGTAGGGGCGGCCTTAGGTTGGGCTGGGTGCGCAGGGGGGCCGCGGCGTTGGCCCTGATGTGCTCCGCCGGCTCGGCGCGACTTACCCCCGCGGCGGCGACGGCGCGGAGCTCTCGGGCATCCGCGATAGTTCGCGGGATGTCCGAGCTCTCCGCACAGTACGCAACCGGGAGGGTCAGACGTCTCCGGCGTGCGGGAGCACTCGGGGGTGCCGTGGTCTCCGTGGCACTTGACGCACCTAGGCCGTGCGAAGCAGTTGCAGGCCGAGTGCCCGTACAATTGGCAGCGGTGGCATTGACCCACCGTGCCGCGCTTGTGCGGGGCCTCTACGGAGAGGCCGGAAATCCTACACACGGATTTTATGTGGAAAACGGCCTTTCCCTCGGGGGAGAGGTCGAGTACGACCAACACGAGGTCGAAGGCCTCCTTCGAGCGAGGCTTGTAAAGGCGGTGGACTTCACGCGCCGGGAGGTTTTGCGACTTAAGGTCGCCGAGGATGAGCTCTTCCGGGAGCTCCTTGGGGAGGCCGCGGATGACCACGCGAAGCTGGCGCTCCTCCGGGAGCGCATAAGTGTGGAAACCTATGCGCTCCGAGCGTAGGAGCGCTGTGAGCTCTCGATGGTCAGCCGGGGTGGGGACCTGCACCTTAATGCCCTGTGCAGTGTTGCGGGCGGAAACAAATTTAATGCGGCGCGCGTCTAAGGCCCGAGAGACCCTATCCCACGACGCTTTTTCTTGAATAAACACCGGCGGCGGTGTTTTGATTTTGTCGGCCTGAGGGGCCTGGATGGCCTGTGAGGCAGGCGCTTTTTGTTCGGCCAGAGGGGCCGCGGGAGCTCCGGAGGCCTGAGGGGCCGCCTTCGTTGTTTTGGGGGGCGGGCTAGGCGTGTCGCCTTCCCTCGGGGAATTCGCCCGCTTCCTCTTGACCACTAAGCGCCAATCGGCGCTCTTAGTGGCCTCGTCCTCTGAAGAGGAGGGAAGCGCTATGTCCATTTCCTCTTCGGAGTCCGAAGCCTCCGTCGGGTCAGGGGAAGCGGGCGAATCGCTAACGGGGGCCGGCTTGGTTGGTTCGCGCGGCGGGGGCTTCGCGACTGTAGCGGCGGCGGAAACAACGGCCGAGTAAGACGCGGGGGTGGGGGCGCGGGGCGCGGGTGAGACCCGGTGGTCCCACAGGTCGCGAATATGGGAGTGTGATGTCTCGAGTTGAGCCATCACGAACGCGCGGAATTGGGTGTCCGTCAGCGTGTCCATGGCGCTGGTAGAGCCGCCAAGTTGTAAGAGAGGACCTCCCTACCGGGGATAGGCAGGGAGGAGAGTGCCTACTTTGTAGCCCTGGTCGTACTGTGCCTGTCTTATTGTGCACAGATGTGTACCTAACACCTAGGTCTTATATAAACTTCACTAACTTAACACTAACACTTAGCGATACGAGCGCGGCCGCGACGCGACGCGGTAGGCCGGTCGGCGCTGCAGGGAGCGCGGGCGCGACGCGACGCGAGCACACTATTAGTCACTACGCACGATGCGCAGTGAGTACAGCGATGGCAGCGCACGCGGGCGCGCGGAGAAATCGCAACGATTCGAGTTGGCGCGGCCGCGACGCGATAACCCGGTCAGCGCTACGAGGAGCGCAGGCGCGACGCGATAAACCGGTCGGCGCTACGGGGAGCGCAGGCGCGACGCGACACGAACACACTAATTAGCTACGCACGATGCGCAGCGAGTAGAGCGATGGCAGCGCAACGCGGGCGCGCGGAAACGGCACTGAGCACTGAGAGGCGAAGTGAGCGAGCGAGCGACGCGTGCGTCTCGTACGGCGGCCGAGAGCAGACTCTACTGACTGAATTTATTATATCACAGCCAATTTATATCTTCTCCCTACTACCATTATACCATGTGGGGACAACGTTAGTTAACAAATGACATACAAGAGAATCGTCAATATAA
The DNA here is from genome assembly GCA_907165235.1 of Zeuzera pyrina. Classification (NCBI taxonomy): domain Eukaryota; kingdom Metazoa; phylum Arthropoda; class Insecta; order Lepidoptera; family Cossidae; genus Zeuzera; species Zeuzera pyrina. The sequence continues at coordinate 16,597,929 of OU015639.1, read as the reverse complement.
ATGAATAAAGGTTATAACCAGGTCGCGTTATTGGGTGTATCTTCGAAACCAAAGCGTCAATACTATTAAAATTTCAATGGGACCAATCTGGAAGTGTATCTTTTCAAACAAAAAATGAATTTTTCAAATCGGTTCATAAATGACAGAGTTATGAGTTATGAGGTAACAAACACAAAAAAAAAAACATACAACCGAATTGAGAACCTCCTCCTTTTTTGGAAGGCGGTTGAAAATACTTATCACTCGTCCACCGGCTCAAACAAATAAATATTAGGTAAAAGAATGACGTTAAATCACGTGGAATTGTATTCGTATTCGTATCGTTCGTGTTCGTTGCCATGGTTGCGTGCAGTCATTTTCGTTTCGACGTGAATTTTGAATTTTTAAAACGAGTACAGTTTGAAATCCGTTTTTATTTTATTATTTTATGCTTGACTGAGCATTTTAGGAAGGCATGCCAGGCTTTTGCGCTTGTATGAAGGTAGGTACCGCCATTGATAGTAACGTACTTAACGTACTCTCTAAAATATTTAAAACATAAAAAAAAAACAAGTTTAAAAATTTTGAAAAATCCCACGCTGGATGTTAAAACGTAGAAGAGAGACTAGGTTAGGTTATGTGGGATTATACTCACCAAAACTTCTGAGGTCGTTTGCGCGTTGTCGAGGGGCTCTCCGGGGCCAAGATACGCACCGTAAACCTTCGAAGATAAAAGAATACAATATTATGTTTATTAGAAAGTGTGTGTAATGTGTATAAATGTGTGTCTGTAGGAATGAGTATGCGTGTGTGTGTGTGTTCGTGTGTGTGTGTGTGTGTGTTCGTGTGTGTGTATTTAATGTATAATATGTATACAAATATGAAACGGATGTGTTTCAGTTAAACTATGTTGCTTTAGTTAACATTTTAAAATAAATAAATAAAAATGAATAGAAATATTTTTAGAAGAAATAAATAAGAAGTAAATTGAGTAGGTATATGGTCGGTGTCGACCATTCCGCCTCTCATATGCGAGAAACCTCTGGGAAAGAGCCCCGAAGCACTTTTTTTTATGGCGATACCAGCCCCAAGCACCATCATACTGCTATGACAGCTCAGAATCACGCGTGCTGTCGTTTTCCTCGTGGTGTTATGGATAGATAAAACAATAGTCTGGAAATGATTTTCTTTGAACATGCATTTACTGGCTCTCTGAATATTGTATTTTAATAAACCTTTTGTAAAATGATGTTGAAAAAATTATACCTGACTGAGTTTCTTGTCGGTTCTTCTCAGTGTCCAGGTTTTCTTTTCTCTTCTCTTTGAACCGAACTAAAGTAGATTTGACGTTCAAAAATACCTTGTGATTGGGTTTACTTGAATAAATTGATTTGACTTTGACTTTGAGACAATGAAGTCCTTATTTCGATATTTCGAGGCCCCTTTAGTCATCTCTTCCAACAGGCGAAGAACACAGTAGCTTTATAGGCTGAAAGAAATTGTAACCCTACTTTATACTTTGCTACAGCTCAGTAAAAAGCCTGGTAAACAGCTCTCATGTAGAGCTCATTATTACAACAAAATACATAATAATATTAAATATCGTAAATCAAAGCTCTAAAACGCGCAGTTACTCGTATTATGGCAGATAAGGATTCTTATGAGTACTATATTTCATCTCCTATCCGACGGAGCAAATGCGAGAAATGTAATTTCAGAACCTGTTTTGTAAACACACGGATTCGGCCTTCTAACGTACTATTGTATTATCTCCTTTATGACCTTTTATGATCAATAAATATGACGATAGGAATCAACACGACTATTGTTACAGCCGCTATATTTCTTTCTTGTATTAAATGTGATTTAAGATTTTCTCGTTCATGGCAAAGCAATAGATGTTCAAAGCAAAGCAATAATTTTAAACAAATCGCTTATTTACTGTGAGAAATCAAATATTTGTCGTTAATGAGTCTCTCTGCTGTCCTTGAATTTTTGACATAAATTACTCAGAGAATATAGTTATATATTATTTCATACATAAATATCGTATTTGTCGTAAAGCTAATAAGTCCTATCAATATATTATTAAACTAGCGGTCCGTTCCGACTTCGCTTGTTAACTTGTTGTTAAACGCACACTGATTGGGAAAGCATACTACAAAATTCGCGATATCATTGAAGACACAACAATAGTCTGGAAATAATGCTCTCTGTACATGCATTTACTGGCTTTATGGATATTGTATTATAAATAACTATTGTACAATGATGTTGAAAAAATGATACCTGACTGAGTTTCTCGTCGGTTCTTCTCAGTGTTCAGGTTTTCTTTTCGAACCGAACTAAAGTAGATTTGACGTTCAAAAATACCTTGCATTCGAGATTACTTAAATAATTTTTTTTTTAAAGAATTATTAACATTGTATTTATTAAATTTAACAAAAAGTACATACATCGTTAATATTTACAAACTTAAAACTATACATTATCTTAAATAATAAACTTCCTCAAAGTTGCCGTTTAGAAAGCTGTCATTGCTCAAGGTACCCAGCAGACTGGCAGCATTGCCTCTTTGAATAGCCAAACTGATTCGTTAGCGGAAGAAGCTGCCATTAAGCTTGAATAAATTGATTTGACTTCGATTTTGACTAACATACAAAATTTACTTTGTCTCTTTATAATGTTAAGTATAGATTATTTCTAAGTATATTTTGATATCTTTCCCTACTTTAGTGGTTGTCCCGGAGACAAAGCAGTTTCGTTGTCCAAGGAACAATTTTGCTGTTCTTAGGAGTTATTTTCGCTTTTAAAATATTTCTCGTTAGTAAAAACTTAGTATATACTGGTGTTTAGTAGAACATAGAGTTCGTTGACGCGTGACGAATCGCATCGAATTTGTCAATGTCACCTGTGAATTGAATGATTCCTTTGATTATTGCGATATGCAATATTTTTCAAAATTTTTCAAACTCAACGTTCCGTATCCGACAGGAAACTTTTCGATGATTTTGTCTATACGCGATTCACAAATCGCAAATCGCATTATGTTTATATTATATGTAGATCACATTACATATAATCGTATTTACAAATCCAAGCCCTCGGATTAAATTTATGCTTTTCGATGATTGGCCTTTCCGCTACGGAAAGTTTCTGACGTTTGTGAATAACCCCCTGAACGGTAATATAGTAAACTTTTAATTATTTAGTTGTTTTCATTGTAATAATGTTCGTTGTTACTTTCGTTAAAATCTACATTTACTTACGTTTCGTTCAGTAATTACCTTGAATGTTTGGACACTTCGATAGTAATAATTATCATGGTAATAAATCGATAATCGATTTTCTTTTGTATAAAATATAGAACTGTTATAAACAAAATAAAACAATTTTAGGTGATAATAATTTTATTCGGTATTAATATAATTTATCCATGTTTGCTTTCTCATTTTGATTTAGCAAACGCTGTAAGCTTATTATGTGATTAAATGAATTGAATTGAATTGAATTGAATTTCGACGATGAGATAAATAAATTAAGTTGTAAAAATTTAAATACGAGTAATTCCTAATAATCGATTGTATTTGATAAAAGAGAGACGAGTGTTGCTATATAAATCTGTTTCACAAATCAAGTAGAATGGAAGGTTCGAGCAAATGGGCATTGCTTCCGGTTTGTTTTTCAGTGACTTTTTCATTATTAAAAAATCGAGTACTTCTTTGAAATAAAACAGGAATAACGCAAAATAATAAGATAAGTCAACAGCGTTCTCCACAGTGTGAGGACCTGTCATTTAATACGGCACCTCATTACCTAAATTGCAGTCAGCATGCGACAGTCAAATACAGCGCGATATCTGCTGTCAAAATAAGAATTTGTGTAATGTAATTTGTATAGTGGCGCTATATCTATCGCAAAAAGTGCATTTCACAGTCATGGCGCTATATACACGCAATCTTCACACATGGAGATCAATTTTTTATTACTATTAGTCACCTGACGCGCAATGATCGCGTGGCTGTCGCCGTCTGTTAGTTTTTAGGTAACAACCCCCATAGCGTCCCGTTCGCTGTGCCTTTCCTACTCATGGCACAATCATAAAAGATAACGTTCTCATACGCACTCGTTTTACGTCTATACGCTAGTATATACTAAGTTTATGGTTCATACTAAAGTCACTTAGCAGACTGGCCCGTTGGCGCAGTGGCATATGCATCTGCTTTTCAAGCTTTTTCTAAATTGGCTCGGAGTCTGGGTGTTACTGGAAACACCCCCAGAGTTCGTTGTGTGGTACCCATAGTACAAGCTTACTGCTTAGTTTGGGGTAACACAGTCTGTGTAATTGTCTGGAGTATTATTATTATTATTTATAAAAATATGTAAATTATTATCTATCTAATATATTGTAAAGGCTCAAGCGTCACCTTGCGGTAAACTATTTCATGTGATGAATTCCTACAATCTTTAGCCATTTTCCGCTCAAAACTCCAAAAACCATCAATCGACACGTGTTTTGCTTCTCAACGAAGCATCCTCAGGATATACCAGAGATCAGACCCAGTAAGTTCGGTTCTGGTTCGGTCAGACTTGGTGCCGGTTAGCTAATTAAGTCTGAACTCTGGATGCCCTGAGGATGCCTGGTTGAGAAGCGAAACACGTATCGATTAGTGGATTTTGGAGTTTAGCAGAAAATAGCTAGAGATTATAGGAATTCAACACATTATCTATCACTTACAGTTATTAAGATAACAAATAAATAAAAATAAGCAAGGGACCAGTAACAATAGCTGATTCAAATATATAATAATAATAATAATAATAATAATAAGCCTTTATTATAAATTCCAACACCATGCAATCAAAAACATAATACAACAATAATAAAACAATAAATTAAAATTAAATCAAAAGAAAAATTGAATTTAAAATTAATTCAAAATTATTCAATAAATTTCGCATTCAAATTCAAATAGGATTTCATTAATTCTCCTATGTATATTATATAATGATAACTAGTGCAACATACTGTGTCAATTAGATGTGCCTAGCACCGTTTGTATATTAGATATTTCAAGAGAATATCTTCTGCGACAAACAGACGCTTGGATAATCTTACATCCATTTTTAAGGTCCCATAGTCAACAAGGAACTATTATACTCATATCTTCACCCCGTATCCCCAACGAGGTAGTCAGAGAGGACGGAGCGCCAAGCGTCGCGATCCTCACATACATCTTTCGGTTCCTCAAATCTCATCATTCTTCTCACACATTTTCGCCTAGGTATGCGAATGCTTTTGACATTTTCGTCGGCTAACACTCTAGCTATTTGATCTTCATAAGTCAGCCTTGGTCTTCCTTGGCTTCTTTTACCACTCACTTTCGCTCTATAGATTTTCTTCGTCAGTCTTTCATCACTCATTCTTTCCATGTACCCGAACCATCTAAGCATTCCTTTCATCATTTTTTCAATAACACTGTCGTGAAAGCCTGTCATACTGTGTATCTCTTTATTGCTTATTTTGTCTGCGAGGGTGACACTGCACATATTTCTAAGAGAACGCATTTCTACTGCATTTATCTTACTTTCACTCGATTTCGGGCATATCCAGGATTCACTACCATGCAATAAAGTTGGCACCAACACCACATTATGTATGGCCATTTTGGCTGCCTTAGATATATTCATACTGCTTACTAATGCGGACAGAGCACCGTTCACTTTATTGCCGGCTGCTACCCGTCTCTCCACATCTAACTCACATCTTCCATCCCTCGAAAACGCACTCCCCAGATATACAATTTCGTTCACCTGTTCTAGACATTTTCCATTTACCCATATTTCACACTTTACCCGTACATCTTTTCTTTCAAACGCCGGAACCTTAGTTTCACATTCACATTCAATCCTTTCACTTCACAGACTTCTTTCATGCACGTAACTAGTGTCTGCAACTCCGCTTCTGATGGTGCTATAAGCACAGCATCGTCGGCGTACAATAGGCAGTTTACCACTGTACCATAACATATCATACCACTCATACTACCTTTCAATGTCTGGAGGCAACTGTCCAAATAAAGCACGAATAGCCAGGCAGACATCACGCAGCCCTGTCTGACGCCTGAACAGACTTCGAACTAGGGCGACATGTCACCATCTATCCTTACATAGGCTCTGTGGCCGCGATATAATGACCTCAAAGCCTGCAGTAAGGAGCCCTCCACGGCATATTCAGGCAGAAGAGTCCACAATTTCTTTTGCACTACTCTATCAAATGCTTTTTCTAGATCCACGAAAGCGCAGAAAACTTTCTGACCTATAGCCAGAAACTTCCACACGATAACGCGGAGCGAGAAAATCTGATCCATACTACCTCCATCCACCACCATCATCTTTACACATTTCAGACTTCTTATCAATTTTTGATATCTTTCATACTAATGGCCTCCTCTAGTTCCTGACCCGAGTGTGGCAATTCATTAGAATCGCTCTCAGTATCAGAGACGGAGTCGCCACTCTCATACATTTCTCCATAGTATTCACTCCATCGCTGCAGAACATCTTTTTTATTTGTTAGCAGGCGGTTTTCTTTCGAACGCACTTTATTCATTCTGCAAGGTGCCGGACCATCTCGGTACTTACGTACTTCTTTCCAAAATAATTTGGAATTTTCCTCAAAGTTGTCCGACATCTTGTTTTCGTCTAATACCCTACACCTTTTACGCTTCTCTTTCACTAGTGCCTTTGTTTCTGCTTTCTGCAGCTTATATCTGTCTTTCATCAAATTCTTCATACCACAGTCATTTTTAGTAATAAGGTAGGTCCCCCATGCTTTCTACTTCTTATACACAGACACTTTCACCTCGTCATCCCACCACACATCACGCTTTTTACCATTATCAATCTTATTTGTTCCACACAATTCTTTCGCAGCCTCGATCATGCTATCCATAAGGTTCTGCCAACTTTATTCAACATCCTCGCTCATAATTTTCAATCTATCATCAAGCTTACCGGATAATACCCTTTCATATTCATTCCTGGTGGTCGCATCTTTCCAGCTTTTAATGCGACAAACCGCTGCAGGTTTGGACACTACGCGATGTGGCCATGCCGCAAAGAGACCCCTTATTCTAGTTACCACTAGAAAGTGGTCCATTCCCAGATCGGCTCTATGTGCTCTCTTGTCCATAACCTGCTTTTTGAGCCGGCTGTCCACCAGAAATAAATCAATCATACTTCTTTCATCCTTCCTTTCCCACGTGTACTGATGAATCCTTTTGTGCTTAAATAAGGTATTAGCAACAAAAAGATTCTTTTCCATACACAGTATTAACACAATCTTACCAGCATCATTCACTCTCTTATTTCCACACTTACCTAAGATAGACTCAAATCCTGTTCGAGCTGTCTCGACCCATCCATTCATGTCTCCACACACTATAATTCTCTCATTATCTTGTACCGTCGCTAAAACTTCCCTAACATTCTCCCAAAACTACTCTAGCTCGCCCAAGCCGACAGAGGACACTGGAGCATACAGCACTAACACAAATAACCTCGTCATCCCTGTCTTGAGACGCACCCAGAGCAGTCTCGGGTTTACACACTTATACTCAGTTACACAGCTAACCGAACGAGAGGACAGTAAGACGCTTACCCCCTGGCATCCCCTTTCTTCTTGTGGTACGCCTGATCACAAAGCGATGCCCCCTCCAGGCAAGTCGACAAGTTCACTGCCCTTTCGCTTGGTTTCACTCAAACACAATACATCTAATCTTCTTTCTTCCATAATATCCATCACTTCATTCATCTTCTCTTCAATCCCACCTCCACGCACATTCCACGCAGCTATTCTGCACTCCTCCCTCCACTTCCCGCCGCTAGGTGCACCGCGTGTTGGGTGGCGGTCCCCAACGCCGAATTGCACTTTGCTCACACCAGCGGGGACAAACCGGTGTACGTCGCTTTCGGGGGACGCCCTATCATTCATATCTACACTGTCCCGCATGCTGTGCACAGGAGAGGAATTGCAGCGCTGAAAAGGGCAGGCAGGAACCCTTATAGTTTCCCCATATCCGCCTATCCGTCTGTATGTCTATCTGCCGTTTAACTCAGAAACTCTTGACATAAATCACCAGTTGGGTTCGGTCAGATTTGATGCTGGTTAGCTGACCAACTCTGATCTCTGAAATATTCTGAGGATGCTTCGTTCAGAGGCGAAACACGTGTGGATTGGTGATTTAGGAATATAGGGTGAAAAGTAGCTAAAAATTGTAAGAATTCATCACATGAAATGGATTTCCGCTAAGTAACACCTGATTCTTTCTCTAATATATAAAAATCAATGTTTGTTTGTTGGTTCGTATTTTATAGGCTGGCATATCGTTCATTCGATTGCGATGAAATTTGATATGAAGATAGCTTGAATCCTGAGGGAGGATTTAAGCTATTTTAAAAAAAAAAACTCCTACAATGTCGCGGGTATTAGCTAGTATAATATAAACAAAAATGGGATACAAATACGAAGTAATGATTTACAAATTTTTTCTTCACTTGCGCTGTGAGACCTTGTTTCTTAGCAAAGTCATGATGCAGTCAACGGGAAGTATCCCTTGTTTTGATCAATTGGTGAACAAGTTTGAAAATATCAAAATATGTGACGTTGATAGCCGTATCTTTTGATTGCATTTACTTAGAATCGTGAATTTTTTATATCTCCAAGAGATCGTTGACCTCAGTTTTTGATATAAATTTTAACGTAATAACCCGTTTCTCATAAAAACGTCTTGACCGACGTACAGACAGACAACAGAGCGATCTTACAAAGGTTTCTTTTTTCCTTTTGAGCTACGGAACCCGAAAAATGACATTGTAATGCATTGTATGCAAGTTCATGCTTCATCAGAATTTTCAAGTCAGAGCCAGAGTTCATTAGCAAAAAATGTTACACTCTAGTCACTTTAACATCTTTTGCTAATGAATATATGCTTAACGAATCAATTATTTGCATCTGAATAATGAATGCTAGCAAAAAATATTACAGCGACTATAGCCACTTTAATATCTTAAATGAATAAATATCTGCATAAAGAATCATGAATCTGCATCTGAATAACGAATGAATAATGAAAGTGACTCCTTTCTCTTTAACATTTTTTGCTAATGAGTCACATTAACATTTTTTGCTAATGAGGTATCTGAGGTCTTGAATAATATTGCTCAGTACTCACTCGTGTGTGTGCACACCGTAGGAGTTTGATACTTGATATATTACTTTTATTTAAGCACACATGTTTTTACAATTGTAATTTAATTCAAACCAAACCATTAGTAACTTAATTTCAGGATAAACCAGCGTGATTATACATATTTAATTCAGCTAAAATGGCCATACACAGTGCGGTGTTGGTGCCAAGTTCATTGTACGATAGTCAGGCCTGGATATGCCCGAAATTGAGTAAAAGCAGACAAATGTGATCTCTTAGAAATATGTGCGGTGTCACCCTTGCGGACAAAATAAGCAGTGAAGAGATACGCAGTATGACAGGGTTGGACGACAGTGTTATTGTAAAAATGAAGAAAGGAATGCTAAGATGGTTCGAGCACATGGAAAGAATGAATGAGGAAAGACTGACGAAGAAAATTTATAGAGCAAAGGTGAGTGGTAAAAGAAGCCAAGGAAGGCCAAGGCTGACTTATGAAGATCAAATAGCTAGAGTGTTAGCCGACGGAAGTGTTAAAAGCACTCGCCTATCTAGGCGAAAATGTGTGAGGAGAATGATGAGATTCGAGGAAGCGAAAGAAGTATGTAAGGACCGCGACGCTTGGCGCTCCGTCCTCTCTGACTACTCCGTTGGGGATACAGCGTGAGGATATATATGTATGTAGATGCTTAAATAAATGTTTTCTTTTAAGAATTTGAGTTGCTAAATTACCACGTAGAAATAATCTTAATCGCGAGTAGAGCTCCCTTTTTCAATTTGTCGAACGTTCCAGATTTCATCTCGATTCAAACAAACAGATGAATAGACGTTGAATTTTTGAAGCCGAATCACTTCCACTCGCTGCCCCAACTGAATTTAAAATTGTCGCAATACAAAAAGTAAGAAAAAATGCATTTTTAACTGCTCGTTATTCGATGGTGACAGTTTGAGGGCAGCCATGATAAACAGTCGTGTTAATTTGTGGCGAAAATTCTCCCAAATTATTTTTCGCCGCCATATTATCTGGGGAGGGATTCCATTGAATGTTGCGACATTTCATTTATGGAGTTTAATATTTTGTTAGCAGTTCATAAATGGCTCATGCTATAATTTGTACGTGGGTATTTTTTTTGTCTAAAATTATTACAATGTGTCTCTTTCTGTCCTTTTATAACTGGAATTATTCTCACAGAATGTTTATAGAGCTTCTTATATACTTTATGAAGAAAAGAAGGATGTAAGAACTGCGATGCAATCATTGGCGCTCTATGCCCCGTTAGGGTAATAGCTTGACGATATATTTGTGTGTATCTAGCTATCTAGAACTTTTGTTACATACATACATACATACATACATACATATCTTCACGCTGTATTCCTAACAGGATAGTCAGAGAGGACGGATCGCTAAGCAAAGCGGTCCTTACATACTTGTTTCGCTACCTCAAATCTCGTCAATCTTTTGTTACGTTTTCCCATAAACTGTATATGAGACTTATATACAATATATATATATATATATATGCATGCATACATACATATCTTCGCTACGCTGTATCCTTAACGGGGTAGTCAGAGAGGACGGAGCACCACGCTTCGCAGTCCTTACATACTTCTTTCGCTTCCCCAAATCTCATCATTCTCCTCACACATTTTCGCCTAGGTATACGCTCTCTCTAACACTATTATTATTATATACGCAATTATATACATTATTTTTATACCCACATATCTATTATTATTTTATACACAAAGATAAGAAATCACGACCGCGATCTGGTATAACTCTACAGAAGCTCTATAGTCATTGCGATTCCAATCTTTAAATCATTGATCCGCAAACGCTTACGCTACGTACGGGAGCTTTTTCAAGAAGCTATTAATATTTAATATGTCATTTTAAAGTCAAATTCTAGTAGGGTAGGGTCTTTTAACGTTCGCGCGTCATTTGAAGGAATTCTCTGCGATTTTTAAATCGAGATGTGAACTTTTGCAATGAGTTTTTGTTTATAAATGTTCAATTTTGTTAATAGGCTATGGGCTAGAAACCTGCCACCATCTAATGACGTTTTCCCGCTCGTTAATGTTTCATTTTTGGGTAACTGCATTCGTTTTTATGATAAAGTTTCTCAGGAAGTTACTCAATTAACTGAAAATAGATTTCGATTAGTTATAAAACGTACATTGATTAGACAATCATGCTATAAAGTAAACGCGTTCGTTGAACATAAAACTGAATAGTCTGGATTTGATCTTCTCTGCACATGCATTTACTGGCTCTCTGAATATTGTATTTCAATAAACCTTTGTAAAATGATGTTGAAAAAATGATACCTGACTGAGTGAGTTTCTTGTCGGTTCTTTTCATTGTCTTGATTTTCTTTAAAACAGATTTGACATTCAAAAATACCTTGTAATGGGTTTACTTGAATAAATTGATTTGATTTTGACTTTGAAGCCCACATACTGCTAAAAGTAATATTATGATTATTGTAAATATTAATAACTGAGTTACTAAGCTTTGTTCGGCGTGTTCTAGGTTGATTTTATGAATAAAAAAAAATCCTACCGTATTGCAGAATTCGAACCCACGCGCCTCACTACGCTTTAGCCAATGTTCTACTGAGAAGGTAAGGTAAACTTTTGAGAAATTCAATCAATACCAATTACCAAATTTAAATGTATAAAGACACGAATAAAACGAATTTTCCCAGAATTGAGACCTAGCTATATCGATTTTCGCCCCGCATGCTCTTATACTGTAAATTTCATTGAAGTCGTCAGAGCCGCGGGGTTATTATTTAAAAATTTGGAGACAGCGACAGCTCACTACGCGGCCGGTGACTAATTGTATTAAAAAAATTGTTTCATGTATGACGATTGCACATCTATTATTCTATAACCATAAAATGCACTTTTCGCGGTAGATTTAGCGCCACTATACAAATTACATTACACAAATTCTCATTTTGACAGCAGATAAACGCATGCTGTCTGCAAGTTACGTAATAAGCGTGGCGTTCTCGAGAACGAGGTTACAAAAATATACAAATATCGCTCGTGTAATAGTATACCAGTAAAGGACAAGTCAGTTTTAAAATTCGAATCATTAAAACGACATGTTACCAGTTCTTTGTCACTTTAAATACTTATCCCATGAAATTTGTATTATTATCGATTGAAATCGTATAAATTCTTAGGAAGTATCGATTTAAATGTCGAGTTTGTTCTATTTTATAGTTTTTACCTTTCCTGCTAAGGTGTGTTTTCCCTTGCTTGCTTCTCCTAAGCTTGATTACTTACATATATGCATGAGATTGTTGTTAACGTTTTACGTAAAATATTTTGTTACAATTATAGTTAGTAATTCTTACCTAATTATTGTCATAAGTAAGGTACAATCATAAGATATTTTCGTTTCTTTCTTTTGAGCTTTCTTTCTGTTTTTTCAAGTAGGCGTTGTAAGCTAGACAAAATCTACTTAATTATAAAAATTCCAATAAAAAATACAAAACTTACGTAGGTACATAAATCTGCAGAATTCGCTCTCGAAATGGACACAAAATCTTTCGTTCAAAGAATCTCCCATTCAATTATTCGCGGCATGGAAAATGAAAATCGTTTTCACGAGCCGTGTAAAAGTAATCGTCCACCAGACAGACTGTCGGCGACGTGCCAGCGGGGTGTCTTTATAAAAGTATTATTGTATCTTGACAGATATGCGATTGAAGTACACTTAGGGTACGGTCTGATTGCCGACGAGTAACAAACGAGATATCTATACTTAAGTATGTATAATATGTGAGTGGTAGCAGAAGCCAGGAAATCCAAGGTTGACTTATGAAAATCAAGTAGCCAGTATTAATCAAATGCACTCGCATACCTCTGCGCAAGTTGACGAAGAGAATGATGAGAAATAAGGTGGCGCAATATACCATTGGGTTTACTCATAGTTTTCAGGAAAATCTAAACGAATATCGTAAATTATATTTGAACATATCTTATCTATGTATATAAACTAAAAAATTTTAAGAAAAAAAATTGAACCGCCTTCAAAAAAAACACTGAAAAGTACAAAATTTACTATTTTACTACTTTACTAATTAAAATTCAAATACAATAAAAATCACTTTATAAGTACGATACACATACCTATATAATACACAAAATTTATTAATAACAAAAAAGTACATACATATGTTAATATTTACAAACTTACAACTACACATTATCTTAAATAATAAACTTCCTCAAAGTTGCCGCTTAGAAAGCTGTCATTGCTTAAGGTACCCAGCAGACTGGCAGCATTGCCTCTTTGAATAGCCAAACTGATTCGTTGGCGGAAGAAGCTGCCAGCCCGGCGGTCTCCCGAAGCCTCGACCAGTCTCTTACCTATATAATTAAATTTGTCAGTTACTGTTGTCGGTGCTAAGTCTACCAAACTAATAAACTTTCTGTTGTTGAGCACCGACTTCAGTGTTTTTTTTGAAGGTGGTTCAATTTTTTTTCTTAATTTTTTTTAAATTCTACCTTTTTAGTGACCTTGGCCTAATTAAGTATCTAGGACATATCCACAAGTAACTTCTTTCTAATTAAGTTAGGTTAGATATACAAGAGAGTCATTAATATAAATAAGTTATAACCAGGGCTCGTATCTTCAAAGTCCATGCGCCAATACCGGTGAAATTTTAATAAGATGCCCTCAAAAGTATGTCCTTTCAAATCAAAAAAATTATTGAAATCGGTACACAATTGACAAAGTTATCGTTAAACATACATAAAAAAAGAAACATACACATGAACATAGAACCTCCTCCTTTTTCTGAAGTAGGTTAATTAAAAATAGCTAGTCGCCTCTCGTTTATCCTCAGCAGTGAGACTACAACCTTACGGATATTTAAAATATCTAAAAAACGGAAAATTAACGCGATCACATTTATTTGATCTTGACGTTGGCTGGAGACCACGGCCGATGCAGCTTGGTTGAAACATCAAACCATAATAAAAGATAGTCGCGTTAATTTACCGTATTTTAGATATGTTACAAAGCAGCGCGCAAGGCTCATGGGTATTTTCTATGAGAGACGAGCTACTGTTTTGAATATATCTTCTTAACTTTGGTGTATACGGCGCAGTGTTAGTAGGCTCCGATCGTCCACTCCATGAGATCTCGAGAACACATTCGATAAGTTTTTGAGGATAAACTCCCACATGACACGTCTCTCGCGGGGCGCTTGTGGAGTGGCTTTGTGGGCCAGGTAACCGGTATTTTATGTTAATTATTATGGAAATGTCAAAAGCACTCGCATACCTAGGCGAAAATGTGTGAGGAGAAAGATGAGATTTAAAGAAGAGGAGGAGTATGTAAAGACCGCGACGCTTGACGCTCCGTTCTCTCTGACTACCCCTTTAGGGATACAGCGTGAGGATATGTATGTATTACAAAATTATCGCAGGCGGCTAATTGATGTGATTAACATTGTTGGGAAGCTAATTTGTTGAAACGATCAAATCTATTAATGGTACTTATAAATCCTATACTTTATATAAGCAATGTTTGTAAACAATACATATATTTGTAATCGCGTTTTCGAAAACTGCTCTAACGATTTCGATGAAATTTACAATATAGGAAGTTACGAAGGCAACAAATTAATCTAACTAGGTCTAGATTCAGGTAAAATTTGTCTTTTCCGTATTTACATACACTTAAAACTTAGAATTGCCTTATAGCACAGTATTGAAGCGGGTTCGAATCCTGCAATATTGTCAGACTTTTTTGTTTCTTTTTTTTACATACGATTAAAGTTAAAAGACACGGGGCAAAGCTTGGTCGCCCGGATGTTGTGTATTAACTAACGACCCGCCCTGATTTCGTATGGGGACAAACCTTTAATATTTCTCTGCTTTTGTTAACAAAATGTAAATATTAAAGGCTTCCTCGTTAAATGTTCTACACGAAATTGAGAACCGCATTTAAATTCAGTCAGAAGTTTCGAAGTTCTAAGTGAATGCATGGTCAAACGTATTGCGACTTCGTAGAGAAGAGATACTCTTTTCACACGGGTTTTTGCTAATGATTGCTAGCAATATGAAAGAGAAACCTGGCTCGTTAACACTGTTACGCTATCCTTTCAGTGAACCTATGAACTGGTGCGGTGTTTCACATGTGCTACCGCTATTTTTCACTTGGCTGGTTTTTATGCGAGACGTTGATAAATCAAGATGGTTAAGCAACGCCAGTGTTTGGCGCGGTACAAGATATGAGCAGAACGTAGATATAATAATAACAGATATATATCATTTATTTATCTCATACGAACAATATATTTCAAATTCCAAGGATAATAATAATAATAATTTATTTACCACAACAAACTTAACATAGTTAATTACTAAAACAGGGTACAAAAAAGCATAAAATTTATTAGTAGGTAAGGTAAGGTAATAGGTATCTATAAATAAAAAAATGGAGTACTGTTCGTTGGTATTTTTTTTTAAATTTTCGTTATAGTCCGTGTGAAGTTTCTAGGGAAAGAAAAATTGGAAAAGTTGCCGGCAAAATTGAAAAACTTGCAATAAACTAACTTTTTTATTTATGGCGTTTTCGTATAAATTCGAGACCTCCCTGACTCAAGAATAATAATATAATACCTACTAAGCCACAGCAACGCGTTTTTTGGCACAGTTAATACATCGTGAAGTACCTATATACCTACACAAAGACAAAAAGACCCTTAACATTGGTTGCTAGCGAGTCTACGTTCACTGATATACTCTAGGATCGAAGGGTGACATCTCATGTTCGTGTCTGTATTAATACATGTAATAAAACATGTGACACTTAATTAGTGCTAAGATGTCATCCTTTAATCAAAAAACATACTAGATAATATATGCTAACTATATAGTTCAAAATTGACATGGAAATAATGGCATTTATTAAAATCAGATGCATTCTCCAAAATGGGCACTGGAATGCTGCACTTTGGCATCAAGACAAATACTACCAAACATATTCATAACATTCCTTGCTTATGGGTCAACATTTTGAAAGAGACTGATCTGAACCTGTATCTAATGTTATGTTTCACCACGCGTGCCAATTGGTGCGGCGGTTTGATCGCCGGTCGGGTTAATTTAGTAAAAAAGTAAAAACACTTTTTTAATTTGGCTTAAAGTCTGAGTGTTATTGAGGGTCGCATATCCACTACCCATAGTAATAGCCTAGTAAACCTAACGCTTAGTTTTGGTGCCTATGGTTATATACGTATGCCTAACTGTCGCTATAAAAAAATATTATTCCTGATTATTTACGAAAAAAGCTTTAATTTTGTAACTTGTACCACTGCCAACAAGAAACGTTTTATATCAATTTACGGGAACAATGTCACGTTTGAAATTACAATCTGCTTGTTATTAAGTAGGAGTATGGGATATCATAGAAGAATCTGTAAAGTCACTGAGACGTATATAAATATGTTCAAGCTATGTTACGACTGCGTGGTTCACGTATAATTGTTGTTGTTGAACCGGGTTGTTCAATAAGTTAAAGAGTAACTTAACGGGTAACAACGGGCTTATGCCCGTTTTCACTAAACTTAGGAGTCGCCTAAAGTAAATGCTTAACGAATTAGGAACCGCCTAGAACGAAAATATATTTCACTAACCTCTAGGTAACGCCTAAGAGAGAAAACGAACGCGATCGTTTAGGTATAACCTAACTTTAAGTATTATTTAGTTAGGAGTTCCCTTCATATGTGTTAGTGAAAACAGGCGTTAGTATGTCTTCGTAGTGTGCCAACAGCCTAGGTAATTATCGGTGCCTCGGATCAAGAAAAATGATGGACGGAACCTTAATAACTTGCCGCTTTTATCATTGTGCGTCAAACTAATTTTTGTGCCCCTCTTTCTACCTCATTGACCGTAACCACGGGTAAAAAAATTAGCTATAGTAAGTATCACAACCTCGCGCTATCGGTGCAATTCGTGTTAGCTCATGACAGACTTCATGTACATTATTGAAATGATTATTTGCAAAATACTCGTAAATATTAACCGTCTTACTACAAAACATATTTTAAACATTGGTCTAACACGTGTTTAGGTACACACAGTTTTAGAGATAGATATAGTTTAAAAACATGTAAAAAATTGCATTAGCAAAGGCTAGTGTCAATATATTACAGCGTTTCAGTGCTTTTAGTCACATGTTAAACTAGCTCCAGCTTGTGTTTACATATAAACATAGTCTACGCCGTGTCTATCTTTTTTGTAGTAAGACGGTAAGTGTTTTGGCTACTAGTATTCATGACAATAAAAATAGGTCATATTGTATAGACTCAGATGCTACCCTGCGGAAATCCATTTCCATGCGACGAAATTCTAAAATCTTTAGCTATTTTCCGCTCAAACCCCAAAAACCACTAATCAACACGTGTTTCGCCTCTCGACGAAGCATCCTCAGCATATTCCAGAGATCAGACTCGGTCACCTAACCAGCACCGAATCAACCAAGTTTGATTTGTTTTTTTTGTTTTTTTACTGAACCAAACCGATTTTTTTTTCTGAAAGGTAAAAAAATTTCCACGAACACAGCCGGATCCTACGCTGAGTAGTGTCAAACTCGAACCAACTAAAAAAACCTCCCTCTCTGCTGTTAGCTCTAGTGGATTTTACAGCGTCACCTGTCGCCTCGGGGCGAGTGCTAAAGACGTCTTGCCAGATGGCCGACCGCCTGAGGGTTCCTCCAGCCGAGGGATACCTCGTATGGAGGGCGGACTTCGGACTCAAGGAGTCGCCAGGAAAGTTTTCCTCACCTGCGTGCATTTTAACAGGCTCCCTATTCAGGTGAGGGCCGGGCCTCTGAAGGACCCGGCCGGCGAGACAGCTGAAGGCCGATTAGTATTCCTAGTATTTTGCGTGGTAGTTTACAATGTGGCTTAAGGCCTGCGTGTGTGCGTGTAGTACGACGTGGTCGACCTTTTAAACGTGAGACCCTACAGGTGTCACGGGGGCCGTCCTCGCCTCCGCCGATGGAGGCGGTGCAGTCGTAATGTGTAAGTGGGGATGTTCGAGTTCGAACGTGTAAGTTGTCGTTACTGTCGCCTAACATTTGCCTAAGCCTTCGATAGTGTTTGCGGACGCGGGGCTCGGGGGGTGTATAATGACCCCCTGACCACTAGGGAGTTCAAGTGTACAGGAACGATGAGAGAAGCGTTGCGATGCCTCTTTTAGATACGGAGCTATTGCGCATGTTTCGTTGAGGAGTGAAATTTGTCGATTAATGTGCTTGAACATCGACGAAATTGTGAGAGAGTATATTAACAGCTTATAAATAATGTACTCTGTGTAGGTATACACGATTAAGAAAATCTAAATAAACGTCTGGCACTGAAGTTTCCGCGCTCTTCTAAGAAATCCTTTGTAAAAGTAGTAAAGCCTCTTATTTATCAGATTTCTGGAAAAGCAATATGAAAAATAAAAGTGTCAATAATTCTTTATTCGAGGTAATTTTCTAAAAATCTGTGATGTGTTCCACATACAGTATGTAAAAAAACTAGGCCGATCCGAGAAGGTATTATTAGGTATCTAGATAAGGTTCTATTAATGTAATCCTTTTCAGATAATAATTAAAAAAATTAAACCGAATGAAATAAATTTGACTGACCCGTTGGCGCCGTAGCATATGCATCTGCTTTTCAAAGTTAGGGTCCCGGGTTCGATCCCCGGTCAGGTCAATTTAGGAAACGAACTTTTATAAATTAGCTTGGAGTCTGAGTGTTACTGGGAGCTCTCCCAGAGTGGTACCCATAGTACAAGCTTACTGCTTAGTTTGGGGTCACACTATCTGTGTAATTGTCTGGAGTATTATTATTATTAAATAAAATTTCATTAAATGAGAAAACTTACATGGCAACACAGGCGGCGAGGAAGCTGCGTGCGTCACTTAGGTATGGCGTATACCGCCGCAAATGGCGATGGCATTATCGTATTGTTTTAAAAATTTACTAAAAACTTCCTTGCTAGACCGAGCTTACTGAGAGACATCAAAGCACAGGTTAAATCGCTGAGTTTAGAAAATATTAAGTTTCCATGAATAGTGTAGACTCTTGCTAGGTTTTTGAAAATTGAACTCCCGAGGATTGAAATAAGTGACGCGTTTTACATAAAAATAAACCATTTTGAAGACGAATACATGAAAAAAACCAACATTTTTAGAAGATACTTTAACGGGGTAAATTAATGAATAATTATTTTTATGAGACTTCAAAAGTACACCAGATACAAGGTATACGAATTTATTTAACATTTTCCATTTTTAATTATATTTAATTAGAGATCAACACGAAAGAAGTCGTGGGCGGAAAGTTTATAATCTAATACATAAAAATCAATGTTTGTTTGTTTGTATTTTATGGGCTACCATAGCGTTCATCCGATTGCGAGGAAATTTGTTATGGAGATAATGAACAAAGAGCCAGGGCAAAAAAGTGCGCTGAATTTACTACAGCTGGTACTCTGGCAGTTGGTTAGAGTACTTGTGTAC
The DNA here is from genome assembly GCA_907165235.1 of Zeuzera pyrina. Lineage (NCBI taxonomy): Eukaryota > Metazoa > Arthropoda > Insecta > Lepidoptera > Cossidae > Zeuzera > Zeuzera pyrina. The sequence goes on along the minus strand of OU015639.1, from coordinate 16,578,192 downwards.
ACACACATACTGCGGTCAGTCAAGCAAACTGTAGAACACGCGCCGCATATATGATATCCAACATGTCATGATTGCGGTGGTAATACAATGAATTTACTAAGGATGAAAATTGTTATACAGATTGTTTATTGCATATATATAACGGTTATGTCAGTCAGTCAGTTAAATGTGGGAACAGAACTGGTCAGTCAGCCCAAATGTATGTACCTACAATAAATAAATAACTTACAATTTATTCATTAAACGTGAAAATTTGTGTAGGGGTACTTAATTGTATATGAATCATAAATAAAATGGTCAGTCAAGCATATTGTAGAACAACTCTCGTCAGTCAGCCAAAAAAATTATTATTAAATTATATAGGTATGTGTATCGTATTTATAAAGTTATTTTAATTGTACTTAAGTTTTGATTAGTAAAGGATAGTTATTTTATACTTTTCAGTGTTTTTTTTGAAGGCGGTTTAATTTTTTAAATTTAATATTTTAATTTAATCTAAGGTTATTAAGAAAGGTTTAATCTAAGGAAGGCCATAGGCCATTTGAAAAATAAAGGGCGCCTACAAAGTCGCAAGCATCACAACTATTAATATATAAATTAATAACGAAACAAAATATGTAAAGTTGAATCGAACAACATAGGTCTGTTTCTGTGTGCGTTGGTGTAAAACAGACACCTTCAATGAGATTTAACCGATTAAAATGATTCGAATTTGACTTAGACACTTGCCGCTCGGTTGCGCGCGCAGATTTTGTTACGTTCAAGGCTCGGAAACTGGTTAATTTTGCAAACCAGTTTAGCTCATTGATCCCGAACCGGAATTGATTGCGGTTTGGGTTACGGTTACCAGTATTTTAACCAGTTAATTAAGAAACTGGTTTTTTGATTTGGCTACTAGAATACATATTAGCTTCTGCCAGCGACTTCGTCCACGTGGTGGTGATTTACAAAAAATACAAGAAAGCGCGTGAGAATGAGAATAAACAAAAAACCAGCGCGTACAGAAAAAGGAAAGAACGCGTCGCATGAAATGACGGTGGCGCGCCAGTACTCGGAGTGCGCTGCGCTTGGCTTTGATCGATCTAGGCAGGCAACGTGCGTCTGAGTAAAACCGGTTAATTTAGGTTTTAGTATCGGTTTTAGTTTCTTTTCTTCACTAACCACTAACCAACATTATTTCGGTTTATTCAAAACCGTTAATCAATGAACGGAATAAAGATATTAACCGGTATTTCGAAACCGGTTCCGAGCCCTGGTTACGTATTACGTGTAGCTTAGTTTCGTAAGAGAAACCACACAGATACCCAACCCCTTGGAAGAGAGATTGTATTATTTGCTTTTACGCACGCTTCTACACACGAAACGGCACGGCTTTTATGCACGAAAGGCTCAGCGGCGCTCTTTCTCAGCGCGTAGTGGAGCTACGGAAGCTCTTACGGAATGCATAGGAGCCCTTCTCGCGCTATGTCGAAACTAGGGTCACCACTCGTACTATAATATACAGTATTGTACTGTATGTTATTACATACTGTTGAACAAATATATAGTACGCAACAATACTATATTATGTCAGTCGGATGGATCCATCTTCATTGCGCAATACCGAAACTAATAACAAACGACTTTCTTACTTTTTATTTATGAACGCGCTTTAAAATTGCCTTTCTAGTTTCGACTGACGCGATGTGCGTGTAATCGTTCGCGCCTCTGTCTTGAAATGAGTTTTTGATCTACATCAAACCTACATTCATTTAAAATTTGAATGCGATAAAGCATAATACAACACTTTTTTTGTAGACGAAACATTATTTACAATGCAAGTGTAAAAAAATTGGTTTTTATAAAAATAATTAAGTAACTAATAAATGTTTATCTATTTTTTATTCTTTCCATAAAATACTATATTTTTTGAACCATACCATATTTTTTTATAGCTTATTTATATTTTATAGTGATGGTAGAATGCAGTATTTTGGACTGCAAAGGCCGATTTGACAAATATAGCTCGTTAAAGCGAGAAAGACTGTAGTGGCCACATCAACGCGATACTTATTAATAGTAGATCTGTGATTGCGAGTAAATATTGTATTTTGTAGGTTTTTTTTTATAAAAGAGGGGAAAAATGAGCAAGCGGGTCACCTGATGGAGAAGGATCAACCGCCCATGGACACCCGCAACATCCGGAAAATCACAGGTGCCGGCCTTTAGGGAAATAGGGAAAGGAGGGAAAGGAGAGGGAGGAAGTGAAGGGCCACCGGCACTCCCACTCACCGAACGAAACACAACAGCAATAGGTTTAATTATTTTACACCGATATTCTGTAAGAGGGTGATATTATACCGGACGAGCCGACCCTAGTCGTGCTGCAATGCAACATGGCTCTACCACTCTCAAAACCGTAGCACTGTCACTAAGAATTCAATTATGATTTCTGTACATTTATTTAGGATTTTGTTCACTTTTGTTTATGATTATTCGTAACTGTAGTCTCAGAATGACGTCACAGTTGCGTGACTAAACTCCTCGTTATGGCATTTTAAATGAACATAAAAGACAATATTTCATTTCAGTAAATCCATGTAATATAAAAAATCGAACCTAAAATTCAAATAGACATCGATTTATTGAATTGTAGTCGTCTTGGTGATGACAAGTACTAATAATAAATGTACATACATACTTACAAAAAATAGTACTAATCATTAAACAAAGATTGTCGTGGAGCTTTCTTTTCATTTAAAACAATATAGATATCTAATATAACAACCGGGTGAATTCTATTGCTTTCTATAAAATGAAATGTAAAAATATATTTGTATATTCAAATAGTACTGAATAAATACCGAAACTAATATAAAAAATCGAATAGCAAGCTTTTGAGGAGAATGGAAATAGTTTAAGAGACGAAAGAAGTATGCGAAGACCGCGTCACACTCTGTCCTCTCCCGACTTCCCCGTTAAACATATGTTAACGTTAATCCCCGTTAGGGATGCAGCGTGAGAATATGTGTGTATATATAACATAACATATCTTCACGCTGTATTCCCAACGGTGTAGTCCTCTGACTACCCCGTTGGGATAGTTGGGGTAGGACGGAGCGCCAGGAGTCGCGGTCCTTACACACCTCTTTCGCTTCCTCAAATCCCATCATTCTCTTCACACATTTTTGCCTAGGTATGCGAGTGCTTATGACATTTCCGTCTGCTAACACTCTGGCTATTTGATCTTCATAAGTCAGCCTTGGTCTTCCTTGGCTTCTTTTACCACTCACTTTCGCTCTGTATATTTTCTTCGTCAGTCTTTCATCACTCATTCTTTCCATGTGCCCGAACCATCTAAGCATTCCTTTCTTCATTTTTACAATAATACTGTTGTGCAACCCTGTCATACTGCGTATCTCGTCATTGTTTATCCTGTCCACAAGCGTGACACCGCACAGATTTCTGAGAGACCGCATCTCCACAGCATTTATCATACTTTCACTCGATTTCGGGCATATCCAGGCCTCACTACCGTACAACAAAGTTGGCACCAACACCGCATATGTATGTGTATATATGTATATATTAATTAATATTTGCAATGAGCTATAATGGATATTGTACAAAAGAAACTTAAAAATGTAAAAATGATTGCACATGTTACTGTCGTGTTAGTTGTCTCCACGTCGGGATCAATTCAATTGCTATACTTCTGGTGACTTCATTATGATGGAATAATACTGCTGATAGTTGATAGATAACAATGATACTCATTTGGAGCGTCAGTGCCAAGCGCTCTAGTTCACTTCTCACGTCTAATAATACTTTACAACTATTTATACTAGCGTCCTACGTGATACTATTGTAATCTCTTTGCAACGCCGGGCCGCAGACATTGATTTTGTTGTTATTTACATATTATCAAAGGTCAATGCATTGAGATTACGGAAATGTTGTGTCAGCTTTTGGTTAAGATTGGACAAAAGCCGATATTTAGTTTTGGTTCAAGGCATAAAAACTAGCTTCGGCCCAGGACTAGACTAAACGCTAAATTTGATTAAACAAGGTGTCATTAGATTGTAAAAACCCTGCCAGTAACATAGAGTAAGCGACGTTCCCATAGACGAGTAATAGTTGAGAACTGGCATTCTCGTGGGTCTACTGGAGGAAATGTCTATTATAAATAAGCTGTACCCTTTGCTTTTATTACCTATGTGTATCTTTATTTTTCTCTACGTTGTGTGTGCTGGATTTGCCCGAAATCAAATGAAAGTAAAATGCAGTAGAAATGCGATCTCAAAGCATTATGTGCGGTGTCACTCTTGTGGACAAAATAAGCAATGAAGAGACACGCAGTATGACAGGGTTGCACGACAGTGTTATAGTAAAAATGAAGAAAGGACTGCTTAGATGGTTCGGGCACATGGAAAGAATGGGTGATGAAAGACTGACGAAGAAAAGACATATACATTTAGTGTTTCGATGTAAACTGAGCGCCTTGGAGCTAGTTAGCTTCTATTTAACACTTTAGAATTTCGTACGTAGTGTGCGTCTCCCTCAGTATATGCAGTCTTTACATTACCTTCTTTCTTTTAATTTCGCGAAAAAAATTAATCGTAACTCTTAACCCCAGTAGGTAATCGTATCAATTCCAAAAACGCCACGACACGAGATTAGCGGCATACGTTATAAATAACCAGACGAAAACAGCAGTAAAGATCAATATATTGGGTCCTTAGATTTGAAATTAGCGTTTTGTCGTACTGACCACTTTGATCTGAAATATCTTCTCTTTGGTTAAGAATTCCAAATTCAAATTTGTAAATTCATTTAGCTGGTACATTTGAGTTTTGAAAACAGTCATTCATTTGTTTTTTTCCTCATTATTTTTTTCTTTGGCGTCGCTTATTACCGCACAATGGAAAACATGAAATATCGGTATATTTACGAGTACCAGTTCTACCGTGGCACCAGTGCTGCAGAAACAGCTCGAAGGATTAATGATGTGTACGGCGCTGATGTCGCAAAAGAAAGCACGGTACGTTTTTGGTTTCAACGTTTTCGTTCTGGAAATTTCGACCTTCAGAACCAACCCAGTGGACGGCCGGAGACCAAAGTGGAAAATGAAGAATTAAAGGCTATTGTGGAAGCGGATCCATCACAAAGCACTTCAAAGATAGCTGCAGGCCTTGGGGTAAGTGACAAAACTGTATTAATCCACTTGAAACAAATCGGGAAAGTAAAAAAACTTGAACGATGGGTACCTCATGAATTGAGTGAATCGAACTTGCAAACACGCGTCGACTGCTGTGTTACTTTACTCAACCGACACAATAATGAAGGGATTTTAAATCGAATCATTACTTGTGATGAAAAGTGGATACTGTACGATAATCGGAAACGCTCGTCGGAATGGCTGAACCCTGGAGACCCAGCCAAATCCTGCCCTAAACGAAAATTGACTGAGAAAAAGTTACTTGTGAGTGTTTGGTGGACTAGCGCCGGTGTCGTTCACTACAGCTTTCTAAAATCTGTCCAAACGATTACGGCAGATATCTATAGTCAGCAACTGCAAACCATGAAGGAAGAACTAGGTGCTAAATAACCGAGATTGGTCAATCGTTCTAGGCCACTGCTGCTTCACGACAACGCAAGACCACACACTGCACAACAAACAACCACTAAGTTAGATGAGCTACAATTGGAATGTCTGCGACATCCACCGTACTCCCCGGACCTTGCTCCAACAGATTACCATTTTTTCCGGAATTTGGACAACTTCTTACAAGAAAAAAAGAGTTTATTGATTCTCGCCCCCATGATTTTTTTAGTAAAGGGATCAATGAAGTACCTATGAGATGGCAAAAGTGCATAGATAACAACGGTGCATACTTTGATTAATTAAATATATTTTACAAAAAAAAAAAATTGACTATATTCCTCCCGTACAAAACGCCAATTTCATATGTAAGGACCCAATACAAAAGATCAAATAATTCCCGCCATAGTTTAGGAAAGTGAAAGTGAAATCGATTCTATTTTTTTTTCAGAATAGGTATTTGCGGAGGTCAGCCCTGAAATCCTGACCACATCTACTTACTTCAATAAAGCGAAAAACTGTTAAAAGTGTAAATGCGGCGATACACTTACAGGATAAATCGATTCATTTGAGACTAGAAATAATGTTATGTTTACTATAAAATTTCTATGTCATTGTATAAATAAAGTATAAGTACCTGGTTACACTAATAATTATGTCCGATTTTAGCATCTATACTTTTATAATCTATGTTCCTGCCTACAACGTGCCTTACCCAGGCTACAGAGCACGTAACTAAATCAATAATCGCACGGGTGTCGCCACAAAAATTCTTTTTCTGAGTTAACTCGATAAAGTGAGGAATACTGAGTTAGCTCTCATTGGCTGTTTGTCTTTTAGTTTTTCTTTGAAGAAAAAAATAGCATTTTGTTTGATGTTATACAATCAATTCGACGTAGAGTATAAAACACATCCGTACTATTAGAAAACGATAATATACGGAGCTGTATTCTGTATTGTTCTATACATACACAGATATCTTCACGCTGTATCCCTAACGGGGTAATTAAAGAAGACAACAGGCCAAGCTTCTACTGCAATCTACTGAGTCCTTTCATCTCAAATCTCATCATTCTCCTCACACATTTTCACCTAGGTATGCGAGTGATTTTGAAATCTTCGTCAGCTAGAACTGGCTATTTTTCTAATTTTTTTTGAAATTGAATATATTAAAACTGATTATGTGGTAGGTCGACTCACTCAAAGACACATCTGAATGATATTTCCAAATAAAAATCAATTTAGTATGAACTAAGCAACCAGCCCCGGCTTCGCATGGGTAGACATTTTTTTATAATAAAATACAATCTATATTACTCGCTAATAATGTAGCTTTTTAAAGGTGAAAGTATTTTTGAAATCGATTAAGTAGTTTTTGAGAGACTATTACAAACAAACAAACAAAGTATACCTCTTTATAACATTAGTATAGATGATATTTTTTTTAATCTAAGAGATGATATTAGTATAGATAAGACGTCATTTGTGTTATAACTCATTCTATTCGTGTTAGTACATGTACCGCAAATAGAATTTGTTTTTAAAAAGTGTACTTTTAATTATAATTAACAGTAATTTCTGGTTTTTCTGAAATGTATTCACTTTATTTGCAGAAGCACTCGGTCTAATAGCATTAATATGATTTTCTTTGCTTAGTTTGTTTTTTGTTTTTACCTCGTCTTCGTGACCTTCTAAAGACCTTTTTTTATTTGTTTATGTTAGATTGTCTAATAAAATAAAATAAATTAGTAATGGTTTTTAAATTTAATAAAGTAATTAACCTTAAAAAATATAAAAAAATTTGCACTTTCGGAAAATATGGTTGTTAAAAAATAAATGTTCAATAAAAAAAAGTGTTCATTAGTCTGTTTTTTTTTTAATTTCTGTGTCTGGGTTACTTACCATTTTTCATTCCAGCGTGAAACAGCTCAGTAGGTGTACAGTGTATTTCGTGTCAGCTTATGAGTCGGTCATGATGAGATTTGAATGGAAATTAAAAAACAATTTTTTGGCATCCAAACGTGTGTTTTGTGGTCATGGAGCCCCTCGACGTGCGCCTGGGAGGAGCATCGTGTTTTTGTGTTAAGGTCCCACTTAACTCGGTCTCATCTTTAAAAAACTGGGTAGAGTTTGAATAATCACCTTGTATTACCCAAAAAAAAAGAAAAAGGCCTTGTTGCGTAGCCTCTCGATCTCTGTCTTGAATGAAAACATAAGATATATCTCCATTTGGTATACCTCTGTTCTTTTCCAATATATCTAAACCTAACGTATGAAAACTTTTAAGGATATTGCTTTGTTTGCGTAAGAACTTGCTGAAAGGATTATCTAATGATATTCACTGACAAAACTTGTAAAGGATCGTGTCTAGACTAATTTCTCACTTGATCCATAGTTCCTTTGGGATTATTTAGTTTCGAATTCTAAGGCAGTTGGAAGCTGTACATAATGAAAACGTGACTACCTATATAATTCGCTTGATGTTAGCTTTATAACAAAATTAATTACATAACCCGTGATAATAGGCTAGTTAACTTAAAACCGGTAAGTATAATATCCTCACGCTGTATCCCTAACAGGGTAGTCAGAGAGGACGGAGCTCCAAATATCGCAATTCTTACTAGTGATGTGCCGGATATCCGTATCCGCGGATATCCGAGGAAAAGAAAGATCCCGATCCGTATCCGTATCCGTTACTTTTTTGGCGGATCTTTTACGGATCTTTTACCTTATGAATTTTCAATATGTAGATTAAATTCTATATAAGTCGAAACAAGTGGCGTCAACTATCGTTTCAAGGTCACGCGCACCGATACCGATCGAGTAAAGAAAGTTAAGATCCGTATCCGTATCCGCGGTTCTTGACACCAAATATTAGTATTCGGATCCGCATCTGTGGATATACATTTTAACGATCCGGCACATCACTAATTCTTACATATTTCTTTCGCCTCTTCGAATCTCATTGTTCTCCTTAGACACTTTCGCCCAGATTTATGAGTGCTTTTAACATTTCCGTCAGCTGACACTCTGTCTATTTGATCTGCGAAATTAAGCCTTGGTCTTACTTGGCTTCTGCTACCGCTCACTCTTGCTCTGTAGATTTTCTTCGTCAGTCTCATCGCTCATTCTTTCTATGTGCCCAACCCGTCTAAGCATTCTTTTTTCATTTTAACAATACCACTGTCGTGCAACCCTATCATATTGCGTATCTTTTCATTGCTTATTTTATCTGCGAGGATGACGCCACACACATTTTTATGATAGGTATAACATGGATAGGAATATTTTATACATTACATTAAAATAATTAAAAAAATTCAGGGTTCAGAACACACGTATTGGCGTCTTCCTCGGGGTCGCATGGATAATCGAAAGTCCCCTTTAGTTGCTTCGTATGACAGGCGGAAGATACTGTATCCTACTCATTGTCCCTTAATACAAGGCCGACCTTCACGAGACCTACGTAGGAACAGCATGAAATAAGTAGTTGGCGTGCTACACTTTTCTTTTTCTACTACACCAAAACGGAGGTGTTTTCGTAAAATCGCTGCCTCTTATAATTTTAAGCCGTATTGCAGTCTATCTCGCGACACGCCCCAAGCCAATTCTCCTTCGAACATTGCAGGCTTTGATCATCGGTGTTTATATAAAAGTACATCTTCGTATCTATCACGAATGCGTTATCAAAGTGGAGTGTAAATGTAAGTGTCCATAGATTCGCATAATATCAAACCGATTTTAGAATTCTTTATACAGGGTTCATTGAAAAACACTAATAACTCTTAGTGCAAAATTCCTGTCATCATACCTAACAACTTTTGTTCTACGACTTTTTAGAAAACTTAATACGTTCGTCAAAAAATATTTGTTAAATTTTGTTGTACCTTCTGAAACGTAATTACTCTGTGTACCTATTCCAATGGTACAGTTCAAGCGCACCAGGCCTCAGTGCCACTGGCGAGGCGAGTAGGTGCCATTTTCAGAAACATTTAAAGTATTTTTACATTTGTGTATATGAGTAGCCAAAGCACGTAAGATTTACGAGTATTTTGCAAATAATTATTTTATGACCCACTTATTAGCTGAAATGAATTACACTGACAGCGTGAGGTTGCCATACTTACTATAGTAGGGGAACCCAAGCGGGGATTTGGAGATTTCATGAAGCTTGGCAGATTAATGTAAGGGGGGGTACCTTGTACTCTGTTGAGTACCTCCACCAAATATGAGCCCTATATATATGGCCGACTGTCTAGGATAGCGTATCAGAATAGTAAAAAAAAGTTGACCGTTAGAAATAATCCACCGCGTCAGAATAAAGTAAGGTGAGTTCATCACATGCTTACAAGTGTGCTTTACGGAAGGAAAAGACATGGACCTGTATTTTTTACGATTGAAGGAGTGAAAATAACACCAAAGGTAAATATTAAGTACTTGGGAATTTGGCTGGATAAGTGTCTTACCTTAGGAAAGCACATGGAAGAAGCAGCGGGAAAAGCCGAACGAGAGGTTGCAGCGTTAGGACATCTGATGCCCAGGAGGGGAGGGCCACTAGCGAGTAGAAGAAAAGTGCTGGCCTCCGTCTCGAATTCTGTCATGCTTTATGCGGCACCCTTATGGGAGGAGGCGTTAAGATTCGCTAAGTACAGACAAATGCTACAGGGAGTGCAAAGACAAATGGCTATACGTGTATGTGGTGCAAACAGGACGGTGTCAACGGAGGCCGTACTTGTCATTGCTGATATGATTCCAATTGAGATACTGGATAAGGAACGCAAGAGACTATATTATAATACGGAAAAAAGAACCGTAGAGGAGTAAAGAAGTAGAACGATGCACGGGAAAGTGAGTGGAAAGAGAAGGGAAAGGGATAGTGGATAAGAGACATCATACCGGATTTGAGGAAATGGGTAGGAAGAGGACACGGGGAGGTAGACGCTGGAATGTCTCAGACCTTGAGCGGACACGGTGTGTTTAACACGTATCTGAGTAACATTGGGAAGGCGGACAGCGACGAATGCTGGTATTGTGGTGAGACGGACACTCCCAGACATGCCGTATTTGAGTGTAAGCCTTTTGAAACGGAGAAAGCAGCCGCAAGGAAGTTTTTTATAGTACTGGGACCAGAGAGTCTCAGTGCCGATATGCTGTCGTGCCGTAAAGGATGGAATGTGGGTGCGGCAATGCTAAGAGGGATTGTTGGCAGGAGGGAAAAGGACATAGGGCAGACTATGCGACAAAAGCCAGACCGCCGTCGTCCCGAAGTGACGCCTTTGACGGTACCGGGACGACAGGCTTAGGTAAAAAAAAAATCGGTTTAAACGATCACTCCGAAACAAATATTGAAGCTTGGCAGATTAATGTAAGGGGGAGTCCCCTTACATTAATCTGCCAAGCTTCATGAAATCCCCAAATCCCCGCTTGGGTTCCCCTACTATAGTAAGTATGGCAACCTCACGCTGTCAGTGTAATTCATTTCAGCTAATAAGTGGGTCATAAAATAATTATTTGCAAAATACTCGTAAATCTTACGTGCTTTGGCTACTCATATACACAAAAGTAAAAATATGTCCCTGTTGTTGTATGTTCCCTAGTCACGTACATTAGTAAAAATCTGGATTGTCGGCCAACAAAAAAGGACACTTTTAGGACGTGTTTTTGGAGTAAATGCTCCGTCCATTCTTATTTGATCCGAAGTCAGTACCATAGAGTTATAATTATTACTTTTATGTCGTGACGAGGGTGAGATATTCTCCAATGTTTTCCTGTCGGTAATATTTTTCTACCTTGTTAAGCTTACTCGCGTTTTATGTTCTTTGAGCGCATCGAAAATTCCATTATAAAGTCTACTTAAAGTTATACCAGCGCGCCGACTGGCGTTCTTGAAGTTCTCCTTTGAACCTGTATTTATAACGATACAATATTCGGAAGCAAACTCTGTGTAGGACTTAAACTTACTGGAATGACGCTTTATAGTAGTTTTTATCCACGTCTTTGTCTGCATAATGCTGTTAAATTTTGTCCTATACAATTTTCAGAATCATTTATTAAAATATAAACATATGCATAGAAGTTACATTATACAATTTTAAAATTTCGAACAAAGCAAGCTTATCTCTTTAAGACATTTTTTTCAAATTAGCCCGACAAAGTGGTGTGAATACTGTAAATGGTAATTAACGAAATAAAATTTTATCTCAATTTTATTGGTGTGATTTGTTCTATTTAAATATATATTTAACTAATGTTTTTATAATACAAAAATGTCTAAATAAATGACATGAATATACAACAAAATAATAAGATATATGAACAAACATATAGCCTAAATACGTGTGTGTATAAATCACCATAAGATTGTGAACACTGTTAGTTGCGACATTGTAAACTGACGATAAATTGTGAACTGTACCATACCGCTTACAATATAAAGTATTAATTTTCGATTGTTTATAATCTATCCGTATCAAACAGTCAAATTGTGAACTGGCGTCATATTAGCATGCGACAGCACCTTAGCGCACTGATTGATTGAACACTATGTGCCCGCTGAACGCTATGTGTGTGATGTATACATATATCATACATGTCATAAAATTAAACAAATAACTAAATATGAATGATAATTAAAAAATTAAACCGACTTCAAAAAAAACACCGTAAAGTACGAAATAACTATTCTTTACTAATCATAATTTAAATACAAAAATAACTTTATAAATACCCATAAAAAAAATTTGACAGTTACTGGAGTCAGTGCCAAACCTACTAAACTAATAGACTATCTGTTGTTGCACATTGGTTTTATTTTATAATTTTCTTACTCTCTTTTGAGTGACCTTGGCCTAAATAAATATCTAGCGCAGGTCTCTAATTAATTTTTTTCCTAATTCTGGAGCGCAATGACAACAGAATCATCAATACAAATAAATAGAGGTTATAACCAGTTCGCGTTATTCAGTGTTATTTGGTGTATCTTCGAATCCCAAGCTCTAATGCCAGTAAAATTTAAATGGGACCAATCTGAAAATGTATCCTTCCAAATAAAACAAGAATTTTTCAAATCGGTTCAAAAATGACGGAGTTATGAGTTAACAAACATAAAAAAACACATACAACCGAATTGAGAACCCCTCCTTTTTTCGAAGTCTGTTAATAAGCATGACTAATAGATACGATATATGGATCTCTGGTTTGTTGGTTTAACTTTGTTTATAAAGATAGATAATACGCGCAAATTGCTCAAATTGTAATTCACACAGGCCACATCTGTGAGGCACCTAAAAATTGCCTATTGCACAGACTCAACTACGTGCCGGACCTCATACACTATACAGTGCATAGTGTTAGTTGTAATATTCTTGTTTCTATTTTTATCTTCACTTGTAGATTGCATATTTTTTAGTTTTTAGACCCCTTGATTTTGAAATACACTAATAATTATTAGGTGACGTTTTACTCTGTATACAATTTTGTTAAAAAGCTAATCAACAATTTCGCAACGGCATCTGTCGTGACAATTATTACCTCAGGTAAACAGCGTTCTTATTGGTTGATTTTGTTGCTTGTTTTTGATGACGACATATTAGAGTAGAAGGACAATAATTACTTGTAAATGCTATGGATATTAATTCATTTTGATAAACAGAGTTAATAAGAATTTGAGATGGAAAGTTGATAGCGAGTTCAATGTGATCATTGATCATTTATCTTTCATTTATTGATTGAAGTATGTAACAAAAGCACGTCTTAAATTACGTTCTACAGATATAGAGAAAGAGCAAACTGCAGCAAACATATCAGAAGTTCTCGTACGTAACTCTAAGTTTCCGGAACTGTAGCAAAACTAAGTTGAATTTTGATTCGAGACTGTCATTAGTTCACATAGAGCTTAGAGTTCGCATAGAGCGGGAACTTCTTTAAGTAAGACTTAACTTGCAGGGACACTAGTTTACGATGTAGAGTATTTTGTGTATATCCTATTCTAGCCATATCCTGTACTATAATGCGAGCAATATTTATATATTTATAATCGCGTTCCCGAAAACGGTTCTGACGATTTCGATGAAATTTACAATATAGATATTTACGGAAGCAAATAATTAATCTAGCTAGGTATCTATTCTGGGAAAATTAGTTTTTTCCGTGTTTTCATACTCTCAAAACTTGAAAACTTGCCTGCAAAATATGATTGGTAATTTTGTGACAGAGTAGGTCTACCATGTCGAAGTACGCAAGGTCGAATTCTGGAATGTGGTTAGGTTAGACTTCTTTTGTTTTTTTTTGTAGGCTTTCTGTTATTGCACATTGATTTGGCACATACTTCGATAACTTGCAGCACGAATTAGGGCGGCTTGCCTGGTGAAATACCACCCTTTTACAGAATATCGGTAGCGAAATAACATCGTCTAGAGCTGTTATGTTTCGTTCGGTGAGTGAGAGTGCCGGTGGCCCATCTTCTTTCTCACCCGTGACTCCCCTGACGTTGCAGGTGTCCATGGGTGGCGGTGATCACTTTCCATCAGGTGACTCGCTTGCTCGTTTTCCCATCTCTTTCGTAAAAAAAATAACAACTCAAATTTAATTGTGTAGGGGAAGGGAGCCCAAAGCGGGTAGCCCGTCCAAAGCGGGTAGGCACCGTCGTCTACGTATGCAATTCGTTAGTGCAAATGTGTGAGTGTGGCGGAAACACCCGAACACTTGCCGACACGAATCAGTTAGACCGAGGCGTCGGAGTCGCGTGGTTTTACTGATTGAGTGAAATGTTTTATTTCGGTGATTCTGCTAAAAAATATCAAGGTATGTGAATATAAATTATTTCAATCTGTTTAAAGTTATGTTCGTATAAGTATTTGTGTATTATTGTGCATAAAAATGGCTTAAAATTTTCAATACGGAGCAACATTTCTAATTAAGGTTTTGAGGTTATTTTATAAAACATGGAAAAGTAGATTTTTAGCAAAGCCGGTAAGTATAAAACAGGTAGCCGCTTTGCCCCTACCCGCTTTACCCTATGGATGGTGAAATAGTAAATAATTTATGTTTTCGCAGATGGTTCAGAAATACCAGTGAAAAACCGAACAAGCTTCATGGGACATCACTACTATGAAGCGGGCAATGGAAGAGGCCAGAAAAACATCAGTTAACAGTGCTGCAAAAAAGTATGGTATAAATTTATCAACTTTGCAAAGGCATTTAAAAAAGGGATCGGCAGATAAAAAACTTGGCAGGTTTATTACTGTTTTCACATCTGAACAAGAAACTGAATTACTAGAATATTTATTTCATATGGATAACCTCTTTTTTTGGTTTAACAAAATCTGAATTTTTAGCTCTAGTGTATCAATATGCAGAAGCCAATAAAATTTCTCATCCATTTAAACACAACGCTGCTGGAGAAGACTGGTATAAAGCCTTTAAAAAGAGACATCCTGATCTTACCTTAAGACAGCCAGAGCCCACCTCAGTAGCTCGCGCTCGAGGTTTTAATAAGCCGCAAGTTGATCGATTCTTCGATCTTTTAGAAGAACAGATTGACAAACATCAAGTAGATGTCACAAGAATTTATAACGCTGACGAGACGGGTATCCAAACGACCAGCAACAGGCCTCCAAAAGTTTTAACAAAAACAGGTAAAAAACAAGTTGGGGTTATATCCAGTGTCGAAAGAGGCAAATTGACAACAGTCATATGTTGCTGCAATGCAGCTGGCTCCTTCGTACCACCGTTCATGATATTCGGCTGTAAACGTATGAATGGCCGACTACTCGATGGATCGCCACCAGGTACAGTAGCTGCTTGCACGGACAATGGGTGGATTTCCGGTCCAACGTTTTTGGAGTGGTTGCGCCATTTCGTGGCAATGACAAGACCAACCCAAGACAAGAAAGTAATTCTTGTCATGGACAACCACGTGTCTCACAAGTATCTACCAGCACTGGACTACGCCTCACAAAACAACGTGATTTTTATTTCATTGGCTCCACACACCACTCACCGAACCCAACCTTTAGACAGATGCGTCTACGGTCCACTGAAAACATATTTCGAACAGCCAGTTTTAGTTTTTCAACGAGCCCATGTGGGACGAATCATTTCGCAATTTGAAATTGCTAAGTTATTTGGCGAAGCTTACTTGAAAGCAGCTAGTCCTCAAAATGCTGTAAAAGGATTTCAGTCAACTGGTATATGGCCAACAAACCGCCATATATTTAGTGATGATGAATATCTTCCTTCAATGTTGACTCATAGACCGCAAGCATCAAACACATGTGACGTTCAAACATCTATCGCGACAGTCGCTGAAGATTTCCCAAACACCTCTAGCAACGCCCGTCCTCAACAAAACGACCTCTACGTCCCAAGCACCGCTGAATCTGACATTCCTCACGAAGACTCTGAACATGAAATACCCATAGATTATCCGAAAAGGGTTGGTGTTGACTTCCCAAAAATTCCATCTCATTATACTCCTCTTCGCCGTTTGGTAGACTCCGATCGCACAATTTCGCCTTCAATATTAGACCGAATAATTGAAGATGATAAGAACAAGTCCAGACCTGATGAAGAAGTTTTGTTATTGGCTAAAACAGTGACACCTGAACGCGTCACTTCAACCAAGGTGACACCAATGGATATTCGTCCTACACCTAAACAAACCGCATCTAAAACATCACGCAAACGAAAAATACAAAAGGCTGAAATTTTAACCAGTACTCCCATTAAAGAGCAGCAAAGGGTAATTGAATCGAAGAAACGAAAAGTACCCATCAAGAAATTAAAAGAAAAAGACTAAAAAGTTACACGTTCGACCAAAAGAGTGGCCAAAAAGGATTCCAAAACCTCAACTTCAAGTAAAAGAGACCCACCTTTGACTGGGAGAGTAATCAGTAAACATCCGAAAGCCTCGGCCTCGAGCATAAACATAAAAGTTTCTAGTAGCAAGAAAAATACTGCAGAAAATGTAATATGCTTTGTATGCCATGAAATTTATGAAGAACCACCAAGGGAAGACTGGATAAGATGCGATGACTGCCAGCGTTGGGCTCATGAAGAATGTACTGCCTATTCAGGCATTGAAGCCTACTTTTGTGATCTTTGCCAAGAATAACTTTAAATTTAATGTTCCTATTATGATAAGGCAGAACTTACTCTTTGTTGTTTTATCTTTTTGTTATTTGATACTGCCATTATTGATCGGGAAAGGTCAGAAAAACATTGCTATTCGTTTAGTCAGTGTTGGAGACGTCTATTGTACATTGTCTGATGTGATTAGGAAGACTAACTTTTTATAATTTTGTTAAAGACTATCAGTGTTGATTAGGTATAAGATACAATTTGTTTAGTGGGTGTTGGAGAAGACAAATTTAAATTTTAGATACGTAAGGTGATTAAATAGACTGACTGTCTTTTTGAAATTTTGTACGAAAATTTTGCATTTTTAGTTGCCCGTGTTTAATAGTTAAGTAAAAGATCTCATGATTACCCGCCTTGCCCAGTTTTTACCCGTTTTGCCCCAACGGCATATCCGCTTTGGGCACTCCTTCTGGGCAAAGCGGGTAAAATGACAGACTGAATTGTTATTGTTTTTTCTAAGTGATTTTTTAAAAGGTACCTGTTTTTTGTTTTTAATTACAAAGTTTAATTAATACTTCTACCAAATATTAAAATAAAACCTATTTCAAATATAAATATGACATATTTTTGTTAAAATAAGCCTTAAGTTACCCGTTTTGGGCTCCCTTCCCCTATATAGGTTTGATTAAGAAAGGGAAGGTTATTTTATACTATACAGTAATTTTTTTTTATTAGAAGTTATTTCTTCTTTTTGAGTGACCTTGGCCTAATAAATATCTAGGGTAGGTCTACATTAAGCTCTTTTCTAATTCTGGGATGAATACAATACAATACAATACAAATAATACAAGAGAATAATCAATGTAAGTATAGCTTATAAGCAGTTGGGATTATTTCGAGTATCTTGGAAGTCCAAGCTCCAATGTCAGTGAAATTCAAATGAGATTATTTTGAAGCTATACAGAACCCAACATAAAAAGAATCATTAAAATCGGTCCATAAACAAAGAAGTTATGAACATACATATAAAATATATGTATATACGAATTGCGCAGTTCTTCCTTTTTTTGAAGTCGCTTAAAGAATTGTTCTCTTTTCAATAAAATTTTGTAATAAAGTGAAATGGTATAAAATGGAGCATTATTTGTGTTAATCGCAAATAACGTCCTTAATAAATGACGAATGGGGATATAAAGAAGCATGGGCAAGATATCGTAACGCACAGCCGCCGGCCGACGTATCGCCGACGGCCGACCGGTAATTAGACGGCGTAATAACCACCCAGCCGTGACGTCACTGATATCTCTGACATAGTGAATGACAGAAGTATGTCAGCTATAAGTTTTCTTGGGTAATTACTTAACGTTTCTACCGTTTCTACAATATCATAGTATCTATTCCAAATAATTGTTGGGAAATAATGGCTAAGGACTGCTAATACGTATGAAAAAACCAGCTAAATGCAAGTTGTATTTGCACATTTGTCAACCGCAAAAAGTACTCAATTTGTCATTGAACTTGTTTTTTATTAAAAAAAAATTCTAACAAAATACAATTCTGATTATCTTCCATTAATTTAATTAATATTTGTCTGATTTATTAACAAAAAGTACATACATATGTTAATATTTACAAACTTAAAACTACACATTATCTTAAATAATAAACTTCCTCAGTTGCAAAAAAAAAAAAAATTAATATTTCAGATTTTTCTATACTTTTCAAACCCAAATGGAAAAATCGGTTTTTAATTTTTTTTACGTAGTAAATAAAATAACACAAAGTAATCTGTTACGGATTTTTAATTTGATAATTGAGAGCGTTTTCGTTTGATATAACACACCACGACTAAAAAGCATTCTTTTTAAATATTTATTTAAACGTCCGAAACTAAGCCACGAAAACCAGAACTCAAGATTTAAAGTTCACATCCTTGTTCGAGTCTCTAATTATACTGTTTTAAATTTCAGTGCTTTACAAGAAATAAATGTCAAAAGCACTCGCCTACCTAAGCGAAAATGTGTGAGGAGAATGATGAGATTTGAGGAGGCGAAGTAGTATGTAAGGACTACAAAGCCAGCCAAGGGCTCCTCTCTGACTACGCCGTTAGGGATACGGCGTCAAGATATGTATGTGTGTGTAAGAATTATATGTACCATAAAATACAAGTTTGTCTACGAGTAGAGTGGCTAAAGAATCTTAAAAGCACTAAAGATATCAATGAAGGGACAAATAGTAGTATGGTATACATATTATACTTTTATTATACTCGTATTTATTACATTTATTTATATTTATACTATATTTGTGATCGAAGTATACTATGTAACAAAAGTACACCAACTATTTTGTAAAAATATACCTACTACTTCACGTTATTCTCTGTCAATAAAGATAAGTTTTATAGGCTTACATGGTCGAACACTACCATGAGCAATGCAATAAGTAAAAGCTTGCTAAGGATATCAATATTTTCTGCGCTGTTTAGAATTACAGCGAAATGGCAGCCGATTGGCTCATTCGATGTAAATGTGCGCGGTATTTATTTTGGTTCTTTTACTTTAGAGCGTGACTCAGAGCTTATCTTTTATTATAGCCAATATTAGACAGGGATAAAGTAGCTTCTTATTTATTAGAAGTTTCGAAATCGGTTCAGTAATTCCAGAGATTGCAGGTTAACAGGAAGTACTCCGCTTCTGTTTGGGTAAAAAAATGCTCGTATCATTTGATTTAGTTGACTTGGGAAGCTTGAATTTTTTACACCTCTAAGGGACTCACTTATATCAAATGTAAAAATTATAAGCATTGAATTATACATTACACTAGTAGTACAATAGTAAAGCAAAACAGTGAACATGGCGCCACATGGTGGCAGAACGTGACGCGGGAAGCAGCTCTATCTCCTCTAACGCGTGGCGCTTTGCCATGAGTAAAAGCGAGACAGTGCTATTCTTTTATTGCTCCGAGTAGGCAAGTTCAATAAGGTATATATGCATGTGATTCAAATAAAGGAAAAATATTTTTTTTAATAAATTTTATTACTTCGAAAATATGCTTGTATTAGTATTTTTGGTAATAATTGTTTTTTTAATTAAGAAATGAATTTTTAAAACGTGTAAAAAAATTGTGGAAAATTCAAATATTTGAAACACGACGCATCTGACCGATGTTACAGAGCGAATGTGACGTCAAAGGCTATGATTATAACTGTCAGCGAGAGCTATTATCATAGTTGTTAGGTGTTTGATTTTGAGTGTTTGCGAATTAGTCAGGTTTATTGTGATTTTATTTCACATTTAGAAGTAAAAATACATTTTTGTTTGTAAGAAATAATGTGAAATCTCACTTGTTTGTTTGTTGTTATAGACTATGACGTCACACCAAGCGCGTCGAAATGACGGGCGTTAAAAGTGCCCGTATTGGTTGGCTATTTTTAACTTTTTTTAAACTACTTTAACTTACTTTAAGCACGCTGTATGACAGGTTGCACAACAGTGTTATTGTAAAAATGAAGAAAGGAGTGCTTAGATGGTTTGGGCACATTGAAAGATGTGATGAGTGATCTGATGAGTGATGAAAGACTGACGAAGAAAATCTACAGAGCGAATGTGAGAGGTAAAAAAGCCAAGGAAGACCAAGGCTGACTTATGAATATCAAATAGCCAGAGTGTTAGCAGACGGAAATGTAAAAAGCACTCGCATACCTAGGCGAAAATGTGTGAGGAGAATGATGAGATTGGAGAAAGTGAAAGAGGTATGTAAGGACCGCGACGCTTGGCGCTCCGACCTCTCTGTGCTACCCCGTTAGGGATACAGTGTGAAGATATGAATGTATGTACTTTAAGTTACTTTTTTGGTGTTGAATATTTTTTTACTATTACATAGCGATGTTACGCATCGAATAAAAATATAAAAAAAATTAAACCGCCTTCAAAAAAAACACTGAAAAGTATAAAATAACTATCAATGTGCAGCAACAGAAACTCTATTAGTTTGGTGGGCTTGGCACCGACTTCAGTATCTGTCAAATTTAATTATATAGGTATGTGTATCGTATTTATAAAGTTATTTTATTGTACTTGAGTTTTGATTAGTAAAGGATAGTTATTTTATAGTTTTCAGTGTTTTTTTTGAAGGCGGTTTAATTTTTTTTTAATAAAATTTTTTTATTTCTCCCTTTTGAGTGATCTTAACCTAAATAAATATCTAGGGAAGGTCTGCAATTAACTTCTTTCTAATTCCGGAGAGCAACGATATATAAGAGAATCATTAACATAGATAAAGGTTATAACCAGGTCGCGTTATTTAGTGTATCTTCGAAGTCCAAGCTCCAATATCGGTGAAATTTAAATGGGACCATCTCTGAAGAATTTTCGAAATCGGATCATAAATAACGGAGTTATGAGGTAACAAACATACAAAAAAAATCAAAAATCATTTTGAAGTCGGTTAAAAAAATACATGCATATTCTCTATTCAATGTGCGACAATGGACTTGTCCTCGACTCGAATTTTGGGTATTTACACAATATTTAATAATGTTTTAATTTTCTTTATTACTTACTATCATAAAAGTATTACACGAGTATAAAATCATTCAATCGTTTATCGATTAACCGTAGTAACTATGAAATTAAATGAAATACGCTACGTTAGTACATAACCGTCAAAAGCCATGTGAGCTAGGTGTGGTTCTCGAACCGCAGTTGAGTACAACATAACGATGCTCTCAAACAATCAACCTATTACTACATATGTACACTCTGTCAAGAAAGTACCGGGAAAAGATCAATAATACACGAAATGTTAGTTATTCATCCAAATTTATTTTATCACCTTCAAAGTATGCTCCTTCAAAATCGATACACTTACGCCAACGAATAATCCAATCATCAAAACATTTTTAAACGCTTTTTCCGGAATTGAGTTCAGTGCTCGCCGCGAATTCTCCTTTATGTCTTCTACCGAATGAAAACGGGTGCCACGAAGTGGTAATTTGAGTTTAGGAAAAAGAAAGAAGTCGGCTGGAGCCATATCTTGTGAATAAGGTGGTTGCTCGATGGTATTTGTTGAGTTTTTGGTCAAAAATTCGTTCACAGCGATGGCCTTGTGTGAAGGTGCATTATCGTGGTGCAATATCCAAGAATTTTCTTTCCACAAATCTGGCCTTTTTCGTCGAATTTGCTCTCTTAAACGCCGCATAACGCCCAAATAATATTCTTTATTTACCGTTTGACCTTCCGGCAATTCCGAGTGCACAACACCGCGATAGTTAAAGAAAACATGACTTTGACTTTTGATCGACTTTGGCGTGGTTTTTTCGGTTTCGGTTCAGTTGGAAGGCGCCACTCCGAAGCTTGTTGACTAGTTTGCATGTCAAACTCGTAAACCCACGTCTTGTCACCGGTAACAATGCGTATCATGAATGTTGGATCGGAATTGACTCGTTCTAGCATGTTCTCAGCGACTCTTATGCGATTGAGTTTTTGGAGAAAATTCAGGTCTTTTGGGACTAGCCGTTCGGCAACATGTTTCATACCCAAGTGATTATTTAAAATGGTACGGATCGACTCGTGAGACACAGAAAGTTCGGCGGCTATCTCTCTCAAACTTGAATGAGGATTTTCAGTCACTATTTCCTTCACTTTTGCGATGTTAACTTCAGTTGCAAACGTTGATGGCCTACCAGAGCGAGGCAAATCTTCCATCACATCGCGACCGCTTTTGAACGCTTTGTACCACTCATAAGCACGTGTTTTTGATAAAGTCGATTCACCGTAAGCCTTCTGTAACATTTTCAGTGACTCCGAACACGAAATTCCATTGGCGATGCAAAATGTAAAACAAACTCTATCAAATTTAAAACAAAACAGTTGTGCCAATCTAACAACAACAAAAAAAAAACAAAATATTGAATTTGGAACTATAAACAAATCATCCATTCCCGATACTTTCTTGACAGAATGTATATGAGTTCCATGCGTTGCCTTTTGGCTTAGCTTAACAATGATAAAAAGGGATTACGTCCAGTTAGGAAGATTTTTTTTCGACTGAAGGAGGAACATTTTAAACTAGTCTTTTACGTAACACATACATTGATGTTCCAAATTCGTTTTTAGACAATTTATTCGCAATAGTTTGTACGCGTACAAATTACGCAGGCCCGCCTAACCTGTGAAATGAGACTCGCGATTTCGAATCAGATATTGGAAACGTAAGAATCCTCGAAATGTATGCCAGAAATTGAATTTATATAATCAATAAGAATGCTTTTGGAAATAATGAAATAAACATACCTATTGCATAGGAATTACGGACAATCATGTAGTGTACTTTGTGAATGCAGTGTTAGGATACTAAAACTTGTAAACTAGACTATATTGTACTACAAATATAATGCTATGACGACTTCATAGAAATCCAGCAACCACGGTTTGTATTTTTTTTTTATTTGATATGTTATGTAAGTTAGTGCATACACACATTTTTACACGTCATAACAATCAGTACAAATTACATCGATTACTATTGGTACAATTACAATTTAACAACGAATAAAAGATAAATTATTGATGCAGCAATAAACAAGCAATAGCCAAATATTATAAAGAAAAATACGTAGAATTAATTGTAAGATAAAATTTCAAATACAATAATAGATACAATGTGAAGCTTACTAAAATGCACATGTCAGATTTATGCATGCCCACTAATACACACGTGCCATGGCATTTTTTGTTACATAAAAGAGAGACACACGAGCAAGCGGGTCACCTGATGGAGAGTAACCAACCGCCGCCCATGAACACCCACAACATCAGGGGAATCACGGTCGCGTTGCCGGCCTATAGGGCAATAGGGAAAGGAGGGGGAGGGGTGATGAGTTACCGGCACTCACTCACCGAACGAAACACAACAGCAATAGATGCTGTTATTTCACGCCGATATTCTGTGAGAGGGTGGTATTTCACCGGGCGAGCCGACCCTATTTGCACACAATGGCAATATTCATCATGATTAAGACTGCGCCCGTAAGGGTCACCTCGACCCCGTGATTAATCATACACTAATCACCACGTTCCTATCGTTTGTTTTTGATTCGTTTGTCGCATCGCCGCTAATACAAAAATGTCTGAATGACTTTCGAATTAACATTATTCGAATCTGTAGATCTTCAACGTATGTAACTGTTTTTGGGTAACTGTTCGTTTTTATAATAAAATTCCTCAAGAAATTACTCGATTAACGGAAAAGAGATTTAACTTGTTATTAAACGCACACTAATTGGAATAGCATACTACAAAATTAGCGATTTCATTGAAGACAATTGCGGATTTATTCTGTAAGTTCCACTTCAAAGCCATGTTAGCATGACTATGGTAAATCTACGGACCATTCCCTCAAAATGTTATACTTATGTCTATAGTTATATGCAATCTTCCTTTACTGATTTTACTCTGCCAAGATTTCTTGGTATCTGGCAATCGTGGCGCCAGATACCTCGTTAGGCATTTGTTAAAGCCTGTGATCCAGTACGAGATATATTAAGTATCTAGATTTATTTGTGTAATATTATTGTTCACGACTAATTATTGTAACGCGTCATAGAAATAAGGAATACTATAGTAATTTATAATGGTCTGTCCACCCCGCCGAAAGACGGCGTGATGTGTAATAAATTTTGTATGTTTTGTAAATTATTTTAGTTGTAAGTTCTCGAATAGTTTCGTTTTAAGTTTATTATTTTATTATTATACTATAGAGGTAGTTATTATTATATAGAGATATTATATAGAGATTGAAGTAAAAGAGATAGATATAGAAATAGTGACAAATATAATCAATGTAAATATTATCACTTTGGTCGTCGCTAGTTGTGTACCAACGGGCGACCAATCAGAGAGCTTGATTCAATAAAGAGGATCTTGTAAGGGCGTTGTTGCTCGGAAATTCAAGTACTCTCTAGACATAATTATAGCCGCCTAACGGCCGGGAACGCATTCCCACTTACACATTACGACCGCACCATCTCCACCGGCGGAGACGAGGACGTCCTCCACGACACCCGTAGGGTCTCACGTTTAGAAGCCCTATCACGTAGTACTACAAGCACACACTCGGGCCTTAAGCTTCATTGTAAACTGCCACGCGGAACACTAGGCACACTAACCGGCCTTCAGTGGACTCGCCGGTCGGGTCCGCTAGAGGCCCGGCCCTCAACCGAAAAGGAAGCCAGTTAAAATGCACGCAGGTGCAGAAAGCTCCCCTGACAACGCCTTGAACTCGAGGTCCCCCCTCCATATGAGGTATCCCTTGGCTGGAGGAAGCCTCAGGCGGTCTATCATGTGGCAGGGCGCCTTTGGCGCTCGCATCAACGCGACCGGCGACGCTGTAAAAGCCACTAGGGTTAACAGTAAAGAGGGGTATTTTTAGTCGGTTCGATTCCGACACTACTCAATCGGCGTAGAATCTGGCTGAGTGTCCGTGGGGATTTTTTCGGCCTCTCAGAAACCAAAAAAAAAGGAACGCAATCCGCTTCCGCATCCGGATCGAGCAACAGCTCCTGGAGAGGGAGAGAAATACAAGAGTCGCCTTTTCATTCCGGCTTGAACACCTACCTACAACGTTAGAGAGTGCGCGGCGGGTTTTAGAAGGGACCCGTGCACAATTATAATTATCTACCATTTGAATGAATGTAGGAAATCTTTATGAATAGAGAAGACTATGTTTAATATGATTGAGATTTGAAAAAAGGGTTTCATTCCATATCTATTTCCTACATTACACACATAACACACTTCGGTTTGTAATGCGATATAAATAACCGGAGGGGTTATCACGTAAAGAGCTATAGCTGTGCCACAGTCGCGCGACGATTGTTTTAATTTGGTAATTACGGTGCCATGCAGTAAAATGACTTATAGTAGCAGAATTAAGGTCGCTAGCAGTAGTTTTTAGTTCACTAATTAATCAACAGAGGCAGCAATAGCGATTCGCGACATTATGTAGTGCTCGATTTAACAGTATACCACAATCGATCGCGATAGATTCGGCTATCGCTTAATGTAGTTACTTAATACTAATAATACTTGTATAGACTCAGGTGTTACCTTGCGGAAATCCATTTAATGTGATGAATTCCCAAATTTTTAGCTATTCTCCGCTCAAACTCCAAAAACCACCAATCGACACGTGTTTCGCCTCCCAATGAAACATCTTTAAGATATACCAGAGATCGGATTCGATGAACCAACCAGTACCGAATTCGGTGAATTTATTACACTTATAATACTTAATACTGCGATAAATGTTTTTGGAGACTCCCTGATATTTCAGCGCTGGTGCAAGCACCATGATCACAGGTTGACTGCTGAAATGCAAATGGCTATTTAAAAGTGGAGATTTCTATCTAACTTCTTTTTCGTTTATTTTATTCACTCGAATGTCATCCAGACATAAAACATTAATAAAATCGTCAAATTTTTTTAAATTTAAAATTTACTGATTGTTTTTCAAAATTCATTACTCGTGAACTAGTAAATTCCCTTACGAGGTGAACAGAGAGTCAAAATACCATTAAATCATACGTTAATGCCACTTCTAGTAATAAATATTTGAGTTTGACAAATGGAAAACATAATCAAATATCGACTCTTGATAATTTTTTATTTCACATGAGGAAATCATTTACATCCCTGTCGCATCTCGAGGGTAACGGAAAGGGTATTCGGAATGCCTTTTTGACGGAATCTATGAAGTCTACCCCGCTATAACTCCAATGTTTCTCTGGGCGCCGTATGCTTGCAGAATATGCGCGTATCATCCCGAGGCTTATAGTAGCAGTGACAGTCTCCTGAATGTCATCTCACGTCTCTAAGTGCAAGAGAAGATTGCAGAAGACCCTCCTTCAGGTCACGACTCTTCGGTGGCCAGCTGACTAGCCTATCTATACTCACAAAACGTTAGATTTTTAAAATTAATTTACAGATACCTAGGCCTAATACTTTTGTTACAACTTACAATTATGATATTATAAAAAAGTACAGCAAGTAAATTCTATGTTCAAGTAATTATATTCAATTGCGTGAAAATGTATCGAGCGAGTTAGTAGAATAATTCATTATTTTCTACGTGAAATAGAACAAAGAATATCAATGACGTTAGTAGTTATTATTTATTGGATTAGCAATGATTAGCTTTAGAATCTCGATGCTATAATATAGCATGAACTATCGCACCGAGTTTAGGACAAGACGTTTTCATGATCAAATCACTTGTAATTTGATGTGAAGCCAACCGTTCGACTGGCGATGATCTAATTAGAGGTGCAATTTTATTACAGTTTATTGTAATTTCAACTGTAATGCGTTCGAAATAGAGACCAAAAATATTTTTTTACCGAACTCAATATGTAACGTCGTTTATACTCATTAAGAGGATAACTTATTCACTAACACCGAGTCGAAATTACTAAAGCTAAAAACTAACTTACTTCTAACTAATGAGGAAAAGGAAAGTTGAAATTGCAAAAAGTCGTCTAAGCCACGGTCTGGAAAATACTTAGTATAAATAAATAATTTTCTTTTTTTATTCTCTAGGCAGTTGAACCAATTATGTGACCATAAACGAAGCGCTAGGGTTATGTCACACAATGATCTGAACGAGTATGATTCTTTGGGAGTAGAACTTGCAATTAACCAATTCATAGTCAATTGAAACTGCACAGTTAATATCTAGTTTTGAAGTCTTTCTCCTTTGTTTTCTTAATCACTGCTCTACAAAGACTTTTTCGAAGGAATTGGTAAACCAAATGGCACACAAAATCAATCAAACTTTGCCAGCTGAAACATTAAATATTTTTATTTTATTTCAAACGCTTTGATCTCAAGGACAGCCCACTAAAAAAACAAGATGGGCTAAGTGTATTTCCGCTTAATCTTTTTTTATTTACACAATTCTCCTTTCTTTATAAATGTTCTTTTTGCGTGGAATAAGGTGTTTTGGATAGGATAAGTCGAAATCAAGGGAGCCCACGCCTTGTTTGGTATTGAAATTGTTCAACTGAAATTTGGAACTCGGGAATGATCTGGTCGGTTTCAAAAAACGACAGTTTAGAAATAAGTTAAGGGAGGATTTTGTGTTGATGATATTGCCACATTCCGAACTTAGTTCCAAATCTGAATTTCAAATTATCTGTAACTTTTAATTGATCGATTGGCAGCGTATTAGCGCTATCTTCAAAAAACATATTGGTGCCATTGGATAGAGGATTTAATAGATGGAGTTAACATCTAAAATAATCTGTTTTGGTTTTACTTTTAAATCCAATTCCAAAAAAGTAGGTTTGAAATTCGTCTGAATCTTTTTTTTTAATGTATATTCAGCCATAATTCTTTACCACGTCGAACGATTACGATGATACCTATTTTATTTGAAAGAATGTATGTCTAAGATAAGGAAAGGTTACATACATTTAATTAAGATTTAATGGTGGAGTATATACTGCTAAAACAAGAGAACTTCTCAATGGTTCTTTTTTCGAATTCGAAAAAGCTTAGTTGTAGATCTATTCTAGATATTTATTTAGGACAAGGCCACACAAAAGGAAGAAATAAATAGCTTTAAAAAAATTAAACCAACTTCGAAATAAGAATACTGATCAGTATAAAATAATTACCTACCTAAAACTAAACTAATCAAAACTCAAGTACAAAAATAACTATTTAAATACGATTGAAAGGAAAAAATATTGAAGTATGGTTAAAAAGTTAATTTAATGTCATATATATTGATGGAAATATGTTCAGTGTCACATTTGCGGACAAAATAAAAAATGAAGTGATATGCAGTATGACAGGGTTGTACTACAGTGTTATTGTAAAAGTGAAGAAAGGAATGCTTGGATGGTTAGGGCACATAGAAAGAATGAGTGATGAAAGACTGACGAAGAAAATTTACAGAGCGAAAGTGAGTGGTAAAAGAAGCCAAAGAAGTCCAACGCTGACTTATGAAGCTCAAATAGCCAGTGTTAGCCGACGAAACTGTCAAAAACACTGCATACCTAGGCGGAAACGTTTGAGGAGAATGGTGAGATTTGAGAAAGCGAAAGAAATATGTAAGGATCGCGACGCTTGGCGTTCCGTCCTCTCTGACTACCCCGTTAGGGATACAGTGTGAGATATGTATATATGTTTGTATGTATGTATCGATGGAATAGGCATTAGGAGGATAAACTTCATGATAAATATATAATGATATTTATGTCTGAAATACGTAACTATATTTAACGAGTAATTTTTGTTAGGGATTCTGGAATAGCAGAGACATAGATATTCAGCAACCCTGGTTTAGTGGAGTCTTACAATTTGTGTGTTTGTTCAAATATACTATAAGGGTTCGTTAGCAGCGGGACTCTAAAAGAAAAACTAATCTAGCAAAGTGATGGCAGAGTTCGAGTAATTGGCCTCCATTGTTAATTGATCGATCGTAGCTATATGAATCGACATGCGTGGACGGATTGATGTCTTACGTCGAGCTGACGGCCACAGGGCTTTCGTTATATAAGGCTTTGGTTATTGTGACTAATTAGTCACGCTGTCATTTTGTTAATCTCAACCAAACTTCATGATCTATTATAATTTACACTGTGGATATTCAAAGAGTTAATGCTGGAAGCATTACCTCTTTGAATAAGCCACAGTTTACTGGGAACCCTGAGCAACGACAGCTTTCTAAGCGACAACTTTGAGGAAGTCTATTATTTAAGGTAACGTTGACTTTTAATTTTGTAAATACTCACGTTAAGATATGTGTGTACTGATTTATGTCAATAAAAACCTGTGTTTACACTCGTAATCTCTGTTAATGCATAGATACGAGTATAAGCCATGGTTTCAATGCCAGTCCGACCGAAACAGGACTTTCAGCAGAAACCGAAACTATGGCCGAAAGTATAAGTGGAGTTCAAAGGCTTCCGCCTTCGTGAAAACGGTTATACGTAGCCGTATTCCGAGTAATTTTCGTTAGACTCTATAGTATATACTACGAGTTTATCCATTTCATACAAACAAAGTTTCTCTCTTTATAATATGAGTATATAAGTATCCATATAATAATAATAATAATAATGAAGCGGTTGTTCGAAATACATACCGAATTGTCCGAAAGTTTCTCTCATTACATACATAACATTATACTCATCAATTTCTCTTTTTTTGCAACTGACGTTTTCGTTTTAGCCAAAATCTCGTGAAAGGATATTCTTCCCAAAAAAAAATGCCAAACAAAAATTAATAATAATAATCAGAATAATAATACATTTATTTGCAGGAATGCGAGTATAACTACATGGAACATGTAGATATCTTTCCACACTGGTCACTAAAAGCTTGCAAATATTAAATTATACTCATTAGAAAATTCACATAATTAAGCTAAATGAATAAAGATGAATATCATTTTATTATTTTCAACATAGTGTTATCTATTCCTAACAACACAACCAAGTATATAACCAAGTATATTTTCTTAACATATAACATCCATACATGCATATCTTCATGCTGTATCCCTAACAGAGTAGTCAGTGACGACGAAGCCCCAAGCTTCGCGGTCCTTACATTCTTCTTTTGCTTCCTCAAATCTCATCATTCTCCTCATATTTTTGCCAAAATACCTCACACAAATGCCAAAAGCACTCGCATGCCTATGTTTGCGAGCGAGTTTGCATCAGCTAACATTCTGGCTATTTGATCTTCGTAAGTCAGCTTTGGTCTTTCTTGGTTTCTTATACCGCTCGGTTTCGCTCTGTAGATTTTCTTCGTCAGTCTTTCATCATTCATTCTTTGAACCAAATAAACATTTTTTATTTTATTTTAACAATAACACTGTCGTGCAACCCTATCATACTGTGTATCTCTTCATTGCTCATCCTGTCCTCAAGGGCGGCACCGCTCATATTTATAAAATAGCACATTTCTACTGTATTTATGTTACTTTCACTCGATATATATTTATGTACTTAAATATGTACATATGAGTGCAAAAAAATATGCAGTTTGTAATTTAATGGTTTGCATTCAAAGAGGAAGCCTTTGAACTCTCTTTATAAGCAACTTGCCATACTTTCTTGCAAGTTAATTAAAATGGAACGGACTGAATAGGGTGTACTGTAACTTTTACAATAAAGCTTTTACAAGTCTTAGTAACTTGACGTTTCAATTTAATAACTTGGTTGTTTTTTTTGTAATGCCTTTATTTATAGCGATTTAATAAATATTAAAAATAATTCAAGAGACACAATCACACGAATTATGTGAACCTTATCAAAGAACAATTATGAAGGAAACAAGGCAGACTCCGCCTCATGAGTAACGGAATTGGCTACTCTCGGCCGGATACGTAGATTTGTTGCGTTGGGTGTGAGCAGTGTTGGACAAAGTAATTGTAAAAACAATTACAATAACTTTTTGTAATTGTACATTTCACAATTACAATTTTTAATTGTAATTGTTTCTACAATTACATTTTTCCCAACACTGGGTGTGAGATGCTGAGAGCATCTCGTTTAGTTATACATTAAGTATGTAATAATAAAAAGAAATGCACACGGATAAGTTTACATGTTCGTAAAATTTAATTTCTTGTAGTTATGTTGAAGAATGATTTATGGATTCGAGTAACTATAATTATTTAGGCATCTAAGGATATAATAAGAAGTTCGTTTAGGCAATTTAAATGGTTTCGTATTTCTGACAATGTGAAGAACGAATTAAAGACAATCCAGTTTAATGGAAACGATTGCAAGTTTGCGTTGCGCGCGATCCTCATTGGTGCTACAATAATTGCTCATATTCGCCCAAAAATTGCCGTTGAGTGTGTGTGACAACGGATGCGTATAAGTGCGCCCACATACAAACCGCGCACGCTGGAATTTTATGAAGACAATTTACTGTTATGCTTATACTGTGACTTTATGCACTGGTCTTGTACTGAGCATTACACAGCAAACAGAGGTGAACTCCCAGTAACGCCGAGTAATCGAGCCAATTTAGAAAATTCGCTTCGTAAATCTCAGGTTCATTTAGAAAAATATCTTCTAATCTCATATACAAAAATGAATATTTGATTGTTTGTTCGTATTTTATGGGTTGCCATACTGTTTATCCGATTACTATGAAATTTGATATGGTCATAACTTGAATCATGAGGATCCTAGGCTATTTTAAAAATAAAAAACGCGGACCTAGTCGCGGTTATCAGCTAGTCTAATATATAAAAATCAACGTTTGTTCGTATTTTACGGGCTGCCATTCTATTCATCCGATTGCGATGAAATTTGCGATGAAGTCTTGAGCAAGGACATAGGCTATTTTAAAAATAAAAAACGCGGACGAAGTCTTCAGCTAGTATTGTATAAATAAAACTACATATTAATTTTGTGGATTGTATTATTAAATCACTTTTACTGCAATTAGTTAAAAAGAGGCGCATACGCCAAAAAGAACAGAACATGGAGAGAGGAAAAAATGTTACTAGTGCAGTAAAATCTGAGGAGGAGTGTGAAAGGGTATAGCCGGATTTACATAGGAAATCTGCCCTTGCGACTTTTTCAACTCGCACTTGGGGAATCGTTTTGGTATCAAATAAAAATAATTCAGCCAAATTTTCAGCTCTTTATCTTAAACGGTTTTCGAGTTTTTCAAAAAAATCGCTTTTTTCGATTTCATTTTTTTTAATAGTAAAATTCAAAATTAATGAACGGTGATTTTTCTACTAATTATTAGGAGCAAAAAACATAAAAAAACACTTTTGTAATGACTGCCAAACGAAAAGCCAACTTTAGGCGGAAGATTTAAAATTTAAATCATTTTTTTTACGCTTTTTTGAAAAGTGTCACTCACCAAATTTTGGCAGAAAATGTCTTTTATACTCCTCTACATTCAGGATTTTTTCAATTTTTTTGAAGTGGTGGAACTATATGAAAAAAATTAATATGCAATTTTTTTTTGTAATCTTGCGTTTAAGTAAACTTATATTTTTTTAATGGTAAAAAAATGTATAAAAATTATTTGTTATCTAAAGTACATCCTCACTAGAGAAAAAACATAGAGAAATACTTAAAAAATTGACACATGAAAATAAATAAATATATAAATTATATGTGATAAGTTCCTAAAATCTTTAGCTATTTTCCGCTCAAACTCCAAAAACCACCAATCGACACGTGTTTCACTTCTCAACGAAGCATCCTCAGGATATACCAGAGATAGGATTCGGTCAGCTAACCAGCACCGAATCAGCGCCGATTCGGTGCCGATCAGTGCCCCAATTTCGACAAAGGGGATCAGTCGGAGGAGACAGTCTGTCGCAATTTGGACGCACTCGAATAGTTAGTCGGCACTGGTATTACCGCTGTGGAACCTATACAGGCACGCGAGGGTGGTCACCGCAATCTACGCGTTGCCATAGGATGGAAAAGTCCCTGACTTCAAGATTGCCGAGGCTACGGACACATATGTCCTCCCTGACATAAGCACAAACACCGGCGCGTGGAACAAAGGAATGAATAGATATGTCAGAAGGAGGGGATATCTGCGTCTCGGTAAGAAAAAGTAAGGCCGGCTTTTCCGTCTCAAGATGATGGTGGACGGCATTTAGATTGAAATGGATGCCCCTGACGTTGCAAAAGTCCACGCGAAGCGTAGGAGGGGGTGCCGAAAGCTTTGCTTTTCTCCTGCCTCTGGCATAATGTTTCTCGAGCGGACATTTGACCTCCCCAGAACACGCAGGGCAGCCTGGGGGGAATTCTCCTACACAGGATGTGTCGGTACACCCCTGAGGTAATTTCAAATTAAAAACCGCTGCCATGCCAAATGAGGGGGGTGGGGGAGAATGGGCTACTGGAACTCTCACTCACCGAACGAAACACAACAGTAATAAATACTGTTATTTCACTTCGATATTCTGTGAGAGGGTGGTATTTCACAGGGCTAGCCAGCCCAATTCGTGCTGCGATGCAGCATCGCTCTACCACACTTATAACTGCACGTAATACAAATAAGTATATTATACATAACATACATATACGTAACATGTTGTTTGATGATAGTACATACATACAAACATACGTATCTTCACGATGTATCCCTAATAGGATAGTCACACAGAACGGAGTGCCAAGATACTCGGTCTTTACATACTATGTCGCCTGCTCAAAACTCATCATTCTCCTCATACATTTTGCCTAGGTATGCCGGTGATTTTAACATTTCCATCAGCTAACACTCTGGCTATTTTGTGACGGTAGTAACAAGAATAAATAAACTAAGTGGGTACTTATTATTACAAATTTTTATAAATTTCCATATGTTTTTAAATATTTCTTTATTTTGGACCCATTTTATTCCAATTTTAATTTAACTTAATTAATCAACTTCTGAATTGTTCAAAATTTCTACAGAACTCTTGCGTATCCGACACGATCTTAGCCAGATTTTGTGTAAACAATGTGGAGGAAGTAGTAAACAAAAGCTAATAACATAATAAAGCTAATAAATCAAAATTATGAACTAATAATTTGTCGTGTACTTACAAAAGCGGTTTAGTTTCTGTAAAAAACAATTTAAAGCACCTTTTTCGGTTTATAGGTCGAGTCTCAGGCTTTATAGATTGTACACTTACGAACAAAAATATAATAACCAACAGAATCGAGTATTGAGTTCAATATTAATCATATTTGGACTTGGAAATACTGAAATAGTAACTATGAATTTGCATACTAGGTCGTTACCAGAATACATAGAGCTCAATTACATGTTTTTGAGTACAATATCGACTATTATTCTTATGTTCATGCAATGAAATTATTATTATGAGAAATTTTGATAACTAATGTAATAATAATATAAATTATAATAATAATAATAATAAAGCTTTAATTGATTCTATGCATAGTACATATTAAACGATAACAATTGGTAACTTAATAACCTATAATATTCAATTAGATGAATTTTGAATTCTAATTCTAAATTCTATTTTGTAATTAGTTTAATTATTATTTGCTTTAATCATCAACTACCTAATTATTTAATGCATGGACCCCGTTCGGGTAAAAGCCTCAAAAGGGTAATATAAATTACCGATTGCTTTTATTAATAACAGAAAAGTACATACATACGTTAATATTTACAAACTTAAAACTACACATTATCTTAAATAATAGACTTCCTCAAAGTTGCCGCTTAGAAAGCTGTCATTGCTTAAGGTGCCCAGCAGATTGGCAGCATTGCCTCTTTGAATAGCCAAACTGATACATTGGCGGAAGAAGCTGCCATAAATAATATAAATTATAAATAATAATGTAATCATATATAAGTAATATCGTGTAATAATAATATAGTATTTAAAATCACTTCAAAATTGGTGAAAATATTCATATAATTTATATTTATTGCTATAAAAATTACCCTGCAAAGTTGAAACAATATGAAATAAGAATTTAAAATAAAATTCCGTTATTCATTTTGTTTAATGTGTACCTATGTAATTTTTGAAGTTATATTTCTTATGGAGCGTTTAGAATAACAGATCAGTGTTTTTCAACATGTAGCGGAAGTTACGTCATCGATGTAACACAGGATGTTTGGCATAGGAATTTGTGCGGCTCTACGTCGATCTAACACCACATGAAGTTTTTTTTTTCTTTCTTTATGGCATGGCGCACAGCTTAGCGCATTTGCCAATATCACATATTGGCAAATGTATATTAAGTAAGTAGTAGGCTATTAAGTAGAATCACAAGTAAATTAGTTTTTTCTTGTCGTAAAACTCCTCCAATAAAGTGATAGTAGGCTTTACTGAAGTTATACAGGACTTCCTGGAAGAGCGCGAGAACTTCAGCTACACATGTTTATTTAGACTTATTCCATTCTTTTCACTTACACAGAATTTTAAAACACAATATACTATCACTTTTGTACTTTAAAGTTCTCAAAAATCTAAAAAATAGACAGTCCAAATAAAATGACAACCTCACTTCTCCCGTTCCCGCCAAAAAGTTCCAACATGAAGTTTTTTTTTTCTCTTTGTTTTGGCTTCGCAGATTGCATTTAGCCATTGACCAAGTAAATATGAGTTGAAAGTTAGGGAAACGAAGTTTCCCGCTCTTTTTCTTTTCTTCTTCTTTCTTTATGGCATGGCGCACAGTTCAGTGCATTTGCCAATTTCACGTATTAATAAGTAATCCATAGTGCAGAATCACAAGTAAATCAGTTTGTTCCTATCATAAAACTCCTCCAGTAAAGTGATAGTAGGCTTTACTGAAGTTATAAAGGACTTCTTGGAAGAGCGCGAATACTTCAGCTAAACATGTTTATTTAGATCTCCTCCATTCTTGTCACTTACACAGAACTTTAAAACACAATAGACTATCACTGTTGTACTTTAAAACTCCTAAAAATGTAAAAAATAGAAAATCTAAATAAAATGACAACCTCACTTCTCCCGTTCCCGCCAAAAAGTCCAACATGAAGTTAGCAACGAAGAGTATTTATTTTCTTTTTAAGTGACCAGTTTTAATTTTCTTTTATATGTAGCCAGTTTCGCTTTTTTATTTTCATTCACGTCAAAGAAATATAACTTCTTTCGTAGGTACACATATGCTTTTTTTATCACCCTGACAAGGGCATCCGACCATGGCATAGGTGTTTATGTTATAATCTGAAGATCTAAGTTCAAAAAATTAACGTGAATACAATTAATATTAAACTATAAAGTAATTAACAGTTAATAGTAATTTTCTTTGGAAATTATTAATATTAAACTGTAGGCTTATATATAATATGATTTCACATTGTAACTTACTACATAATCTGTACCTATAAATAAAACGGAAATATATTGTTATTGTTATATATAACTTTATTTCGACCGATTTGGCTTCATTTATGGAAAAATTGGAAGTTCCGGATAAAATTGAAAAGTTTAGGAAAAAATAAAAGTGCATTTTTCCGTAGGATTTATGTATGAACTCAAAGCCATGACTCACGACTCACGAATAATAGTATAATATCTTCTGAGCCCCAGCTACGCGTGGGCGGGCGCTGTTAGTTGTAAATAAAATAGTTTAATTTACAAATTAAATTTAAATTAGTAACTCTGTTGTAAAAAGTTTGTAAGCATATTAGAAAAGGTGAATCGGCAGTTTTGCGTGCAAGCGAAAAGTGTGCAAGTGTTAACAGCAGTTACTGCGCACTGACCGATCGGTATGAACGCTGTCGGATCGCTGTCGGTTATTTTTATGTTCATGTGAGTTGCACTGGGAATTACTGGCAGAAATAAAGGAACGAAATTCGATAGTTTCGTACTAATTTATTTTCCGAATTGAACCCGAATGATGATCACGTTCGTACCGATCGGTCAGTGCGTAGAAACTGCCGTCGACGCTCGCATATTTCTCGCTTGCATACAAATCTGTTGCTCCATCTTTTCTGCTTACAAAGTCCTTACACTCTTATTCCTATAGCAACAGTATAAGTAATATCCTAATCCTAAACAAATGCGGCAAAAAAATAAAATTATATCTATATGCTCCATTTTATTGCCCGCCATTGTATTTGCATGTTATTCATTTTAGCGCACCGCTGACTGCTGTAGGGCGAAGTTGTGGAAAAATTGGCCCGTTTAATAATTCCACAGGAAACCAGACTCCGCCGGCTGTGTAAGAAACCACCACACACCGACGCCTGTAGGTTGCCGCAGAGTATAATTTGCTCTTCCTCTGTCTACTATATATAATATGTCTAATAGCGACAAAATTTTAACTACAAACTAATATTGTTTACACTATAATCTCGAAGAATTTGCCCGCGTAAACTCCCGCAATAGCGCGCGGCTCGACCATTCTCAAGCGTCTAAAAGAATGCCAAGAGTTTTTTCGTTTGGTCTGCGCTGACCTGAAGGAGATTTTGTCAAGACGTTAAAGTGAATTATTATTGGAGAAGTTAGCGGCCCTAGAATAGATTTTAGTTCACTCATTGATTTGTGATACCACATGATTTCATTGCTCTTTTTGACGATAAATATCTCATGAGATTCAATTATCGCATATAGATTGCACTTATGTAGTAATGAGCTAACCGAGCGTACATACTAAACGTGATAGTTTACTAATTAGTAGTTAGAATGATTTGATAATTCAAAGGAATCTGATTCAGCTTCGCGTATCTGCATCCACATCTTGTTTCCATGGTTATCGAACTTATATGGGGC
The DNA here is from genome assembly GCA_907165235.1 of Zeuzera pyrina. NCBI lineage: Eukaryota > Metazoa > Arthropoda > Insecta > Lepidoptera > Cossidae > Zeuzera > Zeuzera pyrina. The sequence goes on along the minus strand of OU015639.1, from coordinate 16,540,259 downwards.
CGACCACAGAGTACTTAGCTCCACATTTAAATATCCATAAGCTGTATCTCTTGTGTAAGCATTGTAACTGATTTGCATATTGTTTATTACATATTTCCAATAATGTAAACTGACAACACTGTAATTAATACTTATTGCAACATTGTAATTAATACTGTTGGCAACATTGCAATATGTTTTGGCGGGACGCGCCTTGCCATTGTCTGTAAACTCTAAAAGCTATTGTATTCTTTTTATCGATTATTAGGGCATTCGATCTGTAACCGTGGAGTAGTGAACAAGTGTAACAATTTAGTAATTTGAATAAATCACTTTAGTTTGAGCATTACTTCTTTACTTGCGACGTAGACAGAGAGAATAGAAACGATTACATACAAACTTCTTTCGCTTCCTCAAATTTCATTATGCTCCTCACAGATTTCACATTTTCACAGATTTACGCTAAGGCTTTTGACGATTCCATCAGCTACATCAGCCTTGGTCTTTCTTGGCTTCTTCTACTCTCGCTTTCAATCTGACTTTCTTCGACAATCGTTGATCACTCATTCTTTCTATGTACTTGAACCACCTAATCATTGGTTTCATACATACATATATACATATCTTCACGCTGTATCCCTAACGGGGTAGTCAGAGAGGACGACGCGCCAAGCGTCGCGTTTCTTACTTACTTCTTTCGCTTCCTCAAATCTCATCATTCTCTTCACACATTTTCGCCTAGGTATGCGAGAGTTTTTGACATTGCCATCAGCTAACACTCGGTCTATTTGATCTTCATAAGTCAGCCTTGGTCTTCCTTGGCTTCTTTTACCACTCACTTTCGCTCTGTATATTTTCTTCGTCAGACTTTCATCACTCGTTCTTTATATGCTATATTGTTTTCATCATTTTTACAATAGCGCTTTCATCCAATTCTGCCGTATTATGTATCTCTGTAATGCATGTCTGGGTATGTGACACTGCAAATATTTCTGAGAGGACGCACGCGAAAACATTCATCTTTTTTTTCGATTCCGGCTATTATCCGGGCTACACTACCGCAAAATCAAATTCGCGTAACATTTTCATTCCGCTTAGAGAAGCATTTTTAAAAAGCGTCCAATATATCCGATATTTTTTTTTGTTTCACTATTCTAAATACGAGTTACCAACTTTTGTCTCTGTTCCGAATTTTAGTTACGTATAAAAATGTCAGTCTTTCACAACGTCAGACTGACATCCAGATGTCAGACAGACGTGAAAACGTCCAGACAAACAAGAAAAACTAAGGGTTCTCTTTTGCCATTTTATCTATGGACCTTAAAAGAATTAGTCCAGAATCGAACAAGATATACGGACAGTCACATAGACATACAGCCCCTATAGATTACATCACCACTATTTTTAGGGTTCCGTAGTCAACAAGGAACCGGCGGGGCTATTACCTAAAAATTTGCAGACAGCGTCAGCCACGCGATCACTACGCGACCGGTGACTAATCGTAATAAACAATTGATATCATGTATGACGATTGCGTATCTATTATTCTATTACCGTAAAATGCACTTTTCGCGGTTGATTTAGCGCCACTATACGAATTACATTACACAAATTCTCGTTTTGACAGCAGATATCGCGCGATATTGGCTGTCGCATGCTGTCTGCAAGTAACGTAATAACTGTGCGTAATTAGTTTCGCCATATGTCCACATGTCCAAGATTTAACTCGGAGGCTAGGTATACTGAAAACTGTAATTTGGTAAAGTTATACATTTTACTTATGCTGACAAAACTGATAAATAAAATCTTTAAAAAAATCTTATTTTCGGGTACCACTCATGCACGTAAAGCAGAGATGATTTTTTTACTCGTCTATTCCATTTTGGACATTTTTAGATTCAGGGATCCATTTGTGAGATTTAATATATCTTTCTCTTTACCTCTCTCTCTTTAATATCGCTTTAAAGTGATCTTTTTCGTTAGAGTCGAGTGTCCCTACAAGATAAACCGTTGTTTTGCCGTTGAAAAAATTCGTGATAGAGCCAGTATATGATAACGAAGCTAAGAGGAAAACTTTCACATGTAAGTAGGCTTTACAACTTAACAAGTAATCAGCGACTATAACCTATAAAATGTAACTTGGATAAGTAAAAATTTGATAAAAATTCCATAGGAAATGACTTAGATGACGTTTAGGCAATAATTTATAACTAGGTGTATAACTTTGTAATGTTATTGCAAAATGTAAATAATAATTTTACTTCTAAACACGCGTATATCACGGGCAACTATGGAACCCTACAGCTACACTGCGCATGCTCCAACTCGCACTTGGACGGCTTTTCATATATTACAACGTGTTGTACGATACAACCCTTATTTGGCTCCCATATTAACCTGAGTTGCGACACCTGCACCCTCCAGTGTAACGAACCGTCATCATAGCAGGGGTCAAGCACGCTACGTAGATATGGGTATGAAACCCTTATTTCCTTACTGGCGTAGAACGCCTACCTTTTTACCGTGTGGTCCATATTAGCATCATTTGACGATTTTGCTCCTTCAACCCCCGGCAGAAAAGAGGGGTGCTATGAGGCACCATTATTGTGTTTTATAACGTACAGACATGTAACAGAACCTGTTTAAAAGTTCAATTTCAATTTCTGGTATGAATTTTGGGACATATGGTATAGAAAATAGATAATCATGTAATATAAAAAAAAGCTCTATAAATGATACATTCAAAAATATATATGATTAGCTTTCTTTTGTACCATTCTCCTTGAAAGGGAAGACAAAGGGATCTATGCAAATAACAGGCGACGTGTTCAGTATGAAATGATATATATCTATCTATATTCTTCATGTCATTTCATTAAAATGTCAACGTAATACATTTTAATATTTATTGGAGTTTCTGGCGACAAATATATCGAGGCGGTCTTTCTAGTGGGATCCATTGAGGTGGACTAAGCCCCTAGAAGATCTCAACATTACACTACTAAATAAGCACTTATTTCAACAATTCCCAACTATTCCACGTAAATAATTTATTCATTTCAAGCGGCCAGTTTAATTTTTTTTATATGTGGCCAGCTTTTTTTTAATCTTTTTATCTTTGTTTTTGTTGTATTGTATGACTTCGCTTCTTGCCAAATTTCATGAATCTAGGTCAAAGGGAAGTACCCTATAGCTTTTTGTTTAAGTACATAAATGGTCGTATCTTTCAATTACGTTGTCAAAGTCAAAGTCAAATCAATTTATTTAAGTAAGCCCAATTACAAAGTATTTTTAACGTCAAATCTACTTTAGTTCGGTTCAAATAGTCAGGTATCATTTTTCAACTTTATTTTACAAAAAGTTTATTAAAATACAATATTCATTAAGCCAGTAAATGCATGTGCAGAAAAGATCATTTCCAGATTATTGTTTTATCTTCAATGAAATCGTTTATATAGTATGATTGTATAATCAATGTAGTACGTTATATAACCAATCTAAATTTATTATCTGTTAATCGATTAGTAATTCTCCGACAGTTGATTTAAGAACTTGAGTTATTTACACTTCCAAGGGACTGTGTTTGGTATAAATTTTAATTTGATACTTCTACCAGTTCTCGAGATAAAGGGTCTTGACCGCTTTTACAGACGAACGGACGAATAAGGAAGTGATCATTGATCATACATGGGTTCGGTTTTTAATTTTCGAGGTAACGAACCGTAGAAACAGCCAAGAATATTATTGGACACGGATCAACTACGGATTGGATTTCGTAAGGAGTAAAGATTTGAAAAAATACTTCAGTCCAAAATAATCATTATTTCATTGTTATATTAATTCTTATTTATATGTTATTATTGACCTGTTATATTTAATTGGTTAATTGTTATTGTGCATGTTTCATTTCTTTGAGGTATAATCCTAAACTCTTGCGCCCTGGCGAAAATTTATGAGATAAATGATGAGACTTTGTGAAAGAAAACGACAAGGACCGAACTGTTCCACATCCCTTTATATTCATCCCGATGTGTATTTCAAGCCAAGATTTCGATAGCTCCATTGACTGATCGATACCCGGCGATTATTTTAGCTAGATATATTCTAAATGCATTCATAATAATAGATTAGACGAAATAGCATTTAGATAAGAACGATGTCTCGTATGATGTATGCACAAATAAAATGTATATTACAGATTAATCTAATGGTTTTTGATAGCATAAATAAAATCGTTATACATCATAATGGTTAATCTATTTGTGTAAATTAAGAAAAATCTCTAGCAAAACGTTAGTTTCATAACAACAATAATCACATCATTATCCTGTAGCCATTCAATAACATTTAAATAAAGTAAACAGTGGAAAAGATCATCAGATTCTCCTTTCCAGTGTAATGGCAGCTTGGATTATGTGTTGTAACCTGTTCGGAGTCACGCGCAGTGGACGATCAGAACTTCTACCTTCTTAAGTCGCCTTATATTGGGTCCTTACATATGAAATTGGCGTTTTGTACGGGAGGAATATAAAGTCGATTTTTTTTTGTAAAATATATTTAATTAATCAAAGTATGCACCGTTGTTATCTATGCACTTTTGCCATCTCATAGGTAGTTCATTGATCCCTTTACTGAAAAAACCATGGGGGCGAGAATCAATAAACTCTTTGAAGGCCGTTTGGACTGCCGCATCGGAGTTGAATTTTTTTCCTTGTAAAAAGTTGTCCAAATTCCGGAAAAAATGGTAATCTGTTAGAGCAAGGTCCGGGGAGTACGGTGGATGTCGCAAACATTCCAAATGTAGCTTATATAACTTAGTGGTTGTTTGTTGTGCAGTGTGTGGTCTTGCGTTGTCGTGAAGCAGCAGTGGCCTAGAGCGATTGACCAATCTCGGTTGTTTAGCAGCTAGTTCTTCCTTCATGGTTTGCAGTTGCTGACTATAGATATCTGCCGTAATTGTTTGGCCAGATTTTAGAAAGCTGTAGTGAACGACACCGGCGCTAGTCCACCAAACACTCACAAGTAACTTTTTCTGAGTAAATTTTCGTTTAGGGCAGGATTTGGCTGGGTCTCCAGGGTTCAGCCATTGCGACGAGCGCTTCCGATTATCGTAGAGTATCCACTTTTGATCACAAGTAATGATTCGATTAAAATCCCTTCATTATTGTGTCGGTTGAGTAAAGTAACACAGCAGTCGACGCGTGTTTGCAAGTTCGATTCACTTAATTCATGAGGTACCCATCGTTCAATTTTTTTTACTTTCCCGATTTGTTTCAAGTGGATTAATACAGTTTTGTCACTTACCCCGAAGCCTGCAGCTATCTCTGAAGTGCTTTGTGATGGATCCGCTTCCACAATAGCCTTTAATTCTTCTTTTTCCACTTTGGTCTCCGGCCGTCCACGGGGTTGGTTCTGAAGGTCGAAATTTCCAGAACGAAAACGTTGAAACCAAAAACGTACCGTGCTTTCTTTTGCGACACCAGCGCCGTACACATCATTAATCCTTCGAGCTGTTTCTGCAGCACTGGTGCCACGGTAGACTCGTACTCGTAAATATACCGATATTTCATGTTTTCCATTGTGCGGTAATAAGCGACGCCAAAGAAAAAAATAATGAGGAAAAAAACAAATGAATGACTGTTTTCAAAACTCAAATGTACCAGCTAAATGAATTTATAAATTTGAATTGGGAATTCTTAACCAAAGAGGAGATATTTCAGATCAAAGTGGTCAGTACGACAAAACGCTAATTTCACATGTAAGGACCCAATACATGCCTCCCGAAGCATGAATACACTAGAAATCAATACCATTAGATCACTCACCCAATAAATGAGTTACAATGGATCACTGAATAAATTAACGCAATAATAAACGACAAAGCGCTATTACTATCGCTACCAAAGTCTCTTTTATAATAGAATAGGTTTTATTCCTTTCCTGTGAGCTATTATCTTATGTCATGGACCAAGTAACAAGGGTGCGATATAGCTCACTCTGGCAAGTCATGGGTTAAAATTGGGTACGTAAGGTGAGCCTTAACGGATGAACGCGCCGAGATGTTTTTCGTGGAAACTTTTATAATTTCCACATCAAATCGCTGAGGAAGCGGGGATTTATTTCCGTAACTTGCTCTTGAATCTTGAACGCATAGCTAGCGAAAAACAATCTCTTTTTTACTTGACTAGGGCGGAGCCAAACCTAGATCATTTTTTTGGTAGGGCTGAACTTAAAGATAGTTGTGAATTGTTAATTATTGTCATTATTTGTGTTCAAGTTTTTCAATGTTATGTACGCACACACACACACACACACACACACATACATATCTTCACCCTGTATCCATAACGGGGTAATCAGAGAGGTCGGCGCCAAGCTTCGCGGTCCTTACATACTTTTTCCGCTTCTTCAATATCGCATTCTCCTCACACATTTTTGCCTCGGTATGCATGTGCTTTTGACATTCTGTCAGCTAACACTCTGGCTCTATGATCTTCGCAAGTCAGCCCTAATCTTCCTTAGCTTCAGGTACTACTCACTTTCGCTTTGTATAGTTTCTTCGTCAGTCTTTCGTCGCTCATTCTTTCTATATCCCCGAACCATCTAAACATTCCTTTCTTCATTTTTACAATAACAAATTAAAAATTAAGGACTGTTCGATCTTTAACAACATAACATAGTTTCCAGTTTCTCCACTAACTTTGAGTGACATGTCTGTCAACGACGGCTTATACTACGCCACGCGCCTTATGCGAGGTTGGACGTTTCGCCTTGCTATTACGCTACAAATATTTTAAAGCGTCGTCAGCCGTGATGTTCGTGTTGTTTTTCATCAATTCATCAATTAGCAGTATGAGAGTATATACCACATCGAGCATGAAAGTGATCATCACCGCCTATAGAGACCCGCAATGTCCGGAGAATCACGGGTCCGTTGTCGGCCTTTATGGAAAGAAGGGAAAGCAAGACGAGGGGGGAGATGGGACACCGGTTCTCTCACTCATCGAACGAAACACAACAGCAACAGATGCTGTCATTTCACGCCGATGTTCTGTGACAGGGTGATATTTCACCGGGCGAGCCGGCCCAATTCGTGCTGCAATGCAGCATGGCTCTACCACGTGGAATTTTGATTTGATGTATTTGATTTTTGGAATAACTTATCTACATGTTATGTAACATAGCGTCTCCATACCATTCATGTCACTTTTCTACCAATCTGTATCTGTTTGTGTTGACTGTGGCATCACAGTCGCCGCCAACTGTCTCTTTCTATTTGCAACTGATGCAGTAATGTACGCTCATTAAAGTAAATTAAAATAATTCAGTAATAAAATTTATTCACTATACTTGTCTGATAAAGAACTTTATGGTGTCAACCCTACCGCGACGAGGTCATATCTCTCGGCGACTACCGCGCGTTCGCATCGTAAAAGGCAAGTATTGCAATTTATTGTGCAACAAAAATAGACATAATTATGTATACAATATGTTAATATGTGACATCAATCCTCACAGCAGAAGGCCGTAAGACATTAAGCTATGGAAATATGCGAAATACATCAAGGAGGGTAAGAAAATCTGTACATACTAAATTCGCCCTAGACACTTATTGGTAAAATATCAACAGACACGCGCACCAGAAGCCTTTGACCCCATCGCATGTATTTAACCCGTCATGGACAAGAATAATCTATACTTCTATCTGTTTTACTTTAACTAAAACCAGCCAAGTACCACCAAATAACGCCACACAATATATTACATTTCTACCAAAAAAAATATCTTTTCCTTCATTCAGCTCAGGATATTTTGAAGCAAATCCGACTCATACCTGGCCACTTTTTCTTATTTTTTATTTTACTTCAGAGTTTGCTCTTTAATTCCATTAAGTTCAACACTTGTATGTATTATCGTTTTAGGTTAGAGCTTAATATAAAATGTAGAATCGAATAAGACGCAACAAGTTAACATTTTATCCGAACCGAGTTGAAAAATTCCTCCCAACTTATCTTCAAAACTACTATTTTTTATGGTGGACGGGAGAAACGAGCAATCGATTCACTTGATGGAATATGATCACCGCCACCCATGGGCACCCGCAACGTCCGAAGTATCACGGGTGCGTTGCTAGCCTTTAAGAAAAGAGTAGGGTCGTTTCTTAAAGATCCCTAAGTCTTAACGGTCCGGGAATACCGACGCTATAAGCTGGTTCCATAAATTTGCCGTAGGTGGTAGGAAATGTCGTAAAAAATGTAAAGTTGTAGAACGCCATCTATCAAGGTGGTGGGAATAGAAAGACAGCCGATTGCGTGACGTACGATAATGGAATTCAGCAGCGGGCAGTACTCCGAACCACTCCTTAGAACATACTAGACCTATTATATTTTGAAGAATACAAGGTTTTATAAGAAAACCTATTATCTCACGTGCACCTACCCACTCTTCAGTATACGGAGCGAAACACTGGAGATGCGCAGTGTTCTTGAGTAGCTCTTTTCCCTGCATGTTATCTTGACTCCCTACATCGGGGCATTCATATTTTGAATGGAAAAGCAATATTGTGTTGCTAACAAAATAAATATTTGTTTGCAACACAATATTGTTTTTCCATTAGGGCAACACTTTTCTCTCACCTCCCTCTCTCTGTCTGTGTTTGTATTGTGCTGCATACTTCGTTAAATTGAAGTTATTAAAGAGTTAATGGCTATTTATTCATCCAGAAAAATAATGCCTACGAACCTCAAAATCTTAACATAGCACATTCTTCGTTCAGACGTCGGCGTATAATGATAGTAGATCTAGGCCTCAACATAGGTCTCAAAAAATTCAATTTATAAACATTTTATAAAAACTTGCTCTCCGACACCAGCATTGAGAAAAATATTATCATAATAGGATAATAGATAAGCGTACAGAAAATGAAATTAAGAGCTATGTATATTATAAAGTTATAAAATGGCCGAGAATTTTGTTGTTCCCAAACCCGTAACTACTCGAAGTGTCCCCTAGGTAACGAGGCATATAACGAGGGTCCCCTGGAGTGCTACCGAACAAAAATATAAAAAGGGACGAATATTATCGCTCGACTTACCACAGTTTGTTTGAACTTACAGCAAATTCACATTTGATTAGTTAAGTGACCAGTTTGAGGTACAGTTTGAAGTTTTGGTGTATTCCTTGGCGACTATTCACAATGAAGTTGTAATCGTATAAAAAATTACAGACAGCTACAGGGGCACCGTCACGCGACGGTCTAAATTGATATCACGTAAGGTTTGCACGTGGTTCCAGTGCCAGAACGATAAAGTGCACTAATTTGTCAACAAAGAAATGGTGATTTGTGATGATACCATTTTTTTTTAAACACTCCAGACAATTACACAGATTGTGTGACCCCAAACTAAGCAGTAAGCTTGTAATATGCGTACCACATAACGAACTCTGGGGGAGCTCCCAGTGACACCAGTACTCGTAACACCATGTGATAGCATTGTTGAATTTGATAACAAATATCGAGTGAGATTTGTTTATCCCATATCACTCTGCCAGCCAGGACCGCTTGAGGCCCTACTCGGTCCACTCAAAGCCTATAACAGACTGAATTGAGAAGCTATTAATACAAGTATGCACGCAGGAGCAGACTTTCCTTATAACACCCTGAACAGAGATCCCTCCTTCATACATACCCTTCCGCTAAAGGTACTTCTCAGCTGGAATAACCCTCGGACTGTCTATCATCTGGCTGGGCACTTTTGACCCTCATTCCAATGCACCCTTCCGCTAAAGGTACTTCTCAGCTGGAATAACCCTCGGACTGTCTATCATCTGGCTGGGCACTTTTGACCCTCATTCCAATGCAACCTACGAATAATGCTGTTAAAGTCATTAAGGTTAGGGTTAAGAGAAAAGATGAGTGTTTTTTTAGTTGGTCCGAGTGCAACATTATTCAGTCGGTGTAGTCTATCTATGACTCTGTGAGGATTTCTCACTTCCCAGAAACAGCAAAAAATATATGGCTCGCTGCTAACTTTCAAAAACACCTTATAAAAGCAGAGCAGCAATATATTGGTACGAAGGCAGTCACGAAGGCGCCATTTGTTTGCGTTTGCACTGTGAATTACAAATCGAAGCGTGAAAAATGACCTTGAACGGTGTCACTGACCTTTGCTATATCTTTCATTACGGTGACAATACGTTTCGTAGTAAAAACACGTACACTGCTTTAATTAAACTTATCACTGACTTTACTGGTAACTAGATATTGCCCGCGACTTTGCCTGCGTGAAATTCAAAACGTAGCCTACGTATGTACTTTGTATATAGCCTACGTACACATGTAACCTACATATATATCCTACGTATGAGCTAATTTTTTTTGGGTTTTGACTTTGAGCAAGTGTTGCCTATTCAGAACAACAACAGTCCCCTAGTCCCAATAGCAGTGTCTCGCTTTTACGCGCTGGCAGAGCCCCGCTCTGCCAGCGCGTAGCGTCGCGATTATTGTTTTGGTATACTAAACAGTAATCTAGTGTTACGTATAATTCAATGATGACAGTTTTCTATAATCAATGAGTAGTCCATATCCATGTACCGTAGCCAATGTCACATAGTGCTATACATAGATAAATCTCATTGTTTCATTATCAAACAAGTTAGTTCTCTATTTCTATTTGACCGCTGATGACGTCAATTAAATTTCGCACTCAAACACACTCCAAACCACTGGCACTCTATAGACGCCTTTTACCATTCATTGCATTATTGGATTACAAGATACGGAACTTGATTTAAAAAACACAAATACTAATGAACGAATTAGAAAGATGTACTAATAACTATTGTCTCGTCACTACTACAACGGCAGTGGAGTGGTAAAGCGAAATCGTTAATTAACGAATGATTAGGGTCGAAAAACGTTACACGTTATCTCATTCATTAGGTTTCAAATATACTGTAGTCTCTCCGAGAGTTTCAGCCTTTCGCAGTCGAAACTTTAGAACGTTATTAAGGTCTCGAAGCCCATAACTGCTTTTTAAAATTTGCTAGAGAGACAGTCAGGCTGACAGCTTTTTCCGCCAGCAAATTAGCTTGGCTATTCAAAGAGATAATGCTAGCATCCTAAGCAATGACAACTTTTTAAACGACGACTTGGAAGAAGTCTATTAATTAAGATAATAAGTACTTGCATTTATGTTAGTAAATGTTAACGTTTTGAATATATACAGCGTTTTACGTAATTTATAAAAAAAATTGTAAAATCAATACATAAAATAAATTGTTTCATATGTTTACGTAGTGCGGGCCGCATGTCACGACATGCTGCCTTGAATGACGTCATTCGGCGGGCTCTTGTTGCTGCTGGTGTTCCTGCAGTCTTAGAGCCTGTAGGTATTGCGCGCAGCGACGGCAGGAGACCGGATGGTTTGACGCTCATTCCTTGGAAACTTGGAAGATCACTGGTGTGGGATGCCACTTGTGTCGATACACTTGCTGTTTCCCATGTGCCGGCGACTTCCAAGTCAGCAGGTGCCGCGGCCAGCACTGCCGAGAACTTGAAGCGGCGTAAGTATGCGACTCTCTCCGAGAGTTTCATATTTACGCCCTTTGCAGTCGAAACTTTGGGTCCCTGGGGCCCCGAAGCCCATCGACTAGTTTCTGATATTTGTAAGAGACTGGTCGAGGCTTCGGGAGACCGCCGAGCTGGCAGCTTCTTCCGCCAACGAATCAGTTTGGCTATTCAAAGAGGCAATGCTGCCAGTCTGCTGGGTACCTTGAGCAATGACAGCTTTCTAAGCGGCAACTTTGAAGAAGTTTATTATTTAAGAGAATGTGTAGTTTTAAGTTTGTAAATATTAGCATATGTATGTACTTATTGCAATAAAATAAAAAAAATAAAAAAATAGAAACTATTTCATTATTAGAATACATTAATACAAAGAAAATGAAAACTTTGAGTTCAAAACTGTGGTTAAAAGTTAAAACTATTTATTTAAAAACAGTCAATTGCAATTTAAATTATAATTCTAACAGAATTACCATCAACAAAAGTTTATTTATATTTTTCCCATAAATGAGTATCTACCATGCAACAACAACAACGAACAAAAACATATTTGAACTGCGGTTCATGTAATATAACGGGATGATATCAAAAGTCAATTGTTCGAGCTTGGCCTTTCGAGAGTGGCCCGAGCCAAGTTCACATTGTCGAGTGGTGTTGTGACGTCATGAAGAGATTGCCAATTATTATTATACTTTGACCCATAAGATTTATGTGACATGTATAAATATGCGATGTTATATACTATTGTTGCCTTTCCATGCAAGGTCTAATTATGTAATTTATATTGTATGTAAATGGACATAATAGTTCATTCTTTTAGCATTCTAATTTTAAAACCTGTCAAGTGTGAGTCGTAATTAGCGTTTTTTTTATGAAGAGGGGGGAAAGGAGCAAGCGGTTCATCTGATGAAGTGTGACCACCGCCGCCTATGGACACCCACGACGTCCAATCACGGGTGCGTTGGCGGGCTTTAGGGAAATAGGGAAAGCATTGAAAGGAGGGAAAGGAGGGGGAGGGGGTGATGGGGCACCGGAACTCATTCACCGAACGAAACGCATTTGCAATAGATGTTGTTATTTCACGTGTGTGCCGTGTCTGACACAGTACCATGCTGCACACGCTACGTGTCTGTTGATACGAATGGATCTTAGAAACTAAAATTTTTCCTCTTGGGGAAAAAAGCATGTTTATTATTTGAATTTGTAGTATTTTTTGAAGAAATAAACATAATTATTATTTTAAATTAAAATGCTTATAGAAAGCTATCCGTATAATGTAGACATATGCCATCGATGACTTTTTTGTCAACGACGTCCTAATAAAGAGGAACAATTCCATTATACATTATTTTGGAATAAAACAGCATTTTTGATGTAAGCTCTCAGTCGGCTTGATTTTTCCGACATCTTGAACTATTATCATCATATTTCAACAAATTAACACAAAACAATATTAAACTATACGTATAGACCTTCCTCTTGAATCACTCTATCTATTGATGGAAACCGCATTAAAATCCGTTGCGTAGTTTAAAAGATCTAAGCGTACATACAGAGGGATAGACGGCGGGAAGCGACTTTGTTTTATACTATGTATAGATAGATAGATATGCGTTTTTGTTTCTTCAAACTTGCGTGTATTATAATAATATATATTGAGTACAGAATTAAATAGCACCGATAATGATTTTCGAGAGTATATAACAAAAAAATAAAAATGCGGTACATAGAACAGCGATGCCCGCGGCTCTCCATTGGTCGCTTATCACGCGATACTCCAGCGCAGACCAATCAGAAGGCCTGCCGATGACGCGATCCTATATTGTTAAGTACTGCGCGCTACAGAAATCATTATTTGTAAAATACTAGTAAGTTTTAAGTGTTTTGATCACTAGTAGGTATTCACGAAAAAATACGTCATGTTCAGCTGTGTTTTATTGTATTGTGACCATTCCTTAGTCACGCACATTAGTAAAAGTCTAGAAAGTAGGTAAAAAAACGAACAGGCTCTTAGAGCAAAATTTCCGGCAATTTTTATTTTGGTTCGAGATTATACTTTCAAATGCTTATAGTTAAATGACCAAATATGACGCAAGTGTCGCTGTTCATAAGTCCAAATATAAAAAATTTCTATCACTCTTCGCTGACAGTGATATAAGGCGTGTGATGAATTCCTGAAATCTCTCTCTATTTTCCGCTCAAATTCCAAAAACCACCAATCGACACGTGTTTCGCTAACCAACACCCAAACCGGTGCTGGTTAGCTGACCGAGTCCGATCTCTGGTACATCCTGAGGATGCTTCGTTGAGAGGCGAAACACGTGTCGATTGGTGATTTTTGGAGTTTGAGCGGAAAATAGATAAAGATTTTAGGAATTCATCACATGAAATGGATTTCCGCAAAGTAACACCTGAGTCTATACAATATAAGGCGTAATTTTTTTTTTTTATTTATATCAGAGGGGGCAAACGAGCAGGCGTGTCACCTGGTGGAGAGTAATCACTGCCGCACATGGATACGCGCAACGTCCGGGGAATCACGGGTGCGTTGCGGACCTTTAAGGAAAGAGTAGGCTCTTTTTTTGTTATGCCTCGATGCTGTCTATTCCGAACCGAACACAAAATGACGTAGAGATTTCATTGTATGTACCCTATGTATTTCAAAGGCTATTAAAGAGCTAACAGTAACAATCCGCGATAGCGAAATGTTTCAGCCAAATGTTTCGACTGTTAAAATATCTCAATAGTTCTCGATCGTTCCATAATTCGAGTCGATATAAATAATCTAGTCAGAAGTAATTAAAAAGGTTTAATGATAATTGTTGAGTTATGGCAATGTTTACATTTCTTAGATTGGTAGCGGTTATCTCTAATATTTGTAACAATGTTGGTAGTAGTAAAAAACTGTCAGTGTTAGTGTAAGATGTTCGAAGAAATAAATATACATCTTGTTTACAACACCTGCATCTTTTATTTAAATCACAACAATAATGTTGTGCGATGGCGAGTTTTGATACTCGATGGAGACTGATCTCTGGTATTTCTTGAGGATGTTTAGTTAAGCAAGACACGACAACGTCCATCGACAACTTTGAAACTGATAGCTAAAAAATAAAACTATTTGGATTCTTTCATAAAAGGTTAAAATTTTTTCGATCGTTAGACTATCTCGATTGTTCGATCGATCGATCGAATCGATCGACGATTCTCGATTGTTTTATTTGTAGAATCGAGATACACAATCGACTCAATCTGTTTAAAAACAGTAGAGTTAATTTGAATCAAGAGAATAATCATCATCATCGACAACGTGACTTGAATCGATCGACTAGAGTTTTAGAATGTAATCGAAGAACTTTTTTCTGGTTGTCCTAAGCGTATGAGCATTCTTCCCATATAATCGAAAGAAATCTCTAATGGTTTTATCGAAGAGTGAATCGATAAAAATTTTTAACGAATTCAAGTCTCTCTAGTGTTGACATATCTTGAAATGTCACATCACTTATTAAGAGTAATATATATTATTTTTGTAATATGAATTTTAAAACATTTTATAGAATAAAAACTTGGCACTTTCCCAATGGCAAAGTTTCCAACGATTAATATTGGATTATTATTATAAAAAATTCATTCGACAGACGAGTCGAAGGCACATCAGTTAGAAGTTACTTTATATTCATAAGACGGCCTCTCTGCCATAATAATGAATTAATTTCAACGTCGCCAATTAATTTTCGAGTAAGATAAGTAAAGTTGGACAGTAATAATATATTTTATCGCCTTCCAATTTTTAGTGATCCATACAAAATAAGAAATAACGAAACATATGTATCACCTCAGTGTCTATCTGTTATAGTTATTTTTTTCTCAGAGATTATTAGTTATAGGTGTGAAGCTGTAGTAAGCTAGCGACTCGCCCTCGCTTCATTTCGGTAAACTCATTCCGTCGTACGGTCGTACTGGTCTGTAATAGCACTAGTTATAGTGGCTCAAAATAGAGATCGACTTAAAAAGTTGGTTCTTAATTTGGAGATTCGTTTTGCGGAATGTTAAAAAAATAGATTAAGACCTATGCAGCCCAACGCAACCGAATTCGTTCATTACCCTCGTGCCCTATAGCGACAACAATAAAGTTGATTTTTGCAGTTGTGGTTGGAACATATTTTAGCACGGAGAAATCTCAACATTAATTTTTGCGCATAATTGTAATTCACCACGGTTTATCCTCTTTACGTAGTGTGGGCCGCATGTCACATCATGCTGCCTTGATTGACGTCATTCGGCGGGCTCTTGTCGCCGCTGGCGTTCCTGCAGTCTTAGAGCCTGTAGGTATTGAGCGCAGCGACGGCAGGAGACCGGATGGTTTGACACTCTTTATTTGGAAACTTGGAAGATCGCTGGTGTGGGATGCCACTTGTGTCGATACACTTGCTGTTTCCCATGTGCCGGCGATCTCCCAGTCAGCAGGTGCCGCGGCTAGCACTGCCGAGAACTTGAAGCGGCGTAAGTATGCGACTCTCTCTAAGAGTTTCATATTTACGCCCTTTGCAATCGAAACTTTGGGTCCCTGGGACCCCGAAGCCCATGGTCTTTCTGGTATTTGTAAAAGACAAGTCGAGGCTTCGGGAGACCGCCGGCCTGGCAGCTTCTTCCGCCAATGGCAACGGCAGTACGGCTATACAAAGAGGCAATGCTGCCAGTCTGCTGGGTACCTTAAGCAATGACAACTTTCTAAGCGGCAACTTTGAGGAAGTCTATTAACAAACCCAACCCACAAACTATTAAGTATCTGACATTGACAGTATAGCTATTATATGTTTGACATTGGCAGTATGAACGTAAACAATCAATGTTAATTTAATTTAATGTATTTGTATAATATTATGCATACATTTTATCTTTCTGCATTCCTTCTTCATATAAACTTTATAACTATGCCAAATCTTACACTCTTCCGAGCGGGGATATTTACGAAGTTTTCTATACTTAATTTAAAGATTTAACTAGAGAACTGTAAGTTAAAGTGTCCGAAGCGCTCTTGGACGATTTCATATGATAAATAATAAATAATCTACACATATAAAGAGAATTTTAATCTGTATGCCACTTATAAAGTTATAAGCGCCCGCCAGATCTTATAAGACAATCTTAGATTGGTGGAATCTTCAAAAAGTTTGTCATAATTGTCATATTTCTGTGATTTTTATTTATAAACGGGACGTTGGCAATATTTGCAATCGCAATGGTGACATTTAATTAAAGAAGAAGAGTATTGAACTCAAATATGAACTACGTTCGACAGATTAGAGAAAGTTTGAGCAATTTTCCACTTAAAAAATAGACACCCGAAAGCGTAGCTAGCTAGGTTCAGCTCATCTAATAAATTAATAAGTAGGTAACAATGATGTTCTAAGTTCGAAACCAGATCGCATTGAACTGATTTTTATGCTACGTAAGTTTGTAGTATATAGTTATAATTACATGACGCTGGAGTGTTGGGTGTACAATGCCGTGACGCCGAGCGAGCCACTCCACTCGTCAGACAATGAACCACTGGAGTCTCTCAAATACACATTCTAAATAATATAGTAGGTACATAACTTAGCTAGCGAAGTTATATTGTCTTGAAAATGTATGTGCTTTTGTATTTATTATAATCACAACATACACAAGTAAAGATACACAGAGAAAATGAGAAAAAGATACAACTACAAGTCATTTGTAAAAGAAATCTTAACGTCTCCTTTTATTAAACAAAGTATTAAATCTTGTATATTAGATAAGCGTATATAAGATAGGCCTTTTATATACGGTCGTGTTTGTATACATTGAGGTGATCTTCCGTACCTCTACAATAAGAATAATAAATAATACTCGCGTAATAATAACACTGGCGTTCTTATGTCTCTACCCTCCATATTTGTTACCAACTGCCAGAGTTGAGTAGAATGTAATTGTAAAAATAATTATAATTACAATTTGTAACTGTAATTATAATTATTCGCCCAACAAAATGTTTTTACAATTACATTTTACAATTATTGCCCAATTTTTAACTGTAATTGTTTTTACAATTGCATTTTGCCCAATACTGCCAACTGTCAATCGCAAATCAAATATTGTTGTAGCTATCTATACGAAAAATTGGTCAGGTGCGAATCAGATTCGCGCAACAAAGGTTCCATACCACCATACAATATATTTGTGCTATGTAATTACCAAAAAAATATGCCGGATTCAAGAACAAATTTAACTTTGCAGTTGAAACACACGTTCTCTCATACCCTGCAACTGCAAATATAAGTTTGTAATGGTAAAATTACATATTCGCAATTTTTGGGTTTTTCTTTTTTATTGTGCTGAGAGACTTTGCTTTTGCCAAATTTCATGATTTTAGCTGAATGGGAAGTATCTAGGTTTTAATTTACTTGCGAGTTTCTAAATATTAGGCCGTATTTTTTGATTGCATTGATTTAGTTTGATTATGTACCTAAAGCTTCAAAGAACTGTACACTGTACACTGTACACTGACACTAAATGTACACTGACAGACGGACAACGAAGTGATCCTCTAAGGGACCCTTTTTTTTCTCTTGAGGTATGAAACTCTAAAACTCTAACATAAGTCAAAGTCAAATCAATTTATTCAAGTAAACCCAATTACAAGGTATTTTTGAACGTCAAATCTACTTTAGTTCGGTTCAAATAGAAGACCTGGACACTGAGAAGAACCGACAAGAAACTCAGTCAGGTATCATTTTTTCAACTTCATTTTACAAAAGGTTTATTAAAATACAATATTTTCATTAAGCCAGTAAACGCATGTGCAGAGAGCATCATTTCCAGACTATTGTTTTATCTTCAATGAAATCGTTTATTTTATAGTATGATTGTCTAGTCAATGTACGTTTTATAACCAATCTAAATTTATTCTCTGTTAATTGAGTAATTTCTTGAGGAACTTTATTATAAAAACGAATGCAGTTACCTAAAAATGAAACATTTGACTTATGTAATTTAAATTTTGGAATAACCAATTTAACACGACCTCGGGTTTCCATACCATTCATATCACCATTCTTTTTAAACAGATCTATATTTTTTCTCGTATACATAATAATTTCAAAGATGTATAAGGAGGGCAAGGTGAGGACATTAATGTCTTTAAGACGATCTTTAAGCGATTCTCGTGCATTCATCCTGTAGATGACACGTATTGTTTTTTTTTGTAAAAAGAAAATGGAGTTAATACGCCGCTGATCCCCACAGCAGAAGGTCGTAGGACATTAAACTGTGAAAATATGCAAAGTACACCAACCTTGCCGTATCCACATCCTTCATTTACCTAATGCATCTAATTGCATATAACGCAGAACCGAGCTTACTAGCCAATGCCCCGATATGGTCCGCCCACTGTAACTTGTTATCTACTGTTAAACCCAGAAAACTGGCTGACTTAACGAATTCTATAATGTAATTCTCATATCTTTCATTCATTTTAAACATTACAATTTTTTCGTAATTGTTTATTGGTAAGTACCTACTTTGTGTGAGTACAAAAAGTTTGACATTCCACGTGTGACCCAAAAAATTTTTCTTACATCCCATTTTTTTTTTCTTTCTTCATGGCATGGCGCACAGATTAACGCATTTGCCAATGTCATTTCTTCTTCTTATCGTAAAACTCCTCCAGTAAAGTGATAATAGGCTTTCCTGAGGTTATAAAGGACTTCTTGGAAGAGCGCGAGAACTTCAACTACACATGTTTATTAGAACTTCTCCATTCTTTTCACTTAAACAGAACTTTAAAACAAAATACTATCACTTTTGTACTTTGAAACTCCCAAAAATGGAAAAAACAGGAAATCTAAATAAAATGACAACCTCGCTTTTCGCGTTCTCGTCAAAAAGTCCAACATCCTATTTTAATATTATATTGTTATATTCAGGTGTTACTTTGCGGAAATCTATTTTATGTGGTGAATTCTTATAATTTTGCTATCGATAGTGGGTTTAGAATTTTGGGTGGACAATAGCTAAAAATTATAAGAATAACGATTCAACGTAAAAGTAGCTCCCAAAATATCTAAAATGGAAATTAACGCGATTACCTGTTATTTTGACTTGACGTTTTGATTGAGTTGCATCGGCCGTGGTCTCAAACAAACTGTCCCAGCTAGTTTCACTCCGTGTCCGAGTCAGTTTTATCATCTACCCCCGATGTTTGTAAATAGTTTGAAGGAATCTACACACAACATTCACAAAGACCACATGTTTAAACGAATGCGAAAAACGAGGTTTTGTTCCTTAAATCACAGGATTCCACATCGTCGATAATTTGTATCCGTTTTCCCGATCAAAATTTTTATGTCTCTCGACTTTAATCGCTTCACGCACAACACTTGGATAAAAGTGGCGATCATTAGAAAGGACTTGTGGGTGATGAAACTCAATCCAGTGATTGGTATCTGGAGCAGATGTTCCGCTATCGCTGATTTGGGTGTTTGGCGGTTTGTCACTGCTGTAATATGTTCTTTAACCCTTGCGCAATAGTCTATGCTGCGACAATTTGCTTGAGATCACAGCCGATGCAACTCGGTCGAAACGTCAAGCCAAAATAAAAGAAAATTGCGATTATTTCCCGTTTTAGATATTTTATAATGCAACGCGAAATTTTAAAAGTTTATATAGCTCTCAAAAGTCACCATTTCAGCTGCTGACACCAAATAATTTCCGAGTAAAACGGTTTACAGAAAGAGAGACAGATGGATGTTAGCAAATAAAGAATAATAGAGCGGGACAGTGCTCTTGATGTCGTCAAGAAGAACGACCGATGGCTTGCTCCCCACAAATCAAAACTTGCGCGCCACGTCTCTCTTTTTGCATTTTCTCTTTATGACGACAGCACGAAGTGTTCAAATACAAATTAATTACATAATCATTAACTAAAATAAAGTTTTGGGTGTTCCATTCCTAGAGATATCTACCATATTGTTCTACAGAAGCTATCACGGATGCCATTATAATTCGACGAGTGTTTCTTTTCCATTTTCGAATGAAAGCCTAAAGAAGTACTAAAAAAGAGTATCTACTCTAAACACACAGTAAATAAACACAGAACTTTACAAAAGCAAATAGGCTGTCTGATGACAAGTACGGTGGTTCCCAGTAGCGGTACGTGCCATCGTCACGGACTCGTTGTCATGCGGAACACAGAGCAGCGAGCTCGGTAAAACCTCAGCCTGCTGCCGAAATTCTTAAGTTAATTACTGCAGACGTGTTTTCTTCTGATTTACGAGACTGGCATCTCTTATTAGTTTGCTGTTATGCAAATACTGACTAATGGGACTTTTTCGTAGGAATGAAAGAAGGGAAGAAATAAGAAACTTCAGGCATTTTGTTAGGATCCTTCTTTTTAACGTGCCTGTTTATATTGGTGATTGGCCACAGTCATGGCGATTTGGATCTTTAAAGCCATTTTCCAAAACAAGGACTTAGTACTCAGGTCAAACCATTCCCAAAGCTTCAAGCCAAGATCTTGTCAGTCTTTCTGGTCTTCATCTTTCCATAATCCTTCCCTCAGTAACCAGTTTAATTACTCAACAAATCCAAAGTACTCCAGTTTTCGAACCGTGTTCCAACTCAGGTCAAGTGTTCATTTTTTTCAGTATTTTAGCTTCCGAGACTTTCCGCATCCATCAAATACGCAGTATCAGCAATCATTATTAGGGTTCCACACTTCCAAAGAAAATACGGATACTGATGAAAATTAGCAGACTTTTAGGTGAAATCAGAAGAAGTGAAGATGAGGAATTTTAAACGTTTTGTTAAGGGAACCGTACTTTGAAAGGAAAAAAAAAACAAAACCATTGTTTCGTCTGTCTGTTTATATATGTCTGTTATATTCGATATTCTCCCAAACTATGCCATGTGCTAAGAAATTTAGCATAGTAAATACATCTTGTTAACCCTCGCATTGTACAGTAATAATTTCAACTTAAAAACATTCATGGGAGAAATACAGAGGAAGTAAATTGGTTACTCAGGCTCGATTTGACCATTTCCTCTGTAACGTTCTCAGATTCCAGACAATATTATTTTCGTACTCCTAGAATATCAACGTGGATGGAACGTAGGATATCTGGGGATATAATGAAAAGACGTGCTTTCGCCAATTCGTGTAATTCTCGACTGACTCATCTTTTAACATTCAAAAATACCCACTGACTAATCACAAATTATTATTAAGTAGCAACACTTTCAAAATTGCAGTGTTGACATTCATCAACAATTATGACAATATATGTAATCACAAATCACAATAGCTTACACCTTCTGATATTTTTATCGAGGAAACATATAAATGTAGATATGTTATTTTAACATCGATTTCCAAGGGCCGCAGCTCAAGGCCGGTATCGACCAGTAAAGTGCATGACGGCCGCGTATTTGTCTACTATGCACGCGGACCACTCGGCACGCTCCAATCGCTCTGTTATCCGTTTATAAAAAATTGCTTTTCCCGCAACTTTCTCTGCGTGAAATTAAAAGTAGTAGCATATTATGCCCTTCTCACGGGCTTAATCCATCTCCATTCTCAATTTGATCAAAATGGGTACAGCGTTTTTATCGTGAAAACGTACAGACAAACAGTTTCAAAGACAGTTCGACCCCCCTCTTTTTTCAAGTGGGATTTTATAAAAACATGAAACGCGTTTCATTGTTCACTATTTTTAATAAACAATATTCGGCTTTGATTTTGCAGCCACATTCCTCACACTGTATCCCTAGAGGGGCAGTGAGAGAGAAAGGAACATCAATCGCGGTCTTTATATACTTCTTTGGCCTCAAATCTCATCATTTTCCTTACACACTTTCGTATACTACGCGAGTGCTTTTAACATTTCCGTCAGTTAACACTGTTTCCGTCACTTAATACTCTTACTGGAATACTGTCTAATCAGAATACGGCTGATTAAAATGTTAACAGCCGCATTCCGATCCGTATAAAAGTTTCATGCCAAATTTAAACCCCTTTATCGCCATTAAAAAGTAGATTACTAAAAATATTTTCCTAGCAAGTTACACAAAGTAGCATGTATCATCACAAAATAGAACAACTTTAAAGAAAAAATTAAATTGACTCAAAAAAAACACCGAAAAGTATAAAATAACTAGCCTTCACTAATCAAAACTCAAGTACAATTAAAATAACTTTTTAAATATGATACACATATCTACATAATTAAATTTAACAGTTACTGCAGTCGGTGCCAAGCCTACCAAACTGGTAAACTTTCTGTTGTTGCACAGTAATCTGGCACCGACTTCAATAAGCGGTTTGATTAGGGAAGAATAGTTATTTTCGACTTTCAGCGTTCTTTTTGAAGTCGCTTTGATTTTTTCTTAAACATTTTTTAATTTCTACTTTTTGAGTTATCTTGGCCTAAATAAGTATCTGAGTAGGTATACAACTAACTTCTTTTCTAGTTTTGGAACGAAATGATATACAAGAGAATAATCAATCCCAATTTTAGATAAAATGCATGATAAGTACCGACACAAGGTAAAATCTTTCATCTTGTAATGTAAATTTTTTTTTCCCCATTTGAATAATTCCAGTAAGCTGTCTTAGTACAAATTAAAATACTCCTTGAGGATAATGATTTCTGTCACTGCTTACAGAGCTACAATTATTTTTATTTTTGCGCACAGGATTCATATAAAATTACCCACCCTCCGTTCTTGATCAGTTGTCGAGATTTCGTGGTCATTCAGTTGGTCATTCAGTGAGTGATATTTCATTATATATATAGATTTAGAAAATTATTAGATTTAGAAAATTCCTATAATTCATCTACGTATTTAGCAATTTATAAACGCGAAGAAACGACATTACCCCTTCAATTCATAGCCGTAGTCATAGGACTAGGTATAATGGTTTGCTTATTCCTCTGATTCCAGTAACGAGGTATTGATTGTGTCGGTGTGCCAGTGATTCCGATGTCTCGAGCAAAATATTTAGTCAGATTTTAGTGTCAACTTTCATTTTTATATTTATTTAAAAAAAGAATAGTCGATTGTGAAAAACTAATTATTCTTTCAATTTTGAAAAGGAACACTAAAAATTATGGATATTTTGGACACATTTTTTTTAATGTTAATTTTTTTTAAATATTTTTTTTAATTACTGGTCCGAAATTGCTTTCGAAACTCTTAGGTCAATACGTTTCCGACACACTCTTGGCCGGTTTTGTTATATCTATAAAGAGTTTGTACTCAAGTATAAGCTCACTCTGTAACATAAATACCAAAATATTAAACTCAGTAAACACTCAATAAAATATGAACTTTTAAACTTTCTTTTTAAACTTGAAAAAGTAATGGTAATGTTAACTTGAAAAAGTTTGCTTGAGACCACGGCCGATGCAACTGGACCGAAACGTCAAGCGAAAATAATAGGTAATCGCGTTAATTTCCCGTGTTTTTAGACACACGATAAAATGTATGTATAAGGCTCACTATATAGAATAACTCACGGGACACTCCTCCTAACTTTAATAAAATTATGAACTCACTGAGCACCAAGTTATAAATTTATGAAAATACTACGTTCAGAGATTTATTAAATCACGATATGTAATTGTAATGTAATATTACATACATATTATGTATGTTATGTTTTGCTTCATTAAGAGTGCGGCACGCTTATCATCTAACTTGCAGTCAGCTTGCGACAGCCAAATATCGCGTGACATCAGCTGTCACAACGAGAATTTGTATAATATAATTTGTATAGTGGCGCTATATCTACTGTGATAAGTGCATTTTACGGTCATGGTGCAATAAACACGCAATCGTCATACATGATACCAATTTTTTATTACAATTAGTCACCGGTCACGCAGTGATCTGTGGCTGTCGCTGTCTGCAAATTTTTAGGTAATAACCCCACGGGACACGTACATACACTGTGATCACATTTTATCACCGATTTAACTATTAATTTTGATTGTGTTTAAACAACGACCGTTCGTGGATGCAGCTAAAGATATACTAATACTTATTGCATCAGACTACTTCTATTTAATAGCACAAGGCGGCTGCGCTTAGAATTAAATTATCCGACTACCTCCATTCGACTAAACTGTAAACGATCGCTTGATGCTACGTGACAACTACTACACAAAGGCAAAAGTCAGTTAAACACTCAATTTATCTCCACTCGCGCTATTAAAATTTTACGAAATTAATCATAGATGGCTAATTGATGTGATTAAAACTGTACTGAAGCTAACATAAAGTATCCAAAGTCCCGACAGATTCGTCGAATTTTTGAACCAAAGTTAGGCTCTTGATTTAGATAACATACGACAAGAGTTGAGTTCCAATCAATTGTGATTTACGTAAATAAGTATAGAGGTCGAATTATAAATAAAAACGTCTCGTTCAATACGTCGTCGGTGGAATTAGGCAGATTTTAACGTAGTAGGACATTCTGTAAAACGCCACCATTCGATGAAATAACCTATGAAAAGTCGTTACTTCGGACCAGGTAAGCATTTGAGCCAAAAGTGTCTCCTCAATGTGTCCTTTTTTGTTGGCCGACTTTCTAGATTTTTACAATGATACATAGCTGAACATGATATATTACTATTTTCGTGAATCCTAATCGCCATAACACTAAAGATTTACGAATACTTATCATATAATTATTTCATGACTGACTCATTAGCTGACATGAATTACACTGACAGTGCGAGATTGCCATACTTACTATAGCTAACTGTTTTACTCGTAGTTACACTCAATGAGATAGAAAGAGTCAGAGAACATATCACAGCTGTCAGAAAACATCAGACAACTAGGTCAGCCTTGCTGGAGTCAGGACCCAATCACTGGATTGAATTGCATCCTTGCCATCGATCGATTCTGTTATTCCAGAATAGCACGGGAGGCGTTTGAAATCAAGAAATACCATAATTTCAACCGGAAAGATGTATACGGCTTATCGACATCATGGAATCCTGTCATCAGTGAGTGTGTCCGGAGCCGGAAAATCGGACGTCGCCAGTGTGTAGATTTCGGTAGTGTAGTGTGTCGAAGTACCGACAGTGATAAGAATAAAACTCAAAAATAGTGATAAATGAGTGTGGGTAGTTTTTTTTTATTTTAATACTCGTTCCCCTAGCGTGGGCAAAGCCAGGGCCCTTGTTTCTCTTACATACTAGTTCTCGCATTTTTACAATCTCTGGGAATAACACCCTTCCGTTCGAGCCTAACAGTTGGTTAGCTAATATCTGAAAGCTTTATTACATAAAAATCCTTATTTCTAATACAATTTATCTACTTATAATTAATGTTACACCTATTTATTACACTTATAAATCTTACATGCTAGAATCACAGTTGTTACTTAATCTAATTATGTCAACTTTCTTATATTCTACATGACAGTGATACGTCTTAGTCTATATCACAGTTTGTCTTAATTTATTTTCTACTTCAACAGTTGTAACATTATTTATACAGTCTACATTTATCTTAGTTCATTTATTTATTTAAGCGTTTTGTTCCATTACTTTCATCTTTACTCTATTACATCTAATGATCCTAATATTATTACATTTCCTTGCTTATTCTACCTTAAAGTTACATTATCATACTATACAAGTCATCTTAACCTATCTTATACCAAACTAATTTCTTATCTACTACTATCACAGTATCTTGTTTTGTTTCGTCACTATTTCATTATATGTTGTTCAACATGCTTACATCTATAGTCAACCTTATATAATTTTCGATACAAGTATTTCAGTGCAACTTCAAAATTTGTATTCATTGTCGCTGTTCTATTTTCATTAAGCGGTTATATCACTTTGTTTTATTTCTTTCGATGACTTTTCTCGCTACCAACTTACAATATTTCACAAATTTATCTCTTATTTTTCCATCCTCCAGTATCTCGCTAATTGTACTTTCCTTTATGTCATAATCCATTGCCATCTCTGTATCCAACCTTTCCCTGCTGTAGGCGGGGCATTCACACAAAACATGCATCACACTCTCACTCACATTCTCGTCACAGACACACGCCGAGCTCTCCTTGCACCCGAAACGATGCAGGTACTCGGAGAATCCCTCATGGCCTGTGAACACTTGCACAATCACGCTGTCCATATTGATCTTCCTTACTGCCGAATGAGCTTTGATGGCGTCCGGGAAAAACACTTTGGTGACTGAGGCCGTTGTCTCACTTACGTACCTCCTATCCCATTCATCAATCGATTCCAATCGGATCTGTCGCTTGACGAATGAGATGGGGCACTTATCGTAATCCGGCCTCGTCTTCATATTGAGTGCCGCGTCCTTCGCCAGCTCATCGGCCCTTTCATTCCCCTGCATCCCTACGTGCGCTCGAATCCAAAACAGTCTCACTGACCTGCCTGAATTAATCATTTCACCAATGTTTGTTCTACACTCTATAACCAAGGGATGCAGGGAGTTACTTCCTATCACGGCGTCCAGAGCAGACCTGGAGTCACTGAATACGCAAGTGTGGGTAGTTATCGCACACTACGAAGACGACATTAATCCTCATCAGTCTGCCCGTGACCATGATTGGTGCAATTTGATCGAAACGTCGGGATTAAGAGGTATTTAGCCTTAAAGTACTATAAACGTGACATAGACCCGTGCAAGAGTATTGTAAGTTATAAAGAGACAAAAAAATTCTTTTTACACACGGTGGTAAGAGCGGCAACTTATTATGACTCCGTCCATTATATTTCCTGGTCCGAGGTCATTTCATTATTAACAGTCGTTATAAGTAATGAAAAGTCGGGATTATCGAGAAGCTTTTACGTATTTGACGTTTTTACGTTGAATTAGGCATTACACTAGAATAATAAATCAAAGCAATGATTATGGCGCCACGCGATGGCAGAGCGTGACACGAAAAGTAGATCTATCTCTGTTAACTCGTGGCGCTTTGCCGTAAGAAAAAACGAGACAGTGCATTGTTTCGTCGCTCCGAACGGGCAAGTCCAATTTAATGTGCGACAATGGAAGCCCTATGGACAAGTGTCCATAACATTTTAATTTTGCGCATTTATGCAATCAAATATGAAATCGTTGTTAATACGATATCAAGTGAAATACGCTACTTTTTCGCTGCATGAACGTGCATGTGAGCTAAATGTGATTCCCGAAATTAAACGCAGTTTCTTAAATGCCAATAGTAGCATTATATCTTTGCTCTCCGATTGGTTAACGTAAGCGCAAGATGGCTGTTCAAAATGAACTGAATATCCTTTTAAAGAAATAGTAGTGATAAAATAATTTGACCAGGAAAGTGTATTTCAAAGAAGCTATGAGCATATGTTATGAAGTAACACAATTGCCTTTCCTTGGCATTTCAAACTCTGTTTCATTGTACAACGCTATGAGTGATACAGACGAAACATAATAATCCTACTCTGTTTCTAATACTTTGGTAAAGGCGAATATTTCATATTTTTTATTATATTTCGAATATTTTTTGCAGTTTTTTTTTCATTATTGAACCTATCTTTTAACTATGTTTTAAAAAAATATTCAAGTGGCGTATTCAACTTTTAACTTCATGTCCATATGTAAGCCATTATTAATTACAATTTACATATATACATACACATCCTCACGCTGTACCCCTAACGTAAATTACAATTTACAATCGTTTCAAATGTCAGGTTATGCCAAAAAAACTGCAAATTTAGTGTAAAATAATATTAAACTAACTTAAAATTACATTCGATAACCTTAAATGTTCCGCACGTCGCCGATTATTATACAAACGGTGCTTAATTCCGTAACATGTAAATGTGCAACAAATAAATCTCTGTACAATGATCTTTCTCGAGTGAATAATATTTTAAATATATTTGGCCAGAAGCTGGATGCGTTTAAGACTCATATCATGCGCTCTTTGGATAGATTTGAACAGTTTACCTTGTTCTTGTTTATTGTTAGAAATAAAACGTATCACACCGTATTATTGTTTCTGTTCTCTCACGATGCCGGGAGATGGCGCTGGTTGTCGCGTTCAGTGTTGGTTTAGTCTGTTTTTTTTTGACGTGTGGGTAATTTAGTCTGTAAATTGAATTTGTAATGGAGAAGTCTAATGTAGACGTCGGTCGCTTTGTGATAAGAAAAAGGGAAAGCTTTTGGAATATTGGTTGTAAATCTCAATTATTTTATTTGTTTTGAAGCTAAAATAAGTTCTGTCGTGTTGTTGTGTGTTTGTCGACTGAAATTAGCAGTTGATTGTATTGTATTATATTGTTACTTTATAATTCAAAAGTGGTAGACCAAAAAGTTAGGTAGGTGAGAAGTGTATATCTTCCGTTTTGTGGTTTTACGGTGCCGGAAGCCACCTCCGACCACCCTCAAGACTAACGGACATTAAAGGTATTTAGCTTATCCTATTTGTATAATATTGATATCAGCGCCGCGTATCGCGGTCGAAGTCGGCGCAGTTACCGCCACATTTGTTACCCTGCCGAAATTATAAAGGGACCAGCACGCGCAGTGGTCATGCCTGGAGCTGTACCGCACATATTTGTTGTTCTTGTTCTTTGTTATTTTTTGGTGTAATTTAGTCACCATAGATTAGCGATTCCTTGGCGCTCCGTCCTCTCTGACTACCCCGTTAGGGATACAGCGTGAGATATGTATGTACGTATGTATCACGTGCATTTGGTCGAATTCGCCATCCCCACCGCCCCGCTACCTGAATTTATTGTTTACAAACTCTTTTAAAATGTTGTAATGTAAGTTCTCTCTAGGTTTCGGCCATATGTACATGATGTAGTACCCTCAAGCGGTTGATGATTGTGCAGAGTACTCTAAATATTCCAAAAATGAAGGCTTTTTAAACAATGTCTCTCCAAATTCCTTCACATACATATGATCGATGTTTACTCTGTAGTAGGTACAACACGATAAAAATTATCAATTTCAGACCTATTAATGGTTTTTGAGAGGTAAAAGAAGCCAAGAAAAATTAGCCAGTGTTGGCAGACGGAAATGTGAAAAGCACTCGCATACTTAGGCGAAAATGCGTTAGGAGAATGATGAGATTTGAGGAAGCGAAAGAGGCATGTAAAGACCGCGACAATTGGCGCTCCATCATCTTTCACTACCCCGTTAGGGATACAGCGTGAAGATATGTATGTATGTATGTGTGTATGTATGTAATTGCGTAGCGCCATATTTTTTGACTATCTTTTTTACACAGGAAGAGAGCGGATGCGAAAGGAAAGTATGTGGTGTTGTCAGAATCAGAATATGTACGTAATGGTTTTTATAAGCATGCAGTGAAATATTATAATACTAATCTTTAGTACAAATATGTGTAATAAAGATTTTTATCCTTATTTGAAATTGTAATGGAATTCTTTCTTTCTTCTATTATTTCGTTATAGTTCGCTATTTACTTGCATAAAATAAAACGAATTTATTGAGTGTTCCGTGGCATTATAAGTTTGGGAACCCCTGCCCTAGATTAAGTTACGTAGTTTGTAACATTGCATTGACGAAGTAGCGAAATTGAATATATATATTAAACGAACAATCTTACCTCGCTTAATTAAAACTGGGCTATACCTTTACATTTAATTTTTCATCTACCTTTTGTATTTCAATGTAAGGGCAGCCGCGCCAATTTCGGCCACTCTTTTGCTTTGCAAAACGCAACTTTATTAAAAGCTTTGTTTCGACATGAACATAAAAAAATGTATATAAATGACATAGTTACATCATCGTACCAAGTATCAATGGACGGAGCATTTGTCTTTAAAATACCTTTTTTTTTTAACTTTTAAACTTTCGCGTTGCATTATAAAATATCTAAAAACACGGGAAATTAACGGGATTACCTTTTATTTTGGCTTGATTTTGAGGCCGAGTTGCATCGGCCGTGGTCTCAAGTAAACTGTCGCAGCAAGCTTCACTCCGTGTCCGAGGTAGATTTTATTTCATCTACCCCCGATATTCAACGATATTCAACAACCCTGTGATTCTGTGTTTTATTGACTATGCAAAGGCCTTTGATTGCGTTCAGTGGGACAAACCCTGGGAAGTGCTATTCGAAATGAGAGCTCCCGAACAGCTCGTTGCTTTAATTAAGAGTCTGTACACTGAGAACCATTCCTTCATCAGGATAGGTACTGAGTGCTCCAGTATGTTCCAAGCAAAAAAGGAGTGAGACAGGGTTGCATCTTATCCCCTGCACTCTTTAACATATATAGAGAACACATTATTCGAAAAACCATCGAAAATTGGGAGAACGGATTCCCTATAGGTAGAAAGAGATTATCAAATCTCCGTTATGCCGACGACACCGTTCTTCTAGCAACATATATGGAGGATATGAGCGAACTGTTCTAAAGATTCGAACTAGAAAGTGGCAACATGGGTCTGGCAGTGAACAGAGCAAAAAATAAAATGATGGTAGTGGATCGAGCCAGAGTACTAACAAATTCCACCTGCAGTATTCCTGGTATTAATATCGTCGACCACTACATATACTTGGGCTCCCAAATCTGTAGCGATGGCAGCTGTATCCCAGAGATAAAAAGACGAATCGGGATGGCCAGGGATGCAATGACCCGCTTAAACAACATCTGGAATAAAAGAGGAATTGGTATCAAAACCAAGGTCAGACTGATCCGAGCACTAGTATTTCCTATCTTCCTATATGGCGCAGAAACGTGGACAATCCTGGCCCGAAAAAGACAAAGGATTGATGCTATCGAGATGTGGCGCTGAAGACGAATGTTAAGAATACCGTGGACAGCAAAACGCACCAATGCATCAATTCTGACCCAGCTCCGAATAAAGACTCGTTTGTCCACCATATGCCAGCAACGCATTCTTGCCTATTTCGGCCACACAGTGCGTAGAGACAATGAAAATCTAGAAAGACTGATAGTAGTTGGAAACACTGAGGGCAAAAAATCGCGCGGTCGTTCACCAACAAGATGGACCGACCAAATAAAAGACTCATCGTCCTCTAAATTTTACAATACAGTAGGAGACGCGGTGGACAGAGACCGGTGGAGGCAGATCATCCGCGCCAGATGCAACCCTGATGCTGACCACGATCCTCAGTCCTGTGAGGGACCGACCCTAGAGAGAGAGAGAGAGACCCCCGATATTTGTAAATAATTATTAGGGTTCCTACACACAACATTCATGGTGTCCACACATTTAAGCGAATGTGAAAAACGAGGTTTTGTCATTTAAATCACTGGATTCCACGCTGTTGATAAATTGTATCCGTTTTCCCGATTGAAATTTTTGTGTCTCTTGATTTTCAATCAACAGCGTGGAATCCTGTGATTCAAATGACGAAGCCTCGTTTTTCACATTCGCTTAAAGTGTGTGGACACCATGAGAGTTGTGTGTAGGAATCTTAATAATTAGTTACAAATATCGGGGATAAATGAAATAAAATCTGCCTCGGATGGAGTGAAGCTTGCTGCGACAGTTTACTTGAGACCACGGCCGATGCAACTCGGGCGAAACGTCAGCCCAAAATAATAGGTAATTGCGTTAATTTCCCGTGTTTTTAGATATGCCTTTTTTTGTTGACCGACTTTCTAGGTTTTTACTAATTTGTGTGACTAGGGAAGGTCACGATACAATGATACACAACTGAACATATATTTTTATTTTTATGTATACTGGTAGTCAAAACACTTAAGATTTACGAGTATTTTGCAAATAATTATTTCGTGGCCGACTCATGCGCTGACACGAATTACACTGACTGCGAGGTTGCCATACTTACTATAGCTAACTGTTTTACTCGTGGTTACGCTCAATTAGATAGAAAGGGACAGGAAAATTGGATCCGTCCATTACGTTTCTTGGTTCGAGATTTAAATACACTTCTTTCATTCATAAAGGCGAATATCGACTTTTTAGCGGGAACGGGAGAAGTGAGGTCGTCATTTTATTTAGATTTTATATTTTTTTATATTTTTAGGAGTTTTAAAGTACAGCAATAATAGTATATTGTGTTTTAAAGTTCCGTGTAAGTGAAAAGAATGGAGTAGATCTAAATAAATATGTGTAGTTCAAGTTCTCGCGCTCTTCCAAGAAGTCCTTTAAATCTTCAGTAAAGCCTATTATCACTTTACTGAAGGAGTTTTACGATAAGAAAAAAAATTTACTTGTGATTCTACTTATTAATACGTGACATTGGCAAATGCGCTAATCTACGCGCCATGCCATGAAGGAAGAAAGAAATGCGGATATCGCGTCCACATACGTAATATGTGTGCACGATTTTCGTATGGTTGATTTTTCATGCATGTAATTGGATTTGTTATTAGGAAAAATCTGCATTTAAAATTGTAGGATTATCATAAAAATAATTAAAGAAATAAATTGGTCGGTAAATAAAAACCTGTCATAAAATTAACTTACTCGTATAAATAATGTAATTAAAATGGTTGTTAAATAATTAGTGACGTCACACATTTGATAATGTGAAAGGTAAAATGAATTGTAACCTGAGTAACAAACACAAAAGCCGGTCAAGTGCAAGTCATACTCGCGCATAAATATAAGTATAAAATGGGAAAATGTGTGTGGAGATTGATGATATTTGAGGAAGCGAAAGAAGTATGTAAGGACCGCGAAACTTGAGAGGTCCGTCCTTTCTGACTACTCCGTTAGGGATACAGCGTGGAGGTAATTATGTGTGTATGTTCTTAGCTACTAATATGTTTGGTGAAAATCATTTCAGATTTTTAGATAACCATCTGCATGAACGAAATATCTTTATATAAACAGACATCAAGTTATCCATAGTCTATACGAAATTCTATGCTACCTGCATGTGTTCCCATTCATTGGACCGTCTCGTTTGTTAATGGACATGTTAATTGAAAAGCCAGTCAACGTGCAGCTTACTGAAAGGCATCATTACACATGACTAACTTGGGTCGAGCTGGTACATTTCTTTCAAATCGCGACGGAACTAAGACCTTTACTCTACGATTCTGTGACCTGAATCGAGTGAGAGTAACATGATTCGCCAAAGTATGTACCGTGTCTCACACGTGGACAAAATACAAAAAATTTGGTGAAAAGTTAAATTTAGATGAAAGTGTTATTGTAAAAGAATAGCAGAATGCTTAGATGGTTCGGACTAGTGAGATAATAAGTGAGGAACGATCGACGCAGAAAATTAGCAAAGAGAGCGTGATTGGTGAAGCCAAAGAAGACCAAAACTGACTTATGACGATACGAACAGCCAGAGGGGTAGCTGATGGAATTTTTAAAAGCACAAGGTTGGCTTGGTGAAAGTATAACGAGAATAATGTGATGAGAGAAGACGAAAGAAGTTATGTAAAGACCAGGAAGCTTAGGATGCCGAACTTTTTCACTACCCCGTTAGTGATATAGCACGAAGATAGTATCTATGTACGGATGTAACTAAGAATACAGAGCTTTCTGTTCTATTACGATTGAAAGTAGTTTTCTCTGCGTGTGCAGATATTTCGCATACAAATATATATTATAACAACAACGTTGGACAGCAGTAATTAACAGTTTTTTAGTAAAGTGTTAATATAATTATTAAATTGTACCGATTCAGGTGTTACTTTGTGTAAATACATTTCCTGTGATAAATACTTGTAATTTTTAGTAATCTTCCACCCAAAATCTCAAAATTATCAATCGACACGTGTGTCACCTCATAACTAGGTACCTATTTCAGGGTATTCCAGAGTTTAGATTCGATCAACTAACAAGCACCGGATATGCCATTAAGTACTAAATATTCTTCACATAAAATTAGTTACACAAACTTTTTTTTTTTATAAAAGAGAGAATAAATGAGCAAGCGTCACCTGATGGAGAGTAACCAACCGCCGCCTATGCACACCCGCAACATCCGTTGACGGCCTCTAGGGAAATAGGGAAAGGTGGAAAAGGAGGGGAGGGAGTGATGGGCCACCGGCACTCTCACTCACCGAACGAAACACAACAGCAATAGATGCTGTTATTTCACGCCGATATTCTGTGAGAGGGTAGTATTACACCGGGCGAGCCGGCCCTATTCGAGCTGCAATGCAGCATGGCTGTACCACCTTTAAAAGCTATGGTCACAGTATGAACATAACAGTATAGTCTTCATAGAAACCAGCGTACGCGGTTTGTATGTGTGTGCGGTAATACCTACGCGTTGTGGCATGCACACAAAGGCAATATTTTGGGCGAATATGGGTAATTTCTTGTACCGCCCAGTCGGGACCGCACACGACGCAAATATGAGATCACTTCCGTTTGTCTTTAATTCGTTCTTCACATCGTATAAACGTAATACGTATAAATGTACATATTATAAATTCTTTAGATGCTTAAATAATTTTAGTACCTAATTCGAATACAGAGTGATAATTATTCAGCGTAACTACAAGAAAATAAAAACGAACACGAAAAAATTATCCATGTTCATTGTTTTTTATTATTATGTACTAAATATGTGACTAAACGAGATACTCCGGCATCTCACACCCAACGCAACAACCCAACGTATCGAGCCTAAGTAGGCAATTACATTTCGCATGAGGTGGAAGTCGGCCTTCTTTTTTACATACTCTTTACTATGATATCATACATTTAATTTAGAATTTAAAGAACTTTCATTTGATACCTCACACGAGGACCCCAAAATATTGTGAACCTTTGTATTTATCACCAAAAAGCAATCCCAAAGTTAAAACACAAGTGCGAAGCTCACGTCTGTATTTTGGCCACATCTACTCGTATCACTGTATTTATACAGGTATTTACGTCAACTAATAACAATAATTGTTCGTTAACAAGCAGAACCCAAATCTCATAGACACAAACAATACATAACAATAAAAAAATAAACGTATCCTAAAATCTAATCATGCTGCTTTACATTAGGACTGCGATGTACAGAAAGCTAATGCTTAAAGATGGGATTGGACATATCGTCACAGACGGTCTCCAATATATAGTTTTCAGAACTCTGTATTGTTATCCAAATGGCTGCTATAGGGGCCTTGATCTCCGCAAACTAATCTGGTACTAGGGTCGCCAGATGGTGGGCATTCGTCTGAATTGTCCCATTTCGTAATGTCCAGTTTCCAGTTAAAATGTCCGGATAATGATCTTCTCGTAAAGTTCATAACAAAACAGAAATTTAAAATCACCGCGCGGTTTCAAAACCACTTCACTCACTCCAATTGAACGGAACGCGTTTGGATACAAAGAAATGGTCATTAATCGCCACATTCAAAATATGTCGGAGAGACATTTCAATCAAATATGAAGGAAGTCGTTGTTTAGACAAGCACAAGCAAACAATGAAACAATAAAATTTTTGGATTCAGTGAAATCTAATGCGAAGTACATGTGAAAACGTAAAAAATAAATGTATATTATTATAAGTTACCTATGTCAAGTATGATTCTCTTAATGTGCCAAAAAAGCTAAGTTTTTTTGTGATTTTTTTAATTTTTATAATAAAAAGTAACATTTTGATTCATAATACTTTATTTATTTGTCGAAACAGTAAACTCGAAATACCGACTTTTTAAAATTTTGCCCAGATATTTTAGTCTTTCTATCTGGCAACCCTGTCTGGAACCCCAGCGTTAGCAAGCACGGCAGTGGCACTGTAAAAGCGAGGTAGTCTCATGAGAGTGCGAAAGCAGTATTGTACCCATGACGCTTATAAAATAGTGTCTGAAGAAAACAACAGACCTATTTCATAACGACCTAATGAAAGCTAGATTTAGAATTGTGAAAAATATATTCCAAATACAATGAAAAATATGAGTTATTTACTTTTAAAATGTATTAGTGGAGACAGAGGGAGGACAAGGTCCATCTTTGGCATTCCTAGCTTGGGGAAATGTCATTACGAGTTCATTATGACCGTGTGGAAATCATATACTACAGTAACTGGAAAGTTTACTAAAAAATCGTAACAGATGAAAATGAACACAATGGCAAACATTAAAGACTGTTTTTAAATAAAATGGTTTTTAATCTTTGTGTGTCCCTTTCACACTATCGCCACGTCAAAAATGTGCTCTATATTATGCAGTAAAAGTTAGTAAGTATCACATAATGGGCTTACTTAAAAAAGCATTATGCTAATTACAGAGTGATTTCATAATAATATGGACAAGATTTTAGTGTTAATCGTAATAAAGTCGACATTTACAATTGAAGATTGGCAACACTGATAAAGCAATATGGCCGCAGCCTATGTAACGCTGTCTCCCTCTAGCTTAATAATTTCTCAATTATTTTCCAGAAGTTTTTTCACAATCGTATTCAAAATTTAAATTTTTTTTATTGTGTTATTAGGCTTAAGAGCTATTTATTATACAAATGTGGTGTGTAGGAAGTCTAAAAATAATAATGTTTTAGATTTACACTTGTCCATATCTTACAATACTAATTAGGTCTATGTCGTGTTAATGATTTAAGGCGATCTTCAAGGCGAAAGGCGAAAGGGCGCCTTCAAATTAGACGGTTGAAGAAGCGCTACTGTGGCGCGTCAGCCACGTCTTTACAAATGTTCATACAATTTCTAGAAGCACTGCCGCAACGCTACTGTCGTGACACACGCGCGAGTCAGTTGCAGTCTGAACTAGTGAAGAGGTGCACGCATCTGTTGTATAAAAAACGATGAATTAGTCTAATTCTAATGTATGATTATTAATTAAGATTAATAATTATTATTAGATCGTATTACTATCGCACTAAAGAAGCACGTTTGTCGCGCCACAGTGAAGCCAAAGCGCTTCTTCAAGGGTCTAATTTGAAGCCGCCCTAATACCTTTTTTATCTCGACGTTTTTATCGAATTGCACCAATCGTGGTCACGTGCAGACTGATGAGAATGAGCGTCGTCTTCTTAGTATGCGGTTGCTGGCAACTACACACACTTATTCGTAACATTTTAAATTTTTTTATGGTCTACGTCGGTTCGTCTACACACTAGCTACCTTCGTTATCCCGGCTCCGGGTGCATTCACTGATAAAACTAATAATGCGCCAGACGATACACACCAATCATCTGATCTCAAATTAGGGTGTTCTCTGTGCTATGAGAACCAGACGACGACTACTAGGGGCGTCTCCCACTACACCCAGACCCGAGACAATCTAGAAAAGTTCATTTCCTAAATTGACCCGATCGGGAATCGAAACTGGAACCGTCCGCACTTGGTACCACGTCTAAACCACTGCGCCATCGAGGTCGTCAATACTGATGATAGCATTACATGGTGTTGAGAAGTGGTATACATCTTCTCGGTTGAAATTATGGTATTTTTTTTATTTCTACCGCCTTTCGTACTATTCTAGAATAGTTAATAGTGTCGATCGATGGGTAAGTCTACTCGACTCTATTTTTTTTTTTTTATGTATTATGTAAGTAAACACGCATTTTTACACGTATAATAATATTTCAAACTGTTATATATATATTTTTTAAACTACAAATATATTCATTAGAATATTGGTAGTTACAATTTAATAATGATATTAAAGATAATTTACCGATGTAGCCGTAAACAAGGCATTGCTTGTTTATTATACCAAATAACGAATATACTTAAAATTAACAATGAGGTAAAATTTCAAATGTTATAGATATTTTGTCACGATAATTGAAATACACATGTTAAATATAATGTTAACTTAATAATAAATAATATGCCAACAATTATTAAAATATTAATTAAATTTAATAATTTGAAGTCAGTCAAGCATATTACGTAAAAAAAAGTCCAGAAATATTCTAGAATTTCTCTGTGGCGCAATGGCTTAGCGCGTCGGAAAGTAAACGAGGGTTGCGGGTTCGATTCCCGTCTCGAGTCTGGGTGTTTATGTTATAATATGTATTTATTTACAAAAAAAAGTATATAAGTAGTATATCAGTTGTCTAGTACCCATAACACACACAAGCGCTGTGCTGCTTACTTTGGGACTAGATGGTACTGTGTGAAATGTCTGAGTATATTATTATTATTAATTCTGTTGATAATATTGTAACGTTCTCTGATTCCGGATATTAAGATTTTAGGTAGATATTTTAGAATATCGATGGGTGGAACGTTGGATATTTAGGGATATAATGAAAAGACGTGCTTCTGTTAACTCGTATTATTCTCAACTGACTGATTTTTTTAACATTCAAATATTTTTGAGAAAAAAAGTAAACCGTCTTCGAAAAAAAAAATACTGAAAAGTACAAAATAACTATCCTTTACTAATCGAAACTCAAGTAGAAATAAAATAACTTTATAAATACGATACATATATCTATATAATTAAATTTGACAGTTACTGAAGTCGGTGCCAAGCGTACCACACTAATAGACTTTCTGTTGTTGCATATTGATTTGACACCGACTTAATAACTGTCAAATTTAATTAGATATATATACATATATATAGCGAAGATATGTATGTATCGTATTTATAAAGTTATTTTAATTCTACTTGAGTTTTGATTAGTAAAGGATAGTTATTTTATACTTTTCAGTGTTTTTTTGAAGGCGGTTTAAGTTTTTTTCTTAAAAAATTTTTATATCTCCCATTTCAGTGATTTTGACCAAAGTAAATATCTAGGGCAGGTCTGCAATTAACTTCTATCTAATTCTAGAGCGCAACGATATACAAGAGAATCATTAATATAAATAAAGGTTATAGGTCGCGTTGTTTAGTGTATCTTCAAAATCCCATCTCTAATA
Organism: Zeuzera pyrina; assembly: GCA_907165235.1. Taxonomy (NCBI): domain Eukaryota; kingdom Metazoa; phylum Arthropoda; class Insecta; order Lepidoptera; family Cossidae; genus Zeuzera; species Zeuzera pyrina. The sequence goes on along the minus strand of OU015639.1, from coordinate 16,500,909 downwards.
CCGGTAAAATTTAATTGGGACTATCTCTAAGGTGTGGCCTACCAAACAAAAAAAGAATTTTTGAAATCGGTTTATAAATGACGGAGTTATGAGGTAACAAACATGCAAAAAAAGACGTACAATTGAATTGAGAACCCTCTCCTTTTTTTGAAGTCGGTTAAAAATACCAAATGTATGTCAATATTATGGTAATATATTTAATCACAGATATTAACAATAGCTCAATATTAATGCCAAACACTGACAAAGTAAACACAATCTGCACTTCTCTGGTTTTTTGTTCTAATTATTAACAGCAGGTGGATGTAATTTGAGATCAGAGCAATTAAACTGCCAAAGCTTATAAACAAACATTAATTTGCCGTAGCCTCAGCCATCTTGTGCAAACTTGGCAAAAGTTTAATATAAACTTTATTATCGATATCTATATGAAGGATGTCCCTACTGAGAGATAACATAATACCATATTTAAATATTAATCTTATTGTAGGTTTTTATATAAGCGAAAGTTTATGACGAGAATGATGAGATACGAATCTCAGGGGTTAAAGAAATAAGGTCCACATTGCTTGGCGCTTTTTTTTTACGTACTGTTTGAAATTAATCGTTTATTTGCACTGCACATTAGAAATTATACGAGTTTCAAAATTAACAGTTTTCGTGTTTTTTTAATTCAAATCCACAGACTTTGTAAATAATTCCAGACCATGTCCCGTACAGTAACGGTGAGGTAAATCAGATAAGTAGACTCACCTGTACATACGACATACATTTATTATCAGACAAGCTGGTCCCTGCAACGAGCACTTCGTCCGCGTGAAGCTCGATTTTATTACGCACCTGTAACCAGGCGAGTGGTGAATTTAAAATTATCTTGAAAACACGATAACTTTTTTCACTGTCATTCGATTTCAATGAAATAAAGCGGCTCTAAACCGAGCTTAATCTACCTGTAAAAACAACAAGAAAATTCGTTCAATGGTTTTGGAGATTAGCGTGTACATACAGACAAACAGACGAAATTTTTGAAATGTGTTTTTTTGTGTTCCGTTACTCTTTTGTTAACGCCTACACTCATTTGTTGATGTTATTCAATGTACAGATACACGGTTTCTACTGTATTATTATATGTATAGATGAGCTGATCCAGCAGCCATTTCGTAAGAAAACAGCACTCACCCAACATATGCATTTTATTTGATTTCATTTGCCTCACTTCTTACAAAGTCTATGTTCAAATCATATGACTAGAAAAACATATAAATGAGATGTAGTCAATAGCACTTTAAAATTAATAAAAGTAACCACAAAATTTCATCGTTGCTTGCTATAAAAATGAATAATGTGCTATAGTAAAATGTAAGACATTTAAATGAAAAAATAAAGTTATGATTTCAAGCAATCTATAATTCTTCCGCCAACGAATCAGTTCGGCCATTCAAAGAGCTAATGCTGCCAGTCTGCTGGGCACCCTAAGTAATGACAGCTTTCTAAGCAGTAACTTTGAGTAAGTCTATAATTTAAGATAATGTGTAGTTTTACCTGATACTCGATACCTCTTTACCCTGTTGGGGATACAGCGTGAAGATATGTATGTATGTGTGTGTAGTTTTAAGTTTGTAAATATCAACTTTAATATATGTATGTATGTACTGGATTTATGTCAATATACTTTTCGATACAATTTATAATTAGTTTTATTGTGGAAGCTATTTTTTTGTAATTGTACATATGTTATTTAAATCAGAATAGTAGAATAAAAATGCTTAATTTGTAGCAAAATAATTTGTAGTTTGAATTATTAATTCTACTATACTAGTCTGAACTTCAATACTGCCTACTCTGAGAGAGAAAGAAAAACACGCAGCGTTATCCTGTTTAGACGCTACCATAGTAACTATGGTACCATCTATTTTTTAACCAACTATGGCATAGTTGGTTAAAAATAGAGTGTAATTTTTGTACGATGGGATATTATTAGATCCCAAATGAACTTATTCTTATCGCCTCTCCGGTATCAAAAGACTCCGGAATTGCTCGTACGTCAGCTTATCGCAGTTTTTAAAGGCACTTTGCACGTTGCTCTGAGCTGAAATTGCCAAGTTGATATCTTTATCGTCGCGTAGGGTGTCCAAATATTTTTTATTTTGTAAGGACAAAAGCGAGAGTTCATCGAAGGAAAATAACAGGCGTTTTATCCGTTTCTTAAATTGAAATATATAAGTGAGTACTAGAATTAGCGATAATACTACAACTTACATTTAAAATTAATATTATCCGCTATAAATTTATTATATACAAATAAACTACATATACATATAGTATATACATATATAGAAAGAATGTGTGATGAAAGGCTGGTCTTGATTACGTGCCAAAAATCATATAAGCTAGAAGAAGCCTTTGTTCCGAAATCACAGATAGACACTTCAATTTTATTTACTATGTAACGTATATAGATGTACAGATAGACGTGTATACATGTATAGATTTCCAAAAAATAAATATACGAATGCACAATTTCTATAAATATTTATTTTGGAATCGGAAAAGCCTAAAATACCTAATTCAATCACTTTTTCAAAAATATCTCCAACGTACAGATAAAATTTCGTTGCTGTTTTAAATTGTCGTGGATAGATGTCTCTGCTATGTCTGTTTCTGTTACTGAATGTAGGTCAGCGGATAAACCACTATAAGTTAAATCCACTGTACAGGCGCCGCTCAGCTACAGGGAGTTAGTTCATTTTAGATCTCAACTTCCAGACAGCGAATTACGACAGAACGTACTTTAATGTGGAAGTCTGATTTAAAGAGACTCAATGGTGAAAACTATTTTTATACTTATAGATTTTTGAATATATATTTATACATTTACCTCTAAATTCTAGAGTTTTTCAGTTAAGGCAACAATCCTAATAACTTCCAGGATAAATAGCAGTCTAGATTATTCTTTGAAAAATCCTTTATCTTCCAGCGTAAATCTCGCTGAAATTAGTTTAGCCGTTTCGAAGATTAGCCCGGACGAACAAACAAACAAACACAGACAAACAGACAAAAATTTTAAAAACGCTTGTTTGGGTTTTAGTTACATCAGAGTACGAGTAAGCATACAGTATTCTATCTTCATACAAACGCTCCCAAACGACGCGCCTCGAAATCTCGGCATTTCTCGGCATACGACACTCGCGAGTGCGCCGCGATTGTCGTTGGACGGTGTGAGACTCTCCCGCTCATTTACTGACGAAATATTATGTCAATCAAGTTTACGAGAATTAATGTTCAGTGTATGGATGTTTGAATACATCTATAACGAAGCCGGATATATTTCTCTGTTTTTTTATCCATTTCCACCATACTAACTCACAAACTTTTGAAACTAGAAATAAAATACTAGTAGAATTGTATAAATAAAAACTTATTAAATTTGCAATAATATAAAATGAAAAGATAATATGACAATTTAATATAGTACCTATTATCAAATACGTAACTCAAGAAAAACATTCAGTTCAAGTCTGTAACCCTATTGCGTGTTTACGTACCGAGCGACCGTAGGTAATTATCTCTAGGACACTGCCGAGATAGAATACTGTTTGCTTACTTGTACTGTGGTTATATGCAGAAAATCATATATGCTTAAGAAAAAGCCTTTATGTATAGACTTATTCCAATTTACTTATTTGTAACTCATATTACTGGGCTGGGTGTCTGTGCATAGAATTCTCGTGCTTTGTCCTGAAAAAAATATGTGTAAGTACTCTTTTTGGCGGGAACGGGAGAAGTGAGATTGAGATTTATGAGTTTTAAAGTATAAAATATATTGTGTTTTGAAGTTCTGTATAAGTGAAAAGAATAGAGTATGTCTAAATAAACATGTGCAGCTGCAGTTCTCGCGCTCTTCCAAGAAGTCGTTTATAAGTTCAGTAAAGCCTACTATCACTTTACTAGAGGAGCTTTACGATAAGAAGTAAAAACTAATTTACTTCGAACGTGCTTCGTGTGTTCATCATGAATTATAACAACACTGTGACGTGTGCATTGCATTGCTTAACTGTTTAACTCATCAAGCGATTCTACTTATTAATACGTGACATTGACGCGAACCTGTGCGCCAAGCCATGAAGAAAGAAAAAAATACCATTACTCCAGCTACATGCTGAAATTGCACTCTTATTTATTTTCCCAAATGCACCAAAAGAAGTATAACTTCTATAACTTCAAAAACAACATTAACTATGATGTAAACTTTTCTGGTCAAGGTGCGCTGTGTCATTTCCAGTTTACCATGTGCTACCCACATGAACCATTTAAAATTGTATTGTAGCCAAAGTGTTACTGAATTCTCCTTGATGTATGTTTCGCACAGTATATATAAGGTTATTGCTTGTTTAAAGTTACATAATGGTAAAGCATATTGTCACTAGTAGGCACCACTACTGTCTGGTTTATAAAAAAAACTATTATATTACTGAGTAATGAGTAATTATGAGATTTTATTAATGAAATGTGTTGCTCTTATACACATTGCAAATAAACGGATATTAACAGATTCCCTGAAGTTTTTGTTACAAGAAAAAACACGAGTACAACGCTGTATTTAAACATCACAGTATTTATGTCACGCAATCCAAATAGGATTGTTACATAAAGTAACGTACGAAATAAGGAGACGATAATGCCAGCTCTACGGGCACTCTGCCCGTAATTGTTTCGCCCGCCCGCGCTGCGTCAAATGCGCGGGCGACCACGGCACTGCGGAGTGCTCCCGCCGTGCCCCGTGCTCAGAACCGCCGAAGTGCGTGCTCTGCGGGGAGGTCGGACATCCCGCGAATTATCGCGGATGTTCGAAGGTCCCGGCGGTAAGGCCGGTAAGGCCGCGGCGTCAAAAGCGCAACCTCCCAATGCCCGTTCGGCGCCTAAAGAGCACACACCGGTTCAGCACATAGGTTCTCGACGGCACGCAGGTGCAACATCCCTGTCGATATCCTGAGCCGAGGTTCCGTCCTCCGTCCCGGGTACTCCCCGGACGGAGGGGCCCTCAGGCATTGTCGACTTTTCCGGGCGGAGCGCTTTCTATGCTTCCCCACAACGCGTCCGGTTCGCTACGACGGCCGCTAGGGTCAAGTGGCGAGTGGAGGGTAGTTTTAGCCGGTTCGAGCCCGGCACTACCCGGTCGCGCCCGACGTTCTCTCGTGAGGCGTCGGAGGCGGTTGGGTGCTCGTGCGGAGTTTCTTCCCTTCCGATAAACAAAAAAAAAAAAAAGGAGACGATAATGGTGAATCAAGTCGGAAAAAGACGCTTTTGGGCGCTTAAATGGCTTACGCTTAGTGAACCATTAGAGATACATCAAATTGACGTACAAGATAATTGTATATCTTAAAAAGATCTACAAAAAAGGCTATGTTAGTATATGTCTATCTTCTAAGCAACGCCCACAATAAGCATTTTTCTCTTTAAAATAATTGGTGGGCGATCGCCCTGGTTGGCGGGTGGGAGCGGGCCAGCGGGGTAACACGAGTCGCTCGTGCGCTCGACCGACGGCATCTAGTCGATTCGTTAAAAACCTAAACAATAATTCTGTAGTCCACGCGAGCAGAGCCGTGGGCAGAGCTAGTAAATGCTGAATTCTAATTTTCTGAGAATATCGAGTTTGAGAGGTCGATATAAGAGTTCCGACTTTGCTTATAAAATACTTGCGGAATTCTAAAAAAATGTAATTTTTATTGAATTAATTAGGTGTGCCTTATCACGAATGGAACCCTTGTCCCTTATAGATTGCGAGGGTGACTTTTAAGAGGCTTCAATTACGTCATCTTTGATGAATCGATAACATCGAGTTCATTATTAGTCAATATAAAAGCCGAAAATTTTTCAAAGCTGCCTCTCGAAGCTCAAAGCCCTCTTGAACGTAATATCTACCATCGACAACTTTGTCGAATTCGAAGCATTTTTATTCAATTACGTGAGTAATATTGTGAAGTATTTTTGAAAAACAAATCAAGCTCAGATTAAGAATTAATCTGTGTTAATTAGAACGGCAAAAAAAGCTAGATATGCATGGTTAATATGTACATGTAATATGTTATATAAGCCAGAATGTTAACTAATGGCAATACCAAAAACATTCGCAGATCTAGGCAAAAGTGTGCATTAAGAAGAATGATAAGATTTGAGGAGGCGGAAGAAGTGTGCAGTAAGAACCGCGATATTCGGCGCACCGCCCTCTCTGACTACCCCGTTAGGGATACAACGTGGAATGTTTTTATATAAATTTCCAAAGAAGTTTAAAATTTTTCAATATAGCAATAAAAATCTTTTTAATCGTAACATATAGTATGAAAGAAATTGTTACCGCGTTATTATAAATATGCCGTGAGATTATTAATAGGTTGTCTAATTCAAACTTGGCGGTACAATTATACCAACAAAATCAAAGTGTCATATGTATTTTAGTTATTAATTTGTTAATTACAAGTAAGCGTTTTCAACGACTGCTTTCCAACGCTACGGTAAAGTCTCAACGCTTCGATATTTACTAAGTTGAACCGCTTGCCACCTAAACTGTTAGGTTAGGTTGGTTGTTGTTAGGTCTCAGACAATTACGCAATAATACGCGATCTTACATGTCGCTACAAACAGTTCGAAATGTAGAGACAAGTTTGAATCAGACAACCTATTATTATCTATAAAAAATTAAAATTATAGTTTTCTAATATAATTACTGCTGTCATTCTGGCAATGACATTTTGTAGTTCATATGATTTAATTAAAAAAATTGTATTTAATTCACACAATTAGTTTACCTTAGTTATTGATTAGATATACGTACTAGACCTGTGTCGGTCGTGATTGATTGGCTCATTCATCGATGATTGCAATCACATTTGAATGAACGTATTGTTCATCGATTCAATCATTTGACCTATTTGATCTTGGTACTTGGCGATATTTAATTATTTGTCTATGCCGTTTAATATGTGTAAAAAGTGAAATAAAAAAATACAGATTATTTTTTAAAACACAAACACAAATAATAAAATTATAAATGCGGCAGAATTATGAAAAAGAATATAAGAACTATAAAAAATATCGAAATTGTAAAAGATCGTATTACTCATACAATCGTTCGATTTTTCAATTCAATCAAAAATACATGATTGTATCTTTATACAGTCACTGACAAATTGGATCATTTGACCGAATCTTTTTTCATATCAATGCTTGAACGATCGAATCTTTGAAAAGGAACGATTGTCACAGATCAAATATGTACAAGCAAATTTTTTAGTGAAACTATTGTTTGTAAATGTGTAGCGCGAGGTACTAACTCATTGCTCACTTAGATATTTTCTTATTAAACTGTTAAATGAAAAAGTTAAATTAAAAATTTTGTAAAATTAATGATATGCGTCGAAGTGACGCTGACATGTTTATTAACTAACTAACGTCATCCTGCAAGTATGAATCTTTCAGACGACAGATAAATTAATAATTATATATCGCTTCTTATGAGTGCCTGTTTCACATTTTTGTCGAGTTTTTACAATTTTTAATAGCCTTTATTTAACATTGTTTAAAGTTAGACATATTAAAGAAATAGTCTCTGCTTTCAATAATACTTCATGTTGACCTTCGGTTGCCAACAGAGAACAATCTGGAAGTTTTAAAAACAATACTGTAGATTTCTTTACATATAGGATTCAGAAATGAATATCCTGGGAATGGTTGAACCAATTTCCATCAAACATAGCTAACGAAATGTTCACATTAACGAAAACTGTAACTATTAAACAAAACTGCATGGAAATCGGTTCGAGAACTACGTTGCCACGGCAAATACATAGAGAGTAGACAACTTAGAACTTACAATACTCGCTTTCCAAATAACCTCTCTGTACACTAGAGGTCAACAACAGGACTTAATCTTTCTTCTTAAAATTCTTCACTCTTTCTTGTACACTCCTTCTCTACTTACATCTATCGGCAGTGCGATATTACAACGTAAATTAGTTGAATTCATTTCTGAATCCGCGGTGGCATTGTGAACTGGTATCCTCTAAAGTCGACAGAGATACTAGCGTCGCCTCGATGAGTGCGGCGGCGAGTCGTACCATCGTATATTTTTTTAGGTTTCGCTAAATATAACAATCTAATCTAAATAAATCTAAAATAAAATAAATTATATTCAACGTAGTTATCTTAAAAGAAGTTAAAATACACTAAGACGAAATATCGATTGAGATGATCGACGACTCTGAATGCAATCCCTTACAAACTCGCATCCAAGTCACTTTACTTTGCTCTTAGTATGTTTGGTACAGAGAATTCTATTTGAAGGTCAAGTGAGTTCGAATACGAAATGAGGTGAATCATCGAGCCAGTTTGCTTTGCCGATTTGAGTTTTTACAGAATTACGCGGCAGTATAATTAGAAAACTAAAATAAATTAAAAAAGGGCACGCGTATTTCTATATGCACGCAAGAAGTTATACTTCTTTGGCGTGAATAGAAAATTATAACTGGCCGCTTAAAATGAGTTAAACAAAAACTGAAACTGATCACTCAAAAAAAATAAACTCTCTTCGTTGTTAACTTCATGTTGGGACTTTTTGGTGGAAACGGGAGAAGTGAGGTTGTCATTTTATTTACATTTTTTATTTTTAAATTTTTAAAGTACAAAAGTGATAGTATATTGTGTGTTAAAGTTCTGTGTAAGTGAAAACAATGGAGGAGATCCAAGTAAACCTGTGTAGCTGAAGTTTTCGCGTTCTTCCAAGCAGTCCTTTTTAACTTTAGTAAAGCCTACTATCACTTTACTGGAGGAATGTTAGGGACAAACCCACCACCTCCCATGGCCTATAACCATCTGGTTATCAAAGCCGAATCTCGAGGGGGGGGGGCGAGACCCGCCTCGGCGCATAACCACCCCCCCTACAAATTTCTCATTGATCAGTCCCTATCGTTGTTTCGTTCTCCCCCTTCTGGGGCCAACATCACAAAAACGGTACTCTGTCGGCTGTCCTTGACCGTTCCCGCTATCTGCGAGACCTTTCCATTCTCTCTCTTTCCGCACTGATCCTCCGCCACACTCTCGCAAATTCCTTTAAGTGCCAGAAGTTCTTCCTGGTCCTCACCAGATCGCCGAAGTAGATTGGTCCAGGCAATTCCCTTTCTAGCCCGTCCACCATTCTGCTCCGCGCCTCTGAGTACAAGGCAATCCCATAGTACGTGGTCCCTATATTCTTCATTATCGGGTCCGCAATCACATTTGCCACTCTCCGCCAGGCCCAGATCCCTCAAGCGTCCCCTGAAAGCTCCATGGCCGAATGTTAGGGACAATTAATGTTTCTCCAAAAGTTACGTCATTAGGCTGATGGTCTTGTTACCAATGCCTTAAGAAATATAAATAAAAAAAAATAGTGTCTGCCATTACAAGTCTCTGGAGGAAACTTTATTATGAGATAAGCAGTGCCTTTGTACAATATTTTCTTGTCTTGTTTTTTTTTTATTTTCTGAACATGTGTGTAGTGTCTTACACCGATGACGTACCTTCCATTACCTGCTGAAATTACACTCTGATCTTTTTCACCTAACGCGCCAAAAGAAGTATAACTTCAAAAATACCACTGTTCTGTCAAGGGTTAATAAATAAAGTCTGTTGCTTAAGCCTCTGTTATAACTGAAAAATTGATAACCATAACAAATAATGAACTTAATGTTACCTACAAACCTTTGTTCCAAGACTTATTTGAATGTTTTGATGAATTTGACACTATAAGACAGAATTAATTATCGCTCGGAGCCCAGCAGGAGGGCAATTAAGAGGTGAAAATAGAATGTTGTAGATGTAACGCATTATACTAAACTAGTTCGTGACTGCGACTGGGTCCGAGTAGAATTTAACGTGATAACATATTGGTGAACATTTTTTTAAATCGCACAAGTGGTTTCTGAGATTATCTCATACGCCCAACCTTACGAACTTAACATCTATATAATATTATACAATGCTAGCGACCCGCGCCAGCTTCGCAGGGGTAGAATTTTTTTTGAAAATAAAATACAGCCCTTGTCACTCGCTGATAATATAGCTTTCTATAGGTGAATGAATTTTTGAAATCAGTTAAGTAGTTTTTGAGTTTATCCATTACATACAAACACAGTTTACCTCTTTATAATATTAGTAAGTATAGATAAAATACGTAAATTAAAAAATTACCCATTATTATTTGTAACATAAAGGGAATACATAATTGATTACAACCTTTCAATAACATTAACATCGGTTTTCTTTTGAAATAGATCTATAGTTTCTTAGTAAAATAAATTTATTAATTGAAATGAATACACACGTAACATAAAAAAAAACAAAGTTACAAGTCAAAAATTTACAACGACAACTAGTCCAAAAGACCACCGCGAGCGCACCGGCGCAAAGGATCCCATCAAACTTATGGCGTTACCGCGTTGAATTGCGAAGGATAACCTTTGCGCCAAGTACGATTCAGCGCGGGAATCACGCCCCCTCTCTCGCAATCGACGTCCAATCTCCTTTACGAAAGCTACCGCCTCTGCCCCCCAGCAACCCATCATCTCACACGCAAATGGCACAAAGTAATAATTCGCCAAGTGGGCGTATATATAAAATGTATATAAATTAATAAAATATAAATAACATGTAAAATTTATATAATCTAGCGACACGCCCGGCTTTGGGACATTAAATGTTTGCAACACACCAGTCTTTTTATTGAGATTTTCATACAAAAACGCTATACAAATTTTCAACTTATCCGTGGATTTTCCAAAAATTTCCTTTCATACAAATCTTGTCCTGACAGTTACTAACACAACAAAAAACAATCAACCAAATCTTGACTGGCCCGTTGGCGCAGTGGCATATGCATCTGCTTTCCAAGCTAGGGTCCCAGGTTCGATCCCCGGTCAGGTCAATTTAGGAAACGAACTTTTCTAAATTGGCTTGGAGTCTGGGTGTTACTGGGAGCTCCCCCAAAGTTCGTTGTGTGGTACTCACAGGCTAACTGCTTAGTTTGGTGTCACACAATCTGTGTAATTGTCTGGAGTATTATTATTATTATTCTTATTATAATCGACCGAGACGTTCTCAAGTGATGCTCCGTCGTACATATGGCAATTGATTTTTAAATATGTAGATGTAATTTTAAAAAATTAACATTGAAATTAATATTATTAATAATAATTAATATACATATGGAATATACATACGCGACAGAACTATGGGGTTCCAAACCATTATTGCCATTTTATAATTGAAATTTTAAATAGTTTACTTTAATTAGTCTGAGAATTAAATATAAACTATTCTGTTAATTAATATTGCTAATTAATACTGGATAATAGTGGTAACTTGTCAGCTTCAACACATACAATTCCACCCTAACTGTGACGTAGTTTAGCCAAAAATAGAGTTCTGTGAACTGATTACAAAGCCAAATAAAGCCCGAAAGGGTCTGCCTGTTTAATTAGCGCACCGAATATATTTGAATATTTGAATCGAATGCTATAGTATAAATAATGAGTTGATTACGTAACTTTCGATTTGTAATATTTTGTAATTATAATAACTAAAATTGAAAATTTAAAAGCTTTGATTAAAAAAATAATTGAACCGGTTTCCACTTAACACAGATGAGAACATTTTACAAAACTACAGCTTTCAAATAATTAAATATTTTGTTTGACTAGAGTAGTAATAATTAAAAAATTGATGGTTTGAATATCAGACTACAAAATATACTTCTCATCAAAAAAATCGAAACACCCCTAAAGTTTGGTTTTGAATGAGTCTTACGAATTTTTTTACGCTAAAACAAAAAAAGAAATTGTGTCAGTTAATTGGAGATATTATAAGGTATCGTTTAACAAAATTGATGTTTCCAATTAAAATTAAATTTCTTTAGCTAGCGTGTTTTGTTCAACAGGTATGGTTTTACCCTTTGAGAACAATTTGTACAATGTTAGAAACAAAGACGTATGACAAAAAAATGTTTAAAAAAAGTTTATTCAGTATCTCGTATTTCTTCCCCGGGCTCTAATGACTGCTTCCAAGCGGTTCCTCATGGAACGGATGAGAGTCACAATCTTGTGTTGTTGTGGGATGTTATTCCATTCTTCTCATATAGCTGTTTCAAGCTGGCCAAGCGTCTCCGGAGCACGATCTCTCGCTCTTACTCGTATCTTCAACTCGTCCCATAATTGTTCTATGGGATTCATATCCGGGCTTTTTGCTGGCCAGCCCAAAACCGTAATACCGACTTCGTTCAGGTATTCATTTACAATGCCTGCGGTATGAGCCCTGGCATTGTCCTGCATAAAAATGAACTCTTCGCCAATAAAATATGCGTAAGGTACCAAATGAGGCTCCAGATACTCTTCGATGTAACGTGACTAATTTAATGTTGGTTAGCGAGGTCCAGATACAAAAGCAAGTTCGGTTTTTCCATCGGTGCTTATACTAGACCTGTGTCAATCATTCATTTTCAAAGATTCGATCGTTCTAGTATTGATTTGAAAAAAGATTCGGTCAAATGATCCAATCAATCATTGATCCATTGATTGTATACAGATACAATCATGATTGTATGTTTGATTGAAATGAAAGATCGAACGATTGTGTGAGTTATCTTGTCTTTTACGATTTTGACATTTTTTATAGTTATAATTATAATTTAAACGCATTTATAACATTATTGTTTGTGTTTTAAAAAACAATGTGTAACTTTTTTGAATTTAAATTTTTATCGCATTAAACGGCATAGACAATTAATTAAATATCGACAAATACCCAGATCGAATCAGTTAAATGATCGAATCGATGAATGATACGTTCATTCAAATGTGATAGCAATGATCATCAATACTTTGAAATGATTGCAATCACATGATCGAATCAATCACGACCGACACAGGTCTAGCTTTTACCTCCCCAAACCGTCCATTTACCGCCACCGTAACTAACTCTTTCTTCAATGCAGCACTATGCAAAACGCTCTCCCTCTCTTCGATACATCTTCTTTCTTCCGTCGCGTCGTTACCATACAGCATGATCTTACATTCGTCAGAAAAGAGAACTTTGCTCCATTGAAGGTATGACCAATTTAAGTGCTCACGTGCAAAGTTAAGGCGCGCTTTTTAGTGGTCTACCGTCAATTTTGGGCCATTAGCTGGTTTATGAGGCCAAGCTCCGTCAATCTTCTTCTAATGGTAGAATCGCTCACAGTCAATCCTCGAATCTCACGGAGCCGCTGCTGCAGTTAAATAGAGTTAAATCGACGATTTCTTAGAGAAACTGACACAATATATCGGTCCTCTCGTTCAGACGTGACTCGATGTCTACCAGATCCTGGACGGCGAGTAAACATACTAATCTCCCAATAACGCTGATACACTCTATTGACAGCAGAGAGGCTAAGATGCAATTGTGCAGCCACAACACGTTGACTAAGCCCTGAATCCAGCAACGCCAAGACTTGGGCGGCTTCCGTGGGCGAGGTATCCGTATTTGTTAGGAAAATAATCTCCTTGGTAGGATGTTACAAAGCTTTGTTAACGATCTCCATTAAAAAAAACGATATTTTTGGCAAAAAAAATGTGATTAAATGCAGAAATTCGGACGGAATACACATTGAAAACAATCTCCACATTGAGCTCCACATTCATTTATTCGATGAAAATTCGAAAATTTAAATTCAAATTTTGAATTGTGGTACACCATTGTGTAGACTAAACCGCCAGCTAATTATTGGAGTATTTTTTTAATGATATCAAACCTCTTTTTTATTTAAATGCCGCTTGAATAGCAATTGCAGTAGTGTTTCGATTTTTTTGATGAGAAGTGTATATATTAAGAAACTAATCCAGCGAGTACAAAATGCCTGTGCGAGATTTTGCTTCACCATATCGCCACGCACACATGTAACCCCCTATATTAATAATGCCAACATTTTAAAAATGAAATATAGGAGAGATTCACATCTTGCGAACCTACTGTTCGGAGTTATAAAATATCATATTCCACTTTATCTTGCCGACAAATTGATGTGGTCCCACGATGCGAAGACTTACACTACTCGGTCTACTCTTGGCACTCGGCTCGGAGTGCCGCGATACCGTACTGCCGCTTTCCGGGGTAGTTTCAAGTTTGCCGCAAGCAAGTGCTGGAATGACTTGCCGCCACCCTTGCGCAGCCTAAAATCGAAATATACTTTTAAATGTCAAATAAAAACATTTTTACTAACTACACAGAAAAGTGTGAATTAGCCTATAAAAAAAATTAAAAATAATACGTGGCTACGTGAGGCTACGTGATCATAAAAACATCAATTTCTTACCTTATCGTGTATTTACTCGTAGTGGTGCCGTCTTGGTGACGGGTATGCACTTGTTGGGCAGCTACCACATCATTAGGTAGAAACTTTTGTGATTATTGTGTTGGCACAGATAACATAATACTATGGTGATATTAGTGTGTCGGTTTGTTTCTTACCATTATAGTGATACAATCAATTACATATACATTAAACACTCTGTTACATACGAATAGGTACGAATGCATTGTCTATGTATTTATTTATAATTATATTTATACTTATTACCACTCTGTTGGGTATATACAACTAGCTACGTATAAAATATCTATGTATTTATATAGAATTACACTTATTTAATTATTTATTCTCTTTTCATTGATATTTATATTTATATTGTTGAAATGGTACAGGATTGAAGTCCGTGGACGTCACTTGACTCGGAGACACTGAAAATCAGCGTCTCGACCGGTCTCAGTCGCGACATTATGCTGAGTGTTTTCCTTTTTCGGACGCCCCGCAGCACAGCACGTGACAGCGTTATTTGTTGTCCATTTTTTGTAATTTTTTGATGTGTGTTTTATTATGTTATTTTAATGTTGTATGTCTAAATTGTTTACTTTACTTTGTGTATTGTGTCATATATTGTGTTGGGGTGTTGAAATAAATCGTATCTATCTATCTATCTATATTTAAAATGGATTTTTGAAAAGTTGGACTTATTTTACCCTACTCAAAAAAAACAGAGGTTCTCAATTCCATTGTCTTTTTTTTTTGTTTTTTTTTTATGTTTGTTACCTCAAAACTCCGTTATTTATGAATCGTTTGCAAAATTATTATTTATTTGAAAGTATATACCTACTTTCTGATTGATCCCATTTACATTTCAATGTATTGGAGCTTGAATTTCGAAAATACACCAAATATAATCAAATAACGCGAACTGCTTGTAGTCTTTATTTGTGTAGTTGATGATAATCTTGTATGTCATTGCGCTCCAGAATTAAAAACATTATTAATTATAGCAGGTCTCTATGTTTCTGCATTTAAAGACTTCAAAATAAAAAGTTGAAACTGTATGTATCCAAATATCTAACTCTCAGTTTTCTTAGATATCGATAACAAGATGCAGGTCACAAAACACACCAAAGTCTAGGCGGACCCTTAACCGGCATTGATTACCCACAGCTCTTAACGGCATAGTTCGATTTACTTCTTCCGTAGTTATTCCCTAAGACACGTGTGTGCACAGGGAGCGCAGGGAGGGACGATGACGGAGCGGTGAACGCGGCCTACGGGCGGCGGGCCGATGCCGGGCAGCGCGGGCGAGCAGCATGCGCTCGCTGAACGAGTCGGCGTGCGCGGCGCTGCTCCGCCACGTGCGCTGGGACGAGCCCGCCAGCCTGGCCAGCCTCGCGGTGCTGGCGCTCATCGACGTCCTCGTCATCGCCGGTACTGCTATGCGCTCCTTACTCAAACTCTAAGTCTAATCAATCTATTCAAGTGAACCGTTCGAGTTCAAGTGAACGAGTTCGTTTTCATAATAAAGTTCCTCAAGAAGTCACTTAATTAACAGAAAATATATTTAGATTAGTTATAAAACGTACATTGATTAGACAATTATACTATAAAATAAACGATTTCGTTGAAGATAAAACATAGTCTGGAAACGATCTTTTCTGCACATGCATTTACTGGCTCTCTGAATATTGTATTTTAATAAACCTTTTGTAAAAGGATGTTGAAAAAATTATACCTGACTGAGTTTTTTGTTGGTTCTTCCGTGTCCAGGTTTTCTTTTCTCTTCTCTTTGAACCGAACTAAAGTAGATTTGACGTTCAAAAATACCTTGTAATTGGGTTTACTTGAATAAATTGATTTGACTTTGACTTTGACTAACCCTATAACTAGGTGTTTTTGAACGTCAAATCTACTTTAATTCGGTTCGAAAAGAAAACCTGGACACTGAGAAGAACAGACAAGCAACTCATGCCCGTTTTTACTAAACTTAGGAGTCGCCTAAAGTAAATGCTTAATGAATTAGGAACTGCCGAGAACGAAAATATATTTCAATAACCTCTAGGTAACGCCTGAGAGAGAAAATGAACGCGGTCATTTAGGTATAACCTAACACTAGGTATTACTTAGGAGTCGCCTACATCTGTGTGAGTGAAAACGGGCGTCAGTCAAGTATCATTTTATCAACATCATTGTAACCGACTTCAATAAAAGGATGAGGTTCTATAATCGTCTTAGGGTTGCCAACAGTTCCTCGGTTAATTATAGTATTTTTTCGAATAAGCTGTAAAAAATATAGTACTTATACCATACTTCAAAAGATATAATATTTTATGGAAGGAATAAAATATAGACAAAAATATAATATTTGTTACTTGTTTATTTTTATAAAAACTATATTTTTTTGCATTTCTTGCATTTTTTAACATTTTCAATAAAGGTGTTATTTGTTGGATTCGAAGATACACCAAATAACGCTAAATGCTTATGAACTTAATTTATATAGACGATTCTTTTGTGTATCATTCCGCTACATAGTTAGTAAAGAAGTTAACCGTAGACCTACCCTAGATATTTATTTTGGTCAAGATCCCTCAAAAGGGAAAAATAAAAAACTAAGAAAAAAAACACTGGAAAGTACAAAATAACTATGCTTTATTAATCAAAACTTAAGTACAAAAATAACTTTATAAATACAATATAAGTAAATACCTATATAATTAAATTTGACAGTTACCGAAGTCGGTGCTAAGCCTACCATACTAGTAGATTTTTCGCTTCACATTGAATTGGCACCATTTTGGCACTGTACCAGTGTTATAATGTTATAGTAAATTCTATTATACAACTCAAAACAAATTCATAATAATTTTTCTGAATATCATATCGGTTCGCTATGCAATTTGTATATTATCTGTTCACATAGTCTTTAAATAAAAATATTAAAAAATACTTCTCACGCGCGAAGGCAATAACTGGACTTTTTGGCGGGAACGGAAGAAGTGAGGTCGACATTTTGTTTAGATTTTCTATTTTATACATTTTTGGGAGTTTTAAAGTACAAAATTGATAGTTTATTATGTTACAAAGTTCTGTATAAGTGAAAAAAATAGAGTAGGTTTAAATAAACATGTGTATCTGAAGTTCTCGTGCTCTTCCAAGAAGTCCTTTATAACTTCAGTAAAGCTTACTATCACTTTACTGGAGGAGTTTTACGATAAGAAAAAACTAATATTGTTGTGATTCTACTTATTAATAACGTGACATTGGCAAATGACCTAAACTGTGCGCCATGCCGTAAAGAAAAAAAAACTGGATTATTCGAAATGTCAATAGTCATTATAAAAACAATACTATTTTCTGTTTTCTTTTGTATCTTATATATTCATGTCATGGCTGTAGACAAAGTTGTACATGCAACTGTATATAATTAGGTATTAAATATGAAACTCGCCTACACTTTGCGTGGCTAAACGGTCAAACTGAAACGATTAAACTCACACACGTTTTAATGCCTCTCATTATACGACAGATGCATATATAACTAACTACTATGATTCTGTGCTACATTAGATAAAACGATGACCTCATAAGACTCATGCGTTCGTATTTGCACCGATTTGTCCATCCGTCTTTCCATCTCTGTCTGTCCGTCTTTTACTCTTTCCGTCCATCAGTCTGTCGTTTCGCATACCTAGACGAAAGCACTCGCATATCTAGGCGAAAACGCGTGAGATGATGAGAAGACGAAAGAAATATGGAAGGAGTAAGGACCACGACGCTTTGCGCTCCGTCCTCTGTGACTGCCCCGTTATGGAAACAGCGTGAAGATATGTATACATGTATATCCGCGTGTCATTCCTTCTTTTATTTATTTATTTATCTATTCTTACACACATGTAAACTTACAGTTTCCCAATACATTTAAAATATATAAAATACACATACATAGATAAGTACATCGACTGTAACAAAATTTCATTTAAACGAACATTTACATTAATTTAACAGAGACCTAAGCGGTCAGCGAATGCATCAAGATCGTCGTACTGAGTCAGAATGTTTCCTAACAGAGTTACGGCTCTATAGTAGGTGCGCTAGCAGCGTAACGGGTGCGCGTGGCTGGTCGCTGTAGCAGCCGCGAGCGACGGCGCGGTTCTACTCGTATTATATTTTTATTTACTAGAACATGAGTATGTAAATAAATTAACGTATTTAAAAAAAATCAAGTGTATTCACGCTAAAGCGATAATTGTTTTTAAACTCTTATCCGTGAGAAAATCATTATCTATTCCGTCTCTCCATCACTTTATATGTACTGTATCTGTCCCTACTCTACGTGCGAATTTATATCCAAAGATATTATGAAACCGTTTTTCCCTGACGATCCTTAGAGAAAATCATTACGCATCGTTGTCATTATTAGAAAATGTAAGAATTTATGGGACTTGACGTTAGCTGTCAAAAATTCGTCACGTAACTTAGATACCTTGCAACTTGACGATAATTACATCAACATTGAAATGCGATTTCAACTCACGCACCAATGGTTTAAGATGTTTTGAAATAGGACATTTCTAAGCTGAATCTCTGGAGATTTCTAAGAACTTTTGTCAGCTCTAATTTCTAATTATTAATAACAAACGTCTATTTCCTATGTGATACCATCCATGCTTATGTGCATTGGAATTTGTTTTTCATCACTTAGTTACTAATACATTTTTTCAAAATTTCTTTTCGCCATAAATTGCAGTTTATAAAATACACCTGTGTTCCTTCGATATATGTATATAGTGCCAATAGTTTCAGAGTAAAATGGCTGTGACATAGAGACATACAAACTGGCAGGACCAAATTCATCGGTTCCATTTTTGAAATTTGTCTACGGAACCATAAAAATAAATTGTAAATCTCTAAATAGTACAAATCAAAATGGCTGTCCGCGTCTGTCTGTTTCTCCACTTACCTCTAAACCACGCAATGTATTTTGATACAATTTTCACTATAGTTTAGTTCAGAATATTTCTTCCGAAAGTTTTAGGTATATATTACATCTATATGCAATTTATAGAAACCTACCTGGTTCCTACACACAACACTCACGGTGTCCACACACTGAACCGGATGTGAAAAACGAGGTTTTATCATTTGAATCACAGGATTCCACGCTGTTGATAAATTGTATCCGCTTTCAAATTTCAATCGGGAAAGCGGAACCCTAATAATTATTTACAAATATCGGGGGTAGATGAAATAAAATCTGCCTCGGACACGGAGTGAAGCTTTGCTGCGACAGTTTACTTGAGACCACGGCCGATGAAACTCGGCCGAAACGTCAAGGGAAAATAAAAGGTAATCGCGTTAATTTCCCGTGTTTTTAGATATTTTATAATGCAGCGCGAAAGTTTAAAAGTTTGCTTACGATGAAATCTTATATGAGATGAGATCTTTTGACGACCTAGATGGCGCAGTGGTTTAACGTTAACCCAAGCGTGGAAGGTTTCAGGTTCGATTCCCGGTCGGGTCAATCTAGAAAATGAACTTTTCTAGATTGTCTCGGGTCTGGGTGTACTGGGAGACGCCTCCAGTAGTCGTCGTCCGGTTCTCATAACACAGGGAATACCTTAGTTTGAGATCAGATGATTGGTGTGTATTGTCTGGCGCATTATTATTATTCATTATTATTATTGGGTCCTTACATATGAAATTAGCGTTTTGTCGTACTGACCACTTTGATCTGAAATATCTTCTCTTTGGTTAAGAATTCCAAATTCAAATTTATAAATTCATTTAGCTGGTACATTTGAGTTTTGAAAACAGTCATTCATTTGTTTTTTCCTCATTATTTTTTTCTTTGGCGTCGCTTATTACCGCACAATGGAAAACATGAAATATCGGTATATTTACGAGTACGAGTTCTACCGTGGCACCAGTGCTGCAGAAACAGCTCGAAGGATTAATGATGTGTACGGCGCTGGTGTCGCAAAAGAAAGCACGGTACGTTTTTGGTTTCAACGTTTTCGTTCTGGAAATTTCGACCTTCAGAACCAACCCCGTGGACGGCCGGAGACCAAAGTGGAAAATGAAGAGTTAAAGGCTATTGTGGAAACGGATCCATCACAAAGCACTTCAGAGATAGCTGCAGGCTTCATGGTAAGTGACAAAACTGTATTAATCCACTTGAAGCAAATCGGGAAAGTAAAAAAACTTGAACGATGGGTACCTCATGAATTGAGTGAATCGAACTTGCAAACACGCGTCGACTGCTGTGTTACTTTGCTCAACCGACACAATAATGAAGGGATTTTAAATCGAATCATTACTTGTGATGAAAAGTGGATACTGTACGATAATCGGAAGCGCTCGTCGCAATGGCTGAACCCTGGAGACCCAGCCAAATCCTGCCCTAAACGAAAATTGACTCAGAAAAAGTTACTTGTGAGTGTTTGGTGGACTAGCGCCGGTGTCGTTCACTACAGCTTTCTAAAATCTCGCCAAACGATTACGGCAGATATCTATTGTCAGCAACTGCAAACCATGAAGGAAGAACTAGCTGCTAAACAACCGAGATTGGTCAATCGCTCTAGGCCACTGCTGCTTCACGACAACGCCAGACCACACACTGCACAACAAACAACCACTAAGTTAGATGAGCTACAATTGGAATGTCTGCGACATCCACCGTACTCCCCGGACCTTGCTCCAACAGGTTACCATTTTTTCCGGAATTTGGACAACTTCTTACAAGGAAAAAAATTCAACTCCGATGCGGCAGTCCAAACCGCCTTCAAACAGTTTATTGATTCTCGCCCCCATGGTTTTTTTAGTAAAGGGATCAATGAACTACCTATGAGATGACAAAAGTGCATAGATAACAACGGTGCATACTTTGATTAATTAAATATATTTTATAAAAAAAAATTGACTTTATATTCCTCCCGTACAAAACGCCAATTTCATATGTAAGGACCCAATATTATGTACATCAAAATGTATTACAGAATTCCGTATCTTATGAAAGCCTACAGAAAAGTTTGTAATGATATATGTTGATCACCTAAGGGATGCACAGTAACCAATTTTTATCTTTTACATAATACATACATATCTTCACGCCGTATCCACAACGGGGTAGTAAGAGGGGACGGAGCGCCAGGCGTCGCAGTCCTTACATACTTCTTTCAAATCTCATTCTCCGCACACATTTTTACCTAGGTATGCGAGTACTTTATATACGACAATGTTATTGTAAAAATGAAAAAAGGAATCTTTAGATGGTTCGGGCACATAGAAAATGAGTGATGAAATACTGACGAAGAAAATATACAGAGCGAAAATGAGTGGTAGAAGAAGCCGAGGAAGACCAAAGCTGACTTACGAAGATCAAATAGTCAGGCAGAAATTTCAAAAGCACTCGCATACCGCACGCGAAAGTGTGTGAGGAGAATGATATTTGGGGAAGCGTAAGGACCGCGACGCTTGGCGCTCCGACTTGTCTGACTACCCCGTCAGGGGTTCAGCCTGAAGATTTGTATGTATGTACATAAGATTATATTAAAAAAGGGATATATCTAATGGAGCAATAGAATTAGTAATTCTGGCTATAACTAGCAATATTTATAATTAATGGTTTTATCTAGAATGCTACTCTTAATATAAATCACTTCTACTTTGAAATAATAGTCTCAGCAATAAAAATCTGGTAAACTTCAAAAATAACAGTTTTCTCAAAAAATTTTTGATTACAACTGTAATCACTGAAACTTGAATGTAGTGTAATTACGAGTAATGGTAATAATAAATAGTTGGGAGGCAATCGTGAGGACTAATACAGACTAAGGTTTAGATTGTTTCACATTGGGTAAAATTATGTAAATTTTTTTTGTAAAATTATGAAATTAAAATTCCAGATTTAAATTGTCGCTTTACAAGTTTAAATTTTTTAACATATTAATTTTGTTATTTCTACATGAACACTCTTATAGATTAGATTATGTTAGATATTGTTACCACAACAAGCGAGCCGAGCTAACGGAGCAAGCGTGCCGCGGCAGCGACCGCCGAAGCTCCAGATCAGAATCCGCTCTATAAGAACACTTACATAAACTTACCAACTTACACTTACATATAAACTTTCGTAATTTGCCCCTCTTCCAGAGTGTTAATTACTTCTTTTCTCATCTGCCTACACTTCCTTTATCCTCT
This sequence comes from Zeuzera pyrina, assembly GCA_907165235.1. Classification (NCBI taxonomy): domain Eukaryota; kingdom Metazoa; phylum Arthropoda; class Insecta; order Lepidoptera; family Cossidae; genus Zeuzera; species Zeuzera pyrina. The sequence goes on along the minus strand of OU015639.1, from coordinate 16,478,336 downwards.
CTTACGCAGGAAGTACACTAAAGTGCTTCCCAAATACAGATGTAGCGACAGGTTTTATGCCATTTCTATATAAATAAAAATAATAAATACACCTTAAATTGGAACAAGTGGGCTTGGGAATTTGAACCACTTCAGAAAGTTTTTGACATACCTTTCATGTTCAGTTTCTCGTGTTCACCCTATGATCTCCAAGAACAACACAGAATACAGAATTTCTTTACTAGCATGAAGAAAGGCAAAGAAAGGCACGAAGGGAGCCACGTCATTGTTAGAATGACAGTTTGATAAATTGACAAGTTTATTCACTTAGTTCATAAAGAATTTTATTTTTCATTGCATAATCTAATATTTTAAACGAATGCTTATTTTTTATTTACTTATTTATTAATTTATTTAATTTTTATTTTTATTTAATATTTATTAATTTAATAGCGTCTATAAATTTGTTAAAGCTAATATATTTTTAATGAAGGAGTAACATTAAATTGTATGGCATTATATTTTTATGTAGCAATTAATATAAATTCTATCCACATTTTCACGTTTTGAAGACAGTTAAATGTATCCCATTAAAAAATAATGGATGAAAATATTGATAATTTGCGAAGCTTTTTTTACTACCAATATATCGTAGTATTAATCCTTAACCAATTAAACATGTATGTTAGTTATGTTGAGCACTTAATGTAGATCAAAATTTTATTTACGTGAATATATCACAATACATCGCAGATTTAGAATTACGCGCAACAAGAAGGTACTCACCTATAAAATAAATAGCGCGCGCGTCGTGGCCCGCGCTGCACCCTATAGCAATGAACCTTCGGGCATATAAAGCTGCGTACATACCGGCCCAACAATCACCAACGAAGGACATTCAGCATCGGCTACCACACGTTTGTTGGCCTTCGAAAATACGTCCAAATACGTCTGTAGTTGGAGCAAAAGATCGTTGGGAACTTGTCACATGGTCGTGGTGAATAATTGCCTAAGGATGACGACCAACAAATTATATATGCCATAACGAGATAGCAAGAACAAGAAAAAACAAACGAAAGCGAAGACGGTGGACAATGATATATTTTAAAAATAGAATTGCATACATCTCTCATTTCAACTGTCCGTTCGTTCGTTGGCCTTCGGCGTCAGTCCACGCCGCGTTCCGTCGAATGGGTTGGGGATTACCGGCAAATGCGAACGCACGATTGCTGGCATTCCAGACACGACCAACACAGGCCAACAAAACCCATTTGTTAGCTATCGTTGGGCCGGTGTGTACGCAGCATAATATGACGCCACGTTAGTATGCATGGCACTCACACGAAGCCTTAGCGAGTCGCTAGTACCTACATGTATAACTAAATTTGACGATTACCGAAATCAGTGCCAAGCCCACCAAACTAGTGGACATCCTGTTATCGCTTATTGGCGTAGATTAAACGTTTTTAACCACCGACGCAAAAAGAGGTATGTTACTTTGTCCGTGGCATCGTAGTTCCTGAACATATAAACCGATTTTGTTTTTATTTTTTTTTTGTATAAAGGTAGGTGACCTGATCGAGAGTATTCTTAGGATTCTTATTCATGATTCAAAAAAATGTGTACAGCCGTTTAAAAATCATCATCTCTTTTCTAGTTGTCGAAAGGATGTGAGCAACTACTGGTCTGGTCGATTAGAATTTAAGCAATTTGTAACTTCATGATATTATAATAACATGGTAACTTGATGCTGCGGAATCATCTAGAATTACGATGATACCAAGACACCAGCTCACACAGCAGAGGTATCGTACTTGAGCTAATTGAACTGATCGCAATGAATAGGTTATAGATAGATAGTGATTAGGGTTTGAAGGTATGTTAATAGAGCAATAGTATACTAACTCTACGAAATACGTACCTTACAATAAGTAAATTACTGATAGCACAGGCCGACAACCCTGAGACCCAAAAACCAGAGTATACTTTTCCGAAGGTTTTTGGTGCGCTGAATCCGAATCTGAGGTCCAATCACAGGATTTTTTAAAACTAAGTAACTTTAAAATGTGATATCTCAGCGAAAAAAAGAAAACTGAGCAGAAAGTTTAAGACCTATACTTTAAGATGCTTTTAACAGTTCTTGGGAGAAAAATTATGTTACGATACTACGTCACCTCAAAAATGGCCAACAACCGCTATTTCTGCACTTTTAGGTTAGGATATCTCAAAAACCAAAGCCTATGCGGTAATTCGGACCTCAGATTCGGATTCAGCGCACTAAAAACCTTCGGAAAAGTATACTCTGGTTTCTGGGTCTGAAATTCGACAAAATTTTATCGGGCTGTGTAATTAAACTTAACCTAGGAAGAGTTAATGTGGCCAAAACTGGCCAAAAATTTAATCAAACTGATAAGTGGTTTGCAATCAATTACTCTAAATTGGAATAAACCTCATTTCACCCCCTTTTAAGAGTAGTTTGAAAAAAACAAATATGCATAGTGCATACTTTAGTTATTAATTACAAACAATAATACAATACTACACAAAATTTGAAGCAAACCGGACAACGCAATAAAAAGTTTCATACAAAAATTACCCTTCCCCTCACATAAGTTTTTCGCAAGAATAAGTAGGCTGTAATCATCTCCAGGGTCCCTTCTATCTCTATACCAAAATTCATCATAATCGATTCAGCAGCTTAGGCGTGACAGCGTAACAAACAAACAAACAAACTCACTTTCGCATTTATAATATTAGTTAGGATTAGGGTTAGGAAGTTAGGAAGTAGGATTAGGATGTATTACTACTACTAATTATATTACAACTTATCATAAACTTAGAGTCAATAGGTACATTTTTTTTCATTTTAAAGTTTTTAAAATTAAATTAAATTAAAATTAAAAAAATTTAAAAATGTTAGTTTTTTAGTTTTTTAAAATCGAGGTTTTTAAATTTTTATTTAAATTTTTTAGACAGCCCTTCCAAAATCTGAACATACTGTGTACGTTTATAAATACAAGTTTAAGTGCCCATTCACATAGAGTAGAGGCACAGTCAACTATATACTTATCGTTCTCTGTTAAAGTGAATCTTATTACCTACGTGTGTGTGAGTATATACAGTTATGTAAATTTTAATTAAGCAAAACATTCCAATGCTTGTGTGTACTTAATTGAAGACGATCTACAGATTCTACGGCGTAGCGCCTCTACGAGCTACGTGAATTATTCACACCGCTTGAAAGCCGCTGTCATATCAGATTATTTTCAAGCACTGTCTATCGTGCATTAAGTATAAATATAGAAATATACCAATAACCTGTACATATGTACAAATTTTTATATAGGTTAAAGTCGAAAACGAGCACTTTAATTAATGTACTACTTATATATCTTCATGGTATTTCTCAAACAGTGTAGACAGAGAGGAAATAATGCCAAATATCTCTTTCGTTTTCTCAAATCTTATCAGCTTCGTCTTGCACTTTGACAAATTTAGAAGATGAAATTTAATGAAATTTAGGAGATAGATGAATTCTAGAAACCGTTTTAAAACAGTGTAGTGTAGTGTATTGGACAATATAAAATAAAGGTCGGCAATCCGTACATGTAATTCAGGGATGAAAAAAAAAATTCCAGTCCGCTTATGCCTAGTGGACAGCTTTAGATAGATTTTGAAAAAGGATATAAAGGTTTCTTGAATAAGTCTATAGTTGCAGATATATGTGCTTCGAAAGTTGTATAAAGCTACAATCTTCTTAATTATAGGGTGGAAAACATCTGAAAAAATTGGGGCAGGTAGGACTTAAAAAAATTTTCGTTTGAAAGTGATGTGAATATTATAAGTAGTGTAATATTTGAAATATAGCATATTTTTGCTTTCACGCTTACGAACCGCCGAAATAAGTTTGTTTTTCACTGTGTCATTGAGAAACGCTACGAAATATAAACTACTTTTTGCAGTCGATTAACTATGGAATTAATTTTACAATGACACTATCATCCAACCCTATTTTCGAAAAAAAAAAGGAAATATTGAATTGTAAAAATGCATACATATCTTCGCGCTGTATCCCTAACGGGCAGTGGCCTGCACTCATAGAGGGCAAATAGACTCTGTTTACCCTAGCAATTTGCAAATTAAATAATGTATGAAAAAGAAATAAATCGCAACCGAAAACACTTTCAAAATTCCCGCGCTCGCCTTATTTTATTGTTCATCCGAGAAGCATTTCGCATCAAAGGCTGAATTTACACACATGCAAAGATTTTCTAACGTTGTGTTTCGTATAATTACACGCGTGCATCTGTAGTGGTTTTGAATGTTTACTTATCCCAAAACACGCACACAAGTTAAAAAAGAGACGCAGTCTCTAGCCAATATCAGCATCGAACAAAAAAATCATCAAAAGTTTTAATTCTATTAGTTATTATTGTATGCGCCTTTATTTCGCTGAAATCCCTTTGGTTTAAACTGCGTGCCGTCCTTTTCCTGATATCTTATTAGTTAATATCAGATACAACACTTAATGCACCCGATTTCAAAATGCATTCATTTTTATTATTTTCTTAATAATACAAGTACATTTATTTTAGCCGTATAACATTTTCGTATTTCATTGCTAGAATTGGGCTTGCACGTTCAATAATTAAATTCGCTCGTTTTTAGTCATATAATAAGTGGGTCTAGCTAGGACTTACTTAAAAAAAGTAGCACATAACTTCATTAAAAAATATTCTAACTTTGAATGTGTAACACGAGCGAGCTACTTCTTTTTTTATTAGCGCCCTCTAAACCATTTCCAGTGACTTTTTCATCCTTACTTAAAGAATATTTAACAAATAGGTATAAAAATGACAGATGGCGCTCGTCGGCATTCAGATTTAAACGAAATTATGTTTAATTATTATTGAGTAAGATTGATATAGGTCAGCCATTCCCAAAGTGGGCGATAACGCCCCCTTGTGGGCGCTGCAGGCCTAAAGGGGGTCGGTAAGAGACCCAGAAAAAAAAGGGGAGCGTCGTGTAGAGGCCTGGAGGGTGATTTGTGATTTCATTTAGCTAGGAGGCATCTTAGACAACGACTGCATGAGCTCTCGACTCAGTAGACAAAATAAGTTTGGGAACCAGTGATTATAGGTGATAACATTTCAAATTTATTATAGTATTAAATATTATAAGATAGTCTTTTTACAAAAATTATAAGAAGCAGTTTTGCTACCTTTGAAAGATCTTTCATAGTAGTTACGATGAATATATAACATAATGTAAAATTTATTAACATTTAGGTACACACAAACTTTGAATGACGAGTTCGGTGTTTTCTTTTTAGTATAATTGAATTGAAATTATCTGTGCACGTCACTGCTAAGGGGGTAGTCCGAGAAGCCGGAGCGCCAAGCGTCGCGGTTCTTACATACTTCTTTCGGTTCCTCAAATCTCATTATTCTCCTCATTATTATACTTTTAAAAAATAGTAGCCATATTTAACTTCGGACTTAAAAGAGTGGCGTTATAAGTTAGACACCGTTTATGTCTGTTTGTATTAGTGATGGTTTGTACTACAGTAGCCCTTGAAAGGATGAGCCAATTTGCATGCGATTATTTTTCATTGAAAGTCTATAATTTTCGAAAATGTTCTTTATTATGTTTAATGGGAATTGGTTCGATTAATTATTCAATTCAGGATTTTTAAAATTTTAATTACATGAACATGGTATGGTTACAGCTGACGTAAAAAACAAAAAGTGGATTTTTTCCAACGTTCAGAAACTAAGGTGTTCTTCGCACACCGAGCGAGGCTTTCTCAATAATTCTCGCGACCCATTCAGTCGCGCCAGCAAACACTTTTGGAATTAATCTACTAATGGATTTGTCAAGTCCCACCGCCTACTCTTTCCCACTCATCTACCGAATAAATGAATGAGATAGCCAACTCATAATAGAAGTGTATATTGACCATTCGTCGTTTAAAAACACTGGTGAAAGAATTCAACAATGCTTCAACTGTAAGATGTTGATGCTTTTTATATTAACTTGGATATTCTAAAAGCACTTTTTAAATAAATAGGATTACTTACACAACGACATGCTGTAATTAACTCGTATATTTTTTTTTTAATATTGGGTAGGTTCGACCGACTTTGAGCTCTGTAAAAACTCGAATTGCCCATGAGAGACTTGCTCGTCAGTTCACCTCACTTCACATTCGAAGTCACTTGGCCTTCAAATGGAATTCTCTAAACCAAACATACTACGAGCGAAGTGAAGTGACCTTGGATGCGAGTTTGTTAGGAATTACTTTGAGTAAACATCTCAGTCGATATTTTGTCTTAGTGTATTTTAACCTCTCCTGAGATAATTACGTTAATAAAACTTTATTTTATTTAAATTAGATTGTTATATTTAGCGAAACGTCAAAAAATTCATTTACGATAGTACGACTCGTTGCTGCACTCATCTATATCTGTTACCTCTAAAAAATACCAATTGACACTTTATAATCTTACCACGGATTCAGAAGTGAATTCGACTAATTTACGTTAGAGAATCACACTGCTGGTCTGAGCTTAGAAATTTCTTGAGGATGATTGGTTGAGAATCGAAAATCGTGTCGATCTGTAACTTCGATATAGCTAAAAATATATATTTGTTGTTAAATATATTATGCTTACTCAGAAGATGTTGTTCTGTCCTTTCCAGTTAGATTTGTTTACAATAATTTTAATACATCGTCACCTATCCATCTAAATTTGATGAAATTTAGGAGATAAGTGAATTCTAGAAACCATTATAAAACATTGTAGTGTAGTGTATTGGACAATATAAAATAAAGGTCGGCAATCCGTACATGTAATTGAGGGACGAAAAAAAATTCCAGTCCGCTTATGCCCAGTGGAGAGCTTTAGATAGATTTTAAAAAAGGATATAAAGGTTTCTTGAATAAGTCAATAGTTGCAGATATATGTGCTTCGAAAGTTGTGACAAGCGACAATCTTCTTAATTATAGGGTGGAAAATATCTGAAAAAATTGGGGCAGGTAGGACTTAAAAAAAACTTTCGTTTGAAAGTGATGTGAATATTATAAGTAGTGTAATATTTGAATCTATCTATCTAAGCTATGAACCATAATCTCGACAACACAAACATATTGTAGGAATATGACCTCAATGGGTCAAGTCGATCAGTGCCTCTACCATGAGTTAACGACGTCGAAACTCGCTATCGACAACGTAAAACTTTGTATGAAGAATCGGGCAGCGCCCTTAGCGGTTTCTATAGAACTAAGAATTATCACACAATAATTCGACACGGTCACTATCGAGTATCGACGACGTAAACTTGTGGTTAGGCTACAGATTCAGAAGTTACACAATTTTAAAATTATATTCTTCTAATTCAAGTCTAAATTTAGAAAGCCTACTTTATGGATCGTTCATTGAAAATAAATATATTAAAGGCCGTATACGTAAGGTATCAAGTACTTCACAGCCCACACAATAGCAACTAGTTCTTTCTGAATAGTTGGATAGCTAAGTTCAACTTTATTAAGTGGTATGCTAGTATATGCAAATGGTTTGATGTTTTTATTGCACAAAACTGCTCCTATAGCAGTGCCGCAAGCGTCTGTTTGAATAATAAACTCGCTGTTCTCGGAAAAATCGGGAAGTTCTAATATTGGTGGAGTTGTTAAAGCGTGGTTTAATTTTTTTTAATGGTTTTTGACACTCGATAGTCCATATAAACAGTTCATATTTTCTTGTTAAATTATTTAAAGGATCGGTTATTTCTTCAAAATTATTAATAAACTTTCTGTAGTAATTACAAAACGTTGCGAATCATTTTACTTCATCTGTCTTAGTTGGTACGGGATATTTTTGTATTATTTCAATTGTTGCCGAGTCAGGTAAAACTTCTTTTTCTGACACTAAATGACCTGAATATTATTAAAAAAATTAAAATTTTGAAAAAAGCCACGTTTTTCTGGATTCAATTTTAAGTTAATTTTCCTCAGTCTTTCTAAAGCGTCTGTCAAATTCTTGTTATCTAAATTTCTCCCAAAAAACTACCAAATCCACCAAATTTATGAAACATTTATCATACGTTAATCCGGACATAGCTACTGCCATTACTCTACTAAAAGCACTTGAACTGGTTTTGAATTCCATTGGTAACTTCATTTGGTACGGTCTCGTGCTTGTAGTGAATGCAGTGTACTCTTTACAGTGTTTATCTAGGTTTACTTGGTAATTAATCTTTGATTAGGGTCTAAATGTGAGAAGAAGACTGATCCAGTAAGTGAGTCTAAAATTTCAGTAACATTGGGTAACGGGAATTTCCGATAGTGGACTCGCATCGCATTTTTTATCTGTCGTACTCTTCTTTGGTACCATTAAGTAGGGCTAGACCATTCGCTTCTTGCTTCTTCCATAACGTCATTGTCAATCATTTGTTGAATTTGCTTATTTACCTCATTTTTCAAATAATAAGGTAGACGATACTGCCTAACATAAACCGGACTTATGTTTGGTTTAAAGTTATCGATTGTTCATAAATATTCGTAGTTGTTAACTGATCGCCGTGTAAAAAGAACATCTTAATATTTAGCACATAATTCTTGAATAGACTTACCTTCTTCAAAATTAAAATGATTTAATTTTAAAATCTTTAATAAGATTTTCGCCCTTTCTAAGCTATTAAAATTAGGTTTAAAACTGCATAAGTCATAATCTTGAATTGAATAAATCTCGGGGTGTGACATCGGTAAAGTAATATCATGCTCAACGGTGTTTAAAATTTTTACAAGTAATCTGTTATTTTTTATTCTTCCTATACATTCAAGGAAAACATTTTCCGCCAACTGTTTGCTATGGATAACGCGATCATGCTTTATATCAACATTTAAAAGTAAATAGTGAATTGATTCACTCCGCGCAGGAATATGTAACACTTTATTTGAATAATCTACAGTATCACAGAGTTCTAAGTAATATTCTATTCCATATTTAGACATAGTAATGATGTTAGTTTGCAAGTTGATGCTTGATGTATAACGACACAGAAAGTCTGAACCTAAAATTCCATCTGCCTTTAATGGTATGTTATTGAAAACATGAAGCTTGATGTCAAAGTCCACCCAATGTTGTTTATCACAATGAATCAAGCTGAGATGAACAAATCTGCTGGATTGAATATGACCTCCAATACCATTTATGATAGTCTCATCTCTAATTATGCTACTGTTAATAGGGAATTCTTTATAACGGATAATGATGCTCCGACTAACCAAAAGATTTTTGTATTGCGATATATAAAATTAAAAATATTGCCTTGCCATTTAATATCATAATTCTATGTCTCAGATCGAAAAAACTGAATTTGATTTGTGTTTGAGCTCATGGGTTCGTTCTTGTGAGATTCGTCAGTATAAAACATTCGTTGTTTATTACCACTACCACGAGTCTGATAATTCGATTGATTCTCATTCGATACTTGGTTACCCACGATTTATGTGACTACATGAACCTCGATCATTAGCACGGAAATGATATAATGATCTACCATGAAAATTATAAAAATTTCCTCTGCCAAACTTATTTGAAAAGAGTATAGCAGGGTAAGCATGGGTCAGATGCCCCTCGAGAAAGTTAGGCTGATATTTTTACCATGAAATCACCTTCTTATGAGAAACATTTCCTTAAATTGTCACACCTCTGCACGCGCTAGTTTTTCAAATAAAAAAAATTATCGATTTTTGAAAAAAAATTTTTTTCTCTCTTACGACATAACATTTTTTTGTGATCTTTTTGCACACGCTAGATATACCAAAGAAGTGTTAAACGAAAAATTTTTAAGTCTTCATGGTGATTAATATGTCGAAATATCTCAAATTAAATGTTTTCAAAAATAAAAATGTCACATATTTTAAGAGACACTATCCGATTTTTTTTATAAATGACCCTTACTAGGCTCTATAACATATATTTTATTCAAAATTTTCACTAGGGTAGAACAGTGTTAAAAAAAATGATTGCTTTATTCCATATATGAATATTAGAGTCGCTAAACAAGCAATAATGTTCTAACTTTTTTAATTTAATTTTAATAATAATAATCATCGTCACTGTCTTCTTCAATCGTCACTGTAATATTGTCTTTTTTGGATAATTGACTGACTTTCTCAGCTGGATTCGAGATAGGAATTCGAGATTGATACCGTCCAAATGATAAGTAATAAATTGTCGCAGCCAAATGGCAGTAGCATCCTATTGTACGACGTCAATTAGGACATTCACAAAAATATCGAGTAATTCCATCACAATTGTTCCTTTGAGGAATATATTCAATAAAACATTTATATGACTCGTATCATATGTCGTGATATCACGTGCAGTTTTAAAATATTGGATTGGTTTTAACTAAATCTATGTTCAGCGTATCATCGGCGTCTAATATCTCAGCAAGATTTGCTTGGCTGTATTGATACGATCCAGTAAATAATAATTTTAATTGAGTCTCATCGAGTTGTGGAAAGTCAGATAAATCATGGCTGTTTAGGCGTTGAAACACGGTTTTTTGTTTTATTACACCATGAACCCACTTAGACTTAAAATGTTTCGTTTAACACTTCTTTGGTATATCTAGCGTGTGCAAAAAGATCACAAAAAAACGTTGTCGTTTTTTAAAAAATCGATAATTTTTTTTATTTGAAAAACTAGCGCGTGCAGAGGTGTGACAATTTAAGAAAATGTTTCTCATAAGAAGGTAATTTCATTGTAAAAATATCAGCCTAACTTTCCCGAGGGGCATCTGACCCATGCTTACCCTGCTATACTCTTTTTTGAAATTTCTTCTGAAATTATGCATTCTATGAAAATTATTCGAATTTCGTTGATAATGTCCTGGTTGACCACGTGACTGATGATATGAATATCCTTGAAAAGAGTTATTATATTGTGACTTACCTCTACCACGACGTGAGAATTGCATGGCCTCGCCATCACTTGCTAAAGCCGATGCTGCCGTAAACTCCTCGTCTTTTGCTGCCTCGATTGCGTTCTTTTAACTATCATAGTTACGCGCAGTAATAATTGTACTGAGCCGAGAGTCTCTTAACCCCTCTACGAATCGTTTAATCGCTAACTTTTCATAAATCAGTTTTAATACAGTAAAATTTTGAGAATTACCATCGGCTTGTGATATTGTTAGATCAGTAAATATTTTTTCTAGTTCTGTACCGTACTCGTCGATTGTACGCCAGCCTTGTTTTGCGTTTTGAAATCGCGATTGTATTGTGGTAAACGACTTTTAGGTTAAAAGAATGTCACACAAATCTCTAACAAGATCATTTGCATATGTATAATCATTGTAAATGCATAACTTGGCATTTTCAGATAATTTTCTTTTTAACACGAATTTAATAAGTAATTTTTTTCCATCTCTGATAGCATCTTTGCATACATTTCAATAGAGTCAATGATACTTTTAGTGTTATTCTCGTTACGATTCGGGATTCTACAATTCGAAATCGGGAAAAAATAATTAGTTTTTATTATAATGAAAACAAAATACAACCGAAAGGTTCTATTTTAAAAATCAACCAGTTAATGTTTCCGAGAACAAAAAAGATTGTATACCAATCTCTTTTCTAATAAAAAAATAAAGTATAAATTAATGAAACGTGCAGTTTCTGTAAATGATGCGTGTTGCTTAGAGTTTTTTGCTGTGTGTATATTAATAATAAAATACATACCCGATTCTCACAGTAAGTTATCATAGTAGGGGCCGCAGAGCGTAAGATGACACTATAATTGAAATGCGATCACTCTCCGTAATAAAATAATATATAATATTAGTGTACTATGCATATAGTAATAACTAAGACACAATTTTTAAGTATGCTGTTCTAAATTAAAGAGTTCAAAAATTATTAATATAATGTCCATAATTTAATTGTCATTTTTCTTTTAAAAATAACGACATATTAATATTTTATTTCGATTATTTTTACACTACCACATATCAATTTTTGCACTTTGTAATAATTAATGCCGCACAGCACACACAAGAAAAATGGGCACACTATTTTTTAATTCCATTACTTCTTTGTAATACAAATTTCGGTTTCTTCTTCACGAGCAGCTCTGGAACGGTTGAACCATAGACGACAATTATTTTGTGCAATCCGCGGGGTTATTACCTAAAAATTTCCAGACAGCCACAGCCACGCGATCACTGCGCGTCCGGTGACTAAATATAATGGGATCATGTATGACGATTGCGTATCTATTATTGTATGACCGTAAAATGCACTTTTCGCGGTAGATTTAGCGCCACTATACTAATTACATTACACAAATTCTTCTTTTGACAGCAGATATCGCGCAATATTGGCTGTCGCATGCTGATTGCAAGTTACGTAATAAGCGTGATGGTATCTGACTCTGATCCACGAGTGGTGGCATTTCTTATACTGCTTTCACAAAAAATATAGAACGCCAAGACCCAGCAGCAGACAAATTACCAACAGCAATATACTGATAGTCGACACGTGTATCTTCAAGTCTTTAAGATGAGTGGTATTCGTACCGGCAAGATTCTGGTTTAAGAAAACCATCTCCTTTTCAATATTCGATCGACACATTTTCCACTGATTGTTCCAAATTAATAACAAATACGAAGATGAAAAAATTTATTTTACATTATGCAGTCCGATTAATTTACTCTGGAGCCGTAAATTAAAGCTCGAAGTCGCGTCACGCGTCCAAATATGGCATGAGTCGCCATGAGGGGATATTGTTTTATTTATATTTTACCTTTTATTACGGACTCAATATAATTGAAATACATTTATTATAAATATAGAACATTGTACATTACACCACAATTTTATAAAAGTTCCGTTTCTTCTACGAGCCCCTAAAAATGAAGTAGTCCACTTCAGCCGTTATCAATTTCTACCATATTATAATAGAATTGAACTCTTTTCATTTTTTCTGTCAATCTGTGATTTTTTTAAGCTCCCACATCTCATGAAAGGTGCGCTTCAAAGGAAGCATAATGGCTATAATAAATAAAGGAACAATGTGTTTAGAGGGAGGCTCAGGGTCGTAACCTATTTTGTTTCATGTCTTAAAAAATAAATTGATCTCTTTGTGTGTTTTTACGATTACTGAAATCGTGACTGGCCCGTTGGCGCCATGGCATATGCATTCCAAGTAAGGGTCCCGGGTTCGATCCCTGGTCAGGTCAATTTAGGAAACGAACTTTTAAATTGTTAATTGGCTTGGCTTGTAATTCTAAATTGGCTTGGAGTCTGGGTGTTACTGGGAACTCTCCCAGAGTTCGTTGTGTAGTACAAATAGTACAAGCTTACTGCTTGGATTGGGATCACACAATCTGTCTAACTGTCTGGAGTATTATTATTATTACTGGACGAAAACAGGCTAAGAGTGTGTCGGATGGGCATTTACATGGTAGTGATGCGGCGGGTGTGCGATAATTGGAAAACGAAAGAAAACTGCGGTTTAAATAAATTCGTGGACCGTATTTATGAAGCAGGCGCTTGTGCCATTATGATTTCTGGTCCAAAGATGAAACCTCGGAGCAAGAAATATAATGAACGGACCCATAATAAGTCGCAACTTTTATCACCGTGTCTCAAAAGAATGTTCCTCTCTCATTCTACCTCATTGTGCGACACGAGTAAAAAAATTTGCTGTAGTAAGTACGCAATTCCGCACTGTAAATGTATTTCGTGTCAGCTAATGAGTCGGTCATGAAATAATTATTTGCAAAATACATGTAAATCTTGTTTTGGGTACTAGTATTCACAAAAATTAAAAAAAATTAAACCGCCTTCAAAAAAAACACTGAATAGTATAAAATAACTATCCTTTACTAATCAAAACTCAAGTACAATTAAAATAACTTTATAAATACGATACACATACCTATGTAGTTAAATTTGACAGTTACTGAAGTCGGTGCCAAGTCTACCAAACTAAAGACTTTCTCTTGTTGCGCATTGATTTGGCACCGACTTCAATAACTGCCAAATTTAATTATATAGGTATGTGTTTCGAATTTATAGTTATTTTAATTATACTTGAGTTTTGATTAGTAAAGGATAGTTATTTTATACTTTTCAGTGTTTTTCTTTTGAAGACGGTTTAATTTTTTTTAATAAAAAAATTTTATTTCTTTCTTTTGAGTGATCTTGACTTAAACAAATATCTAGGGCAGGTCTGCAATTAACTTCATTCTAATTCCGGAGCGCGACGATATACAAGATAATCGTCAATATAAATAAAGGTTATAACCAGGTCTTGTTATCTAGTGTATCTTCGAAGTCCAAGCTTCAATAACGGTGAAATTTAAATGGGACCAACTCTGAAGTATTACCTAACAAACCAAAAAAGAATTTTTGAAATCAGTTCATAAATGACGGAGTTATTTTTTTGTATGTTTGTTACAAACATACAATAAAAAAAACAAAAAAAAAACAACATACAGACGAATTGAGAACCTACTCCTTTTTTTTTGAAGTCGGTTAATAATATGTCATGTTCAGCTGGGTATCATTGTACTGTGACATTGTTATTATTAAAAATCTAGAAAGTCGGTCAACATTAAATGACACTTTAAGGACATGCTCTTAGAGCAAAGACTCCGTCCATTGTAATACTTGATCCGAGGATCAAACAGTTGCACAGAGTAGAAATAGTCACCAAGACTTTTTGGTCATTTTATTTAGATTTTCTATTTTTTACATTTTTAGAAGTTTTAAAGTACAACAGTGATAGTATATTGTGTTTTAAAGCTTTATGTAAGTGACAATAATGGAGGAGATCTAAATAAACAAGTGTAGCTGAAATTCTTGCGCTCTTCCAAGAAGTCCTTTAAAACTTCAGTAAAGCTTACTATCACTTTACTGGAGGTGTTTTACGATAAGAAAAAACTAATTTTCTTGCGATTCTACTTATTTATACGTGAAATTGGCAAATGCGCTAATCTGTGCACCATGCCATAAAGACAGAAAAAAAAATAGTCACCCAAGAATTTGAAAATGTTGCCAACAAATAATTACTGACAGACTGAACGAGGTTCGAGTCAATGTTATGTGATTTGTGAGGTATGAGCTGTTTCGAATCTGTAGAGTATGTCAAGAAATAACTCGTTCGTTTTATATTTACGGTCGAATTTAGACCATTAGGCGACTACTAGCAAATATAAATAGGTAATCAAAAATAGAAATGAAGGCCTTACAAAGCTCTCGATTTAGCTAGGTTGTAAATAATAGGTGCGTTTTCGAGAGATGGAAGATGTGAGTTGGATGTGGAGAGACGGGTAGCAGCCAGCAATAAAGTGAACGGTGCTCTGTCCGCATTAGTAGGCAGTGTGAATATATCTAACTCAACTAAAATGGTCATACACAATGCGGTGTTGGTGCCAATTTTTGTACGGTAGTGAGGCCTGGATATGCCCGAAATCGAGTGAAAGTAAGATTAATGCAGTAGAAATGCGATCTCTTAGAAATATGTGCGGTGTCACCCTTGCGAACAAAATAACCAATAAAGAGATATGTAGTATGACAGGGTTGCACGACAGTGTTATTGACAAAATGAAGAAAGGAATGCTAAGATGGTTCGGGCACATGGAAAACATGAGTGACGAAAGACTGACGAAGAAAATCCATAGAGCGAAAGTAAGTAGTAAAAGAAGCCAAGGAAGACCGAGGCTGACTTATGAAGATCAAATAGCTAGAGTGCTAGCCGACAGTAATGTCAAAAGCTCTCGCATACCTAGGCGAAAATGCGTAAGGAGAATGATAAGATTTGAGGAAGCGAAAGAAGTATGTAAGGATCGCGACGCTTGGCGCTCCGTCCTCTCTAACTACCCCGTTGGGGATACAGCGTGAAGATACGTATGTATGTATGTATATAATAGGTGTGGTGTATTTTAAGACTAATAGTAATTAATATTTGCAATAAATGTGTGCGTTTAAAACGAACGAGCAGTTATTTTAACAGTTAAAGAGATTTCACGTTTTGTAAACACATTAGCGCAAATTCCAATTAGGTACGTAATCCCTTTTAATTCTACTTCTACAGGAATGTCTAAAATTTTAATTACGTTACAATTTACCAACACAATGTCTCCTAATTCAATTTTGCATATCTAATATTCCTGAAAATTCATTTCAACCCTATATTCATTATTCGTCAACAACGAAAAGGGGATGATTGATTTCGCCTCAACGAAAAAAGATGTTAATGAATTTCATATATGTGCTTCATGTCGATTCTAGTTATTAATACGGGACATTGAAAAATGCGCTAATCTGTGCGCCATGCTATGAAGAAACAAAAAAAAACTCTCACTGCGTCATGTTCTGTCAGGACTTTTTGGCGGGAACGGGAGAAGTGAGGTTGTCATTTTATTTAGATTTTCTATTTTTTTACATTTTTAGGAGTTTTAAACTACAACAGTAATAGTATATTGTGTTTTAAAGTCCTGTGTAAGTGAGAACAATGGAGGAGATCTAAATAAATATGTGTAGTTGAAGTTTTCGCGCTCTTTCAAGAAGTCCTTTTTAACTACAGTAAAGCCTATTATCACTTTATTGGAGGAGTGTTAGGGATAGTTAATATTTCTCCAAAAGATACGTCATTAGGCTGATGGTCTTGTTACCAATGCCTTACAAAAAAAAATCATGTTCTGTCAAATCTCATTGCCCTACGCTTTCATTATGAATCTGATTTGATCTGATTCTATCCCGTCTTTGTTCTATCATAGGACAACTAAACGAGGGGAGGATGATCAATTTTTATATTGTTAATATGCCTTACAATATTTTGACGACCACAATGGTGCAGTATTTTAGGTATTACTATTACATATTACTATTTCATTTAAAATAAGATGAATACGATGGAGTTAAATACGAATGTATGACCTATTATAAAACTTGTAATCGGACCACGCATAGTGATAGTGCTCCCCCATTCAGTAGCAATTTACGTAGTGACATAGAACGACTGAACGTATGAAAGGCGTTTCAGAAAGATATTTGTGGGAGGCGCAAGGTGGATTCAGGAATGGTAGGGGTTGTATGGATCAGATTTTCTCGCTTCGCGTTATCGTGGGAAGGTTTCTGGCTTTAGGTCAGAAAGTTTTCTTCGCTTTCGTGGATCTAGAGAAAGCATTCGATAGAGTAGTGCGGAAGAAATTGTGGAGTCTTCTGCCTGAATATGGCGTGGAGGGCTCCTTACTGCAGGCTGTGAGGTCATTATATTGAGACCACAGAGCCTGTGTAAGGATAGACGGTGACATGTCGCCCTGGTTTGAAGTCTGTTCTGGTGTCAGACAGGGCTGCGTGATGTCTGCCTGGCTATTCGTGCTGTATTTGGACAGTTGCCTCCAGAGATTGAAAGGTAATATGAGTGGTATGGGATGTGGTGACACAATGGTAAATTGCCTATTGTACGCTGACGATGCTGTGCTAATAGCACCATCAGAAGCAAAGTTGCAGACACTAGTCACGTGTATGAAAGAAGATTGTGAAGTAAAAGGATTGAAAATGAATGTAAACAAAACTAAGGTTCTGGTGTTTGAAAGAGAAGCGGTACAAACGAAATGTGTGATTAGTGTAAATGGAAAATGTCTAGAACAGGTGAATGAAATTGTGTACCTGGGGAGTGCGTTTTCGAGGGATGGAAGATGTGAGTTGGATGTGGAGAGACGGGTAGCAGCTGGCAATAAAGTGAACGGTGCTCTGTCCGCATTAGTGGGTAGTGTGAATATATCTAACACTGCTAAAATGGCCATCCACAATGCGGTGTTGGTGCCAACTTTGTTGTACGGCAGTGAGGCCTGGATATGCCCGAAATCGAGTGAAAGTATGATAAATGTTGTGGAGATGCGGTCTCTCAGAAATATGTGCGGTGTCACGCTTGCGGACAGGATAAGCAATGACGAGATACGCAGTATGACAGGGTTGCACAACAGTGTTATTGTAAAAATGAAGAAAGGAATGCTTAGATGGTTCGGGCACATGGAAAGAATGAGTGATGAAAGACTGACGAAGAAAATATACAGAGCGAAAGTGAGTGGTAAAAGAAGCCAAGGAAGACCAAGGCTGACTTATGAAGATCAAATAGCCAGAGTGTTAGCAGACGGAAATGTCAAAAGCACTCGCATACCTAGGCGAAAATGTGTGAGGAGAATGATGAGATTTGAGGAAGCGAAAGAGGTGTGTAAGGACCGCGACTCCTGGCGCTCCGTCCTCTCTGGCTACCCCGTTGGGGATACAGCGTGAAGTTATGTTATGTTATGTTATGTTATGTTATGTTATGTTATGACATAGAACGGACTGACAGGTCTTTTTATATGTGAATAAAATAGGAGGCGAACGAGCAAGCGAGTCACCTGGCGGAAAGTGATCACCGCCGCCCACGGACACCCGCAATGTCCGGCGAATCATGCGTGCGTTACCAGCCTTTAGGGAATGGGGGAAGAGGGGAAGGGAGGAGGAGGGGGGAGATGGGCCACCGGCACTCTCGCTTACCGAACAAAACACAACAGCAATAGATGCTGTTATTTCACGCCGGTATTCTGTAAGAGGGTGGTATTTCACCGGGCAAAGCGGCCCGATTCGTGCTACAATACAGCATAACTCCACCACACAATAAACTAACACACGGGTGGTATAGCCCTGCGCGTGCGACCAATTCAAACCCTTCCGTGGAGTCAAATAATTATTATGTGTTGTGAAGTGTGTCGTACGTATCACATGTTTTTTTTATGTTCCTCTGGAGGAGGCACCGAAGAAGACTCCCAAAATCGTACGTACTCCAACTCTGGTACCTATTCGGACAGATGTGATTTTTATTTAACATATTTTTCTGGTAGCAGAGCATGGTTCAAACTCCTTTTTTAAAAAGATGGAAATGCGATCTCACAGAAATATGTGCGGTGTCAACATCGTTGACAAAATAAGCAATGATATACGCAATATTCTGAGCGCTAGGTTTTAGTTCACGAGACGGAAACAAAAAACTTTTCAAGAGTAAATTAAAACGAGTTCACAAACTTGCCAAACTAGTAGACTTTCTATTGTTGCACATTGATTTAGCACCGACTTTAATAACTGTCAAATTTAATTATATTTATGGGTTTGATTAGTAAGGGATAGTTATTTTGTACTTTACAGTGATTTCTTTTGTAGTAGGTTTAATTTTTTCTTAAAAACTTTTTATTTCTTTCTTTTGAGTGCCCTTGACTTAAATAAATATTTAGTCTACAAATAACTTCTTTTTTAATCTTGGAACAGAATACAAACAAGAGAATCATCAATTTAAAAAAAGCTTACAAGCAGTTGGGATTATTTGGTGTCTCTTCAAAGTCTTACCTCCAATATCAGTGAAATATAAACGGGGCACTTAGAGCACTGAACCTGACGGAAAAAGAATCATTGAAATCGGTTCATAAAGAAAGAAGAATATACACAAAAAAATTACGGATGATTGAGAAGCTCCTTCTTTTTTTAAAGTCTATTAATAAAAACTGCTATACTGCGTTGTGGAAGATGAAATCTTTCTGTTGGAACGCGTAGAAGAACACCTAAATTATTTT
Source organism: Zeuzera pyrina (assembly GCA_907165235.1). Taxonomy (NCBI): domain Eukaryota; kingdom Metazoa; phylum Arthropoda; class Insecta; order Lepidoptera; family Cossidae; genus Zeuzera; species Zeuzera pyrina. The sequence continues at coordinate 16,458,722 of OU015639.1, read as the reverse complement.
AAAATATTAATAGGTTAACTAAAGGTACTGAAAGTCCAAAACGGTAAATTAACGCGATTGCCTTTTATTTTGACTTGATGTTTCGATTGAGTTGCATCGGTCGTGAACTCAAGCAAACTGTCGCAGCAAGTTTCAATCCGTGTTCGAGGTAGAAGTTTTGTCGTCTGCTACTTGCTGTGACAGTTTGCTTGAGACCACGGCAGATGCAACTTTATAATGCAACAATTCTACAACGCAACGCGAAAGTTTAAAGTTTATGATACTCAAACTCGTTCATTGTTCTCTCTTATCTTCGAAACTACAGCGCCTAGAATTTAAAAAACTCAAGGCCTTAGTCAAAGTCAAATCAAAGTCGAATCAATTTATTCAAGTAAACCCCAATCACGAGGTATTTTTGAGCGTCAAATCTACTTTAGTTCGGTTCAAATAGAAAACCTGGACACAGAAGAACCGGCAAGAAACTCAGTCAGGTATCATTTTATCAACTTTATTTTACAAAAGGTTTATTAAAATACAATATTTTCATTAAGCCAGTAAATGCATGTGCAGAGAGTTATCTAGAGTTTACAAGAAAAAGGTTATGTAAGTACTAGAGTCTAAATCTCCAGAAATGAAACTTGGTCTATTTCACAAATGTCACCGGAATCCTCTGTACTCGAGTCGATTTTGCATTCGACCAACATTTTTACATTAAACTGTACATTCAAAAAATTTCGTTTGTCATAATTAGATAAAAAAACTTGTAACAGAACTTCTTTAGACGTTAGCGACTGAAAAATTAACGTTTATTAACTTCAGGCAAGCTTACTTGAGAACGCCTCATCTTGGTAAATTATTTTTCAGATCGATTAGTTTTCGATTGAAAAATATATAAATAAAAACAACCACACATCTTCACGCTGTATCTTTAACGGGGTACTCACAGAGGATGAACCGCAAAGTATCGCGATCCTTATCCTGTCATTCTCAATATACAGATGGTGTTTATTTATCCATTATTAAATTATTCTAGTATTTATTCAGAAAATTATAACATATAACTAGCGGACACGACAGACGTTGTCCTGCTCGAACGTTGGAGTATAAAGTTCGTTCGTATACAGCTATGCTGGCGAACGTGTTTTAAATGATTGTGTACATTTGAAAAAAAAATGTCGTCTAATATTGTGAAATGTAATAACTGCAACATTGTGATAAATGAGTTATTAGCTTTTATTCAGAATAAGCTTGAAGTTATGAACGAGGAAAGCTTGGTGAGAACATGTGTCACAGCATTTACAACGCAAGATATAGTGACTGCTAAAGCAGACAAAGACAGTAAGATTATGCGCAACAAAGACGGAAAGAAGTACTGAGATATAGAGGATATCATTGAACTTTTTAAAGTAGTTGACCCTGAGAAAATACCTGTTTTTGCTGCAAGAGAACTACAGAAACTACCCCCAATTACTTTTGATCATGTTGATGTTACGAGACTGAAAGAAAATTATGTTACATTGAATCAATTTAACGATCTGAAGATCGAATTAGAAGATGTGAAGCATGTTTAACTTATATACAACAATGAGGGTGTCAATAATCTGAACAACAAAAGGGGTGGAGGTGGTCGTTTAAGCAACTACTGTCTCGTTAGTGGGCCTATGGCTTTTGATTATGAATATGATCGTAGTAATGAAGGTAGTCGTAAATCAATATGTGTGGATTATGACCCAAGAGTAGTTGTGGATGGAAATGCGGATAAAATAGTACCCACAAAGACTACTTCGCAGGGAAGTCCGTATGTGGAGGCCGCCACTGCGGTTTCGACAGTGTTCGAAAAAAAAAAAAAAAAGAAAGATTCTGTTGAGCACGTGCAACGGGCTTCACTTGAGAAGGCGAATGGTAGTAATAGGGTACATGTGAATATTGATAAGGAGAATATATCAGAGGAAAAACAAAATTTCTCAGAAATTCTAAAAAGGAGACTGGATGAAAACTTAAAATAAGGATAGTGATTGGATAATAGTGTAGAGAAAAGACTAAAAAATCGTTTTATAGCTATGAAAGGTAAAGCAGCTACTGATCCTAACGTGAATTTTAAAGCAGCGAATATAAAAATACCCTTGTTTATTAATAATGTTAATAAATTGGCGTCGGAAGAGGATATTGTAAAATATATATAAAACAAAACTAATGAGTCAGTTAACTTAGAGAAAATTAAAATGAAGCAAGAAAAGGAATACAATGGGTGCAAAATATTTGTTCCAAAACAAAGTCTGTCTGTGTTTATGGATGACGAGTTATGACCGGATGGTATTTCATTTCGTAAGTTTATAGAATAAAAAGAGAAAATCAATGCCAGACGTTAATTTAAATAATAGTAATAAAAACTTATAAATATTAATATAGATACGACAACCAATAACACATTCTAACTAAGTTTGTCAGTCTTAATTGTAAATCAGTAATGAGATCGGTGAATGACATTAGGGCTATATGTCTAACCGCTGATGTTATAACTTTACAAGAAACATGGTTATTGTCTCATGATATTGCCTATATAGGAGAAATAGACCAATACTTTGATTATACAAGTAAATCTGCAGTTGACACATCTGTTGGTATTTTGAAGGGAAGACCTTATGGCGGAGTTGCTATTATGTGGAGACAGCGTATATTTTCATCAGTGTCCGTAATTAAGTGCAATAGTGTGCGATTGGCGGCTATAAGAGTTGTTATTGACGGGTTTTCATTTCTAATATTTACAATTTATATGCCAACTGATTCCGTGCGTAATATTAATGAATTCACTGAATGTATGAGTGAACTGAGTACGATGGTTGAGAGTTGTGGTATCGAATCTGTTTTTATGTTGGGCGATTTCAATGTGCATCCTGGTGAATTGTTTTTTAACGAATTAAATCATTTTTGTAAGGAATAGAGCTGTCTCTGTGCAGATATACTCCAGCTTGGTATGTCGTCTGATTCATATACGTATATTAGTGACATACATGGTTGTCACGATGGCTGGAGCATTGTGTAGTTACAGAGGCATTCTATTAATAAAGTACTTTGGGGAGTAAGAGACAGTCAACAGATACAAAAATATTCTGAGTTATGCTGGAATAAATTGAGAGACATTGATTTTCCAAGGGAATTTAGCGATTGTAACGATATTACATGTAGCAATGTAGAATATAGGGTATTATTGGATGATATGTATAGAAAAATAGTAGATATAATGCGGGAGGTGGCAGAATATACTTGGATTTTAAATTATGTAAAAAAAAAATTTCGTAGCAGGGTGGAATAAACATGTTAAAGATGCCCATAGGGAAGCTCGGCTTAGGTTTCGGCTGTGGATGCTACAAGGTAGACCAATAAAAGGACCAGTGTATATAGATTTGTGTGAATCTAGAAAGTTATTTAAGGCAAAGTTTAAGTGGTGCCAGAATAATCAAAAACAGATCCAAATGGACAAATTAGCAATGCACTGTGAATCAAAAGATTTCGTTCGCTTTTGGAAGCAAACTAACAGTCTGGGTCCTAGGTCGGGCCTGCCGGGAAATAAAGATAGAGCAAGTGACCCATGTGAAATTGCAGAATTATTTAAAGATTGTTTTAAGGTGGACAGTTCATTCAGGCCAGCGCGAGGAGCGTCCAACACTGCGGAACATCGTAATGAATTGAAAGTGAGATTTACAGCCAAAGAAATAGCCCTAATTATTAAAAGTATGAAGGGTGGCAAATCGCCGGGACACGATAGACTTAGTGTTGAACACCTTAAATACGCTGGATTTCATCTGCCTAGAGTCTTAGCTCTATTTTTTAATTTCTGTTTGGGACATTCGTACCTGCCGGGAAATCTTATGAAAACCATTGTTATACCGATTATAAAGAATAAGACGGGTGATACCTCAAATAAAAACAACTATAGACCTATTTCGTTTGCAACTATTACAGCAAAGGTACTAGATGGGTTGTTAGATTCTCAGCTGTCAAAATATATAAAGTTACATGACGCGCAGTTCGGATTTAGGTCAGGGCTCTCAACCGAGTCTGCTATTCTCACTTTAAAGAGAGTCGTAAGGTATATTATACTGAAAGAAAAACGCCTGTGTATGCATGCTTCCTCGATTTGTCAAAGGCATTTGACCTGGTTTCTTGTAACACATTATGGAAAAAATTATCTGACAAAACTGATACACCGACAGAGATAGTGAACATTTTTAGGTATTGGTACAGCAACCAGACAAATCGGGTCAGTTGGGCAGGGGCACATTCAAGTGAGTACAGGTTGGATTGTGGAGTTAGACAGGGAGGCCTTAGTTCGCCACAGTTATTCAACCTGTACGTAAATGACTTGATCGAGGAACTCAGCAGCGCCAAAGTTGGTGGACTGGATGTGGATGGACAATGCTCCAATAATATCAATTATGCAGATGATATGGTGCTGATGAGCCCTTCGATCAGTGCTATGAGAAAATTGTTGAGAACATGTGAAAATTTTGCAGTGACTCACGGCCTCAGTTACAATACAAATATAAGAGCCAATTGCTTGTCTTTGGGTCTGGAAATAAATGTCCTAAAGTAATTCCTCCTGTTACTCTATGATACTGCTTTGAAGAGAGTTAAACAATTTAAGTACCTGGGACTATGGGTTACTGATAATTTAAGTGACGATGCCGACATTGAGAGGGAACGCAGGGCATTGGCCGTGAGATGTAACATGATCGCCCTAGGTTTGCAGCATGCAAGTTAACTGACCAAGTTAAGATAAAGTTATTTAAGGCATTTTGTCAATCGTTTTACACATGCAGCTTGTGGGTTGATTACACACAAAAAGCTTACAATGCCCTGCGTGTTCAATATAATAATTGATTGAAGTTGCTGTTGGGGCTTCCTCGCTATTGCAGTGCATCAGGTATATTTGCTGAGGCGCACACGGATGACTTTTATGCCATCATACGTGAAAGAATAGCCTCCCTGATGCGACGCGACAGGTACGACTGTCCCATAGTAATGCATTGGAATCGCAAGCATGCATTGAGAGAATGCTCAGTTTACGGCGTAGTTAAATGAGCTAATGTTTGTTGTGAACTGTTAATAGTCACTTAAGCTATGGACTGTATTGTCTGAAATAAATAATATTAATAATAAAGGAAAAATTCTTAGACCCCAATTGCAGCCCCACCTACAGAGCCCAATTGTGAATCTAAAGCATCCAAGAACCCACTCAAATACACAAATAATTTTATTAAAATCGGATAGGTGTTTAGATGGAGTTAAGTGACATACACAGTGTAACGTTTCTTTTCTATTCTACCTTTTTATGAGCTTAGAGGTTGTCAGAGAAATTAATTGTAGAACTGGCAAGTTAAAAATTTAAATATGTTTTTTGGAAGAATAGAAGAGAATTTTTGAAGAATAAGAAAGTAAAGAAAAGCGAGGATTAGAAGGAAGGATGTGATGGAGTGAGGACAAGATTTTTTCCTCCAAATTATATTCTATTTAATTATAAAACCAAAGACGATGTAACGAACAGATATAGTTCAGTAAAAGTCGGAAAAATTAACATGATGTGAAGATAATAATCAACGCAAAAATTCCATAACCAAGAATGGTCTAATATTTACTATTAAAACAATATATATGTTTATTTTGTCACCTCGCCGAGATTTGTCTAATAATAGTGTTCAGAGGTTTATGCGAAAAATTAAAGAATTATTAAAAATTTCACTAAAATTTGAAGATATCGATCGAGAGTGGAATTTATGAATATGGAACAATAGTATCTAATATAAGCCAGTGGTGAAAGTGTTTTTAATCATATGAAATTTTAATTTAAAAGGTGAATGCAAAAGGTATTTACACTTAATTTGATAAACTCCACACCACACCATCACACCCACTTTTTATACTTTTCTGTTTTTTTTTCATTTGTAAAATTAGTAGTATTTTTGTTGCTAAATTTCATTATACGTATGTTCCTTTCCAAAAAGAATTTTATTTAAAAAATTTCCAAATCAGTTTCAAAATTTATTTTATTCATTCCCTTTTCGTGGCATCCGGGTGGGAATGGTATAACAGGTACAGAGGAATTATACAGGGTGGGCCATAAATTTGTTTATTTTTAAATCAAATATCGCGCAAACTCAAGCTAGAGGACTCTCGGAGGGGACTAGCCGCTAGCTTGTTTCTTATAAATTTGGTCATAATGGACCGTTTCGCGGAACCACAGCGCGCCTTTTGCGTAAAGCAATTTTATTTAGACAATAGTGCACTCATTATCGTTAGGCGCTAGTATCGCGTGGAGTACGATTTACATGACTTAACTCAATGTCTAAGCTCAGTTTTGATTAAGAAATGAGTGAATAAGTATGAAGGGATCGACGCTAAATTTGAAGAGAAAACCGAAGGCTCGCGGAATTCACGAAGCGAAGAGAACGTGCAACAAGTTTCCGTTTCAGTTAAACGCAATCCAGATTTATCGACGCACAAACGTTCGACTGAATTAGGAATACTGCGCACATCTTTATGTCGTGTGTAGAATCGTGTGTACACCCGTAAACCAACCACATTACTTCAATTAAAAGCAAACATTAGAGAAGAGATAACTGCAATATCACAATCTCTTTGCCGAAGAGTCTTCGAAAATTTCCGTGCTCGTTTAGAAGAATGTAGAAATTGAAGCGGCAGTCGTTTCGATGACATTTTTAAAAAATAATTTTTAAAATGAGTCATAAACTTTTAATTTTCATATACTTTTAAAAGTTAACAAATTCATGGCCCACCTGTATATAGGTATATAAAGATTTGACTCTTAACCTAATTTATCTTGTAAGATAACATCGGCAACTACGTTTGACTAACTTTGGCAAAATGCCTCATCTAACTTCTTCCACTGCAACTTATTCTTTTTTCTTTGCTCCAAATGATATACATTCAGTCAAGAAAGTATCGGAAATGGATGATTTGTTTATGGTTCCAAATTCAATTTTTTGTTTTTTTTTGTTGTTGTTAGATTGGCACAACTGTTTTCCATTTTGGCGCGGAGTTTGAATTGCATCTGTTATTTAGATTAAATACAGTGCTGTTTTTAGTTATATCATTCTAGTGCACATTGCGAATTTCATAATGGACAAAAACATCGAACAAAGAGTTTGACTTAAATTTTGCTACGCCAATGGAATTTCTTGTTCATAGTCACTGAAAATGTTACAGAAGGCTTACGGTGAATCGACTTTATCAAAAACACGTGCTTATGAGTGGTACAAAGCGTTCAAAAGCGGTCGAGACGTGATGGAAGATTTGTCTCGCTCTGGTAGGCCATCAACGTCTGCAACTGAAGTTAACATCGCAAAAGTGAAGGAAATAGTGACTGAAAATGCTCATTCAAGTTCGAGAGAGATAGCCGCCAAACTTTCTGTGTCTCACGAGTCGATCCGTACCATTTTACATACATAATCACATGGGTATGAAACATGTTGCCGCTCGGCTAGTCCCAAAAGAGCTGAATTTTCTTCAAAAACACAATCGCATGAGAGTGACTGAGAACATGCTAGAACGAGTCAATTCCGATCCAACATTCATGAAACGCATTGTTACTGGTGACGAGACGTGGGTTTACGAGTTTGACATGCAAACTAGTCAACAAGCTTCGGAGTGGCGCCTTCCAACTGAACCGAAACCGAAAAAACCACGCCAAAGTCGATCAAAAGTCAAAGTCATGTTGACTGTTTTCTTTAACTATCGCGGTGTTGTGCACTCGGAATTCTTCCCAGAAGGTCAAACGGTAAATAAAGAATATTATTTGGGCGTTATGCGGCGTTTAAGAAAGCAAATTCGACGAAAAAGGCCAGATTTGTGGAAAGAAAATTCTTGGATTTTGCACCACGATAATGCGTCTTCGCACAAGGCCATCATTGTGAACGAATTTTTGACCAAAAACTCAACAAATACCATCGAGCAACTGCCTTATTCACGAGATATGGCTCCAGCCGACTTTTTTCTTCTAAACTTAAATTACCACTTCGTGGCACCCGTTTTCATTCGGTAGAAGACATAAAGGAGAATTCGCGGCGAGCTCTGAACTCAATTCCGGAAAAAGCGTTTAAAAATGTTTTGATGATTGGATTATTCGTTGGCGTAAGTGTATCGTTTCTGAAGTAGCATACTTTGAAGGGGATAAAATAAATTTGGATGAATAACTAATATTCGTGTATTATTGATCTTTTCCCGGTGCTTTCTTGACAGAGTAGTATGAAATTATTAGAAGACTTTTAGAATATAAAATTCTAAATTTAACCGTTATCAATACAATACAATGATGTAAAATAATATGTATAACATGACTAGCGACCAGCCCCGGTTTCGAAATCGTTTTGAAAATAAAATGCAGCCTGTGTTACTCGCTGATAACATAGTTTTCTATAGATTAAATATTTTTTTAAATCAGTTGAGCAGTTTCTGAGTTTATCCTTTATAAAGAAGCAATCAAATCTTTTCTCTTTGCAATATTAATAATTGTAGATAACGCCATGTTAATGTCATGACTATTAATGACTTGGCTCTGTTGCTTTTTAGGGGTGCGTAGCGGCGCAAACGGAACACTAGGTCGGTCATGTCTGTCTGCTGTCACAGACGACTAATTGCTTCGTTTTTGCACTTAACGAGCTGAAACTTTGTACAGATACGTAATAAACTGGTAAAACCGAAAACAGAAATGGATCGGCTAAATTACCCGCAATATAGAAGGCATAAATAAAGATAGAAAAAGTTTTAAATTCATCATATCATATCATATCTTCACGCTGTATCCCCAACGGGGTAGTCAGAGAGGACGGAGCGCCAGGAGTCGAGGTCCTTACACACCTCTTTCGCTTCCTCAAATCTCATCATTCTCCTCACACATTTTCGCCTAGGTATGCGAGTGCTTTTGACATTTCCGTCTGCTAACACTCTGGCTATTTGATCTTCATAAGTCAGCCTTGGTCTTCCTTGGCTTCTTTTACCACTCACTTTCGCTCTGTATATTTTCTTCATCAGTCTTTCATCACTCATTCTTTCCATGTGTCCGAACCATCTAAGCATTCCTTTCTTCATTTTTACAGTAACACTGTTGTGCAACCGTGTCACACTGCGTATCTCATCATTGCTTATCCTGTCAGCAAGCGTGACACCGCACATATTTCTGAGAGACCGCATCTCCACAGCATTTAACACACTTTCACTCGATTTTGGGCATATCCAGGCCTCATTACCATACAACAAAGTTGGCACCAACACCGCATTGTGGATGGCCATTTTAGCAGTGTTAGATATATTCACACTACCCACTAATGCGGACAGAGCACCGTTCACTTTATTGCCAGCTGCTACCCGTCTCTCCACATCCAACTCACATCTTGCATCCCTCGAAAACGCACTCCCCAGGTACACAATTTCATTCACCTGTTCTAGACATTTTCCATTTACACAAATCACACATTTCGTTTGTACCGCTTCTCTTTCAAACACCAGAACCTTAGTTTTGTTCACATTCATTTTCAATCCTTTTCTTCACAATCTTCTTTCATGCACGTGACTAGTGTCTGCAACTCTGCTTCTGATGGTGCTATTAGCACAGCATTGTCAGCGTACAACAGTCAGTTTACCACTGTGTCAACATATCCCATACCACTCATATTACCGTTCAATCTCTGGAGGCAACTGTCCAGATACAGCACGAATAGCCAGGCAGACATCACACAGCCCTGTCTGACATCAGAACAGACTTCAAACCAGGGCGACATGTCACCGTCTATCCTTACACAGGCTCTGTGGTCTCGATATAATGACCTCACAGCCTGCAGTAAGGAGCCCTCCACGCCATATTCAGGCAGAACACTCCACAATTTCTTCCGCACTACTCTATCGAATGCTTTCTCTACATCCACGAAAGCGCAGAAAACTTTCCGACCTAAAGCCAGAAACCTTCCCACGATAACGCGAAGCGAGAAAATCTGATCCATACAACCCCTACCGTTCCTGAATCCACCTTGCGCCTCCCACAAATATCTTTCTGAAACGCCTTTCATACGTTCAGTCAATACTTTAGTATAGACTTTACTCGCTAGGCTGACCAAGCTGATGGCCCTATAGCACGCACAGTCTAAGTAGGAACCTTTGCCTTTATATAGAGGTACTATGACTGCCGTGGGCCAGTCCTCTGGAACCTCCCCCTTCTGCCAACGAAGGTTGCAGAGTGCACAGAAGGCATCCCAGACCCTAGGACCACCATACTTGATCATCTCAACAGTCACCTCATCAATTCCCGCAGCCTTTCCACATTTCAAACTTCTTATTACTTTCTCAATCTCTTTCATACTAATGGCATTCTCCAGTCCCTGGCCCGAGTGTGGCAATTCATGAGAATCGCTCTCAGTATCAGAGACAGAGTCGCCACTCTCATACAGTTCTCCATAGTATTCACTCCATCGCCGCAGAACATCCTTTTTATTTGTAAGCAGGTTGTTTTCTTTCGAACGCACTTTATTCATTCTGCAAGGTGCCGGACCACTTCGGTACTTACGTACTTCTTTCCAAAATAATTTGGAATTTTCCTCTAAGTTGTCCGACATCTTGTTTTCATCTAACACCCTACACCTTTCACGCTTCTCTTTCACTAGTGCCTTCGTTTCTGCTTTCTGCAGCTTATACCTGTCTTTCATCAAATTTTTCATACCACAGTCATTAGTAGCAAGGTAGTCTCGCCATGCCTTCTTTTTCTTATACACAGCCACTTTCACCTCATCATCCCACCACACATCACGCTTTTTGCCGTTCCCAATCTTATTCATTCCACACACTTCTTTCGCAGCCTCAATCATACTATCTCTAAGGTTCTGCCAGCATTCTTTAACATCCTCGCTCATCACTTTCAATCTATCATCAAGCTTACTGGATAATACCCTTTCATATTCATTCCTGGTGGTCGCATCCTGCAGTTTCCAGCTTTTAATGCGGCTAACCGCTGCAGGTTTGGACACTACACGATGTCGCCATGCTGCGAACAGACCCCTTATTCTGGTTATCACTAGAAAGTGGTCCGTCCCGAGATCGGCTCCTCTATACGCTCTTGTGTCCATTACCTGCTTCTTAAGTCTGCTATCCACCAGGAATAAATCAATCATACTTCTCGCACCCTTTCTTTCCCACGTGTACTGATGGATCCTTTTGGAATGTTTGGGCAAACATGGTATTAGCCACAAAAAGATCCTTTTCCATACACAGTCCTAACACAATCTTACCAGCATCATTCACTCCCTTATCTCCATATTTGTCTGTTCGAGCTGTCCCGACCCATCCATTCATGTCTCCACACACAACAATTCTTTCGTTCTCTTCAACCGTCGCTAGAACTTCTCTAACATTCTCCCAGAACTGCTCTAGTTCAGCCAAACCGACAGAGGACACTGGGGCATGTACTGCCAAAACAAAAATTCTTGTCAACCCAATCTTGAGGCGTACCCAGAGCAGTCTGAAATTTACACATTCATACTCAGTCATACAATTAACCATACGACAGGACAGTAAAACGCCTACCCCTTGGCATCCCCTATCTCTTTGTGGTACCCCTGACCACAAAGCGATGCCTCCGGGCAAGCCGGCAAGTTCACTGCCGCCTCGCTTGGTTTCACTCAAACATAGCACATCCAATCTTTTCTCTTCCATAATATCAATCACTTCATTCATCTTCTCGTCAATCCCACCTCTTACATTCCACGCAGCTACTCTGCACTCCTCCCTCCACTTCCCGCCGCTAGGTGCACAGCGTGTTGGGTGGCGGTCCCCAACGCCGAACTACACTCTGCACACACCAGCGGGGACAGACCGGTGTACGTCGCTTTCGGGGGACGCCCTAACATTATCATTGCCGTTGTCCCGCATGGTATGCACAGAACAGGAATTGCAGCCCTGAAAAGGGCTGTCAGGGGTCGCGACGAGCACGCTTCCTCAGTTGACCCCCAGTTTTTAATTATTTATTTAATTTCGAATTGGCGCGAAAGCGATAACGGGGAAGAACAGTGGCGAGATAGTAAAATTAAAGGTTTATGTCGCATGTGAAATGGACGCATGGCTTTCTTCACAGACATGCGCTTGCCGCAAAAAAGATGTCGAATAATTTACAAAATATTTTATCGCAAGCTGTTTTTCTTAATTTTATTAAAAGCCGCGACCGTTGCAAACTAGATTGCTTTCCACACTCTGCGAAGAAATAGGTGTCAAGAACAATTCACTGCTTTTCTATACTGAAGTGATATGTCTGTCTCGAGGAAAAGTTTTATTAAGGCTTTTTGAATTGAATTAAAAAGCTTTTTTACAGTAAGAACGGTTCGTTTTTAGAATTTTTACCAGACAAAGAGATCTTTGCTTTGCTTTCATAAAGATTTATTAATTTGCTTACTACATTTTCACATTTGAATGACATGAATTCGAGTTCACAAGGCCGTAACAAAAACATGTTACTTATGATAGATAAAGTCAATGCCTTTATCCAAAAGCTTAGTATTTGGATTATACGCCTTGAAAAACGAAATTTTGACGCATTTACTGCAATTACTGATTATATTAACAAAAATGCGATTTTAGAAAATTCAGTTATTGACCGCCTGTTGGAGAGAATGAAAACGCAATTAGGTGAATTAAAAGTTCAGTTACTAGAATATTTTCTAGACGACAACAATGATTTCTCGAAAAGATAGGTTCTCAATCCGTTTGATGAAAATATTGTTGCAGCTGCTAAGTTACGAACTGAGACTCACAATTAGTTTTGCGCATAGTCGTTCGTGACCGGGATCGCTCAGTTTAGTTCGCAGCTCCTCAGCGAACTAGTTCGCTCTTCTAGTTCGTTAGTTCACTTAATTCCCGTTTCGCACCAGAAAAAGACAGATCGTTCGCTCTCTTAACTACTACTACTGAGTATTAGACTTTCTTTTGTTTGTTAAAGTAGCTATTTTGTTTTTATTTCCATGTTTCTAATGTTTTTATTCTAAGTATATATAAATAGTAACTTTAACTTTATATTATATAAAATATAGGGTAATTGATGCAATAAATGTAGGCCTTAATTTGTTCAATGAATAAAAACACTCTTTTACAAATTATCAACATTTATATTTTTAATTAATTTTAAGGAATATGTAATTAACAAAAAGTAATTACACTGTAAAGTACAGATTTAGTACTATAAGAGATATACAAAATAAAAATAATTAACTTATTATTTTTTACAGAGAACTATGTTTCCTTTTTGATGACATTGTAAAAAACAACCTAAAACAAAACACATTATCCCTGTAGGTAAATTGATAATAAACTACTTGAAATTTTGAAATCATCGCATTGTAGAAATTAAATAATATTATTATAGACATTTCACATTACAAAGATATGTTACCTGTTATCAGTGCGAATAATTAAAATAAACTCATAACCGTCCCCCATAAAATCCCGCCAAAAACTCTAAACCAAAGACCAACATTTTTATAAACATTACAACTGAACGAATGGCGAAATGAACTAACAAACTAAAGAGCGAGAGATCTGGGAACTAGTTCCCGTAGGTCGCCTGTGGGAGCGCTCTCGCGAACTAGTTCGTTCGCGAACTACACAACACTACTCACAATCAACTCATTGAACTATCGGCTGATAAAACTTTACAACTGGAATTTTTATCTCAAGATTGTGATAAATTTTAGCTTACATTACGGCGTGGCGTGCTACTTCTTACCTGTGCGAAAAAGGTTCCACGTCGATGGTGGCCTTGAAAACTAAATACAGAAAACGTATGTTATCACTTGAAAATCATTTACTTATGAGTGTTTGCAAAGATAATCCACGTATAGAAATACTTTTAAGTGAGAAACAAAGCCAACCATCGCATTAATTAATTAATGTTCATAATTAATCATTTGAATTAAACAAAATAAACTACAAGTTTAGTTTTTCATGTCATTACATATTTAACAAACGAATCTTTTTTACATAAGTCTTATTTTTTTTTACAGACTGCGACCTCCTTTAATAATAAACGCGACCCTCAGGTTGAGAAAGTTAGATCTAGGCATTCCTCTTTGCATTTTTACAACAACACTCGCGTGCAGTCCTGTCATATTGCACAATTATCTCGTCTGCAATAGATTTATTATAATAGTAATAGATGCAATAGCAATAGTAATAAATTCATAGACTCTACAGGAAAAGAAACAGTTGCCTGACCTTGAATTTATGTACCATGTACGTTCTTGGGACTTATAAATGCCAGGGTTGCTGCTGCTCTATTTGACAGATATTTAATGAATTTGAAGTATTTTTTAACCGTCTATTTAATGCAGTCGGTATTATTTGATTTGATATTATCATTTCATCCGAGTTACGAAGAAACATTATATAGTTCACAATTAATATAATTATAAGTTGACAGCCGGCTCGCCCGGTGAAATATTACCCTCTCACAGAATATTGGCGTGAAATAACAGTATCTATTCACTGATTTATATATCTATTGCTGTTGTGTTTCGTTCGGCGAGTAAGAGTGCCGGTGACTCGTCTCTCCCCTCTCCTCCTTTTTTTTCTTTTCCTAAAGGCTGGCAACGCACCCGTGATTCCCCGGACGTTACGGCTGTCCAATTGAAGCGGTGATCACTTTCCATCAAGTGACTCGCTTGCTCTGTCAATAAAAAAAAAAGTTATTGTGCATGAGACATATTAAAAGACTCGATAAACGTGATTTATGACACTTTGGTTGGTTATAGATAATCATGTATTTTGTTGTTTAATACTGTGCACATACGCAGGGTGTGCATTCAGCACTTGATGCCATTCAAAATGATGTGGTCACTGAATGTCGCGTAAATTGTCAGGCGCCTATTTTCTATTTCTTCTGATAGCGGTCCCACAGTGGAAAACCACGTAACGTGTTCGTACATTACTGACCAACAGAAATTCTGATTGTGCATACATAATAATCTGCCAAAATGTTAATCCCATTTGTCAAGTATCATAGAACGTTTACTAAATAAATCATAACTATTAATATTTAATGACATTAATAGTGACATATATCTTCTCGTAACACAGTATAAAAGTAAAAATCAAAAGATATGAAATGTAATTACCTAAGCTAGACCTTTCAAACTTTCAAATTTTGTGGCAACCCTAGTAAATTACACGTACAGAGAGCATACGTTCGTTGTCGAAGTTCGGACAGACGTTTTTATTATCTTGTTCTTATTTTCTCTGTTATCTATCAATAACCACCATGTCATATTTACCTACTTTTGTTCCAGGCAACTGCTTGGTGATAGCAGCGGTACTCTGTTCATCAAAGCTCCGCAGCGTTACCAACTTGTTCATTGTGTCCTTAGCTGTGGCCGACTTGTTGGTAGGCGTCGCAGTACTGCCCTTCTCGGCTACCAGAGAGGTTTTTGAGGTATGTGTAATATTGAAAGTAAAAAGCAGTTGGATTTATTAGGATTCCATGCCATTAAATATAGTATAAAACCTTGCGATCGAGTCAAATTTACCCTTGACTAATTGTTTTTTTTAAAGTTAAAATGAAAACAAGAGTTTTATGTCCGATTTCACCAGTGTCCTAATAGTTAGCAAACCCCTAAAAAAGGATAAGGGACCGCTAACGATGATTTAGCGTTTAGCGAAACTTTAGCAGCTCCTATGTTGTAAAAGATCCCCTAAATTTAGTAACTAAAACCTTTGACAATATGGAGAATAATTTATTTTATTATGTAAAAACTTTATCTCTTTTATCGGTAAACTTTTGAAAATGAATAGTCACTATAGTAACAATATAACATCAGAGAACTTTGTCTGATATTACTAGGGAACCGTTAGGTTGGTGAAAACGAATATTATCTAAGAACCAGTTTAGGGGTTCTTTTAATCTAGGGGTACAAAGTTATGTGACGACTTAGATAGCTTTGGTGAAATGAGCACTGGATTTCTTATTCAACCTATTCGTGAATGTTACTTTTATTTTGATAAAAATAATTGTTCACACACACACAAGTTGTCTGACCTCAATCTAAGAACTAGGCTTGTAAAGGGTACCACGCAAGGAACTGAAGAGCTCCCAGTAACGCCCAGACTACAAGCCGATTTAGAGTTGTTCGTTTTCCAAATCGACCTGACCGGGAATCGAACCCAGGACCCCGGTTTGAAAGACAGATGCTCTGCTGCTGCGCTAACAGCCCAGTCGATTTTTTTTTAATATATGAGGGGACAAAAGATCTAACAGGTTATCTGGTGATCTGGTGGTCAAGAGGGAAAAGAGGGTAAGGAGGGGAGTGGGGGGATGGCCCACCGGCACTCTCACTCACCGAACGAAACAACAGCAATAGATGCTGTTATTTCATGCCTATATTCTGTGAGAATTTCACCGGGCGAGCCGGCTCAATTTGTGCTGCAATGCAGCATGGCTCTACCACATGTGTATTATGCACACAAATTATACTCATATACGATCAAATAGCACAATCACGTTCAAAAGGATAAATTAAAGAAAGTTAATTTGGTGAAAGTAACTACAAAAATGTTGTTACTCGCTATGAAAAAAATAAAATACTGCGCAATATTACTGCTGCTATTAAAATTACTGCTTCGTTTATTTAAAATACAATTACTTAAAAAAATATGACACTGTGAGATAATTATTGGTAACTAAAAAATGAAACAATAAAAATTCAATAATATATACACATTTCATTTCATTTTTTCCAATACAAGTTCTGCTGTCATTCTGACAAACAATATTTACTCAAGGTATATAATAATTTAAGTTAAAAAAATAGTATACATTATTAAATTTAAATGTGATAATTTGTGGTTTATATACTTATATGTATATAGAAGTCGCCCTGTGGTCGAAATTCGACCGTAAATATAAATATAAACTCTTTGGCGACTATCTCTACTCTGCGCGACTGTTTGATCCAAGGACGTTACATATATATGATCACCAGTCACTAACTATTATGAGTATGACATTGATAGTCATTTTGACATTGGCAGAATGAATGTAAGATTATGCCAAATTTCACACTCCTCCGTGTGCGCGATATTCAAAAAAAGGGATCCGAAGTTTTCGGTTTACGTATTAATAAAAACATTCGAAAATACTCGCATACCTAGGCGAAAATGTGTGAGGAGAATGATGAGATTTGAGGAAGCGAAAGAAGTATGTAAGGACCGCGTTGCTTGGCGCTCCGTCCTCTCTGACTACCCCGTTAGGGATACGGCGTGAAGATATATATGTATTTATTAGGGCGATGCATTAATAAACAATAATTTAATCTAAAATAGACCTTCTGCTCTATGCAAGTGCACGCGCTAGCTTACGAATAATACAAAAAAGTAGTTATTTCCGTTTATTTTAAAAACTGTAATTAATTTTAAGAATCCAACAGTCATTTTGAAGAATATGTTTAGATCGAAACTTTACAAAAAATTTAGAAACACAAATCGGTCCCGTTACTTCTAAAAATGTAAGTCTGTGTTTTAAAGAAGATTTCTTTGATTTTTTTTTGTGTTACAAAAGTTACCCTAATCGTGTATCGCAACTGTCAAAATAAAGTCAATGAAATGAAGAATCAGGTTATCAAATATCATTGTCATACCTTTTATAGTCCCTTAGAAAAGTTGAGATCCCTGACGTCAAAATTTCCAATGCGTCGCCGTAATACGAGTACTCGTAAAAACCATTTGCGAAATTTTTTGTTAACACTAAAGCTCGTCAATATATATAGCTACTTGTCTAAGCTGATTATATTTCTATTTTGTATAATAATTATTTATTAAATCTGTCACATATAGAATTAATAAATAATTATTTTATAATTCTGGCAACACACACTTTCCTACCGCATCCGCTCCCCTCCTGTGTAAAAAATATAAAAGAAAAATATGGCGCTACGCCATAGAAAAATTTTAATTTAATAATATGTTCGCCACGAGTACCCTAAATTATATTGCGAACTTGGTGATAAACAACAACCAGTCTCTTAAATGACAATAACAGCGCTGACAGAAAGGACCTCAATTCAAAGGTAACTAAGAAACCCATGTCTCATCCTCCACAACGCTTCAAAATGTATCTCCGATTCCTTTCCATTTCACTCACAACAAGGCCTGGTCCATTCTATCCGGATGACACACTACTGAACAAAAAAAATCGCTCTCTCACACAGGTTGACGAGCAGAGCAGAAAAGTTACAGAACTATTTTTTTGTTTTTCCTTATTTATACATATATAGATATGTACCTACATATGATTACATAGGTATATTATGTAGGGTATATAAGCCGTGCAACTGACTATTTCTTTGATTCGGTGCTGATTAGATGACCCAATCTGAGCTTTAACGCTCATAACTTGTAAAGTAATACTTGAATCTATACAATAAGTTGTAGTTTGAATTACTAATTTCCACTCAAACAGTGATTCGAATGAAAATATTAAATAAAGTACCTAAATACCAACGCCACTACACCATATAAAATCCCACAGAATATTCAAGAAACCATCATTTTCAATAATTAGACACTTTCACCAGCCTGTGCCAGCAACAGATGCAAGGGTTGATTACTAAGATTCCATTGGAAACTCGGCTTTACCCCTTCCTCTCAAAGACCATTTCTGAAAAAAAAAATTTCACTCTGTAATATGAAAACTGTATATTAAAAGCAGCTGTATCGTCTTTGAAATAGACATCAAATTTGATTGCATTGTATGGAAATGAAGAAGATTAGTGTATTTGAGAGATGTAGACTATTTTCTAGCTTATGGGTATCAATATAAAGTACAATTTGCGTTGTGTACCTTATTTTAATGAAATGTAGGTGAGCCAGCAAAAGCCGCCTATGAATCAAATATTTCTGTGGCTTTTATTTCTTGATATTAAGGTCAGAAAACATAAACTTCGATAGATGTAAATCAGCCAGTACCTAATTAAATATTTTATTTTGTATGTTTAGGCTGTGGTTTCCGATGAATGGAGGTTTTTACGTTCACATATAATGAGGTTTAGAGAGTACATTATGCGTTTAAATAATTTTGTACACTTTGCAAGAGCGTACATACTCGTATTTGCAATAGGGATATAATAGTATATCAGCGATCAACAAAATTAGTAATTCTAACTACAACTTATCATATTTATTATTAATGTTTTTCGCTATAAATTTGCGATTTCTGATTTAAACAACATATATCTTACAATTAATAGTTTTCGCAATAAAATTACTTTTGTCCATTAAATATGGTAAACTTTAAAATTAACCGTTTTCACAATAAAATTCACTGTTACTTTTAATGAGCGCCTCGCGACAGTTCCAACTTGGTTGCTACGATTGTAGAATTATCTGAATGTAATTACGGTTACAAAAAAGTCTGAGATCACGAAGCATAGCGGAGCGATCGCCTTAGACTTCGTTGTTATGTTTTTAACCGTTCGAAAGTTTTGCATCAAGAAACGATTTTATAAGTGGCAGATTAGTTTGAATATCGCAGGACGCTCGTAAACCTTATAGCAGATGTCAAATTTGTCAGGATGACAGCTTGACAGTTTGTCAAGTTTATCCATTTATTTCATACAGAATCTTAATAATTTTACAGCACAATCTAATATTTTAAATTATTTCCAATACTTTTATTGGCCACGAATATTTTATAGTGTTTATAAATTCTTTAAAAATAATAAATTTTACAGACCAGTACAAAAAATAATAGATCAACCAAGTATGTACCATCAGTTGTTATCATACTTAAAATTAAAATACAGTTTATTGTAGAGCTTTTCATACGTAAAAAGACATCTCAATATAATACAATTGTCATAATTAAGATGGAGTATGAAAACTGCACATGTTACACATGTAGATAGGTGCAATTTCCACTTATTTTGAGGTTGACCGGAGAAAAATCGGTCACAGTACCACAGTAAGAATATGCAAATACGTAGGTATATTAAGCTTCAGGATTAAAAGTGAATACAGCACAATAGAGGCTTATAAAGGTCGAATAACAGACGCCCGCAGGGAAATCACAAGACGATACTAATGTTCACGTAAATGTCAACAAGGATGAGGAATATCAAACGTTTATTTTCTTTCTAGCACGTTTTTCCTTGAAATATAGCTTACGCCCAGTACAAAGTCCATTACAGTTAATGCCCCGTCAAAAATCGTGCTTTATTGATTATTACTTTATTATCAAAAAGTGACAGTATGACCTTTAATGATCCATTAAGCGGACTTTCTTGTAAATGGAAGTTAGTCCATTTTTTATTTCGTCTGCTACAGTCAGTTTCAATCCTATTTACCACTGAGATAGATAAGATTTTGTTAAAATTGAAAAGTGAAACAAGACAGTTACGAGTAAAATACATAGGCAAAATAGTTCTGAAATAAATAACTTACGCACATACATATCCTCACGCTGTATCCCTAACGGAGTAGTCAAAGAGGACGGAGCGCCATGCGACGCGGTCCTTACATACTTTTTTCGCTTCGTCAAATCTTATCATTTCCTCACACATTTTCACCTAGATATAAGAGTGCTATTGACATTTCCGTCAGCTAACGCTCTGGCTATTTGATCTTCGTATATCAGTCGTGGTCTTCCTTGGCTTTTGCTACTCGGTCTGTAGTTTTTCTTAGTCAGTCATTCTTTCTATGTGCCCGAACCATCTATGCATCCTTTCTTCATTATTAAAATAACACTGTCGTGCAACCCTGTCATACTGCGTATCTCTTCATTACTTATTTTGTCCATAAGGGTGACACCGCATATATTTCTAAGAGATCGCATTTCTACTGCATTTTTCTTACTTCCATTTAATTTCGGGCATATCCAGGCCTCACTACTATACAATGAAGTTGACAACAGCATCGCGTAAATAATTTACTTATTGTAACGTAAATTTTATGTCATGTAAATAATCATTCCTTTATTTCGTAGCACACTTTTTGTCTAAAAAGCACAGAGACGTGGTGTCATTCACGGGAAAATTCGCTTAATGGGGAAAATTATTTATCAATTTAGTTTGTAAATAAATTACTAAATAAATTGGGAATAAATAGTAAATATCTGGAAATATTTTTTCTCATTGACACATCAGTAGACTCAATAGCATTAGATTTTTGGCAAACTGGATTAAAATGGGTCATACAGTCATGGAACCATTGACAGAATTCTTTAATAATAGTAATAGTATTTTTTATTCGCATGAGTAGATACTGGAGGCTGTGAGGTCATTATATCGAGGGCATAGAGCCTGTGTAAGGATAGACGGTGACTTGTCGCCCTGGTTCGACATCTGTTCAGGCGTCAGACAGGGCTGCGTGATGTCTGTCTGGCTACTCGTGCTGTATTTGGACAGTTGCCTCCAGACATTGAAAGATAGTATGAGTGGTATGATATGTGATGGTACAGTGGTAAACTGCCTTTTGTACGCCGACGATGCTGTGGTTATATCACCATCAGAAGCAGAGTTGCAGACGCTAGTTACGTGCATGACTAAAGTGAAAGGATTGAATATGAATGTGAACAAAACTAAGGTTCTGGTTTTTGAAAGGGAAGATATACAGACAAAGTGTCAAATATGGTAAATGGAAAATGTCTAGAACAATTGAACGAAATTGTATATCCGGGGAATGCGTTTTCGAGGAATTAAAGATGTGAGTTGGACGTGGAGAGACGGGTAACAGCCGGCAATAAAGTGAACGGTGCTCTGCCCGCATTAGTAGGCAGTGTGAATATATCTAACTCCGTCAAAATGGCCATACACAATGCGGTGTTGGTGCCAACGTTATTGTACGGTAGTGAGGCCTCGATATGCCCGAAATCGAGGGAAAGTAAGATTAATGCAGTAGAAATGCGATCTCTTACAAATATGCGAGGTGTCACCCTGGCGGATAAAATAAGCTATGAAGAGATACGCAGTACGACGGGGTTGCACGACAGTGTTATTGTAAAAATAAAGAAATGTATGCTAAGATGGTTCAGATACATAGAAAGTATGAGTGATGAAAGACTGACGAAGAAACTCTATACAGCGAAAGTGAGTGGTAAAAGAAGCCAAGGAAGACCAAGGCTGACTTACGAAGATCAAAAAGCCAGAGTGTTAGCCGACGGAAATGTCAAAAGCACTCTTATACCTAGGTGAAAATGTGTGAGGAGAGTGATGAAATTTGTGAAAGGGAAAGAGTTATGTAAAGACCGCGATGCTTGGCGCTCCGTCCACTCTGACTACCCCGTTAGTGATACAGCGTGAGGATATGTATGTATGTATGAATGTACATTATTGAAATTACTTGTAATACAAAGTCAATAATTTTACAAAATAAAAATTAATGAACGTCACAATAAACAACACGAAACAAAAATAATCAAAATGCGAAAATTCAAAGTCATAACTTAGGTACTCATAACTAATTTCTCTAACTACTACTAACTAACTTACGTAACTTATTTATTATCATTGTTAACAGATGAATCTTAAAATAACATTTCTCCTTTAGCCATTCGAAAATTATCTTTCTGAACTGTGTCACCTCCTCAGATCTATAATAATCCGGCAATTTGGTATGTGTATTGATTTCCGCATAACACCTTTAATTTTATGAAAATGCATAATTTGTAATTATTAAATACCTACACATGTAGTGGAAGTTGGAATCACTATATTACTTACTCTCCCATTTAGATATTTTATTGATTTGAAGGTTGTAGGCCCAAAAAATTAAAAAAGTGAAACAGTCGCAACTTTTGTAGGGTCTTTATGACAGTCTAATCTATTGCCGGTTCAGAAAGAACTTGCAGCGAGAAGAACCAGTACCTAAGTAACTCAGTTTGGTAATATTTGACTTTTATACAGATTAAATCTGGCCATTGCTAGTTACGGGCTTTACGTTTTTTTTTCTTTGTGGTGTGGCGCATAGTTTAGCGCATTTGCCATTAATAAGTAGAATCCAGTAAAATCACAAGTAAATTAGTTTTTCTTATCGTAAAACTCCTCCAGTAAAGTGATAGTAGGCTTTACTGAAGTTATAAAGGACTTCTTGAAAGAGCGCGAGAACTTTAGCTACACATGGCTATTTAGACCTACTCCATTATTTTCACTTATACAGAACTTTAAAACACAATACACTATCACTTTTGTACTTTAAAACTCCCAAAAATAAAAAAAATAGAAAATCTAAACAAAATGTCAACCTCACTTTTCTCGTTCCCGCCAAAAAGTCCGGGCTTTAGGTTAGCAACTAATTAACCTGTGGTCTGGCCAAAATTAGCTCTGACTCTATAAACAGTATTTAAGTCTGGTCGTTGCTAGCTCTCATTCTGTAACCATTGTTTGTGTTTGGCTTTTGCTATCTCTGTGTCTATAAAAATAATATCAGCGTCTATGTTGCTACCATCACTCACACGTATAAGCATAATATACTCGTAATTGTACCACCATTTCCGTGTCTTTGATTTCACTACTACTTTTTTTTATACTATTATTTTCCCTGTAAGTTTAACACTGGCCTCTTTCATTTACATTCTGTCATCGACACCACGCTATCAGGGGCTTAGGAGAGATGAAATCCATGGTTCAATCGACCGAGACGATTGCATGTGGTATAAGTTACAGAACCAAAGCGTCATAAGTCGTAACAAACCATAAATTGGAAACTTAAGGTTATTTTTTAAATTACTTTACTAACTTAAGGTAAATGAAAACAAATAATAACTAAGTTACCCCATCGGGAATATAATGTAACATTTCAAATTTGTAATCGTTACCTACTTTTTGTGACTGACTACCCCATCGGAGATATAGCGTGTAAAGATGCAACTTTTGAAATTTGTAATTGTTTCCTTCTTTATGTGAAAATAAATTACTGTGATAAATTCCCAAATTTTTAGTTATTTTCCGCTCAAACCCAAAAACCACCAATTGACACGTGTTTCGCCTCTCAATGAAGCTTCCTCAGGATATACCAGAGATCAGATTCGGTCAGCAAACCAGCACCGAATCCTGACCAAATTGGTGGACCGAATCTGATCTCTGATATATCCTGAGGAAGCTTCATTGAGAGGCAAAACACGTGTCGATTGGTGGTTTTTAGAGTTTGACCGCGATACTTGGCGCTCCGTCCTCTCTGACTATTCCGCTTGGGATATTACATGAGGATATGCAAATTTGTATTAATATTTTATGAATATTGTAGGAACCTCTACGAAAATAAAATAAAAAAAAAAAGAAAATAAAAAAAATATATATATAAAAATTAATTTGAAGGCAAACCCGCGGCGAGCGCCTTGTTTTGCTTTTCATAGCAACACGCTACGTACTCGACGACCCAAGCGACCGGCGCGTGAATGTACGGCGCTCCAGTCGGTCTACTACTCACCGCCACAGTAAAACGCTCGCCCATTCATTCCGTAGTATCATTTTTATTATTGTTTTCCAATATTATTTAGAATTGAAAACATCGATATTATTTGCCAAGCTGTTGTTTTCATTTGTAGTGTTACCTAAAAATTTTCCTATGTTCTTAGATTAAAGTGATATCATAAATTATTATAGTTCTTGATGTGTGAGTGGCACGATTGATTCAGGTTGTTGTTGCACGTCGCATTCACATAAACCATAACTGGTGACCCCGAAGAACAAAGAACACGGAACACATTAATTTCAAAATGACGGAGGTCGGTAAAGTCGGTGTGCGGATACCGCCATTTTGGCCGGAGGACCCCGAAGTGTGGTTTGCACAAATTGAAGGTCAATTTGCACTCGCCGGAATAACAATAGATACGACCAAATTCTACTATATTACCTCAAACCTAGAACCACAGTACGCTAAACATGTTAGTGATATTATTAAAAAACCACCAGAAGAGGGGAAGTACGAGAAGTTGAAGAGCGAGCTACTCAAAAGGCTGTCCATTTCCCAGGAAGCAAAGGTAAAGCAATTACTAAACGACGAGGTACTCGGAGATCGGAAGCCGTCGGAATTTCTACGCCATCTGCAGAAGTTAGCTGGTCCAGCTGTTCCAGATGACTTTATGAGAACGCTATGGACAGGTCGGTTACCCACGAATATTCAAACCGCGGTAGCTTCACAACCTAAGCTGTCAATAGAAGAGGCAGCAGACCTAGCTGACTGCATTTGTGATATCGTGCAATCTACCCCACAAGTGGCAAGTACTAGTAGTAGTCATAACAATATACCGACAGACGATATTGCAAAGCAAATAGCCGAATTAACTAAAGAAGTAGCTTCACTACGCAGTCAATTGAATGTACAACGTTCTAGAAACCGATCTAAATCACGTAACTATAGTGAAAAATATTACCGTACTAGAACACGATCAAAATCGTACGATCGGTCTGTCTGTTGGTATCACCGAAAATTTGGTTCGAAAGCTAACAGATGTACTACGCCCTGTACATTCGGTTCTTCGTCGGGAAATGCAACAAGCAGTCGGAAGTAGCGGCCCACGACTGTCAAATTTCTCCAGGCCGCCTCTTCGTAGTGGACAAGAACACTAATAAGAGTTTCCTTATAGATACAGGATCCGACTTGTGCGTGTACCCACGGGCGATGCTTCGTCAACAGCGGACCAAGACCAATTATCAGCTGTTTGCGGCCAATGGAGCTATCATATCCACATACGGTTGGGTACAGCTGCAACTCAACCTAGGCTTGAGACGAGTTTATCGATGGAGATTTGTGGTAGCAGATGTGTCAAGGCCAATTATCGGAGTTGATTTCTTGTCACACTACAATTTGCTAATTGATGTTCGACAACACCGACTAATTGACTCCCTGACGTCACTCTCAGTACCTACACCAGCCTGCAATGCTATCGAGGGCATCTCATCAGTGAAGGCCGTTGCCGGAGACTCCAGCTATCACGACATATTACGCGAGTACCCTGAGATTACCCGTCCAGCAGGAACACTTAAGGTCACGAAGCATGACACGGTTCACTACATCCGTACTACACCTGGACCGCCCATAACAAGCCGTCCACGCCGTCTCCCGCCCGATAGACTGAAGATCGCGCAGAAAGAGTTCGAGGATATGCTCCAGAGTGGAATCACAGTCAGGTCAGAGAGTTCTTGGTCCTCACCCTTACACCTGGTTCCCAAGAAGGACAACGGGTGGAGACCCTGTGGAGATTACCGAGCGCTAAATGCGCGTACAATTCCTGATAGGTATCCCATACGACACATACAGGACTTCACTCACCTCCTGGCTGGCAGCACCATCTTCTCGAAGGTTGACCTGGTGAGGGCGTATAACCAGATACCGGTTTACCCGCCGGATGTGCCTAAGACAGCGATTACAACACCATTTGGACTCTTCGAGTTCCCTTTCATGACGTTTGGTTTACGTAATGCTGCCCAAACATTCCAACGTTTTATGGATGAAGCGCTACGGGACCTGCCATTTGTCTATGGATATTTAGATGACATCTTGGTCCACTCAGCCAGTAAGGAGCAGCATGTGCAGCACCTCAGGCAACTTTTTCAGCGGTTGACAACCTTCGGGATGCTCGTAAACACATCAAAATGTGAATTTGGGCTTTCCAACATAACTTTCTTGGGACACGAGGTTTCATCGAGTGGAATCAAGCCATTGCCTAACAAGGTGCAAGCAATCCTCGACTTCCCCACACCCAAGAATGTTAAAGAGCTTCGACGTTTCCTAGGAATGTACAATTTTTACCGCCGTTTCATTCCAGGCGCCTCGCAGGCACAAGCAGCCTTGAACATCGCTCTCACTGGACCAAAGAAGAAAGGAGCTCAGCCGATTAACATGACTCAGGAGATGAAGACTGCATTTCAGTCATGCAAGTCCGCCATGTCCCAAGCAGCTCTGTTAGCTCATCCTAGTCCAGAAGCCGAGCTAGCTCTTTATACGGACGCATCAGACACCTCAATAGGAGCAGTCCTGCAGCAGCGATGCAAAGGAGACTGGCAACCACTAGCGTTTTTCTCACGATGTCTGAAGCCATCGCAAAAAAAATACAGTCCCTATGACCGTGAGTTACTGGCCATATATGACGCAATACGCCATTTTCGTCATATGGTTGAAGCTAGGCCCTTCGTTATTTACACGGATCATAAGCCACTGACGTTTGCTTTCTCATCTCGACGTGAAAATTGCTCTCCTCGTCAGTTTCGCTACCTCGATTTTATTTCCCAGTTCTCAACTGACATAAGGTACGTGGCTGGGAAAGACAATATAGTAGCAGATGCCCTTTCCAGAGTAGAGGAAGTTTCAGAACCTCTCGATTTCAAAGATCTTGCACATTCTCAAGCTGACGACCCTGAGCTGCAAGATCTGCTGAGAGAAGGTTGCTCACTAAAGTTAGTGAAGGTCAAGCAAGGCGACGTGGATGTCTACTGTGACATCTCGACTACAAATCCGCGGCCATTCGTTACCAGTGCCTTTCGCAAGAAGATCTTTGACACCCTTCATGGACTCAGTCACCCAGGTACCAAAGCAACTGCAAAACTGGTAGCACAAAGATTTGTTTGGCCCGGAGTTGACAAGGATTGTCGCCGGTGGGCCAAGGAATGCACGGATTGCCAACGATCCAAAACCTTTCGCCATACATCTTCCCCCCTGACTCCTTTTCCTTCCCCTACCCAACGTTTTTCCTATGTCCATATGGACATCGTAGGGCCATTACCAATTTCTCATGGTTACAGGTACTGCCTCACGGTCATCGATCGATTTACACGTTGGCCTGAGGCATACCCACTTGCTGACATCACTGCCGAGACCTGCGCCCGCGCCTTCATCGCTGGCTGGGTGGCCCGCTTTGGCTGCCCGGAAAGGATCACAACTGATCGTGGAAAGCAGTTCGAGTCCAATCTTTTCCACCGGATCTCGTCCATCCTTGGTGCGCAACATCGGCCAACCACTGCTTACCATCCTGCTTGCAATAGTATGGTAGAACGACTCCATCGCCAGCTCAAAGCTGCCATCATGTGCCACTCAAACGATCGCTGGAGTGAAGTTCTTCCTCTCGTGCTGCTAGGAATTCGCAGCGCGTGCAAGGAGGACATACAATCTTCGTTAGCAGAGCTCGTCTACGGGGAACCCCTGCGACTTCCTGGTGAGTTTTTCGCACCTTCGAAAACCCTCACCACGGACTATCCTGACTTCGCGACAAGATTACGACAGCACATGGCAAGGCTCACACCAACTCCGGTAAACTGGCACCATAATAAGACGTTCTACCTGCCCAAAGACCTGAAGAGCGCTGACTATGTCTTTCTTCGTCGAGGCCCCGCAGGAAGATCACTGGAACCTCCATACACTGGTCCCTACAAAGTTCTGGAGAGAGGGGAGAAGATATACAGAATCCGCATTCAGAACAAAGATTCCATGGTAACCATCGACCGCTTGAAACCTGCCTACCTAGCCCAAGACACTGAAGAGACCCTGAGACCGAACGTTGCTCCAGAACAGCGAAGAACCAAGAGCGGCAGAATAGTCAGGTTCCCCGATTACTATCGACCTCTGCAAGCAACGGTCTCAGCGGGGGAGTAGTGTAGGAACCTCTACGAAAATAAAATAAAAAAAAAAAGAAAATAAAAAAAATATATATATAAAAATTAATTTGAAGGCAAACCCGCGGCGAGCGCCTTGTTTTGCTTCTCATAGCAACACGCTACGTACTCGACGACCCAAGCGACCGGCGCGTGAATGTACGGCGCTCCAGTCGGTCTACTACTCACCGCCACAGTAAAACGCTCGCCCATTCATTCCGTAGTATCATTTTTATTATTGTTTTCCAATATTATTTAGAATTGAAAACATCGATATTATTTGCCAAGCTGTTGTTTTCATTTGTAGTGTTACCTAAAAATTTTCCTATGTTCTTAGATTAAAGTGATATCATAAATTATTATAGTTCTTGATGTGTGAGTGGCACGATTGATTCAGGTTGTTGTTGCACGTCGCATTCACATAAACCATAATATAATGTATTTAATCATTTTGTGAAAGACACTACAAGTGTGGTCTTAGTGTTACAATATAATACAATAGGAGTCTCTGATCATGCTGCATTTACTATCATGCAGATTGTTAGTTTGTGTGGCGTGTAAAAATGAATCGACCTAAAATCGCTTTCACTTATAACTTAGGCCGCTGTGTTTCCAGTCTACTTCTCAGAAAAAAACCATTATGATCGACGGACTTGCCGATAATTGGCGCTCAAACTGCGATAGAAATAGTTCACGTAACAGTGTCTATCTAACTTATACAGTATCATTTTTTAACATTTCACTAAATTTTTTTATTAAAATTTATTAAAGGCCAGTGGACTATGTGTAGAAAATTATTGTTTATATAAAAAAATTAATGCTTCTTTGTGTGTTATGTCCTGTATGCATACCAAAACCACTCATCTAATTGTGATGAAACATTAGTGAGTTGTTCTCCGTACTCCTGTGAAGATTTCTGAATTATTTAATTAGTAAATAAAAAATCAATGAAGAGATACGCAGTATGACAAGGTTGCACGACAGTGTTATTACAAAAATGAAGAAAGGAATGCTAAGATGGTTCGCGCACGTAGAAAGAATGAGTGATGAAATACTGACGAGAAAAATCTACAGAGCGAAAGTGTGTGGTAAAAGACAAGAAAGATTAAGGCTGACTTACGAAGATCAAATAGCTAGAGTGTTAGCCGAAGGAAATGTCAAAAGCACTCACATACCTAGGTGAAAATGTGTGAGGAGAACGATGAGATTTGAGGAAGCGAAAGAAGTATGTGAGGATCGCAACGCTTGGCGCTCCATCCTCTCTGACTACCCCGTTAGGGATACAGCGTGGAGCTATGTATATATGTATGCATAAATAATAAAACTACGCGAACGAAGTTGCGGTGACAGCTAGTTATATTTTATTTATTTCTAAATCATTTTTCTATATTCGATGAAATCGTTTGTCATGTAGTTAAGATAGTAATACATTTAAATTTCTTTTCTATAAATTGGGTGACTCCCGAGGCACTTCATTGTACAACGCGAAATTGCCAAAAAAATTTAAAGGTGGCGTCAAGGGACGCCCAAAAGAAGCGGTTTCTTCGCATTTGTCGGCGAATTTAATTCTCAGTGGAAATACATATATTATAATTTAAAGTGCCTGCAAAGCTGTGAGCATACGTTCCAGACAGTAGTATAACCACGCGCTTGGAAACGGAAGTTAACGGTGACGGTGACATTTTTTCTCGGTTTACTACTCAACGGCCAAACACGCAACGACGCTATAGAAGCTTCATTTCTAAAACAATATACTATTTTTAACCGACTTGAAAAAAAGGAGAAGTTTCTATGTTGGGCTGCATGTATTTTTTTGTTTTATACATGTTCACCGATAGCTTGGTCAATTGTTTACCGATTTGGAAAATTCTATTTTCTATTGAAAGGGTATACTTTCGAGGTAATCTCATTTAAATTTTACTGGTATTGGAGCTTGGACTTCGAAGATACACTAAACAATGCTTACTGGTTATAAGCTTTACTTATGTTAATTTATTTTTTTGTATAGATATAATTACGTTCCATAATTAGAAAAGAAGTTAGTTCTTGACCCACTTTAGATATTCGTTAAGATCAAGGTCACTCAAAAGGGATAAATGAATAAGGTTCTAATGGTAAAATTATACCGACTTCAAAAAGGCACACTGTAAAGTACGAAAAAACCACATAATCACAATCATAAATCAAAACTCAATTACAAAAATAACTTTATGTAAATACGATACAAATATCTAAATAATTAAAGACCGTTATTGAAGTCGTGCCAAATCAATGTATAGCAACATTAATTCCCGTTTTCCTTAAACTTAGGAGTCGCCTAAAGTAAATGCTTAATGAATTAGGAACTGCCTAGAATGAAAATGTATTTCTATTGTACTAACCTCTAAAAGACGCCTAAAAGAGAGTAAATGAACACGATCGTTTAGGTATAACCTAACATTAAGTAGAGTTGCCTACATCCGTGTTAGTGAAAACGGGCGTAAGTCTACTAATTTGGTAGGCTTGACTTCTAGTTTTCACAGTACTTCACATCACGTATATCCTATTTTTTTATTTTCGACTTTAATGTAAACAAACAAGAAACTAACCAAAATCTCGCTAAATTTTCGCCGTTCACTGGTCCGACGTATTACACGTAGCACTCTAATAACACTGCTTTTATGTTATGTACACGAGACTATGAAATATGCACATATTGTATATAACACTAATATTATTCAATAAAGTACAGCATTGAAATAATTGAGGTTAGTGAAAAAAACAGGACGTAGTGTGGTTAAAGACAAGATCTAGTGCGAGGCCCGTCCGGATTGCTACCATTTAAGATAGTGGTAACAACCCTACCGCCAAAAACCAATTCTTGCCCAGTTGTGTTCCGGTGTGGAGGATGAGATAACCGGGGAAATTCTGGCACAAGAGGCACAACATTTTACTCGTCAGAGTTGCGACCGCGTTTACACGTTTACTGAAGTACTCCATTAATAATTCCATAAAATAATTAATAAATAATAAAACAATAACATTTCCATAAATTTCCATTCGAGCGGTAGAGCCATGCTGCATTGCAGCACGAATTAGGCCGGTTCTCCCGGTGAAATACGACCCTCTCACGGAATATCGGCGTGAAATAACAGCATCTATTGTTGTTGTGTTTCGTTCGGTGAGTGAGAGGGCCGGTGGCCCCTCTCCTCCCTCCCCCACGCACCCGTGACTCCCCTGACGTTGCGGGTGTCCATGGACGTCCATGGACTTTCTCCATCAGATCACCCGCTTGCTCGCTTTTATAAAAAAACCTCAGTCCGCTTGTCCTCAGATAAACTAGTTTGTTCATTTAGCTTTCCCTTCACCAAAATCTAGAAAGAATTCTAAATTTGGAATTTCATGTGTAATCAATTTCCTTACTTTATAATATAATTATTGCATACCTCTGAATGGGACAGTATTATCGATGTTGTCAACACATACGAACTACCCATTCCCTTTGTTCAGTATTCTCTTTATATTATAGAAATAATTTTAAATTTGAAATTTCAAGTGTAATTAATTTCCATACTTTATAACTATTGCGTACCTCTGAAAAGGATAGAGGAACTCTTTCTCACTCGAACCATCGGTGTAGCCAACACACACGAATCACCCGTTCCCTGTTGTCCAGTATTCTGTTTGGTAGGCATCTAATTGGCATCTACGCACCAAAATCTAGAAAGAATCTTAAATTTGAAATTTCACGTATAATCAATTTCCATACTTTATAATTAATGCTTATCTCTGACAGGGACAGAGAGACTCTTTCTCACTCACACCACCGGTGTAGACAACACACACGAAAAAATATGGCGAACCGTATCAAGCGCTAGTTCCGTTCCGAAATTCCTTCAATCAACGGAACCCTAATTTTGAAGAGATTAGCATAAATCAGAAGAGCGTCGGAACCGTTTTGTGGAGGACTCGCTAGGAGCTCCTTGGAAGTTGACAAGTTGCGGCTGCTCGCTGAGTTGATTCAACTAAGCTATCAAATATAATGTATTAAATATTCCCCCTGCACTTCCCTAGACTATACCTTGACTACTCCCTAAACTTCCTGTGCATTATAGTGGACCATCCCGCACCACGTTGGCCAAGTGATCGCCACGAGATTCTTACTTCCTCATACATTTACCTGCTGTCATATTATCGCATTTCCCAATGAGAGGTAAGCCTCGGCTGAGATTTCTCATGTTAGCTCCGTGACGTCGGTAAATAAATTGTAATGAACGGTGTTGTGGCGTGACCGCACGCACCGCGACCTCTATCAGAAACGAATTAGTGGCACAACACGACGCCTTAGCAATTTGACACGACCCGCTTGAAGCGAATATTATTTGTGAGGAATTACTTACACGCGGTCACTGTATTTTAGGGCATGGGAGCCCTTTGACTATAGAGCACGCTATGCTATTATGAGTTTGGAACTATTTCCTATTAGAAAACCACGACAACTTCTTTAGGGTTTCGTCCATTAAAAAGTAAATCGATCGATTAATCGAACAAGTCACTCATTTAATTTACTTCTGACATCACCCTGTAGTGTTGCCATTTTATAATATATGAAATAATTCGATTATAATTAAACGTATTTGATTAAATATTTAATAATTATTTAGATAATTAAACGTTAAATTTTATTTTCATGTTTTATTATTTTGTACTCACTTTCCTTATTGCTACAAATATTCATTTTACTTTAACGCTACCACTATCTCATGAAAAGAATGGTCCAAAAAGAAACTTTCATTCAGATAATACCGCAGGGTAACCGCTACAGACTTAACTCGATACGTGGGGACATCGCCATTTAAAAAATTGCAACAACTGGTTAACCGGGAAACGTCAAATTACTCTACCGAATTGAAAGTTAGACTATTGGTCCACCTCTTTAAATTAGTAAGTTATGAATTAACTGTTGATTTAGCGACGATTAATCACTTATGTTAGCGTCTTGTAAATGAATGACAATTCCATTATCGTCGTTCATTTTTCGAGACCCTTGAACAAGCCAGTGACGACAGCTTTGTTGCGTACTGTAACATTCAATATATTTCCAAGTCTCTTTATAGTTATTCGATATTTTCTGAAATAAAATACTAAATAACAGACTATAAGTTGTCTCGAACGACTCAAATATATATTCCCATAGAGACATGGCTACATAAAAGCGCTCAGAATAAATTCTTACAAAGAAAATAAGATATATAAAATACTTTGATAGAATACATACATTTATTATGTTCTATATATTATGTACTTAGACTAGTTTTTCTTTTAAATAGAGTCCATCTTTATGCCTTTGCTCAATGGGATTTATTCGAAAATACAGCGATAGTATTGGGTCCTTACATATGAAATTAGCGTTTTGTCGTACTGACCACTTTGATCTGAAATATTTCCTCTTTGGTTAAGAATTCCAAATTCAAATTTATGAATTCATTTAGCTGGTACATTTGAGTTTTGAAAACAGTCATTCATTATTTTTTCTTTGGCGTCGCTTATTACCGCACAATGGAAAACATGAAATATCGGTATATTTACGAGTACGAGTTCTACCGTGGCACCAGTGCTGCAGAAACAGCTCGAAGGATTAATGATGCAAAAGACGCAAATGACGCAAAAGAAAGCACGGTACGTTTTTGGTTTCAACGTTTTCGTTCTGGAAATTTCGACCTTCAGAACCAACCTCGTGGACGGCCGGAGACCAAAGTGGAAAATGAAGAATTAAAGGCTATTGTGGAAGCGGATCCATCACAAAGCACTTCAGAGATAGCTGCAGGCTTCGGGGTAAGTGACAAAACTGTATTAATCCACTTGAAGCAAATCGGGAAAGTAAAAAAACTTGAACGATGGGTACCTCATTAATTGAGTGAATCGAACTTGCAAACACGCGTCGACTGCTGTGTTACTTTGCTCAACCGACACAATAATGAAGGGATTTTAAATCGAATCATTACTTGTGATGAAAAGTGGATACTGTACGATAATCGGAAGCGCTCGTCGCAATAGCTGAACCCTGGAGACCCAGCCAAATCCTGCCCTAAACGAAAATTGACTCAGAAAAAGTTACATGTGAGTGTTTGGTGGACTAGCGCCGGTGTCGTTCACTACAGCTTTCTAAAATCTGGCCAAACGATTACGGCAGATATCTATTGTCAGCAACTGCAAACCATGAAGGAAGAACTAGCTGCTAAACAACCGAGACTGGTCAATCGCTCTAGGCCACTGCTGCTTCACGACAACGCAAGACCACACACTGCACAACAAACAACCACTAAGTTAGATGAGCTACAATTGGAATGTCTGCGACATCCACCGTACTCCCCGGACCTTGCTCCAACAGATTACTATTTTTTCCGGAATTTGGACAACTTCTTACAAGGATAAAAATTCAACTCCGATGCGGCAGTCCAAACCGCCTTCAAAGAGTTTATTGATTCTCGCCCCCATGATTTTTTTAGTAAAGGGATCAATGAACTACCTATGAGATGGCAAAAGTGCATAGATAACAACGATGCATACTTTGATTAATTAAATATATTATACAAAAAAAAATTGACTTTATATTCCTCCCGTACAAAACGCCAATTTCATATGTAAGGACCCAATAATTAAGAGGCTAAGCATTACATTAACTACCGCTTCCCGTTTTAACACTTGGTTATAGATATTGTTGACTGGATCACATACCTATATAATTAAATTTGACAGTTATTGAAGTCGGTGCCAAATCAATGTGCAACAACAGAAAGTTGATTAATTTGGTAGGCTTGACATCGACTTCAGTAACTGTCAAATTTAATTATATAGGTATGTGTATCGTATTTATATAGTTATTTCAATTGTACTTGAGTTTTGATTAGTAAAGGATAGTTATTTTGTACATTTCAGTGTTGTTTCTTGAAGGCGGTTTTTTCCATTTCGTTATAATAATAATACTCCAGACAATTACACAAAATGTGTGACCCCAAACTAAGCAGTAAGCTTGTACTATGGGTACTGCACAACGAACCCTGCGGGAGTTCCCAGTAACACCCAGACTCCAAGCCAATTTCGAAAAGTTCGTTTCCTAAATTCCTAAACGTTACAAACAATATAGTAGTCGTTAATATAAGAAATAAATACCATGCAAAAGCTCTCGTTGGGTTTACGTTATATTAATGTGTTCCTTATTTATTCTCAATATCTTCCGTACAAAATTAGCTACAAATAGTACGAATTACTTAATTGATTTGGCAATTCTCAGTAATACCGACAACATAAGCTTGATCATGTGTCCTATTTGTGTCTTATCAGCTTATAATTCCTCTCGATAGTATATTATATTTCTCTAACGTACATTAATACTTTTAATTCATAATTCATTATAATGGTTTGACGTTTCAATGTGTGAAATTTTTAAACAATGTTGCCACCCAAAATAATGATGGCGATTGACAGCACTGAGTCGATATCGATTCAAATAAATCGATCGATATTATTTAACAGCATTTAGTGCAACGTTTTTGTATCAGCTCATTGATTACTTTTTAAGAAAAATATTAATACTAATTGAAAATGAAAACATTGAAAAATATAAAATAATTATCTTTACTATGTAATAAAAATAATATCTTTATTATTACAATACAAATGCCTATATAACTGAATATAACTAAATTCGAATAAATAAAATCGTTACCTATTTTCCTTATTGCTAATATTTATACATTTTTGGTGCTATGACTATCTCATGAAAGGAATTCGAAAAGAAGATTTCATGCGGATAACGTTGCGAGGCAACCGCTATAGATTAATAAAATCAAAATAGGGATGGCAAGTGAGTGTCGAACCACGCACAGTGAAGGTTTCCATCTCGGACTACGTATCACAAAGGACGGAGTATGCAAAATTTTTACTTATATGCTGGGGAAGGTCACAGTACAATGATACACAACTGAACATGACATATTTTTATTTTTGTGAATACTGGTAGCCAGAAGATGTACGTGTATTTTGCAAATAATTATTTAATATGACACGAGATACACTGACAGTAGGTACGAGGTTGTCATACTTACTATAGCTACTATTTTACTCGTGGTTACGCACGGCAATTTATTATTGCCCCGTGTATTATGTTTCTTGGTTCAAGGTTTCCATAGTTGGGATGCACAATATAAATTTAGACGGTAGAAAAAAAATTTGTATTCCATAACGTTTCTCAATAACACTGAAAAACAAAGTTAATTTTACGGTCGCTGAGTGTAACTGAAAGTACCCCATATATCAAAAATTACACAACATGTCTCATGTCAAACCAATATTCGTTGAAAGTACTTTTTATGTTCTACTGTTTTAAATTTTATCAGAATTTTTTATCTTAAGTATAGTTGAAAAGTTAGAAGGGTACAACTATCTTACCATCGTACTCTTTACGACTTTAGAAGCGCAAAACATATAATACCAAATTTTCAGCCTCCCAGCATATTTCAGTTTTTTAGTTAGGTGTATAATCTACATTCGGTGTTACCTTCATTCGGATGGCAGGGCACAACTGAGGTCTGAGCCCAAAAGTTGTTCTGTCGCTGTATACGGCCATTGTGAGGCCAATATTAAGTTATCTGTGGTCTGGTAGGAGAAAGCCCACCAGAATAAATAAACTAGATGGCTTGCAAAGAACCGCCTGTCTATTAGTAACAGTAGTAGTAGAATGTCAAGAATCTGAGATCATTTCGAGACTCAGTAACGAATATTCCGATTTTAGTAACAGTAGTAGTAGTCGCAATAAGGAACGATGTCAACCTCACCGGGTGCGGCGTTAAATGCTTTAGTGTGCCTACCGCCCCTTCATTTACACGCGTTAGAGACGAGGAGCAGCATTTACAAATTATCCGCCCAGGACGGAACGAAATGGCTATTCAAGAAACTGAGATCATTTCGAGACTCAGTAACGAATATTCCGATTTTGGATATACCATCTGAGGTCATGCTCCCGTGGTGTACCTTCGAGAAACATTTCATAGTGGAGATGCCTACCAGGGAATGACTACACGGAAAAATGCCCTGGAAACCTGGTAGTCTACTCTAGTGAAATAACAGCATCTATTGCTATTGTTTCGTTCGGTGAGTGAGAGTGCCGGTGGACTTTCTCTCCCTTTCCTTTCTCTGAAGGCCGGAAACGCATCCGTGACTCCACGCACGTTGCGGGTGTCCATGAGCGGCTGTTGGTTAGTTGGTTGGTTGAGCACTTTCCATCAGGCGACCCACTTGTTCATTTGCCCCCTCTTTTATTAAAAAAAACTCTTGTACACCGATGGATCAAAATCGAATAACGACGTAGAATATGGAATTTATGGAGAGCGCCCAAGTTTCAAGAGGAGTCTGAATCTTGGTAGGAACGCATCCATATTTCAAACTGATTTGTTGACCATTATTGAATGTGCAGACATTAACGTTTAAAACCACTACGTAAACCAAACCATATGCATACGTTCTGATAGTCGGGCAGCTCCTTTGTCGTTGGCCTCCAATGTAATCACTTCAAGGTTGGTCAACAACTGCGCGACTATTTTAAACACTCTGGAAAATAAAAACAGGGTGGTTCTAAGATGGGTTCCTGGTTACACAAGCATTGTAGGCAATGAAAAACCCGACGAACTCTCAAGGGCCGGTACCGCAATCACATTTATTAGTCTAGAACCTTTTTGTATATTCCTAAAAACCAGGTGTTGTTCGATCCTCAACTACGTAACATTAATATAGCAACATTTTTTTTACATCAACATGTGGGTAAATTTCGCGTGTTTTATAAGGGTTAGTCCAGTGAGGGTGGGTTGGGGTGTAAGGATGCCACTCTTCGAATCGTCGTATCGTCGTCGTGACAGCGCTAGCTTAAACGTGCAAAACACCAAATCAAAACTAGTGTGGTGCAAGTCTAGCCTGTTTTCATGATAAATAGACGGCGCCGACCTAAGTGGGACAAGTCCAGACGCTGGTGAGTCGGTCTTTGATTACTTCCAACCTTTTTCACTGGATTTTCTTTGTAGTAGTACTAATTAAAGTTTCCCGATTCGCGTGGGATTGTACATTGTTTGGTACTTCGAGCTTCGGATCCTTCTGGAGGTGGAAACAACTAACCTGTTGCATCACCCGAAGTGACGTAAGAACCACTTTGTGTACTTTCGTAGCTGTTGCTATCGTTATCGCGTCGGTAAAATATTCACAAGTAGTCGTATCTCGTTTAGTATTGTATTATACTGTATCGTATCGTATCGCGTCGTATCGCATATTCTACATACAAATTTTCGTATCACAGTTCACAAACTATCGTAAATAACGCACACCCCGTTGATTGCGCTCTCGCGACGATTTAACGAACTTAGTTTTGATTAATTTGTATAATGTTAAATATTATTTGAATGTACGTAGTCATATAATTAATTAATCGAAAAGGTTTGTGTTGTCGATCTAAGAAACTTTCTCGTACTTACTATCAGAGATGTGATTTATTTGAAATACATTTATTTAAAATGCAAATACAAAATGCAAAATACCTATTTTTATTTTATTTTGTATGTATTTTATTTTAAATAATCTACATAAATATTTAGTATTTGGTTATGTTAACTTTTTGAATTCATATTCCGTATTTTTCATTCTTAAATTCATAATTACTTTATTTAAGAACGGAAGTGTTTCCAGTGTTTCTCGACGCCATTTTCCGCACCGTCCTCTCTGACTACCCCGTTAGGGATACAGCGTGAGGATATGTATGTATGTATGTTAATACTTTAATTTTATTCCTTCAAATGTTATTATTTTTCTAATTTATTTTGTAGTGAAGTTTATTTAATTAAGTAAATAATTTAATTAATTACAAATAATTATTTCGAAAGAAAGCGAGGTTCATACGAGTTGTTGTTTCGATTTCTTAGTGTTTATTGCTTGTTTCATTCGATTCATATTTTTTTTTTTCATTTTGTTAATTTTGTAATATTATAGTATATTTCAACATGCCACGTGGCAACAATAATGGTCGTCGTTCTTTAGAATTGAAGCATGATATCGCTATAATAAAACGTATTGATGAATGTTTGTCGGCCGCTTGTCAGGCGAATGCAGACTCGAGCCAGTTGCCTATATTCGTGTCTTGTTTTAGTCAACTGGAACGTATTGCTCAAGGTCCAGTCTTTTCATTTAAAAATTTGTTCAGAAATTACGGATTTCGATGAATTGGATAGGGACGATAATATCCGCCATGGATTCTATAACAAATATTTTAAGATTGTCACTATTCACTCATTGGAACAAAGTTAGAGGTTTAGCTCGTCACTCTAAGAAATACCCTGCAGTTCAAAGTCAAAGTCAAAGTCAAATCAATTTATTCAAGTAAACCCAAATGCAAGGTATTTTTGAACGTCAAATCTACTTTAGTTCGGTTCGAAAAGAAAACCTGAACACTGAGAAGAACCGACAAGAAACTCAGTCAGGTATCATTTTTTCACCATCATTGTACAATAGTTATTTAAAAATACAATATCTATAAAGCCAGTAAATGCATACGCAGAGAGGATCACTTCCAGTCTATTGTTGTGTCTTCAATGAAATCGCTAATTTTGTAGTATGCTTTTTCAATCAGTGTGCGTTTAATGACAAGTTTAAATCTGTTTTCCCGTTAATTGAGTAATTTCTTGAGGAATTTTATTATAAAAACGAACACAGTTACCCAAAAATGAACCACTTGACTTTTGTAATTTAAATTTAGGAATAACTAGCTGATCACGACCACGAGTTTCCACACCACTAACAACGCCTTTCTTTTGAAATAGATCTAAATTTTTTTTTGTGTACATTATGTTTTCATAGATGTATAACGAGGGTAAGGTGAGTACATCAATGTCTTTAAAATGATCTCTCAGCGACTCACGTGCGTTCATACTGTAGATGGTACGTATTGCCCTCTTTTGTAAATTAAAGATAGATTTCATATGCGCCGCTGATCCCCACAGTAGCAGACCATAAGACATAAGTCTATGGAAATATGCGAAATACACCAGCCTAGCCGTAGCTACATCTGTCAACTGTCTAATGCGCCGAATAGCATATATTGCCGAACTGAGCTTATTAGATAAAGTCCCGATATGATCCGCCCACTGTAACTTACTGTCTACTGTTAAACCAAGAAAAGTAGCTGATTTCATTAATTCTAATTCTTTCCCATCCAGTTTCAGTCCATTATGAATTTTGGGTACATTGGATAGGGAAAACTTAACACAATTGGTTTTTTGTGCATTCAGTAGTAAATTATTGGCAGCGAACCATCTCGAGACATCCGCTAAGATCCTATTCTGTCCGCTAATATCTATGTCTTTTCTGTTAACTTTAAATAATAATGATGTGTCATCAGCAAATAATATTATTTCACAAAGGTCTTTAAGCATAAATGGAAGATCATTAATGTAAACCAAAAATAGGAACGGTCCCAAAATTGATCCTTGAGGAACGCCCATCATTAATTTAGAACCGACAGATGTAGCCCCATTTACATTCACTTTTTGTTCTCGGTCAGCCAGATATGAAATCACGAGATCGAGAGCTTTATCACGTATTCCATAGTATTTCAGCTTGTAAATTAAAGTTTTGTGACAAACACAATCAAAAGCCTTGGAAAGATCACAAAACACGCCAATGGCATCTCGTGACCCTTTCCAAGCCTCTAGTATATTTTTGACCAAGCTTGCTCCCGCATGTGTTGTTGACCGCCCTCTCGTGAAACCGTACTGTTGACCATGAAAAATCCTGCAAATGTTAAAATGTGCCAGCATTTGGTTGAGCATTATTTTTTCGAATATTTTACTCAACGCTGGCAATATCGACACTGGGCGGTAGTTTGTAGGATCTGACTTACAACCCGATTTAAATATTGGTATAATTTTACTATGCTTCATCAAATCGGGAAACACACCTTGATCGACACATTTATTCAATATATTTACTAAAATCGGTGTTACTATTGGCATTATATTAGCCAGTACATGAACAGATAATCCCCACAAATCTTCACTTTTCTTTTTTTTTAATTCTAACTGACTCTTGACTGCAGTGGGGCTTGGCAGTGTTTTGTAACATAGCGGCGATTACAATAGATCAATTTTTAGTCGCAGTGATACAGGTCTGGTCTGGCATCAAATACCCAGTGACACAGGGATAAGCAATAATTTAATCTAAAATATTCTGCACAATACAAACGTGCGCGCAATAGCTAAAAATGAGAAAAACCGTTATTTTCTTTCATATTAAAAACTTTGATTAATCTAAAAAAATCCAACTGGAATTTTGAAAAGTGTGTTTAGATTAATCTAGACAGAAAATTTCTCACGACCTCGGGTTTCTATACCATTAATATCGCTTTTCTTTTTAAACAGTCTTCTCTAACTCGTTAGGGATACGATAATATTAAAAAGCGAAATACCACTCACTGCCTGACTAATTCATCACGAAATCTAAAGACAACTAAAGCTGGATTCATAATATGGTCTGGTGATATGTCATGGAGCACTCAACCTATAGAGACGAAATATCGGACCATCTTATTCACCACTGCTCAGTTTAGTTACACTAACAGGTGTCAATCCTCGCACGCATTAAGCAGTACATAACCAATACTGGACCTGAGTATACATCTCTGTATATTCTGACACATATTTTAATATTTATATAATGGGTTATTGTTC
Source organism: Zeuzera pyrina (assembly GCA_907165235.1). NCBI lineage: Eukaryota > Metazoa > Arthropoda > Insecta > Lepidoptera > Cossidae > Zeuzera > Zeuzera pyrina. The sequence goes on along the minus strand of OU015639.1, from coordinate 16,416,385 downwards.
TATTCGGTGGCGTGGCAAAAACAGCAAAAAATCAAACTATAAAACAGAACGCAGTAACCGCAACAGTGCTTAGACGTAAATTGTTTTCATACGAAATAAATGACATTGCTACTCTATACATTAAGTGCTCCATGGTTCATATACCTATTATGCCTAACCCTAAAAACTTCAGAATAAAAAACGATATCAAGTCAACACTCCGCAGGTCTATTGTGTGAGATTTTGATCATGTAAGCTTGTCATAGGGCTTTTATTCTACGCTGGCCTTCGCCAGCAGATCATCCATTCATGTGGATTACGTACTATTATTTACAGTTTTTAGTGTTCCGTAAAGAAATTAGATAACAGATCATTGGAATCAACCTGTCTATCTTTTGTGTGTCACAGACGATTTTTAAATATATTTATTCAGGGTTGCAATGGTTTACAGTGAATTGTTATCTATTATTTTTATTTAAAACTAACGCTAACTCGCGGTAAATATTTCTTTTGATATTAACACTTCTTTGACATTAATAATTGATTGGCTTGAGTAACATAATTTAAAAATAAATATTGACAAAACAAAAATGATGAATTTTAGGCAAAGGCGATCAAATGATCTCGATATTACATTTAAAAATAAGCATATTAAAGAGAAAGAGGAAATAAAGTTTTTAGGGTTATATATAGATCGAAAATTAAACTGGAAAAATCATGTGGATCACGTTTGCAAAAAATTAAATCAATCAGCATATGTTTTATACAGACTCAATAAAATAGTAAATGAATCAGCAGTCTTTTCCGCATGTCATAGTTATGTTGCTTGTGTTCTTAGATATGGTCTGATATGCTGGGGCAATTCGACGGACAAAGAACTTGCTTTTAAAGCTCAGAAAAGGTGTCTTAGATCGATCTGCAAATTGAAAATGATAAACTCATGTAAACCCTACTTTAAAAAGCTAAATAACCTCTTCCGTGTATGTATATATATGAATGTGCTATTTTCGCCAAAACCAACATTGATTTATTCCAATTTCATAAAAGCGCAAGACATTTGGATAAAATGAAAGTAAACCCACACAAAACAGCTTTGTTTCATAAAAGTGTTTTTTGCGAAATACCCAATATTTATAACAAACTTCCTAGAAATGTAAAGGAGATCAAAGATCTAAGCTTATTTAAAAGGAAATTATTTAAATTACTCATAGATAAGTGTTATTACAATGTACATGATTATTTAAATGATAAAATGTGACCGCATGCCATAATATGAATATAAATAACGTTACTTTCTTTGTATTTCGTTGTTTTCTGTGATTATTGTATGCCTCTGCGGCGGGACATAGCTGAACTTATGTATATTATGTTATCTTTTACTGTACCTATGTATCACAATAAAAATTATTATTATTATTATTATAATTTTCAAGTGTGTTTGAGTTTTGTTTAAGTTCAAATTGCCACATAAGCTTCAGAAAAACCCTATTTCGAAATCACAGACAGACACTTCAATTTTAGAATGTACAAGCTGATGTCCGCGACTTCGTCCGCGTTTTTTATTTTTAAAATAGCTTATGTCCTTCCATGTTATCTAGATGTGAACAGCAATTTACAATACTCTTAATAGTTAACAATAGCTCAGAAACCGCCGTGAAATTAATTAAAAAGTATAATTTTGAGTCTAGTTCCGACATTTTTAAGAGAAAATAGCATTTTTTTTAATAACGGAAAAAAATGTCGATATTATATATTCGAAAGAAGATGTCGTAGGAATTTAATAGGATTTTTTAAGTGAAAGGAAATCGAAAATAAAAAACTTTCTTTTACGAGTCGGTAACAACTGATAGTACCTACGGGACATTCATTACGTAAATACAACTTACACTTATTCGATTGTTGTTTATATATAATTAGCTTTTTCTTGCGACTTCGCCCACGTGGTGGCGACTTACAACAAAGAGGATAGATCTTCTTAATGAAACAATACATAACGCGTGCCAAATTTCATGGTGCTCAATCAAGCAGTGTTGGGCTTTAGCGGTTACATATTATATACTAACCATATTTATGTATACAGATTTTCTACCGTAAATAAATACCTTAAGTACACATATATATAAGCATATATAATACGCCTTTACAAAGTTTAACCTTAAAATTAGAGTGGTGTTCACCACAAGGGCATAAAATACCCCTAAGTCGTGTTCATAAAATGGCCCTTGTGCGCCCACAGCTTCCTGCTTTTGAGTGAATAATTATTTGCCATATACCTATTAAGTTAGAGTGTGATATATGTAGCGGAAAGCCCTTGAGGCCAGGAGACACTTGCTTTATTGTTCCGTTAGTGATTTTGGTTGGGTTCGAAGAATTGCCGTACATTCGTTTGAATTTAAACTTCTCTTATTACTTTTGATATTAAATTAATACATTGTTTTAAAACGGAAAACCAAGGCTGATTTATGAAAATCAAATAACCAGAATGTTTGCTTACGGCAAAGTCAAAAGCACTTGCATACCTCGGGGAAAGTGTGTAAGTGAATGATGAGATTTAAGGAGACGAAAGAAATATGCAAAAGTCGCGCTTTTTGGCTCTCTGTACTCTCTGAATACCCCGTCAGAGATACAGCGCGAGGAAATTGTATGTTTGTATGTAATACTGACAGATTATTAAGAAAAATTATTAATAAAAACAGCAATTAATCTAAAAATTAAATAAATAAAATGACTCAGACAACACTGGCCAAGCCAGGGTCGATCGCATAAGTGCTATGCAGTCATACAAAATAGACATAGGCGTTTCATCCGCCTCTTGGTAGTACCAGCACATTCTTGTGTCAGAGAGCCCCATATTACATATGTGCTAATTAAACTAATTAAACAACAATGCCCAGTAAGTGCTCTAACCAAGATACGCAAGCTGCTCCGGCTGATTGCCGTAACACTAGAAGCCACCTCGCGATTACCTGCCTGGTATATTCTCCCAATACTTGCAGGAGTCTTTAAAACAGAATTCGCATTTTGCATTAGTTAATTTTTTAAAATTTTCATTGTATAAATAAAGCAGGGGAAAAGTTAACCCTAGGGTAACCATTCACCTCTATCCCCGTAACTACTTGATTTAAAATTAAAAATTTCACAGATACAGAATACATTCTATCAATATATATACCTATTAAATTTAAGTTTTGACAGTATTTCGATATTTTTTCATACTTTGTGGTTATCCAAGACACAAAGCACTTTCAGTTTTAGTTCTTTGAAGTGTCTTTCGATTTTATAATTATTGCTGTTATAAAAGAAAATTTTAGCATGAATTTTTAGTCATTACGACGATAAATAAATTAAAAAATATATTTATGTATATTTAAATTAGGTAAAATTACCTAACTGACCGGCCAGTATAAAAATAGTTTTTCTACCAAAAATACGAAACATTTCAGGTCTTATAGATAGATTCGGTGCTAGTTAGCTGACCCAGTTTGCTCTCTAGAATCTTCTGAGGATACGTCGTTGAGAGGCGAAACACGTATTGGAAAATACTTAAAATTATAAAAATTTACAGATCACCAAAAGTAAAGTTTCGCAAACAATTTTAAAAATATTTTACGGAGCCCTCTGTGTGAGACTTGAACTCACAATGCCATTAATTTGCTATTAGCGATACCTAAACCAGTATAAAGAGAATTGTCACAGAATAAACACGCGTACAATATCAGTTTTAAGGCTTTCTTTTTAAGGCCGCTCAAGTGGGCCTTACTCTTAATATCATGTTAACAATACAATGCTCAATTAGCTATTGATTTTATATAAATATTAATGTCACAGCGACTGGTCACGTAAGGCGCACAACGCACAAGCTCGATATCTATAAGATATCTATAGAGTAAATACATAAATAATGAATACAAAATTGTTCCAAAAAACGAGATGAAAATGCTGCGTTGGGTGGCGGGGGTTACAAGGAGCGACAAGATACGAAGCGAATACATTAGAAGCTCCTTTAAGATTGCACCCATTGTAAATAAGATGGTGGAAAGTCGTATGCGATGGCATGGACATGTGATGAGACGAGGCGAAGTTAACGTTGTGAAGAGATCTCTAGCTATCCCAGACAAAGGGAAGGGCCGAGGATAACCGCAGGCCACGTGGTGGACAACAATCGCTAGAGATTTGGACCGGTCTCAGGCGAGCGAAACGACAACCCAAGACTGTCTTTGCGTCGTAGAACGAGAACGGCCAAACAAAGTCATGGAGAAAGAAGGAAGAATGAATACGAAATTGTAGAGCGGTTCATTCTGTGCTTATACCGTAAATAAAATTTTTTATACAGCGGAGGAGACGAACAAGCGAACAATCCACCTGCTGATTGATTTTGCTGTTAACTCCCTTTATCGCCAAGATTTTACCGTCCACGGTACAATAGGGAAGCAAAATGTATGCAGTTGTATGAAGACGCTTTTGTATTTCCGTCGCCGATGTCCACGGTGTGATGTTAACGTCAACGGAAATACCGGAAGAGTCAAAGTCAAATCAATTTATTCAAATAAACCCAAATGCAAGGTATTTTTGAACGTCAAATCTACTTTAGTTCGGTTCGAAACGAAAACCTGGATACTGAGAAGAACCGACAAGAAACTCAGTCAGGTATCATTTTTCAACATCATTCTACAATAGTCATTTAAAAATACAATATCCATAAAGCCAGTAAATGCATGTGCAGAGAGGATCACTTCCATTCTATTGTTGTGTCTTCAATGAAATCGCTAATTTTGTAGTATGCTTTTCCAATCAGTGTGCGTTTAATGACAAGTTTAAATCTCTTTTCCGTTAATTGAGTAATTTCTTGAGGAATTTTATTATAAAAACGAACACAGTTACCCAAAAATGAACCACTTGACTATTGTAATTTAAATTTAAGAATAACTAGCTGATCACGACTCGCAAGAGTCAAGAGTCGCAATATACCGATACACAGCTGAACATGTCATTTTTTTTAATACTAGTAGCCAAAAGTTTTAGAAAGTCAAGTCAGTTTGAGTACCCCATTTCCTCCTTTAATCTCTAATCCTCTTTTAATTTATATTTTGCAATGCAAAACTAATGAATCCGCCATATTGGATTTATGGTGACGTCGCATATGCATCTACCTTCCCCTGCGTATTCCATTTCATTTGATATCCATATTGTTGGTGTTGACCGAAAAAGGTATTTCCTGTAATGGAACATCCGCCATATTAGATTTATGAAGACGTCACATGTTCAGAAACCTTCCCCTGCGTATTCCATTTCATTTGATATCCATATTGTTGGTGTTGACCGAAAAAGTTATTTCCTATAATGGAACATCCGCCATATTGGATTTATAGTGACGTCACATATACAAAAACCTTCCCTTGCGTATTCCATTTCATTTAATACCCTTATTGTTAGTGTTGGATAATAAAGTTATTTCCTATTATGTAACATCCGCCATATTGGATTTATGGTGACGTCACATATGTATCTACTTTCCCCTGCGTATTTCATTTCATTTGATACCCATATTGTTAGGGTTTAGCATTATCAAGTTCCCCTATAAAGTTTCAATCCCTTTGTCACCCCTTTAGGGGTAGATTTTTGATAAAAAGGGAAACTATGTTTTTTTTAATATAAAAGGTGTATTTCTGTACCAAATTACATCTCAATCGGTTCAGCGGTTATAAATTTCCCATACAAAGTTTCATCCCCCTTTTCACCCTTGTAGGGGTAGATTTTTGAAAAAAAAAAGAAGTCTATGTTTTTTAATAGAAAAGGTTTTATCTATGTACTAAATTTCGTCTTAATCGGCTCAGCTGTTTAACATTTCCCCTACAAAGTTTCATCCCCCTTTTCACCCCTTTAGGGGTAGGTTTTTGAAAAATAAAGTAGCCTATGTTCACCCCCTGGTGTCAAACTGTCTCCATGCCAAATTACATCCAAATCGGTCCGGCGATTTAGCCGTGAAAACCAAGCAGACAGACAGAGAGACTTTCGCATTTATAATATTAGTATGTAAATATGGAAATATGGAATTAGTATGGATAGTATGGATGTCAATCTTAAACAATATATCTTTCGAATGGTGAAAGAATTATTGAAATAGGTGCAGTGGTTCGGGAGATTACCCTTCACATATAAACTAACTGACAAAGTCCGCTCTCTATATAATAATAGTAAAGATTATAGTCTTGATTGGCGTTCCGGTGTATCGTCACCGGCGGGGTTATTACCTAAAAATTTACAGACAGCGACAGCGATCACTGCGCGATCGGTGACTAATTATAATGAAAAATTGGTATCATGTATGACAATTGCGTCTCCATTGGGCGATCCTAAAATGCACTTTTCGCGATAGATATAGCGCTACTCTACAAATTACATTATACAAATTCTCGCTTTGGCAGCAGATATCGCGTGATATTTAGCTGTCGCATGCTGACTGCAAGTTGGTAAATAAGAGTGCCTAACGCCTTGCTCATAAGTTATTCTAATTCGGACGGAGTGTCACTCGCGAACAACTCGTCTCGTGAGTTTGGGCGCTTCATATATTGTTGAACGTTTTTATTGTCACGATATTATCATTCACGATATAATTAATAATTAAAACACTTCCCTATTGCTTCATAGAAGAAAACGACTTTTCAACGTCCACGGCACGACGTTATCGTGGATGGTATAAAGCATTTTCATATAACTGCATACAGTTTGCTTCCCTATTGTACTATGGACGTTAAAATCTTGGCGATAAAAACGTTCAACGGTATATTATGAATGCGGCCTTTTGACATCAAACGCTCGGCAATTCGTTGAGCACGCCAGCAGTATACCCTGCGTCATGTCGCATACGAGGCGTTCCAGTGACGATACAGACTCTTTTATCTATACAAATATTACAAAGAGGTAAACTTTATTTGTTTTTATGTAATGTAAATAACTCAAAAAATACTCAACCCATTTCAAAAGTTCTTTCAGCAATCGAAAGCTACACTATCAGTGAGTAACATGGGTTGTATTATTTTTTTATTTCTACCCGTGCGAAGGCGGGGCGCGTAGCTAGTTGTGTATAAATGACAATTACAACCACTCTGCTGCTGTTCAGGTAGAGGTTTGGTAAATAGTAAGTGATGACCTTTATAGATAACGGTTTCCACTAATAGTAATTCAAATAGATTGATAAAATATCGCGTAGTCAACTGGGCGCTTAGAAGTTGACGCGACGGAGCGTCCAGCGCACACCAGCCATGAAATATATAATTTAAGGCGACGCATCAATAAACAATAATTTAATCGAAAAATAGACCTTCTGTTCTATGCAAACGTGCGCGCGCTAGCTTACGAAAAATACGAAAAACACAGTTATTTTCGTTTATTTTTAACTATATTAAATTTTAAAGAATCCGACTGTCATTTTAAGAATTAAAGTAAACTTATATAGAAAATTTTGAAATATAAATCGGTCCCATTGCTCCGAAAAATGTAAATCTCTGTTTTAAAAGAGGTTCCATTGATATTTTTTTTTGTGTTACAAAAGTTAAGGAATCGTATATCGCAACTGTCAAAATGAAGTCAATTGAATGAAGAATCAGTATACCAAATATCACTTTCATATGTTTTGTAGTCACTTAGAAAAATTGAGATCCCTGGCATCAAAACTTCCAATGCGTCGCCTCAAAGTATAAAAGTGAAAAGAAGTGAAAAGAAAAATTGGAAAACTGCACAAACACAAACCTATGTGGTTCTCACATCTTTCCGAGAAGCCTATTTTAATTTTAATAAGTAAAGCCTAAAATGCCTTACTAGAGAAGTATAAGAGACTTAGTGATAAGTGATAAGAGAAAATAACAAATACATCCAACATAATGAATTTTTACATCATAGAGGTGCTATTTGAATCTGAATAATGAAATTGGAAGAGGTGGTTGTATGGACATAGTTCCCGTTGCCTCTCAAGAATTGGGGAGTAATAAAAAAAAATTTTACCCGCGTAGCAGTTTTTAAAACTTTTGAAAAAAAAAGTATTTCAATAAATCATGAACTACCGTGGACTATCAAACTGATCTAAAATTTTAACTATCTGGTTGGCTGCAATTATACCGTAATGATTGAGTAAACCGAACTGTGTGCGTTAGCGGAAAGGAGAGTATAGGAACTGTAAGAGCAAAAAATAATATAAATTGTCTACTGTAAAATAGATTTATTTAGGATGGCTTGCACTAACTATGAAAACCCGGTTTAAGGATTTGACGTCAATAGCCACCCTTAGGGTTTCAAATATAATACTTGAATTAACTCGAGACCACGGCCGATGCAACTCCGCCGAAACGTCAAGCCACATAAAAGGTTAATATTCCGTGCTTTTAGATATTTTATAATATATAATGCAAAGTTTAAAGTTTAGATTATGAACTATCTATTTTTAAAACCTCTTAGATTCGAACAATGTTTACCTAAATGATACTTTTTCGTTATTTTAATCCTAATGCTTTTCAGTGCATTTCATAGATTTTCATTATACATTTGTCAGTCTAAATTAAATTCTAGATCAATTTCATGCCGAGGACCGAACTATAAGCCATTCAAGTAGATTGATCCTCTTTTAAATGCAAGGGAAATTTAATCTCGGTTTTTGCAGTACAGACGAAATTCAATTGTATCGCCTTAATATCAGAACACAGTTCAGGACGCTTCAAAGTTTTTATGAGCCAACGAGCCAAGAAATCTGTGTCGTTTAGATAATAAATGACATTTGCTAATTAATTTTTAACTCATCTTTTAGAAATTCGTTTAATAATATCCATCTGTTTATTTTACACACCAAAATGGCCATGCGTAAGTTATACTTGCTTCAACGTAAAGCTTCATAGCTTTACGTTCAAATAATAATCATTTATTATTTATGTAAAAACAACATTTATCATAAAGCTATTCTAACAAAAAACACACCCAAGTCACAGTATAGACATAACAGTAATATGTCTTCGTAGAAAGTTAACGTACGCGGTTTCAACATAGGCGCAGTTTGTATGTGTCCGCGCTAATACGCAAGCGCCGTACGCACACAACGGCAATATTATGGGTGAACATGGGTAATTATTGTAGCGCCATTCGGGGTCGCAGGCGACACAAACATGCGACCGCTTCCGTCTATCAGTAATTCAATTACAAACAGAATTGCTAACATAAAAATGTCTATGGTAAATCACATAAACGAACATATTGCAATAACCATAGATGCCTAAATAATCTTAGTTATTCGAATCCTGAGTTAATATTCTTCAACATAATTACGAGAAATTAAATTCAATAAACATGAAAAATTCATCTGTGTGAATTGTTTTTATGGTTATATACTAAATGTATAACTAAACAAGATGCTTAGTTGAGATCAAGATGAGCCCTTCTTTTCAACATATTCTTTGCCCAAAATTATATTTTCGAGATAATGTTTTGTAATCTTCTTTTGTTACCAATCGCATGCACAAAGTTATGGTTTGTACTTGAGTTTTGATTAGTAAAGGATAGTTATTTCGTACCTCTCAGTATTATTTTAGAAGTCAGTTTAATTTTTTCCTTAAAAAGTTTTGTATTTATTATTATCCTTTTTGAGTAACCTTGGCCTAAATAAATATCTAAGTTAGGTCTACAATTAACTTTTTTTCTCATGCTAGAACGGAATTATACACAAAAGTAGCCTATAACCCATTAGAATGATTTGATCTTCAAAGTCCAAACTTCAATATTAGTGAAATTTGAATGGGACCGCTTTGGGAGTATACTGAACTCAACGGAAGAATGATTATTGAAATAATCCAAATATATGTAAAAAAGTACACACAGATGAAAACCTTCTCCTTTTTTTAGTCTGTTTTGTTGGTAGTCATGATTGTCACATTTTTGGAGAGGTGTAGGAAGTAGTTAAAGCAATTTTCAATTTATAGAGATTAAAAGATTACTTAATGAATGATGAGATTTGAGGAAGCGAAAGAAGTTTGTAAAAACCCTTGACGTTTTGCGCTCCGTCCTCTCTGCCTACCCCATGGCGGATACAGCGTGAAAATATGTATGTATGTAAAAGATTATTTACATTTATTTATCTGAAACTAGTAAATGTTGTTTCACATATCTAATATTTGATAATATCATTTCTGTCACCGCTACATGAATTAATAGGTTGATGTAAAATACAATATTTTGGGCCCCTAATCAAAGTTAATTAAAATTATTATTAATATTGATTTTGACCCTTGTGTGTTTAGGACACAATTTATGGATTGCAATCTCAATGGATTTTAACGACATTAAAGGGGATATTGAGATATTTAACCGATTACGCCGAAGCAAAACGCAAGGTGCTAAAGACAATATTTTTGATAGATTTTTGACACTAAGTTTTTTAAGTTATTTATTTGACGCCGTTGTACATAATGTACTGTTGCATATCTGACTATGCATTTGTTTGTAGCATCGTAACTCTTGAACGGATGAACCGAAATTCATGCAGTTTTTAGAGTTTCGTAGCCTAATGGTAAAAAACGGAACCTTTATATTTTCGTCCTGTCCTTTTAACTCTCTGTCTGTCTGTATGTCATTTTATTCAGAAACTATTGGCACTGTATTTATGAATATGAAAGGTGAGTGTTTTCTATGAACTGGGATTTAATGAAGTGGTGTAATTTAGGAAAGAAGAAACTGAAGGGTGACACTTCATACACGTAACAGGAATGAAAAAAATCCAGCGCACATTACCAAGTATCTTTAAATGGGTCTACAAAGAGGGTGTAAAATTATTTTATTATTTAACTCAAAAGTTGGTAGGAGGTATGCGTTTCTATAGTCGTAAAGAATGAGCTCCCTCTCTTACTTTTCAACTATACGGTGGAAAATTCTACACAAATCTGACCAAATAAAATTCAATGAAAATTGGTTTGAATAAGATGTGTAGTGTTTGAGATATGGCATATAATGGATATATAATTCATCATTTTCAAATTTATAATTAAAAAATATTGGCGATATTTTTAAATAAATATGTTCTCATGTACATGATTCAACAAAAACGAAATTCGAAAAAAAGCAAACATCATTTTTTACTGTCTAATCCCATTAGGTATCAATCATATTTATTTTTGATGTCTGTTCTGTGGAATTAATTACTAATATTCTATGAATTAGTCACAGATTCGCTTAAAATGTAGTAAGACATTGAAATTGACCAATCACAATGATTTAGAGAGCTATGTGATTTGTTAGTTTGAAATGCAATTATGTTTTACATTGCATAGCGACGCAGTGCAATGTATATTTGTCTCACTTTGTAACGTTGTAACTGGGACAATATTTTACTTGGATTAGTACTAAGGTAACCTATCTACCTCTTGTATTATAATATCATTGAAATATGGTATGTTTGTGATTACGCGCTATTTCAATTTTGACGACCGCAAAAACGACTTTGTTTTTTAAACTGCCCTTGAGAAATACTATGCAGTTCAAACTTATTTTCGCTACAGATAAAATATATGTGCATCTCGAGTACGGAAACCTTCACTGTGCGTGTTCTGACAGCCGTTCTATTTCTTTGAAAGCTGCAGTCTATGAGAATATTACTGGAGTAATTGACTAGATTATACATTATATGAAATTATACATTATATGAAATTATATGATTACATATACATTATATGAAATTATATGAAATTACATTATATGAAAAGAAAGCTATGTGGATCCTGAACAGAAGCACAAAGGATAACTTAGTCAGATCCGCAACTGTTAAAACTAACTAACTTAGGTCAATACACAAGGTCTATTAATAAAATGATATTGATGTAATTGTAATATCAACACATAAGTCTCGTTCCTTGGTTTATGTTATTAGAAGTTTTATAGAGATTTATTTTTGTTAAGTTTTCAGTTTCTCGCTAATAGTGCGACGAGAATGTTTGGTATTAAACCTATGTAGGTAGGCTACATACACCTACTTCGTAGGTGATTGTAATAAAAAAAATATATCATATGTCTAAATTTATTATATAAAACTGCACCATACATTGTGAGTGATTGTGTTAAATATAATAAAACATTACAAATACAAACAGTGCATTAATATAAATATATAATATACAGATCCGAAAATGGATTAATAGAAGAGATAAACTAGGAACTTTGCATTACTTAATATCTCACAAGCACTCATGTTCTATAATATATTTCGAAACAAATTTTAAAGCTGTTCGTTCGCTCAGCAAAACGACATTTTGAAGCAGCTAATAAACTCACTAAAACGACAGATTCGGACTCGTTTAGTCTACCACTAACCAGTGACGTGGTGGGAGTCACCGAAACATTGACTCGACTAAATTACTTACTGAACTACTCCACTAAATTATCATTGTTCAGACACGTTTAGTTACTAAACTTGCCACGACTAAATTACTAGCCTAGTCCAAACCAGACATTAGTCTGGTAGTTTAGTAAGTAATTTATTCGAGTAATCCATTTTATTGCATTTTTCTCGGCGAGTAGCGACCCCCACCACGCGCCACTGCTCGGTGGTTCTTCGATTAAACAAACGGACCCGTCTTTTTAGTCGAGTTCATTAGAAAATGTCATTTCACTAGAGAGAACAACATGATTAACACGAGTATTTGTGGAACACTATGTAATTCGTAGATCCTAATTCCTCTCCTCTGTAAATCCATTTTTGGGTCTATATCTTTCTTTTCTTTATCATACAATTTTCTTCTTCCACCTTTTCTAAAATAGCCGAACTTTATTGGCTTACTCACTTTAATACGTTGCAGCCGGTGTATTTTGCAATACGCTACTAATATACTGTACATGGCCGTAGTCCAAACGATTTTTTGTGCAGTAGCGGGTATTTTAGTAAATAAATTACTCGCCATTCGACTAATGCCTGGTTCGGACTAGGCTAGTAATTTAGACGATTGGCGAGTAATTTAATAACTAAACAAGTCTAAACAATGACAATTTAGTCGAGTAGTTCAGTAAGTAATGTCAATCAGTCGACGAGTAGCGCCCCCCCCACCACGCGTCACTGCTTGGTGGTTCATCGACTAAACGACTCCGAATCTGTCGTTTTATCGAGTTCATTAGCTGCTGCAAAAATATCGTTTCACTGAGCCGAACGAACAATTTTAAAATATGTTTTGAAATATATTATAGAACACGAGGGCTTGTGAGATATTAAGTAATTCGTAGCTCCTGGTTTATACATACATATCTTCACGCTGTATCCCCAACGGGGTAGTCAGAGAAGACGGAGCGCCAAGCGTCGCGGTCCTTACATACTTCTTTCGCTTCTCAAATATCGAAAAAAATAATTAAAATAAATATAATTCCTAGTTTATCTCTTCTTTTAATCCATTTTTGGATTTCATTATCATTTATAACACAATTTTCTTCTCTCATCTCTTCTAAAATAGCCATTACCATAAGCTTTATTAGCTTATTCATTCTATATCATTACAGTTTGTGCATCTTGTAAAACGCTTCACTAATACTGTACGCAACCGTAGTGCGAACGATTTTTGGGGCAGTAGCGAGTGTTTTATGTACTAAATTACTCGCCACTCAACTAAATGCTCACGTAGTCCGAACTAGGCTTAAGTGTTCGTATAGTCCGAACTAGGCAGTGTAAATGTGAAACAGATGTCATAATGTCAGCAAAAGAAAAAATCGATTGAGTCACTATTATGTCAATCGGAGAGACAGTCAGTATCTCTTTTGTATTATAGATTTTGCTCACAACAATATTAGTTATAATGAAGCAAATTACAGTCTACTCTAAATACGATGTAATATCGAGGTAATCCTATCTAAATTAAAAACGAAATGAAAAATGAGTAGATATGTACAATATTTCGCTTTGTAGATATTTGAATCAAAGTCAATAAGGTTTCGTTCATTTCTTTAGAAAAAACGAGCAGCCATCTTTGATTAATAACAGTGAAATGTAGTAATGAACCAGGAAATAATATGAGAATGATATGCTTAAAAAGCCTGGATATGCTCAAAATCGTGTATAAGTAAAATAATTGTTGTGGAAATAAATATCTCTTTGAAACACGTGCGGTGTTACCTTCGTGGACTTGATAAGCAAGGAAGACATACGCAGTATGACAAATCTGGACGACAATGTCATTATAAAAATGAAGAAGAAATGCTTAAAAGATTCAAACACATAGAAAAAATAAGTGATGAAAGATTGATGAAGAAAAGCTAGAGCCGAAGTAACAGAAGGCATGGAAGACCAAATCTGACATATGAGATAGTTAAAGTGTTAGCTGACGGAAATGTGAAAAGCACTCGCGTAATGATAAGATTCGAAGTGGTGAAATAAGAACGTGCATTGCGATGCTTTGCGCGCCATCCTCTCTGACTACCCCGTTATGGATGTATGTGTGCATGTACGTGAACAATCTTTTTAAATATTTTATATGAAACTGGTGTTACAAAATAAGGAAAACTTTACCTACTACATGAAGTAAAACATATTTTTTAATATATTTACTCAAAAAGTAGACTTTTCCATGTGTGTTTAGCGTGCGGAAAGTTATTCTTTTCCACACTAGTGCTTTTTGTTTTCCTCCTGCATATAACATCCAAATGAATGAAGGAGGTTTTTAATCAAAAAGTTTTCTTCACAAAATTTTTGTAATAAATGACTATTTTACAGCGTAAATACTATTAATACATGAATTAAATTTAAAATAATTGTTTTTTTAATATATACGTATAATGTAAATAAATACATAAATAACGCAATTAAAATTATTTTAAATTAGATAAATTATTGTCATTGAATTGGCTGAATGCATAGAAACCGTTGCCCTGACATGTCCTCTAAAAAAAAAAGAAACACTCCTGCAAAATTACATTTCTGCATTTTTTTTATTTATTTATATTTTTTTCGCAAATGTATTAAAAAACGTCGACATATGCTCGTGTAGAATTGTCATTTTCACTCGTCCCTATGTTGACCCGCACCTTCGGCTTGGGTCAACAAACTGGGACTCGTGAAGAAATGACATACTTTCCACACTTGTATCGAAATGTACTATTAAAATTTTTACGTATTTTAAAGTCTCATTTAAAATGAAATGAAACTAATGCCTGATTTCACCAACGCTATCTAAGTCATCACGTAACTATATACCCCCTAGATTAAAAGGACCCCTAAACCGTTCTTAGATTATATTCATTTTCACCAAACGGTTCCCTAGTAGTGTCAGACACTTATGTGACGTTTTATAGTGTCCATAGTGACTATTCGTTTCCAAAAGTTTATCGATAAAGCAGATTTTATTTTATACTTCTAAGTTTCTATATTCGAACACAAATAAAAACTAGATACACAATCAACGCTCCAAAAATGTCCGAACCAAATGTGCACTCAAAGGAAAATTTGAATGCACTTCCGTTTTAGTAGTATTCAAAAACGCTAACAGTAAACATGTCAAAGTGCTCCTTCAAAAATAGTAAAAACAACACATCTAGAACGCTAAAAAAACGGAGATTATTATTTTCGGTTAATAAATTAAATCATATTATTTACGTGTTCATTATTTCGTTACAGTAATAACGTTACGTAGGTCTTTTTTATTAAATGCGTAATCATATTTTGAACGCCTGACGTATTGTATATGTCTTGTCCTTGTCACTTTCATGTAATAAATCAAAATGACGTAATAGCAATGCAAATAGATTTCTAAGTGTGGTAGGCATGTTGCATTGCAGAACGAATTGGGCCGGCTCACCCGATGAAATACCACCCTTTCACAGAATATCGGCGTGAAATAACAGCTTCTATTGCTGTTGTGTTCCGTTCGGTGCGTGAAAGTGCCGGTGGCTCAAAACCCCCACTCCTTCCTCTCCCTCCTTTCCATATCTCACTAAAGGCCTGTAACGCACCAGTGATTCCACGGACGTTGCGGGTGTCTATGAGCGGCGGTTGGTCGCTCTCTATCAGGTGACTCGCTTGCTCGTTTTCCCCCTCTTTCATAAAAATATATAAAAAGATTATGTGAATTATACTTTACACACGACACGTAAGATTGCATTTTAATTTTTTTTTTAATTCGGACAAAATTTGTTAGATTGTGAATCTAGTTCTTTATATGTGATCCAAGATGTAATATAATAAATTATTCTCCATATTGTCAAAAACTAACAAACAACTGTCAAATAGTGCCATGAGATCGAAAATCGAGATTCTAAATTGAACAGATTTTTTAACTACATAAGGGCTCCTAACGTTTCGAGAAATGCAAAATGATCGTCAGCGGGGACCCCTATCTCTTTTCGGGGGTTCGCTTTGTATCAGAGGACTTTGGTGAAATCGGGCAGTAATATAATTTTTTTTTTTTGGTAAATTGAATTGATAGGGACTATATGCAAGTGTAATGTCTATGTCTTTGTTTAATTGGCCTATACAACATGTGGGTACCTAACGAAATTGACCAAAAATTTCACTCTCACTAAGTATTCCATTTTTTACTGCATTTGATAATAACCAAATCGCCCATCTAGTGGGTGACCACATGCAACTTAGGTACTATAACCCTGTTTTTTTAACTGTGGACCTAGAGCTGTCAAAGTCGTTAGATTGGCAGCACTGAATGGGCGCGATTGACGCGGCCGCGAAGAGGTAAGGAACTAAGCGGGCGAATGAATTTGACAGCTCCAAGTGAAACGTAAAATATAACGGAGAAAAGACGTACTGACGTTTCGCTACATCATGTAAGAGTAGTATGTCCTCTTTCTCGACTGCCCATTTTAGAAACTGCCGTTCGTTAATACCAACTGTCAAATCACGAATAAATTATCGTTAAGTAGCACCACTCACGAACGACGGTGTTGCCATCTGTTAATTATCAACATAACATTCAATTACGAATATTAAAAACAGCTAACACAAGTGCACGGTTAAAAAATGGAGTTATAATGAAAAGCACGTTTAATCTTACTATACATGTCAATGATCTTTTTTCTGGTAACGTATGAAACAAAAACTTTTTACCTACCAAGGCTCTTGTGGTACTGTGGTGATAGTCCTCAACGCGTTGTCGAGTAGTTCCACTGGAACCTCCCTCGCGCCGTGTCGAAGCACTTCTCGAGGAGCAGTGACACTCTTCCTCACTGAGCCACGACAGTACAGACCATAAGTGCTGTCATATTCCTTAGGAGTCTCATATATAGACGACCAGAGTTCTCACTCCGAACGACCGCGGCAGGCCCCATTAGTTGCCTTTATTTAATCAAAGTTAATATGTGATATAATGGCTTGTAATTGTTCAAGTATTCTCTCTATCATTTTTAATCTCTTTGAAGACCGCTCTAAAGACATTAATAAGCAAACGTAAAGTGAGCCGAGCATGTAGCGGTACTAATTAAATTTAATTAAATTTAATCTCGGTAGCATCTGTCGCTATGAATTACCCCCAGCGTTAATTATCTAATCGAATTTACTTTGAACAAGTGTGATGAGTTTTTACAAAGAGATTTTAAGTGTTGATATTATTATATTTCGTGCTTTTAAGGGAATAACAACTTCAGATTACGAGACTAGTTTAATCTCAAAATCTTTATACAATGTGTTGGAAAATCAGGCCAGTTTTAGTAGCACACTTCAATAGTATTTAACATTACTGTTTGGCGACGAGTAAGATGGTGGTAGTAATCCGGACGAAAAAGGTAGGATCTTGTGCGAAGCAAATCTTACCTACCTTTCGTAAAAACAACGTGCACTACACAGCTTTTTCGAATTAACGGCCTCTACCCATGTCAATATTGATGCAGTATTTGCAAGTAAAAAATTAATGCTTCTATCCAAAATACCCTTTCATAGTGTTTTCTGTTCAGAACTTTTGACCCGCTTCAGCAAGTCAGTGAAGTGAAATAATAATATTCGTAGTCGGAGCAAGCACAACGCCCCGTTAACGTAGCTCTAACGGTTAGTTACCTTTGGATACGACGTACGGCAGAAGATTGCGATATTATCCGCAATAACAGGAGGTACTTGCTTTTTGTTATTCATAGTTCAATTAGTTTATATTACCTATCCTATATTAGGAACGTGAAATACTTAGTGGTTTTTTGGTGGTATAGTGGTGATTGAAAAGTCGATCAAATATAGTTGTCTCACTGCAGTCCCTGAATTCCTATCAAAAATAACTCTGAAAAGAGACTCGCGTATTAATTACATACTTAAATACTGTATTTATCACACATATATTATATCATTATTATTTATCACACATATATTATAGGTCCTTACATACTTCTTTCGCCTTCTCAATCTTCACCATTCTTCTTACACACTTTCGGCTAGGTTTGCGAATGCTTTTGACACTTCCATTAGCTAACGTTCTGACTATTTGATCTTCATAAGTCAGCCTTGGTGTTCCTTGGTTTCTACTACCAATCACTTTCTGTCTATTGATTGTCTTCGTAAATCTTACAACACTCGTTCTTTCTATGTGCCCGAACAATCTAAGCATTCTTTTTATCATGATGCAAATAAATATATATTATATTACTATATTAAATTAACTTATAACATTTTGATATTGTTCTCTGCTTGCTTGCTTGCCTGCTTTTATCAAACTTTAGTGGCTGTCCAAGATACAAAACATTTTTTGTTGTCCAAGTGACAATTTTAAAATTCTTTGAGATTTTTTCGAATTTATGTCTGTGTATGTGTTATATGTTATTTCGAACTTCTGTTCATAAAAGTGTGTAGGTACCTCAGCAAATATTTATAGATACGTTAATTATTATTATAGGTTTTGTTTTCAGTTATTAATATCAAAAAATTGTTGATATACCTAGATCAATAACTACCACAATCCAATCCAATTTTTTTTAATAAAATAAACACAGGTCTATTGGAACGATAGTTCCTTACGGCAGGCTTGGAGGAGATAGGGATTTTGCTGAAAACTTAGCTGAAACGACCGAACTGAAAAAAATGTGAGACTAAAACCGTAAGAAATATATATAACAGAAGTTACGTAGTAATATTACATTCTCTGAGCGGAAGCGCTATAGTCGTATTTGGAACGAAGTTCCTTATTCTTCGTATGATTTTCCACTGCAAGGGAAGGCAAAGAGATATATGCTCATAACAGCCGATGTCTTCAGTAATGTGTAGATATATTCTACATATTATTACGAAAATGATGTTCATTTTCAAATCCAAGATGGCGAATATTACTTTTTTTTTTGCAAATTGTGTTGCTTCTATATTATCCGAAGGAACTTCGTTCCTAACTGGTGTCCCATGACACCACATCATTTTTTCTATTGGAGATGTATAAAATTCAAGTTTCTAAATCAATGCAATCAATAAATATTAGATTCGGCGGTTTATGTTCTCAATCAAAAACCTATAGGATGCTTCTCGTTGACATAGAATCATGAAACTTGGCAATAATCGAGATCCCACGTCATATTAAAAGAGAAGAATCTAAAAATTGAGAATTTATAATTTTATCAAACTTTTTTGGTACTTATTACAAACTTACATTTGCAGTTGGAGAGGCTGAGTTTGTTTTGTTTATTTATTTGGCAAATACATTACATAAATACATGTTATGGTGGTATGGAACCCTTGTTACTCAAGTCTGACTTGCACTTGACTGGTTCTTTTTATTTTCAGTGTATAAAACTGTGAAAGTTGAACGAAATCTTTACGTTCCAGATATGGATCTTCGGCGACGTATGGTGTTCGGTGTGGTTGGCTGTCGATGTCTGGATGTGCACAGCCTCCATCCTCAACCTGTGTGCTATCTCCCTGGACCGTTACGTCGCAGTCACCAGACCTGTCAGCTATCCTAGCATTATGAGTAGGAAGAGGGCAAAGGCGCTTATAGGTGGGCTGTGGGTGCTCTCGTTCGTAATCTGTTTCCCTCCACTCGTGGGATGGAAAGACAAGAAGGTAATTAAATTATTAAAACTTTCGTGAGACATTATTCACGCACTAATTATTAAATACGGCTTTACTCACGTATAATTGGTATAGGTACCGACTAGTTTCGGACCTATTGAAGGTCTATCATCAGGATGAGTGAGATGAGTTCGCGGCCGCGCCCCGTCTCGCACTGCGCGCCTGAGCTCGCAACGCGCGGCTTGACAGGGCGGGGGGCGCGGGGTGCGCCGGCGATGGTGACGAACTCGGCGAGACCGATCGGCGCATCGGTCAAGCCGCGCGTTGCGAGCTCAGACGCGCAGTGCGAGACGGGGCGCGGCCGCGAACTCATCTCACTCACCCTGATGATAGACCTCCAATAGGTCCGAAACTAGTCGGTACCTATACCGATTATACGTGAGTAAAGCCGTATTTATTAATTAGTGCGACAAGAAGGTATGTTGAAATGAAAATTGGTTTGAGGTTATTCTGGGCAGTACCAGGCCATTTTAGATCGTACGGACACAATTTAATTATCAAAATACAAACATAAAAATATTGTTGGAAAGGTCAATATCGGATTTTATCTACTATTTTTTGCAGTACTGTTATTAGATTTAGTTAATTGAAATATAATATTTTAAGTTTTATTCAAACTTCCAGACCGAAGGAATGTCAACATTGGACTAATAGCTAAACCAAAATTAACAAAAAAATGCGGTCAAATGCCAATCTAACTTGCGTACCAAGGGTTCGTTATCACTATGCAATGTATTTGTACTATGGGTTTACTAAAAAAATAGTAGACACGTTCTTCCACTCTCGTGACACTTTCCACCTGCAAATGTAAATTTGTAACTGTACTGCAAAAAAAGTTGTAATTACATATTCGCAATTCTTTTTTCCCTTTTATTGTACTACGGGACCTTGTAACACGATTTTTGGAGCGTATCAATTTTACTGCAATTTACTTATGATATCTGTCTACATTCATACATACATATCTTCACGCTGTATCCCTAACGGGGTAGTCAGAGAGGACGGAGCGCCAAGCGTCGCGGTCCTTACATACTTCTTTCGCTTCCTCAAATCTCCTCATCCTCCTCACACATTTTCGCCTACCTAGGCGAAAATTGTACTTGTAATTGTAATTTTAATTGTACGACAGAAATGTCAAAAGTACTCGCATACCTATGCCAGTGCTTTTGACATTTCCGTCGGCTAACACTAGCTATTTGATCGTCATAAGTCAGCCTTGCTCTTCCTTGGCTTCTTTTACCACTCACTTTTGCTCTATGAATTTTTTCGTCAGACTTTTATCATTTATTCTTTCTATATGCCCGAACCATCTTAGCATTCCTTTCTTCATTTTTACAATAACACTGTCCTACAACCCTGTCATACTGCATTACACCAGCTCCGAATGATTAGGTGCTGGTTAGCTGACCGAGTCTGATCTCTGGAATATTCTGAGAATGCTTCGTTGAGAGGCGAAACACGTGTCAATAGGTGGTTTTTAGAGTTTGAACGGAAAATGGATAAAAATTTCAGGAATTTATCACATCAGTAATAGATCTCAGGCATACCGATTAATAATATTTTTCAAATAAATTATATCCCGTACATACAGCCACGTTACAACCTTGCTTCATGGCCAATTTCATGATTGTAGGTCAACGGGAAGTAATAATAATAATGACAACGACAACGACAATAACAACAATAATGTTACTCCAGACAATTACATGAATTATGTGACCCCAAACTAAGCAGTAACCTTGTACTATAGGTTAAACACAACGGACTCTGGGGGAGCTCCCAGTGACACCCAGACTACGACCCAATTTAAAAAAGTTTGTTTGCTAAATTAACCTGACCAGGAATCGAGCCCAGGCTCGAATCGAGCCATCTGCCTTCCAAACCACCCTAGCTTGGAAGGCAGATGCTCTGCCACCGAGCCAACGGGCCAGTCCTAATAAGTTTTTTTTCGAGTATATAAATGACTGTTTCTTTCGAAAGAGCTTCTACATTTCCAAGGGACCATAGACTTCAGTGTTTAATTGTACAACGCACTATAATTGATTGTTTTAATGTTACAGCCAGATGAAGCCGAACTCAAAGATGACTGGTCACCAAATCCACCTTGCCCATGGACGTGTGAGTTGACCAATGATGCTGGGTACGTCGTGTATTCGGCGCTGGGGTCCTTCTATATACCTATGTTTGTGATGCTGTTCTTCTACTGGAGGATATACAAAGCTGCTGTCAGAACAACTAAGGCCATCAATCAGGGATTTCGAACAACTAAAGGTAATTAGCAATATTTTTCATAAATTTTAGTCTGTTTTCTTTGAGTGGGAATCACTGTCAATAAAAAATTGTAAATGCTGGACATTCATTAACTAAGATCGCGTGGCAATAACGGACGAAATAAAGGTATAAATTAATGTCGAAGAAAATATGTACGAAATAAATATGTGTGGTAGAGCCATGTTGCATTGCAGCACGAATTGGGCCAGTTCGCCCAGTGAATACCACTATCTCACAGAATATCGGCGTGAAATAACAGCATCTATTGCTGTTGTTTCGTTCGGTGAAAGAATACCGGAGGGCCATCTCGCTCCTCCCCTGCTTTTCTTAACGGCCGACAAAGAATCCGTTATTCCCCGGACGTTGCGAGTATTCATGGGCGAGGGCGATTACTTTCCATCAGGTGACACGCTTGGGCGTGTGCCCCCCTCATTTGTGAAAAAAATAGTCAAAATTCAATTTTTATTCATTTCTGGTTTTGGGTTACCAGCGTACGTCTTTATATCAATCAGCTCAGCAGATGTGAAGACAATGTAACAAATCAGCCGTAATATAGTGAACTGTTAGACATGACGAAATCACAATCTAAGAATCCACAATTTTTCTCACACTGTGACGAAACCTATTTTTTCCATGTCGGCTACTGAATCATTAATCTTTTTCATTACTGTAGTATTCATCATAATGAATAATGAAGAAGAGTATGGGATATAGTCCTAAATAGAAAGCAGGAAGATAATAAAATATACTCCAAATAACCTCAAATTGTACAAACCAAGAAGATATTTTGCTCGTTGCATAATGTTGCTTTGATGTTTGACACCGAACTTGTTACCAGTGTCTACTACTAACTCGAGCGTCTCCATTCTTTGGAAAGCACGCTAAGCTTGGTTATTGCTATGTAGCTGTAGTCATTACTGATCAGAGACCTCTTCGGCAGTTGTCTCTTCCTACCTTTTTTTATACCCATAAAGATTTTTTACAAACAATCTTACGGTGAGCGGTTACATTTGCCTATAATATACGCTTACAACACTAGAAGAGTCACTTGTGTGTTTCTGTCCCTATAATAATTGTTTTCATAGTACCCCGTGCTGTAGTCTCTACGGAAAATCTGACCGTTAGAGGGAGAAAGCTTCATTCAAAGTGAAGTATTCCAACTTCTTCTAAGTTCTTAATACGCACACACTGCATACACAGACTCACATTACTCTCTTCTTCATTCTTCTTGTTAATTCTAAAATTATTTATACTAATTTAACGAATGAATTTTCAGGTAAAGGAATGGGCAATCGATTTGATGACAACCGCCTTACCCTCCGCATACATAGAGGTCGTGGTTCCGCCAGACCACACGGCTCTCCTCTCTCAACAGCGTCCAACCACTCTACCAGTACGTCCCTTAGCGCTTCTCCAGAGAGACTAAGAAGGTAGGAACTAAATCAGCAAATTCAATTCAAATTTCCAAGTTCTATTGAATAGTAAAACGCATCACATTTTTTAGCTTCATGATTCCCTTTAAGTTATACCGTCACATGATTTTGTAATTATTTCTTAAAATTTTTTTTGAATGTTATAAGCTTATGATATTTAAAAATACTTATCAAGAAAAATAAAGGAGATTTTAAGTGACTGCAAGCAAACTTATTGCCAAACTAAGCTCTAATTTAATCTAAAATGTACGAGGCATGCCTTTTAAGTTCTGTCGTTTCCATATTTCCCGGCAATTTTGAATTTGGAACTGTTCTATATTCGAATGTGTTTAAATTTTGAATCTCAAAACAGTTGAAAGTATTAGGATTAATGCTATTGTTTAGTCACAGCGTCGATTGGAATCTGTCAGGTTACGTACGAAAATGAATCTTTCTAAGGAATATGTTCGTGCAATAATTTTCTACAATTTTAGAAGAGGCCTGACACGACTTCAGTGTTTTGAAGAGCTAACATCTGTGTTCAGTGATGAAGCCCCATGTCTGTGGACTGTCGAACGCTGGTATTTAGAATTCCAGCGTGGACATACTAGTGTTAGTGACAAATCTCACGAAGGACGTCCAAAATCCGCCTTCACTGAAGATAACATCATTGCTGTGAGACAATTAATTCTCGAAGATCGTCATGTGACGTATCGAGAGATAGAGGCTCTATTAGGCATCTCAGGGACAACCATTCAGAAGATCTTGCATGAAGTGCTTGGTGTGCTAGTTTGCCGTTGGATACCGCATCTGCTTTCCGACGATCACAAGGCGGTCCGCGTCAGATGGTGTAAGAAAACTCTGCAAAGGTTCAACCGAGGAGAGTCAAATCACGTCTACGACATCATCAGTGGTGACAAATCTTGGATCTATGCCTACGATTCTGATTCCAAACAACAAGTTACAATCTGGGTCTTTCAAGACGAGCCAAAGCCGACTAAAGTTGTTCGTTCTCGAAGCACTTCAAAGAAGATGGTGGCCACGTTCGTTGGAAAAACCGGCCATGTTGCGACTATTGCACTTGAAGATCGTAGAACGGTTAACGCAGAGTGGTATACCACAGTTTGTTTACCACAAGTCATCGCCGAACTTCGAAAATCTAACTCAAAGCGACGCATCATCCTGCACCACGAAAACGCAAGCTCACACAGCGCTCGTCAAACGATTGAGTATTTGAAGCAGGAAAAAGTAGAAATTCTTGACCATCCTCCATACAGTCCTGGCCTAAGCCCTAACGATTTCTTTACATTTCCTAAAATTAAGAAAAGTCTTCGTGGTCAAAGGTTCCAGTCCGGTGAAGAAGCAGTCGACGCTTTCAAGTCAGCCATTTTGAACACCCCCACTTTAGAGTGGAATAAATGTAATAATAACTGGTTTGAGCGAATGGAAAAGTGTATTAAGCTACGTGGTGAATACTTTGAAAAACAGTAAAAAGTACTATAAGGTTCTAGTTGTGTTTTTTTCTTCAAACGACAAAACTTAAAAGGCATGCCTCGTAATGTAAAAAAATCTAGTCTAAAAAATGATACCTGACTGAGCTTCTTGTTGGTTCTTCTGTGTCCAGGATTTCTTTTTGAATCAAACTGAAGTAGATTAATTTGACGTTCAAAAATACCTTGCAATTGGGTTTACTTGAATAAATTCATTTGACTTTGACTTTGACTTCAATCTTCGTGCAGTTTAAAATTTATTGTGTGGTATATAAATACCCAGACTTCAAGTCAGCTTACATTAGAGAAATCCGTTTTGTAAAGTTGTTTTGTCCAGAATCGAACTGATATCTCCTATAAGGCAGATTAGGCAGGTATTTGACTAATATTATTTATATGTCATCTTCAAAAGAATTGTATTAACTTAAACATATTGTTTTGCTGTACTCTTGCCCATTTTCAAACATTTAAATTGAACCGTTTTTCACTTTTCCATTTTCTTAAGTAATTCAGAACTTGTACTTGGTCAGCTATCTAGCACCACAGAATAAACATAACAGTAGAATTAAGATGTCTTCATAGAAAGCTAACGCACGCGGTTTGTATGTGTGCGCACTAAAACACGTGCCGTGGCACGCACACAACGGTAATATTTTAGACGAATATGGGTAGTTATCGTAGGGCCAGTCAAGGTCACACGAGACGCCAACATGCGACTGCTTCAGTTTGTCTTTAATTTGTTCTTCGTATCTTCGCAAATACGAAAATTCTGAATCGCATAATCGCGATTATGGGTGAACATGGGTAATTATTGTAGCGCCAGTCGGGGTCGCACGCGACACAAACATGCGACCGCTTCCGTCTATCAGTAATTCAATTACAAACGGAATTGCTAACATAAAAATGTCTATGGTAAATCGCATAAACGAACATATTGCAATGACCATAAATGCCTAAATAATTTTAGTTATTAGAATCCAGAGTTATCATCATTCAACATAACTACAAGAAATTAAATTTAGCGAACACGAAAACCTTATCCGTGTGCACTGTTTTTTATTATTATGTACTAAATGTATAACTAAACGAGATGCTCTCCGCATCTCACACCCAACGCAACAACCTTCCGTACCCGACCGAGGGTAGACAATTCCGTTAATAATTCTAATAACAATTCTTTGCTAGCACTAGCTTAATCGATAAATCTCTCGGAGAGTCACTTGGATTGAAACTTCAGGGGGAATTTTGTTAAAAAGTAGACGTGAATTAGTTCCAAAAGAATAATTAAACACGTAAAACTATATTTGTTCCGTAGACATTCAAGTGCAAGAAGAGCCCATGAAAAAGTGAAGATCTCCGTCTCATATCCATCGTCAGAACAGATATGCCCAGTAGAAAACTCCCGTTCACCCAGCCGGTCTCCTAGTCCGTCGTTATACGCAGTACATTACGAAAGAGATGGAAGAGAACTAACAGAGAGTAGACTGAGGGTCAGATCAGCACATCATTTGAGTCCAGGGATGTACGATGAATTTGACGACAAGCCAAGAGCGACGAGGAGAATGGGGAAGAGAAATATTAAGGCTCAGGTAAGAAATTATTTCGATCAATCACTAGATTAATAAGCTCTTTATCCCAAGCTAGCGGCCCGTGCTGACTTCGCCCACGTTGAATACATAATATATAGTTTGTGTCCATCTGGAATAAGGTATCCGATGATGAAAGAATTTTTCAAATAGTTGTACCTATATGAAAAATATCCGGAGATTACCCTCCACATATAAACAACCTTATAAAATCCGCGCTCTCTCTCTCTCTTTCTCTTTATAATATTAGTAGGTAGAGATTAGTATAAATAAAATGTTGTATCAATGCGATAACTTTTAGTAGTTAAAGAGTGCCCCTTAGTGTTCATTGGTGAAGACCGCCTCACTTATCAATCTGTTCGACTTTGCTTGTTTTCATAAATAAATAAATAAATTTTTCACCGACTTCAAAAAAACAAGTAGGTTCTCAATTCGTCTGTATGTTGTTTTTTTTTGTATGTTTGTTACCTCATAAGTTCTCCGTCATTTATAAACCGATTTTGAAAATTTTTTTTTTTTTATTTGGTAGATAATACTTCAGAAGTGGTCCCATGAAAATTTCACCGGTATTGAACCTTGGCCTTCGAAGATACACCAAATAACGCGACGTGATTATAACCTTTCTTTATATTGATGATTCTCTTGTATATCATTACGTTCCGGAATTAGAAAGAAGTTAATTGCAGACCTGCCCTAGATATTTATTTAGGTCAAGATCACTCAAAAGGAAAAAAAATTATGAACAAAAATTAAACTGCCTTCAAAAAAAACACTGAAAAGTACAAAATAACTATTCTTTACTAACCGAAACTCAAGTACAATTAAAATAACTTGATATTATTGAAGTCGGTGCCAAATCAATGTGCAACAACAGAAAGTCTATTAGTTTGGTAGGCTTGGTTGTGAAAATGTTTACGAGTTTACAGCGCATTCATTTATTCTATCTTTACACTAGATATGTGCAAAATAGCTTATAAAATATATTTGAATACATAATGCAAATACTTTTTGTATTTTTCATTATCAAAAGAAAGCATTTTTATAATTTTTAAATTCCTTTATTTTATTATTGAGTTTTTTTTTTATTTAAGCATGTCATCATTTCATCCAGCCGGCAATTTATGTAAGTAATCAAAGTAAATTTACTTAACAATTGTCGCTCATCTTCCTTCTGTGCGGTCTCATAACCATGCCACCTTAAGAAAAATCTTTCTACCCGTGCAGTTACAGGCAGTTATTAAATTTTACGAAGACTATATTTACTGTAGGGTATTTTTTTAACGATTGCAGGCAATCATCATCATCCTTCAAATATTGAATTGATTCCAGTAGCGCGAGCACGAATCCTATGGACAAAGTATTCGTATCGTAAGCGTAAGCAAATTGTATGACTTTTAGTGCAGCGCCCCTGTAGGACGTAAAAAGAACTATTTCGTATCGCCTTCGTAACGTAACGTAAAAGTAACGTAAGCCATTTGTATTGAAATAGAGTAACATTACGACGACGAACCTTATTTTGACGTACGGTAACGTAAATCTTGATGACAGACGCACGAATACTTTTTCATAATAATAATAATATTGTGGGGACTTGTTTTCATTTTCATGTGATGAAATTAAAATCAAAACGCACACAAAAAACGCAATAAACTTTTCCGCAAGAATGTTTCAAGTCTCAATAGCGTTAACATAAAGAAATGTGACATCGAGAGGTTATTAAAACGACAAGCAAGTCAAAAAACCGTCAAATCTAAGCCGTTCGAAACTATCAACCATAATATAAAAACTAATTTTATTTAAAAAATAATGCACAATTGTAAAGCAATAATATATTGTTTTAGATATTTATAAGTTATAAATATCTAATACAATATATTTTTTAAAGATTTACTCCTTTTTTAATAAATTTATTGTAATAGAGTTTTAGATTTCAAATAAAAAACTAAAACTTTCTCTGATTTCGTTTTAGGACGCACCCTTCATTCAATAAATTATGTAGTTTACTCAAACTTGCCAGTCCCTAGTTACGTTAGGATGACGTCACCTTCGTAATCGTAGCGAGCTCTCGATAGTTGGTAAAATGCGCTTCGTACTGCGACTCTCGTAATCGTATAGTAAACTCGATACGATTACGTTACGAAACTATCGAAAATTCGTGCTCGCCCTACATGTCAATAGTGGTGTTTGTACTTGCACTATCACTATAGTCGGCCCGGGGAACGGGGAACCTTGATGCCTATGACAGTTCATGTTAGTGATGGGTCGTGTCGATGTAACTTAACTTTTTTATAGGCAAAGGCGTGACTTGCATTCAGCCACGTTGGTAAATATGTTTTTAAAAATATAATCTGCGTTTATAATGTTTGTTATATTGTTGTTGTAATGATTTAAGTTTTTTGGTATAGATTAAGTAAGTAAAACGAAAGTTTTCCAAAAATAAAAATGCACCCATTTCATTTTCGTGTCATATTTTTTTACCCGGTAAACACGCGTTCGTTTCTTCTTTATTTTATTATCGCAGACAACTTAAATAATTATAAATCGGACACTGAAAAGGACCTATGTTAATGTATTTTGTACACTCGTTTCCATTATCGACATTTGTTTATCGATACTTTTCCGGCACTAGTCAATATCTTCCAAACGAGTTTTGCAGGACATAAACGTAAAGTCTGATTGAGATAATTTCTTGTAAATGTTAAAAATTGTTATAATTCCAACGGAATATCATTGTAATGGCATATATCTACCTAAAATTAATAAATGTCATTTTTATACGCCTCCAATTCGATTCTAATGTAACGGTGACGCCACTACAAGGTTGTGTCGTCGGAATAACTGTCAGTGTCATAGGGATCAAGATTCCCCGGGCCGACTATAGCTAGTGAGGAGTCTGAAATATCATGGAACATGAAGTAGGTTTAATTTTTTTCTTTCTTGTGTAATTGAGGTCTAATTTTTACATATTTATGATCATTTTTAAGTTTTCTCACTTCTGCAGGAACTATTCCTTAATATGCTTTTTATTTCCTTTTGACACCCATTTTAAATTTAAAAAAGGATATGACACCAACGCCAAAATTGCGTTAAAATCCTTCAAATTTTCTAAACCTAAAGCGGCAAAACTACATACTAATGCATACGTCACGCACGTCGTGTATCAAACTTGCCAGTTCAGTTCAGTGTTGCCATAGTGAGAAAAAAAATACTACTTTTAATCACATTGTTTTATTGATGTCGACAAAAATTATCAAAAAGTATTTTGCATTTTACAAATACAAAATATATCCTAAAGTATTTAAATACAAAATAAAAATAGGTATTTTGGTGTTTTGCATTTCAAATACTATTATTTTAAAAATATCTCATCTCTGCTTTACACTGTAGGAAGAATTTGCAAATTCAAAGATTGTCGTTTAGTATAAAGTCTGAAAGATTAATATTTTCGATTTTGTCCAGTGTGCAACTGACCTACTGCAATGTAGTATACTGGTAGTTGGACCAATTCATCTGTTACTATCAAATACTACTTTCGGTTCCAGGTGAAGCGCTTCAGAATGGAGACGAAAGCTGCTAAAACCCTTGGAATCATCGTCGGAGGCTTCGTCTTTTGCTGGCTGCCCTTCTTCAGCGTGTACGTCGTCAGAGCGTTCTGCGGCGAATGCGTCACACCTATAGTGTTCTCCGTTCTCTTTTGGTTGGGTTACTGCAACTCTGCCATTAACCCCCTTATTTATGCGCTGTTCTCTAAAGACTTTAGGTAAGTCTTCACTTTACTTGTTTCATTATTTCACTGTTTTGATTTGGTGTGAGATATCAGATTAAAGGCTATGAAACTTCAATTTAAATCATAAATTATCGAAGTTTTGCATGTAATTTACTTTATTGTATCGGCTCACGCCTTGGCTACCTTAACGCAAATGGCTAGATAGCCTCATTTAATTTTTATATTCAATTTTCTGTTATATTTACACTTAAATCACCTCTTTCGACTTATGAATTATTTACATATAAAATGAAAAATTTGATTGTCTATTGAACTTATGTTAGGTTAAGTAAAAATGGGGTATAATCAATAATACACACACTTATGGGAAAAAGCCATCGGCATAAAAAACCCACTTTATTAAAAATAAGAAAAACACTGAATTTACAAGTTTCTTACAATATCAGATTACACAAAAATATAAATAACACTAAAGAACAAAGGATACTCACACACACACGAGAGCCGGTAAACTGATGGCCTCGTGGCCTTAACCTAACAAAGGCGTCAGCTTAACTCATCTCATTTAATTATAGAAATGCACTTACCATTAGCTAAATTTAGTATTATTAATATAATTTAATACTACACTCAAGAAATTTATAATACAAGCTAATTTAATACTATAATCAGATAATTTAGTACTATAATCAAGAAATTAAATTATTTGACAAAGAGACCGTTTAAGTAATTTATAATACGACGGAGCTCCGTACGCTAAGAGAATTCGATAGCAAAAAAAAAAGCATTTCTAAATCGGCACTCGTCTCGACGATTACCCTCTCTCCATCTCTCCCCTCCATACTAGTTACAAGGTGGGAAACCGCTAGACAGAACAGGTATAATATTATATATATTTAGGCACAATACATGTGCATGGTTTTTAAAGTTACGTTAGGACGGAACACTTTACTTTTTAACAAAAGCAATTGGTCCACTACAACATTTTACACTACAACATATTGCAGCATGAAGTCTTCATAGAAAGCTAGAATGTGTGGTTTGTATGTGTGCGAGCTAATATGCATGCGCTATAACACGCACGCAACGGCAATATTTAGTAAGATTAAGATAGCACAAGTTGGGGTCGCACCGTACGCGTAATCGCGATTATTCATGTACTAATCGCCGCCGCGCCTCACGGCCTCCGTCGAACGCGCGACTGCTTCCTTGTCTATAATTTGTTCGTCACTTTGTCACAAATACAAAAATGGCTACATCACACAAAAGAACATATTGTAACATGTAGGTATCCAAAACGGGAAATTTAACGCGATTACCTTTTTATTTTGGCTTGATGTCTCGCCGAGTTGCATCGGCCGTGGTCCCAAGCAAACTGTCGCAGCAAATTTCACTCCATGTCCGAGGTAGACGTTTTGTCATCTACCTCTGATATTTGTAAATAATTTTCAAGATACCTCACCTCGCACACAACACTCACAATGTCCTCGCGTTTAACCAAACGCGAAACACGAGGTTTTGTTCCTTGAATCACAGGATTCCACATCGTCGATAAATTGTACCCGTTTTCCCGATTAAAATTTTTACTTCTCTTGATTTCAATCGCTTCACGCACTACTCTTGGATAATTTATAATGCAACGCGAAAGTTTATATAATAACATATCGTAATGTTTTTGGATGTCATAACAATTATTATGAGATAACGATTATTTGAATCCATATTTATCTTCCTTCCTTTTTATTGTTATGTGTACTGTGTAGATGCTGTCCATATCTCAAACTCTACATACAACAACCCTACGTATCTGGATGAAAGAAGGCATTAATTTTCTGTTACGCGCGAGCGGTAGTAGGCCTTCTTTTCTACACACTCTCTGACTACGCAACTCGCATGTATGTTGTTGGTTCTAGTACTATATCTGCACAAATCAATTTACTTCTCAGCGGTCGCGAACATAAAAAACTTTCTTTGTGTGGGGTTCCACATCCCTTCCCATTGTACTTAAGATTTCTCAGAATTGTATGGAGTGAACAAAAATACGATTATTCAATGTGATGTTGATGAAACTTCCTACATATTACTATATCATTTGATATATTTTAACTAATCTGTCAAATCTCTCAAATCTGTCAACGGGAAGTTTTTATTATACTTGCTTTTCGAGTGAAACGGGTTTATGTACTACAAATATGAGTTTCAATGCGATTTGTTATGTTTCATTTACAGTTTATTATACCACTTGCAGAAACTCATAAAAATAATACAGTTTTCAATAAAAATCACTATTCACAAGTCTTCTAAACATTGTAAATAACTACGCGCATGAAATCTCAATTTTTATTGCACAATCAGTCCTTGTTTTATAAACATTCTCTAGTTGCAATTAATATAATTTATGTGCTTACCTTAAGTTAGTTACGTTGACTAATGTTTTCATAAATATTTATATTGTGAGAGAATATCTCACACTACATTAGAAGTTACAAACATGTATACATACATATCTCACGCCGTATCCCTAACGGTGTAGTCAGAGAGGACGGTGCGCCAAGCGTCACGGTCCTTACATACTTCTTTCGCTTCCTCAAATGTCATTATTCTCCTCACATTACAAGTTAAACAAAAAAAATCTACTTTTGTGTACATAGTTGCCTTCAGGTACAACACTTCATCGTCGTACCTGAAGGCAACTAATAAATTAATTGATGACCTGAATAGGTCCAGCACAAAACACTATTTCATAGGTATCGTAGGAAATAGTACATATTGTATCTTTGACGTGTGGTACAGGTAGCGGCATGAAATTCTAGCGGTGAACGAAACTTGGAGGGGACAGTCTTTGCATGGATACTGACGCGGACGCGCACATAATATCAGTCTATCGTATCGTTACAGTACGACTGGAGAACCAATCAGCGCTTATAAACGATACGCCCGCCCCGCGTCCCACTAAATCTCCTAAGATAACCTTTTTTCGGCTTCTGCGCAATAACGGTCACCGCTAGATTTTCGTGCCGCTACCTGTAAATACTAAGTCTAATTTAAGCTTGCATCAAGTGTATACAATTATATGGGGAAGTTGTGAAAACTAAACGTTCTTCTAGGATGTTGACTTGGATGGAAACGTAGGATGACGAGATATAATTTAAAGACGTGCTTTCGCTAGCTCGTATATATCTCCACTGACCTATTTTCTGACATTCAAAAATACCATATTATTATGAAAGTAGCAACACCTTCAAAAAAACAGTGCTGCCATTTGTTAACGATTATGATTAAAACGATTAATCGAGAATATTGATAATAGCTAACATGTAGCACGTGTGCGGTTCAAGTTTAAATCGCAATCTGGGATCGAAAGAATAAATAAAAAATATAAATCTCGGATATGTTCCTAGGTTTGCGTTCAAACGCATTATCTGCAAGTGCTTCTGTGGCGGCGGCGGGTCCCGGCGAGAGTCCGACGGGTCGGCGAGGGCTCGCGCCGCGCACCGGCCCGTGCACGAGCACTCCCTAGAGGACCACGACAACACCACCAGCGCCAGCACCACCAATGACAGGTGACTAGTTTTTTTTTTTCTTACTTCGTAGCATGACGCACAGATTAGCGCATTTGCCAATGTCGCGTATTGTATTTTAATAATAAGTAGAATCGTTATAATAAAACTCCTCCAGTAAAGTGATAGTAAGCTTTATTGTAGTCATAAAGGACTTCTTGGAAGAGAATGAGTCTGCTGAGAAGCTGTCAATTAGTGGTTTTGAAATTTTGGGCAGAGGTCAGCTAAAATTATAGAAATTCCTCATAGTTTTATTAACTCCCATTTATTTAAATTTATGAGAAAACCATTAATGTTAATATTATTTTTAGTAATTTTACATTGTCATGGAGCACTTAACCTATAGAGCCAAAATATCGTATCATCCTACACATCACTGGTAAATTTTTTGTTACTAATAAATATCAACTCTCGCTCGCATTAAAATTGTATATAACCAATATTGGAGCTGTGAGTGCATCCCCTGTGTGCAAAAAAATTACATTTGTAATTGCCCAAAAAAAATCTTCACTTCTCCATTGTCATCAAAAAGTGTACTTATTCTTTTTTTCAGGTGACGTCCAACACTGCGACGGCAGACTCCCCAATTTCAAGCTACCGTCGCATGTGTCTAGCAAATATTCATCAAATGTATAGGAAGTTATTTCACAAAAGACGATATAATAAGTGTGTAACTGGGATAACGTTATTTTATAATGTTATTTTATAACGTTATTTTCTAACATTATTTTATAACGTTCTACAAACGATTATAGTTGTCATGTAACGTGTAAGAATAATTGTAAATATCATTATTAAGCACAAAATAACGTTACAAATATTAATGTTATTTATAAAAAATTATCGTACTCGTTGAGAAGACTGTCTGATCTTGTAATATAACATAATTAATGTTGTTATGTATGGAACACTAAAAATGAGGAACTTGCTTCAACATGGTATATTCCTGTTTACTCGAATTTTGTTAAAATGATTGAGAATATTGATATAAAAACTGTTAGGTGCAAAATATAATGTCAGAAAAATGTCTTTATGTAACTTGTAAGTAACAGAATGAACCAAATGTTCATGATTTGTGCTGACTCCTATGAAACAATATTTTTTTATAAGTACAGAACCAATAAATAAATACCAAGGCTGACTTATGGAGTTCAAATAATAGCCTCTCACTTCTAGCTGAGAAATGTCGAAGCATTCGCATACCAAGGTGAAAGTATGTGAGAAGGATAGTGAGATTTGAAGAACGTGAAAGAAGTATGTAAGGACCGCGATATTTGTCACTTCATCCTGAAATCCTGACTAAAGACTGTGATGATGGTATGCAAGTTCATAGGTATGTACAGAATCAATAAAATGAAATTTTAGAATTCAGTTTAGGAGCAATAGCAGAAACTTTATAACATAAGTCATTTGTCTAGCCGTTTGTCTGTCTGTCTGTCTGTCTGTCCGTCTATCATAATTGATTTTCTCAGAAACTATGTAAATTACAAGCCAAAGACTATTATAACCGAAGTAGACTCATCCTACTCCAGGAAACGAATACTTATGTAATGCTCAAGCTAAAACATATTACACACACGATAAGAGTAAAAGAGAAAGCGTATCGCCGAGGACACCATGCGAGACAAAAATCGCCGTTCTTATTAGTTTTTTGAGTATTGTACTGCTAAATAGCGAAGATTATCCAATTACATTGGACGAATTAAATAATCAGGCGTACATAATTTCGTGATATAACAGTAAAATAATATTTACGAAAGTAATAAATTTACGTATTACTTTGTGGATAATTGTATAATAAATTAGTGATGATAATAATTTAAGCTTTTCCTTATTTAAAACAAAAGTTATTTTAAGACCCCGTGACCTACAACGGTGACAGCGTTTCGGTGTGAACTGAGCGCATTGATGCTTATTAGCTCCTATTTAACGGTTTTTGTACATAACAATTTCTTTATTATAATTTATTCGATTCTTTCGATCAGATAGTGGCTATTAAAAATGCATAATTTCTCTTTCACTATCTGTACATTAATGTTATAAACCGCAAGTGCGAAAATCAACTTTATCGTTATCACCATAGGGCGCGAGGGTAATGAACAAATTCGGTTGCAATGGGTTGGAGAGGAGGTCTCTTAATTTAGCGCTACGTAGCAGTCTACAACAAAATGAAAGTTAATGTTAAGTTAAATTACTTCTGAAATACCAATTATTATGGCATGCACACAATGGCAACGCTTAGGCATGATTAAGACTGTAGCCACGATTATTCACACATATTTATACGTAGCTGCGTCGCCCGACCAACGTCAATCGTTACAAATAAACATGAAAAACGTATCTATGTGCATTATTTTTTTATTATTTTCTACTTAAACATGTATACCTACATATAAAACGAAACGAGATGCCAACAGAGACAACCCTACGTATCTGGCCAAGAGTAGGCAATTCAGACAGTCGAGACAGGGGGAATCGGCTTTCTTATGTACATTATTATCTGCTTTTGGTTAATTCTGTTACACATTCTATAAACATACAATATGGCTACGTCGTTTCCCCTAGACTTCCCCTAATCGCTATCCTGTCGCTGTCGTTAATAGAAAAAGCGAAATGCATGGATTTGAGGTTACATGTCGAATAATAATGTGTTGGCAAATTACTACGTCAGTTGCATTTCAACGGTTTTTAATTAACGGTGGCGACGGTTGTAGTAAAGAGTCTAGCCTAGGATTAACAAAAAATGACGTAAGGGGACGTAAGGGGTTAAAACTGACTCTTGAGTGACACTCGTGCTTCAGCCTACGTAGTAAAGAGATTGACGAATCACGAGTGGTAAGCTCGATCGATTTACTTCTATTACTTTTATCGATTACTTCTGCTTGCCAGCGAAAGACTCAGCAGTGCCTCGATACTCTCCTCTCTCCGTCATTGTCACATTTGATGTTTCACATCAACTAAGTCTCCCGTGACAGCTATGTTTTACGATGGTTTTAAAGAAAATTAATAGATGGATCGTTAATTAACAGTAAAAGAATTGAATAATTTCCAATCCATGAAAATTTTGTTTTAACTTAAAACTACATAGAGTCTTTATCTTGATTGTTCATTGCAAAGTCAGTAACTCACGCGGGCACAAAAATTTTGTGGCACTTGTATTCGAAAATATTTCATCACTTTGCATTCAAAAATGAAGCCTTTTGCACATAGGCATTCACAATGTTATTTGCATATTTAATTGCGAACCTATTCGCATATTTGCGAATGTCATTCTTGCCAGCGAGTTTGTGAATCATGGACGGTGAAGAATACTTTATTAGTGCGATAGGGCTATTTTACAAGAGAATAGAAAAATACATATTCTTATAATTATGTTAGCCCACCTTTTTAGTGTATACGCAAACCTAATAATTCTGTAATACAGACCTAATAGTCCTGTTATAAAAGCCTAATAAACGTGTGCATTTGTGCAACGCTCGTATGCGCAACTCACGCCAATAATATACGGAAAACTGGAGACTACACGAATGTTCGTGGTTCACGCGCTCTGTTGTGTGTCAAAAAACCGACGTACAGCTCGCAATATTGCAAACACCGTTAAAAGTGCATAGTCAATTGTGAATGCTCTACATTTGTGGACTTGTGTATTCGTGCGCATGTGTGTGAGCGGCTTCACTCCTTTGTTACTGTGGCCAGTGTTTAGACAAGTGGAAAACGTTTCGTAAAATCGCTTGCTGGCGTTATTGCTCGTCAAAAGTGCTCTGTTTACACAGGATTTTACGTTTCGCTTAATTTATAAAAAAATTAATAACGTTTGACAACCAATTTAAAATTCGTTACTCTAAATTACCCTGTATTTGTCATTCTATTCCACTAACGTTTACGACATTCGAGCCACTTGTCTATGCCCCCAGGTCTAATATACGAAACGGAAGGGAAATTTACAACACCACAGGATTCCGCTTTCATGGCGAGTTGATCCCACAAATATTTTTTTATGGTGCTTTTTGTAAATCAATGCCTGTTCTTCTCTGTTATACTGCCATAGGGTTTTTTTATAATACAGCAAAACTATAATGCTTAAATTGCCAACTGTGTGAAGCATAGATTAAAAAAATATGAGAGATCTATGGCAAAGAGATGCGGAAATTTATTTAGTTATTTAAGCAAACGTTGTTACGTTGATTCAACGAATTAGTTAAATCAGCGGTTGATTTACGAAAGTAACTTTTTCTACTTTCCAAAACTCTGTTACGGGTAATCAATAACAAAATGAAATCTCATCAAAACGTAGCGTATTCCTTCAATAAAAGAAAACAAACACTTCAATAAAACGAAAGAAACACATGTACTTGACGTAGTATGTCTAAACTGCCATTGGTATCATTTCGTTCCTGCGAGTTAATTCGTTGAAATTATGAACTAGTTAAAAACGTTATCTGTTTTCCAATTACTTGATGATACAAAATAAATGATTAAATTGTAATAAAAAATGTCAACGGTCTCTGCTGAAAATCAGGACGTGCCGATCGAATCGGAATACCAAGATATACATGACTCGAGCAGTTATATGCTTACAATATTATAGATTAATGTCCACTATACATGTAACTCTGTTCCTCAAAGCTACTTGAATATTTTATGTACTCGATGTTGTATTATACTCGTTAGTGCAATCCTGTATGTTTATGTGTGAACGATGTATAAATTATGTCTATTATGTAAAAAATATACGCTATGTTACAAATATGCATTTTCACTTTATATCTTCTTATTTTTTTCATTATAATGTTAATTATAATTTATTTACTTATGTTATTGGAGCAACTTATATGTGTTTCAATCACAAACGAGATGAACAGATAGTGAACGCGGTGTGGTTTGGAATTACGTTAATAGCCAGCCAAGCAAGCAAGCAAGGAGCCAAATAAATGTTACTATTGCTTGGAAAACTGTATAATATAAAAATTTTAAGTTAAGTTTCGAATTAGAGGATACGTTCTTACAAATCGTGAATTGTATAGTGAACCTATAACTCGCATATTGTATTTCTCGCAAAGGAAGTGCTAGTTTTCCAAATATCGCTCTAATCACTTCTGATGAGATAGAAAGCTTACGTTGAAGGTTTTAAACAAAACACAATAATATACACACATACATATTGTTTATGAAGAATTTTGTATATATTTTTTATGTAATACAAGTTTTAAGAAAAGAAATTTAGTTTTTTATATTTAGCTTTAATTTCGTGACAAAAGAATTTTTAGACAATACAAAAAAATTCAAAATATTTAACTACCGCACATTATCACAACTGGCGTTGCTATCATATTATGTTAGGCGTTAACACATATCTTCACGCTGTATCCCTAACGAGGTCCTAGTCTGAGAGGACGGAGCGCGAAGCTTCGCGGTCATTAGATACTTCTTTCGCTTCCTTAAATCTCATCATTCTCTTCACATATTTTCTCCTAGGTATGCGAGTGCTTTTTATTGATATTTTTGTAAATGAAACATGACTATATTTAAATTTTTTTTATTTCTTACATTACGTACTATTACAATAGTCGGCCGTCTTTTTTATATACGCCAATATATACTAAATATATATTTTAAAATATAACATGTAATTGAACAAACATTTCCATAACTGCATCAACGCTCCCTCTGTGACTTTTCATCTACGATCAATTTGATGAACCTTAAAACTTTAAATTAAACGTTTTCGAATAACTGTTGCATAGCGTTAAATTGCAAAGAATATAACGAGTTAACGAGTGAACGGGACAAGTTACTTTATGAACGAGACTGCTCGGTCACTGAACTGCCGCATCAACAAAGCATTCGCCTCAGTCGCGTTATCGCAGTCGTGGAGTGTGAATGTTATTAATAAATCGATTTTTGTATAAACACTGTGATATCGAGTGGACTATCGCTTCCGAGAACGCCTACAATTTTTAGTGTAAACAGATTATACTATGGATAGTATGTATTTTGGGGGTGTAGAGGGGTAAGTAATGTTTTATTTATACACTTCTCTGCTTGCACGTAGTCTCGTCGGAAGGAAAGGCTCGCCTTGAGCGTTCTTATTTTGAAACGCTAAATAAACTATTTCGCTTCTAAATTATTTTTTAATAATGTACATAAATATATATTTTTCGCATCACTAAAAACAATGAAAAAAATAAACAGGTATTGTTGAAAAACGAATTGAATCGTTCTTTGTTTTTTCCGCAAACATTTATCTTTAAGGATTGTTATCTGTCTGGAAATGGTAATTTATTTCTTAGATAAGTATATAATCGTTAATAATCATAAAATATAGGACAATACGATTCCACTTATTTTGTGTTTATGTGTGATTAAATAAAAACACCGAACTGTCAATCAATGTATGCGTTGTTTGGCGACTGCGCCAGCGTTTTCATAAAAATATTCTTTATGTCGTACGTATTAAAATATATTTTAAAACAGCGATCATGTTAGAAAGAATGCTAACAATTTGCATTGGCTGTCGACCTTGTGTAATTATGGCATTCACATTTTTGGTATTGTAATTTCATTCAAGTAAAAGTAATGTCAATGCGTCAGATAGGTACTAGGTACATCTTCACGACTTCCAAACGGAATTTTCACGGGAACTGAGATATTTCTATAATTTGACCTAAATACTCGTATCAACAAGACCGGAGAAAAATTAATAAAAAAACTCTTCTAAATTCGCTCAAGAAGTGAATGAATGGAATAATTTTGCAGTACATTGAATAAATGGCTAGAATATCTTAAGTTTTATAAGGTGTTAGACTTAATAAGGTCCATCCATCTGTCTTAGCCCGATTTACATTGATCAGGGGCAGTGGCGAGTGGCATGTGCATGTACATTGGCGAGTGGCGAACGCCGGGAGAGTGACCGTTTACACTACAGCAAGTCAAGTGACATTACTCCGTCGAAATGGACGAGCAACATCAAAAAATACGTGAGATTTCGAGCACAATTCTTTTCATTGCAATGGAGCAAATAGAATAGAAAACGTTATCTTCTTCTCTTGTACTATATAAAAATGTCGTATACCATTTAGACGTCA
The DNA here is from genome assembly GCA_907165235.1 of Zeuzera pyrina. Lineage (NCBI taxonomy): Eukaryota > Metazoa > Arthropoda > Insecta > Lepidoptera > Cossidae > Zeuzera > Zeuzera pyrina. The sequence goes on along the minus strand of OU015639.1, from coordinate 16,375,285 downwards.
TTTTGTTTACAACATCGCATAAAATAGCATACGGGGAACGTCCTGTTGCCGCTCACTTATACACTGTACCTACTAAATTTGACCGTTTACACTACGCTAAGTGGCGAGGCAATAACTGTGCGGGGGAAGACCGCGCGCGCGAGGGACGTCACTTATCTAAAAAACCTACAAAAAACAGAATGCGATTCTATTTGGATCAACTTGCAAGGCAGCTGCAAGCCAAGTTGACTCGCTACTGTCCGATCGGTTTACACCATTGTACTTATGTACTGTACTTGTTTACTTCACTAAACGCTTGACCAATGTATTAGGGCAACCACCTTTTTTGTTCAGCAAAAAAGTATATTTACTTTTCCAAGGTAAAAATTAAAATACAATGTATAAAAATAAAGTATATTTTATTTGATTCCCAACTTTTTGATGTGAAACATCTTATGCGGCAAGTCCGACCGGCTATTGGCCTGGCTACGTGGCGACACGTCGCCACGCGCTTGTACTAAGCTATAGTGTACCTACCTATAGCGTATGCAGTGTTGTAATTCACTTCGTAACATGTTGTCTGTGTTTTTTCAATAAAGAATTATTTTTTTCTCTAAAATGATCTGAATATTTTATTTTTGTATTGTATTGTTATTTCCTTTAATAAACCATGCTTTCATGCATATTTTTATAAAAAATAGTTTCGATGTTTCACATCTGCCTATCGTCCCGCGACGGCTCATTTTTTCCACATGTATGCATTTTTTGATGCTACTTTAAAAAATTTTTTGCTCTTTTAGTGATGTGATTTGCACTGACGTTTAAGGTAGCCTTCAAGAAGGAAATCAGTGCTCATTGTCATTTATCGATGTTATCCGTGCCGTGACACGCAAAAATCGCTTAACACGTCTCTTTAAAAAAAAAAACCTTAAAAACTCAAAATAACTAAAATAATGTACTTTCACTTACCTACTTTATTGATCTCATAAAGCATATAGTACATTTGTCTGAAATAACATACAATACTTTATCATAAAGCCGAATCTGTCTTGTCTATGTCGCAAATGTCGTTGGAAATAGTCATTGCACATTGCATTGCACCTACTGAGCTGTTTGACACAGAGGTGTCAATTGGGAACCTAATACTGAGTTAGTGAACCTAAAGCCTTGGTCCAAATAATTTGGTTTGAGCCTAAAGCCAAAAATTGGAATTAAAAAATTGATAATGTATATTCTGGACCTATTTCGATGTTTTTAATCCCCAGTTAACGCGACCGACACGCTCTTGACCGTTTAAAAAGGAGCCTTAACATATCAAGCAGTTCAAGGTTATTCTCTAAATCGATTACCCGCATGACATGTAAATTAGAGCTAATGTCAATATATTCTAAATACCTAATTTAATTGACTGTCTTATGCGCGCCACACACGATCAAGTATGCATGATCAAGCCCGTCTAATTTGCATAAAGCGGAGGTTGCATCAAGTAAATTTGATCGTGTGTGGCGGGCATTACGCCACACACGATGGTTATGCCGTATGCTTAATCAAGACCATCCATTGGCATGAAGCATTGTTAGGCATGACGGCCATACAATGCCAGACACTATTGGCTTAATGCCAAGTTTCTCAACCGCGACCCTTGGGGCGGTCACGTTTGTTATTAAAGGGGGTCGCAGTCTGTAAAAAAAAATAAACCTATATATACAAAAGATTCGTTTATTAAGGGGATGAATTTTAGTGTAATGTTATAAAACTAAATGTTACCATGTAATGACAACATGAAAAACTAAACTTGTAGCTTACTTTGTTTAATGAAAATGGTTAATTATGAACATTAATTAATTGGGATGGTTGGCTTTGTTTCTCACTTAAAAGTATTTCTGTACGTGGATCATCTTTGCAGACACTCCTAAGTAAATTATTTTCGAGTGATAACAGACGATTTCTGTATTTGGTTTCAAAATCACTGTAGACGAGAATGCTTTCAAAGCTTCCGTTATTACTTATTAAGCATCCGTACTCACGTCGTCGTGCAGGCCAAAATTTATCTAAATTTTGAAATAAAATTCCAGTTGTAAAGTTTTATCAGCCGATATTTCAATGAGTTGATTATGGATCTCAATTCGTAATTTGGTAGCTGCAACAATATTTTCATCCAACAGACTGAGAACCTATCTTTTTGAGAAATCATTGTTGTCATCTGGAAAATATTCTAGTAACTAAATCTTTAATTCACCTAAATGCGTTTTCATACTCTCCAACAGGCGGTCAACAACTGAATTTTCTAAATTCGCATTTTATTTAAATTCGCATTAAAATTTCGTTTTCAAGGCGTATAATCCAAACACTAAGCTTCTTGATAAAGGCATTGACTTTATCTGTCACAAGTAAAATGTTTTTGTTACGGCCTTGTAAACTCGTATTCATGTCATCCAAATGTGAAAATATGTCACTCAAGTAAGCCAACAGTAATAATGATTCTTTATCTTGAAAATATTCTAAAAATAAACTGTTTTTATCTGCAAAAAAGATTTTTAATTCATCTCGCAATTCGAAAACCCTTGTTAAAACTTTTCTTCACGACAGCCATCTCACTTCAGCATGGAAAATTCTCAGTGACAACAACTCAGTGAACTAATCTTGACACCCATTTCTTCGCAGAGTGTGGAAAGCAATCTAGTTTGCAACGGTAGGCATTTAATAAAATTAACTATTTTAACAACTTGCGATAAAATATTTTGAAAATTGTCCAGCATCTTTTTTGCGGCAAGAGCATATCTGTGTGAAGAAAGCAGTGCGTCCATTCCACATGCGGCATAATGTCTTTTAATTTTACTATCTCGCCACTATTCTTCCCCGTTATAGTTTTCAAGCCGACCGTACACACAATGCATTAATTCCAATCCAAGTTTTTGTTTTGTGTTGCTTCAATGAATACGTCAAAAAGTCCTTCGCCAGTTGCTCGACCAGGAATTGATTTGCAAAAAAGCAAATTTTCTTTAATAGACTCCTCGCATTCATATCGGACAAAACATAAAAAATGCGCCAAGTTCGACACATCTGTTGAATCGTCAAACTGAATGGCAAAAAATTCACTTAATTTAACTTTTTCATTTATTTGGTTGTGAATATCGGTGGCTATTTCATTAATAGGTCTCAATATTGTATCATTTGAAATTATATATATAATTATTTAGCTTCTTCCGGACTTATCACAATTTGACCATGTCAATGGCAGAAGGTAAAATTATTCTTTCCTCAATAGTATGTGGCTTAGATTCCTATGCGACTCGCAGTGTTACTAAGTAGGATGCATGAAGTACTGCAGTCTTATTACGACTGGAATTTTTTATAGCAATTCGTTGATTTTTCAAAACAAGTGGCTTACGCTTTCTACAGACAAGGAGTAATTTTAAAGGCTTCATGTTTTCCGCGGATAGGACTTGAAAACCGTTTCACCAGACTTAGAAGGCACATTCCGTTTTCTCACAAATTTGTTAATTTTAATTTAAGTTCTTTACTGTTATTTATAAAATTAAACACCGGGTGAGTGAGATAAGATCGTTGTTGTATATACTTGCTTCCCTGTGCTACTTCCCTAAAAATGTAAATGACAATGAAACTCCGCCTCGCGTCCTTTTGTTCTTATCACTAAGGCATTTAACATCGACGAACCTGTCTAGTGCACGTGTCACGGGATGCGCGGGCGGCTTTTTGACAAGTTCGTGCAAGTACAACGCAAGTTAAAACCACGCCTAGACAGTAATTTCAGACCCTCAGACAGGCGGGCGCAGTTTACACGCGCGAAAATTTATATTTGTAATGCGTATTTTGCATTTTTATCGCCTGAGGGAGCCTTGAAAATTTAAATTAAACGTATAAATAAACTATTAATTAAAATATTGAGGTAATTTTAATGATATAGTGAAAAGGTCGCAAGACCTTATATTTAACTTTTTGGCTTTTTCGTGGGTTTGCAACATAAAAATTGTTGAGAAACAATGACATCGCCTGACCCTATAAGTACCATGCACAGAAGAAAGCTTTTTAAAGCAAGAAAAGAACTAATTTAATAACTGCTTCTGAACTCAATCACATATTATTATTCGCGTTAGCTAATATGTACAAAACCTTAAAAAAAATTACCAAAGAATTACTTACATCTATTGATGATTTTTCAATTTCGTTTTCAATTTTGGTGTTGCTAGAATGTTTTGGTTTTGATGTTGCTGAAAAATGTGTCTTACGAGAATATTTATCCTCATACCACACATTTGCATCAAGTAGTACGATTGACACATGTATTTCGTTAAAAAAACAACAAGCTAGCACTCCACGCCAGCGATTCTTTAGATGGGTCCTGCGGAACCCAAAAATTCCGTGGAGAAGTTACTAGAGCTCCTCAAATCAGTTACTTTTATCTTAAAATCGGTAAAATTGGAAAAAGGCTATCTTAATTTATATTTTTATTCTTTAACTAATTAACTAAATTAACTAATTTGACATCAATTATTTATTGTTTAAATCAGCACTTATAGAATAACATGACGCGCCCAGCACCAGCCAGAAAGAAAGAGAGGAAACGGAAGTTACTATACTTTTTTTAAATTATGTGCATTTTCAAAACTTTGACCACTTATTACTTACTACTAACTGGCTTTCATCTTTTATGAAAAACAAAAGGTCTGAATTAGTTGCCACACTAGACAAACGCAACCAATTTTTTATATTACATTTTTAATTATAACAGTATACTTTAACTCTTATCTAAAAAAAACTAAAAATATATATTTAAGAATTAAAGGGTTCTGTTTTTGAAATTCGCGACGTTGTTTTCAAACGAAGCGACTGTCGATAGGTACTATTTGAAATATCGATAAATCCAACACACTCTAGTGAAGCTGAAGCAAATTACTAGTTAAATGCACGAGTATAATCCCCTCATAAACAGGAGGGTTATCTTTATTACTGTTATCTGTAATGATCACTTTTTTATTGATAGCCCACCGGTTATCTTTGAACCAAATCTTCATCTAGTTCAATGAATTACTTCACAAAATCAATAGCATTTATCTGCGTTAATATCATTGCCAAGGCGACATTTTATCATAAAGAATAAATTATTTGATATGCTTAATAGTATTTCTAATAATATAACATAATACGCGCAATATAGTATAATACGGTTTTTCATAGAAATAACTATAGATAATAAATCTGTGATGTTGCATACAAAATGTATGAGTAGAAAGTTTGTAAGATATCAATGAAAAACTGACAATCAATCTAAAATAAAAATTGACCGCCTGTCGGTGCGGCGCAGGTGGCGAGGTATCTGCCTTCCAAACTCTAATGCGTGATTTACATTGGTCAAGTGTTTAGCGAAGTAGATAAGTACAGTACATAAGTATAGTAGTGTAAATCGATCGGACAGTAGCGAATCAACTTGGCTTGCAAGCTGTCTTGCAAGTGGATCCAAATAGAGACGCTTTCTATTTTTTGCGCGTGCGCTTTCCCTCCGCACGGTTCTTGACCGCCACTTTGCGTAGTGCAAACAGTCTTTAGTACAGTGTATAAGTGATCGGCAACAGGACGGTACGCGTGTGCTATTTTATGCGATATTGTAAACAAAATGACGTCTAAAACATGATTTTTAAGATATGAGAAAAGAAGATAACATTTTCTATTCTATTTGCTCTATTATAGTGAAAAGAATTCTGCGTGAAATCGCACGTATTTTTCAAAGCTGCTCGTCCATTTTGACAAAGTATTGCCACTTGACTTGCTGTAGTGCAAACAGTTACTGTCCAGGCGTTGGCCACTCGCCTTTGTACATATACTCGCTATTCGCCATTGTCCTTGTCCAATGTAACTCAGACATAAGTTCCATGAACCCGGGTTCGATCCACGATCAGGTTAGGAAACGAACTTTTCTGAGTTGACTTTAAGGTTTTCTCAGCGTGTGCTGGTGATTAAGATCATTCACAGGTTTTCACCATGTAAACGAAAACAAAGATCTCTGCTTGTTCGTGTTTGTCAGTATATCTGTAAGATTATTATCATCTATCCAGAAAAACTTTCTAACTATCAAGTATTTGGAATGGTGGTTTTCTTTGTTGAATGTATGCTTTGAGATTCAGTTCTATAAGTTCTTTGGGTTTCAGGCTGTGGCGGACACTATTTGGGATTACACCTGTCGTAGTTTCATTATGTGTAATCACGCACATTTTAAAATATAAGTAGTGTTGTTTAAACAACTTTAGTCATTAAGATTGCATTCGGTTAAGTTTATAATAAAAAATATTATACTTCTATCCAGCACCACTTTATACTCTTATCGTTAAAACCGTCTCTTTATCCAAAACTTCGCCAAAACTGTGGTCAATGACATGCGGAGAGACGATAGCGGAGTGTCGGTCGCGGGAGGTCGGGGCAACACACGGAGCGCGTAAATAAAATAATGGGTGCGTATGGTTTGAGAAAATAAAGGAATTTTAATGGATAATTAAATTAAATATTTTTTAACTTTTCAAGTGAGAATCATCCACATAATTATCTTCATAAAGGATTTATTACTTAGGTTACTTAATAGAACCTAATAATGTATCACACTCTTTTACAAACTGTATCTCTACACTCTTTAAAAGATACATATTTTAAAACAAAATTTTTGGCCTTTCCAATTTTATTTATTGGAATGATTTACAATTCGAAATGAAACTTCCATTCTGAATGGGAATATTTTCTACGTATGATAAAATTTATTTACGCGGAATTGGGCTTGTCATGCGCAATGTTTTTGTAAAACTTGAATATGTAGGAGTTATCTAATCTGAAGAAGATCTGGGACTATCCTAGAAATATATGGTCGTAAATGCTACCTACAATAACAATATTATCTACAACGTAGCTATATTACATGCCACCAACAATAACTAAAAGCTCATCGAACAAAATATACGAGCACTTGACATTATCTGATATAGCTATCATACTCTCACTATTATGGTAAAACTTATCAAATAGCGGCCCCCTAACATCACTACTGTGATAATCATTCCCTGTTTTCGCCGTGTATTGTTGGTATTTCATTGTCTTATCAATTTAATTGTGTTCTAATAATCTTTTCCGTAGTCTCAAGATTATCGATCTAATTTTTGACAACGTTCCCCATGGCGACACTTGTCTTGTATTGTGGCTATGAGTGGATGTAGGTAATGGTTCATATATATCGAAATTTCTCTTAGTGATTGTCTACTGTAAATTGTCTGATTTATCAACGTTGAGTCAAATCTCTTAATGATAGGAATATGAGGTTGATAATACTGTAACGTAATATTTTTAGTATGAACGAAAAAGCTACCCTGGATTTTCCGCGCGTTATCCGTAATTTCTCGTCTCATCTAATGGGATGGTTACTTTTAGTTGGCGTCAAATCAAATAAGAATGCTTCATATAATTTTCTCTATGAATGCTTCGCATTGTCCATGACATTCATTTTTTTATCATACACATTACAATGTTGATAGAAAAGTACCTATACGGTAAAACTACCTATATGATAATATTTTAACTTGAAATTTTTTGCATTTAGGTGTTTTTGAGTGAATTTTCTATTCAAAAACAAAACATAATTTATAGCTTTTCGTTTTTTAATAAAATACCTTTTATGTAGTTTAACTAGCTTTTCTTCGCGACTTCGTTCGCCTGGATTAATAAAAGTAGCATATGTCCTTCTTCTAGGTTTAATCTATCTCCGTCCTAAATTTCGTCAAAATCGGTCTAGCGGTTTAGGCGTAAAAGCCTACCAGCCAAACAGACATTGACTTTTATAAGACGAGTATTCATGAAATTTTTAATTTTATTACCTTTAAAGCAAATAAATATGAACGCACTTTATATACACGTGTATAATCTGCTTTTAACTCTTTAAAGTTGTTTAAAAAGTTATTAAATACCTTCTCTTCACCAGGGGTGCGACACATTCCAACCTCGTGATATGCGACGCTACGGGAAAAGTCGTCGGCAGAGCAAAAGGACCCGGTACAAATCACTGGATTATGGGAATAGAAGAGTGTGCCAAAAGAATTATATCCATGCTGCATGCAGCGAAGGGTGATGCAGGCATATCTAGAGAGCAACCATTGGACTGTTTGGTTAGTAGTACAGATAATAAAATGGACTCTGTATCGAATGCTTTTGTGTTAAATACATTAAACCAGTGTCTTCCAAAGATGCGTCTCAACCCCCTAAGGGGTCGACGACATGTTCCAAGGGATGTATGTAACGGAGCTATAGAATTAGTTATTTTATCTACAAATCTCTCTCTCAATATTTAAAATTGATGGTTTTCTCTATAAATTTGCTACTTTTGATACAAATCACATCTTCTTAAAAATTAATGGTCTTTGCTATACAAAAAATGGTGAACTTCAAAATTAACAGTTTCCACAACCAAATTTTGGTTACAAATTCAATCACTGAAACCAATGTGGTGTAATGGTGATAACAAACGCTTGGGGGGAAATTGTGAGGACAAATGCAGGCTAAGCTTTAGATTGTCTCACATTCAGAAAAAATTTGCAAATTTTTTTGTAATTTTATACAAACACGACGATATATTTATAACATTTTATTTGGTTAGGTTAAGTTAGGTCTATTTACCACAACGCGCGAGCCGAGCGACTGAAGCGAGCGTACACTAAAGTTTTATTGTGAAAACTGCTAATTTTTAAGTTTACCCTTTTTTATAGCAAAGACCATTAATTTTAAAGAAGATGTGATTTACATCAAAAGTAGCAAATTTATAGACAAAACAATTAATTTTAAATACCGAGATTTGTAGATAAAATTACTAATTCTATAGCTCCATTATATATATCCCATTACATTATACAAATTCTCGTTTTGACAGCAGATATCGCGCGACAGGTGCTGACTGCTACTTATGTAATAAGCGTGCGTTCCTTTTAATTATACTGGCATCAGTATTGGCGCGGAATTGCTCTGGAATTACCCTCAATTAGTTACAGATAAATAACGAACGAATAAACGTAAGAAGGTCGCAGGTTCAATTCATTTTAACATTGATCCTAAGTTTGAAAAACACTGCCTTAGAACAATCGTTAAATTATTTATTTGCTGACATGATTAGGTAGACATTACAGACTGATGTTACACAATGTAATATATAGATTCCGAATGTATATATAAAACCATGTGTTACTTTTTTGGACTGTATTAAATTACTAATAATCAAAAAGGCTGAGGAGCACACACCTCAGAACACATATACTCCAAGGAAAAGAATTACAACTCCATACAAAAAAAAGTGTAGACTATGCGCCATCTGGTAATGCTTCCAGATTTAATTTAAAATTGGAGATTTCAATTGTACTCTGAGCGTATTTTCTTAGATGACTGAACTAAATAAAAATTAGCGAAAACTTTACTTGATAAAGTTAATGTTTCAACTATTAAGTTTTCGCTTATTTTTATTTAGTTCAACGGATAGCAAGATAATGGAACTTGGAAAGTTAATAAAACAAACAGAATTAGTGATAATTTTTTTAATTTCACTAGATCTGATTACAATTAAATGTGGATATAATAACAACAATCCTTTCAAAAGTCACTATCTTGATCCACAATTCTCAACCACACCAATGCGAGTTTCCTCAAGTGATCAGGGGGAGAATAGCTCATGCGAAACACAGAAAAGCTAAAAACAAATTAATATAAAAAATAATCGACGGTCATGAAGAAAATTTTTCGATTTGTAAAGTCTTTGACATTTCATCAAATGGGGTTGCTATATTATTGAATTCAATTACTAATTTATTCAACTATTAATATCGATAGCAAAATGTTTAAATTTTGTTCAAATTATTTATAAATATCTTTGTTTAATGAAGTAAAATATTTGATTATTGTCATTTTTATATGTAGTACTCAAATAATTATAATAAATTAACAAAATAAATAAAATTTCAGTATCAATAATCGATATCAGTACATTGATAAATAATATCCATAAATTATATTTTGTAATGACATCCCTGGTATTTTCTATCTTCTTTCTTTCTACATCTCTTGTCACTTTCATTTTGTTTCCATATAAAGTCTGCAATAGCTCCATACAAAGTTGACACCCCCTGGCACACACTGGTCAAGGTAACGGAACTTGAGCAAGACAAAACAATGTTGCCATTACAGTAAAAAATAAACATGTATACACATATTCACAAAGATATTTTAAAGAATGCGTTCCAAACTAAATCTATGTTCAAATATGACTTGAACACCGAGAAATTAATTTAGAATTATATAAATTTATAAATCTATAATTAACTTAACCTTCTTTCGCGAGTCGAACTTGCCTTTATTATTTATTTAAGCTTCATTGCACAAAATGTTCGAATCGCGGACTTAATACCAAGTGGCATCCTCTACTAGTTAATCACCACTCAACCATAGTCGTAAAATACTGGCAGTGCATATAGTTAAAAATGAGAATACTAAAGCAGAAATTATATTATTGTTATTAAAAGTAATAGGATTAATATATAACATACAATACAAATCATGAATATGTACATACCCACATGTACATACATCTAAGATATAATCATACTATAATTAAGTGACAAAAGCACTCGCATACCTAGGCGAAAATGTGTGGGGAGAATGATGAGATTTGAGGAAGTGAAAGAAGTATGTATGAACCGCGTCGCTTGGCGCTCCGTCCTCTCTGACTATCCCGTTAGTGATACAGCGTCAGGATATGTATGTATGTATAATTAAATCACATAAATAAGCACACACGAAATATCTTAACGTTAATATTTACAAACCTAAAACTAAGCATCATACCACAGATTAATTAGTTTACTAATGTAAAATTATACTTAATTAATAGACTTCCTCAAAGTTGCCATTTAATTAGTGATGAAAGACTGACAAAGAAAATCTACAGAGCGAAAGTGAGTGGTAAAAGAGGCCAGTAAAGACCAATGAGTGATAATAACAATGACACCAGTGAGTGTTAGCAGACGGAAATTTCAAAAGCCCTCGCATACCTAGGCAAAAATGTGCGAGGAGAAGGATGAGATTTGAGGAAGCAAAAGAAGTATGTAAGGACCGCGAAGCTTGGCGCTCCGTCCTCTCCGACTACCCCGTTACGGGTACAGCGTGAAGATATGTATGTAAGTTTTTACTGCTGTGACCACAAAATAATTAGATATAAAGCCAGGAGCATTTGATTAATTTTATTGAAATTATGTACTCATCGAACAAAGCTTTTGTAACAGTTTTGTAATAATTGTTAAGAAGAAAATCATATGATCTCCCAATTGATACAATAGTCCTCATTGATTCTGTCCATGAGTCTTAATAACGGCAAATCGTCGACAACACGACAACGTATTCCAATTGAACTATTCGTTGAACTAATTGACGTCACCAAACAATTGGCTTCAATTAAAATAGGTTAGTTGAACGCTTTTATAACATTATATTTTATACAAAGCATTTTCAGAATTATAAATGCAGTTGAAGAAAACTACTTGAAATTAATTGCTTAAAAGTAAACTAAATCAAAATCGGATCATCCGTTTAAGAGCTACGATGCCACAGACAGACACACAGATACACAAGTTAAACTTAGTATATCCCTGTTTTGAACTTTATAACTCGTTTTAAACTTCACTATTGGGCTAATGGGAGTAGAGTAGGGAAAAACTATAGTATCCTTATCATAAAAAACTTCTCGTTCAGGAGTTGGTAGCCTTGTACATCATGTTGCCAGCTTTCATAAAAATATACACCCTAGTTGTTACGCAGTAACATTTTTATTATAACAGCTATAAATAAAAATCCTAGCCTACATTTTCCTGCTGTTGGATAAACACTTATCTCGATATTGAGAAGAAAAAATCAAACGAGACAAAAAATATTCGTTTCTTTAAAACAATATTTGGTTATACATATAACATACGGTACTTATTTTTCTGATCAACTAACAAGATACTTAATGCCCCATTAAAAACCATACTGGCTCTATCGATTATAATACTGTCATATTGTCAGCATGATCTTCAATTAGATATTAACTATAAAGGACGCTCCTGCAATCTGGGTTTAAATTTTTAAATAAGAGTGTTTATTGGTACTCTGTTGTTTATTGTCGAGAATTTAGCAAATAAACTTTTTATCATTCTCTTCATTATTCCGAAAAGTTAGTAGTCTTTAAAACTGGTAACTTTATATTACATACACTTTATGGCGGCAACACGAGATATAATTTGATCAAGAGGAATTAATGGACCTTTATTTGCTTTTTCTCTCTCGCAAAAAACATGTATCTTAAACACAAGCTGTCTTGGACTACCCACAATGTTTTTGGCATGATTAATCGAAGAAGTAAATTAGAAACTGGAAGATGTTTTTGATACAAAAAATTTCTAACCATATAATAGCAAAATTACAGTCAATGGTGCCAACATGAAGAAATGAAGGAACAAATAATAATGAACGGACTACCTATAGACAAAAATGCCGACAGTTATTGCGCTATAACGCGTTATAACGCTAGGCGTGACTGAGACAGAACTTATCCCTACTCTGATCCTAGTACTCGTAATTAAAATATTTCTACAGAGTGGTTTTTTATTATGCTCATAATTTGTTGTATATATATCGAAGATTAATAAATAATTATTTTATTATTATTATTATTATTAATTGAGTTCAAAACTGAATAATTCTTGTATTTTTTATTGCATTTTAATATTTTTTGCAGGTTTCTTCATGAATACTAAACTTAAGTATTTTAAATAGGTGGATGATTAATAATCTAGTGCCATATTGTCTCAGGGATTAACCTTGTCCGGGTGCGAACAAGAGAGCAGCAACGCTGAGTTGGCGGCACGTGTGAGAGAAAAGGATGAGAATAGCGCTCACGATATCTACGTAGCTTCTGATACAGCTGGGTCCTTATTTACAGGAGCTCCTAATGGAGGAATGGTGCTTATTGCTGGTAATTTAACAAGCTATTTAACTATAACATTAATTTTAAGGTCTTAGGTAGCGTGGTGGTTTGATACGATACGACTGAAATTAAGTATCAAAAAACGCGGTCGGGGACCCCGTCAGGAACGAAATTCCATAGCTGCAATTTTCATTTTTCAAAACTTAATTGCAATAATGAGATAATTAAACACATAATTTAAAACAAAAACGAATAAGTTTTAACAAAATTTCCTCGTGTACAGTAATGAGATTCTCGATACTCGTACGCACACGCACACACATATATGATAGAAAGAGACAGAAAGATCATTGTGAATCTATACGAACGAAAGCTAACGAACCTAGTGCCGCGCGGCGCGCAGGTCCCGCTAAACATTGCTTAATTTAATAGCGCGTGTTAGGAATGACAGAGATAGAGTCACTGAGAGTCAAATGGAGGGAGCATAACGCTGTTTCGTTACGTGACGATTTATTTCAACTCACACCTCCCAGAAGTTGCATTAAGGAACTTCGTTCCAAAAATTAAACTGACCATGGCCTGCCATTTTGTTCATGTGGAATTTGAAGATGAAATGGCCTATGTCCTTTCTTAAGTTTCTAGCTATCAGCTTCAAACTAGCTAAAAAATATATAATTTGATGAGATGAGACCGCGAGTTACAGCTAGTCTTAAACAATAGACTTCCTCATAGTCACCGTTTGAAAAATTATCAGTATTTATGTGTGCCTAAATGACTATAATATATTAATTAACGAGAGATTCAGTTGACTTCTCCATTGAATCTTTTTTGATTTAGATGTCATTCTGCAAAAACCCTTGTTATGTATGTATAAGCATACATGACAAGGGTCTATAAAGAATTTATATATACATGCTTAGATGGTTTGGACACATACAAAGGATGAGTGATGAAAGACTGGCGAAGAAAATCTACAGAGCGAAAGTGTGTGATAGCAAGGAATACCAAGGGTAACTTACGAAGATCAAATAGTCAGAGTGTTAGCTGACGGAATACCAAAAGTACTCGCATACCTAAGCGAAAATGTGTAAGGAGAACGGGGAGATTTGAGGCAGCGAAAGAAGTATGTAAGGACCGCGACGCTTGGCGCTCCGTCCTCTCTGACTACCCCGTTAGGGTTACAATGAAGATACGTATGTGTGAACTATATGAGAATCATTTTTAACTAACACATCATGTTTGGAAAGTTGCAATTGACCAAGTCAACTTACGTGAAGATACTACAAAGTGGCTAGACAAGTGACAAACGCATCGTGAAATCGATCGACCCCCGCGACACCCATAGGGTCTCACGTTTAGAAGCTCGATCACGTAGCTCTATACGCACACACGCGGGCCTTAAGCCGCATTGTGAACTGCCAAGCGGAACACTAGGCACACTAACCGGCCCTCAGCCGCCTCGCTGGCCAGGTCCGCTAGAGGCCCGGCCCCCGAATAGGAAGCCCGATAAGATGCACGTAGGTGCGGAAAGCTCCCCTGGCAACACCACCTTGAGCCCGAGGTCCGCCCTCCATACGAGGCATCCTTCGGCTGGAGGAACCCTCAGGCGGTCGACCATCTGGCAGGGCGCCTTCAGCGCTCGCTCCACGCGACCTGTGACGCTGTAAAAGCCACTAGGGCTAACAGCAAAAGGGGTTTTGTTTAGTCGGTTCGAGTCCGACACTCCCCAGTCGGCGTAGAGTCCGGCTGGGTAGTCCGCGGGGATTTAATTTCGCCTCTCAGACCAAAAAAAAAAGCTTGCTGGTGTTATTGTTCATCAAAAGTGCCATTTGACGACGTCTTCGCGCGAATTATTTTTCGTTTGATTTAATAACATTTGACTACCAATTTCAAATTCGTTACGCTAGATCACGTTGTATTTGTCTTTCTTTTCATGTAGCGTTTACGAGAGTTGAGCCATTTGTCTAGGCCCTCAGAAAAGAAACTCGTATCAATTATGGTAATTAGTTTGTATTTTGGCGGAACATAACTGAAAAAATATGATTTGTATAGGAGTAAATATTATTACTTTTCTAATAATCTACATATATTCCTCTACGAATCAGAAATTACACTATGAATTAAACTTTGACTCACATCGCATACTTATTTGAGTCAAAAGAAGAGATTAGGTATAGTTATTCCAATTCTCAAACACTGCTTCCGAAGACATAAAACTTCAGTAGTTTATGATAAATAGCAATACCAATGTATACTGTTCGTTCTTTACCTTTTACACTCCATTTCCTTTGAAGGACTCTATAATCTATTATTACACACACAAACACACACACGTGACCTGCACGCATCTGTATAAACATGCAAATGAGTCCATATACAGACACATGCACAAATGTACACAATATTACACATATTGCACACATGCACTCGCCATGTCATTTACACACTCATGATAAAATACATACATAAAAAGAAAGTTACAAAGTCAACTTTAGTTAGTTTACTTATTCGTATTAAATTATTTTGTCTTCATTTTGTTTCTGTTCTGGAATTATATTACGTAATGTTTATAGATAATGTAGATATCTCTCAAATTGGCATGTAAAATTAAATATTAAATGTAATATAAATTTGTAGGCTGTGAGATATTCAAATAAATACAAAATAAAAATTACTGATTATTAATTTTATTTATGTGAGTTATAAGTTAGGGTAATCCATTATTGGCCTTTTGTATTGTAAGTTTCATGCACAGATTTACTACTCTAATGGATATAGCTTTCACGTCACGAATTGTTAGAATGAAAGAAATATATGGCGTAAGCCTATAATAGAAAGGGATAAGAATACACGTATTACGTCTCTATCGATATGCTTAATGTTTTAAGACTGTTAAGGTGTTGCATTTGACAGATATGAGAACTAAACTGTTCGTTAGTACTTTTAGGCTTTTTAACTATTTTTCAACTTTACAAGTGAAGATTTATATAAAAAAATTTGCAAACACATGTAAGATAGAGACTCTTTTGGCCGTGATTGTAGGATACAGTATTTAAGACTGCAAAGGCCGGTTTAACCAAGGTTTGACAAACATAGGTCGTCAAAAGCGAGAAAGACTATTTGTGACCACATCAACGCAGTATCTATTAATAGCAGATCTGTGGTTTCATGAGTAGGTATTATTAATTCAATGTTGGCTGTTGATTACCTAAATAAGGAAAAATAAAAAAAATAATATCATGTTTTAAATTGCAACGTTTCTGAACATATATATGCTATTGAAATGTTTGTAGGGTATGCTACTATAGACCTAGATATAAATACCTTCACTTGATCGGCGTTAAAAGCTGTTGTTATTAAGTCAAAGGGTATCTTGAGACCTAATTACTGTCTTTGAAACGTACAGTATTTATGTAATGATTGGTGAGAAATATGTGGTTAAGGCATATAATAAATAATATGGGTTGCTTAGTATACATTTATTTTAACGTTAGTATTTACAACCTTAAAACTAAATATTATCTTAAATAATACACTTCCTCAATGTTTCCGCTTAGAAAGCTCACATTGCTTAGGGTGCCCAGCAGACTGGCAGCGTCACCTCTTTGAATAGCCAAACTGATTCATTGGTGGAAGAAGCTACCAGCTTACAAATATCAGAAACCAGTCGACGGGGTTCGGGTCTCCAAGGTCCCAAAGCTTCGACTGCAATTGACGTAAATATGAAACTCTCAGAGAGAGTCACATAGTTACGCCGCTTCAAATTCTCGGCAATGCTGGCCGCGGCACATGCTGACTTAGAAGTTGCCGGTACATTGCAAACATCAAGCAATTTATAGACCATTTTATAAATGTCATAGCATACTTAATCTAATATTTCAATTTTTCTTTTTTTTATTGGCCATGATTATTTTATAGAACCCATAAAAATTTTTAAAGATACCTAATATATTTTTAATGAAAGAGACATTTTATTGTACTTACATACATACATATCTTCACGCTATACTATCCCTAACGGGGTAGTCAGAGTGCTATTGTCATTTAATTATGTGGCATTATAATACCTTTCAATAACGTCAATATTTTTCCAATTAGGAAGTGCCTCTAAATCCCGAAAAATATCTCAGGTGGTTCTAATTAACATTCGAGAACTTCTTTTCTAGGTACAGGATCAAATGCGTTACTGCGCACTGCTGATGGTGAACAACATGGCTGTGGTGGTTGGGGCTACCTACTTGGAGATGAGGGTGCTGGTGAGTAAGAAATTAAGTCGAATTAGAAGATTGAACTATTTAAACCGCCAAGGAACCATAGACCTCAGCATTTAATGTAAATTTTAATTTGATACCTCCACCCGTTCTTGTAATAAGGGGTCTTGATAAGTCAGACAGACAGACGCAGACAACTAAGTGATCCTGTAAGGGTTCCGTTCTTTCCTTTTGAGGTACGGAAGCCTAAAAACGGAGTGTTACATGTTCGACACCACTGTCTGTTTGTGGCATTGTAACAGTTGAAATGATGAAATTAAATTAACTAAAAAAGCTCCTAATAATCTTTATATAAATTCGCTACTAATAAATCAAAAGCTACATGGAAAGTAATAAATAACATGGTTACTAGTTTGCCACAGGAAAATTAAATTAAAATTAATGACAAAGTTTTGACGGATCCTCAGTTAGTTGCAGGAGCATTCAATTATTTTTTTATTGATCAAATATAAGCGCAATTGCATAAAAACATAAATACTTGTAATTTTGTCAACAACAAGGCAATGTTCTTAATGTCCACTATTCCATGTGATATAACTGAAATTATAAACAAGCTTAAAAATACAAACAGCACTGATTACGATGGAATAAGCACAAAAGTAGTGAAATTCCAATCACCGCTCATAGCTCCAGTAATTAGTGGTATCACTAACATATGTTTGGAAACGAGTGTTTCCTCATAAATTGAAAGTTACTGTAATTAAACCATTATTTAAAAGAGGTGATAGAGAAGATAAAAAAATACAGACCTATATAGCATTACTATCGATATTTTCTAAAATTCTAGAATAAGTAATTTATAAGAAATTATTCTTTTATTTTAATAATAAATAATCTATTTATTGACGAACAAAAGGGATTCAGGAAAATTTTGACAATAAATATTGCAGTATACGATTTTCTTTATACAATTACGACAAGAATGAATAATAAATTGCCGGACACGACTAAAGCTTTTGATTATGTTAATCATAATATATTATTACAGAAATTAAACTGCGATAGAGTTAGAGGTAATGATGATTTATTAAAATCATATCTAGATAATAGAAAGCAAATCACGTGTATTAAATGTTTTTGTACAGAAACTAGGACTAAAGTAACGTATACTTCAACCGAACGTATTTCACAATATGGTATGCCTCAGGGTAGCGTCTTGGGTCCATTACTATTTATCATTTATATAAGTGACTTGCCAAAGTAAATTAAATATCCCGTGGTGATACTTGCCGATGATAGTAGTCATATTTAATAATAATAATAATTTAAATACTTTTGAAAATTAAATTAACGATCGATTGTAAACAATAATATATAGGGTGCAATCTAATAGCCTCTTAATTCATTTAGATAAGACTAAACTAATGACTTTTAGACAACAACAAATTAGTTTAAATTTTAATATTGACAATGGTGATAAATGTGTAGATGAGATAAACACGACAAAATGTTTGGGGTGATACATTGATAACAACATGAAATGGAGTACCCATATTGATGAAACACACAAAAAAATAAATAAATTTTCATATGCACTTTATAAATTAAGTGAAATAGTAAACCATTCGCCAGTATTGAGAACTTACTACGGATATGTCGCTTCGATATTACGATACGGTATTATATGTTGGTATTATATTTACGGTATTATATAATGTACAAGGGAAAGAATTAATATTCCGAGCGCAAAAAGATCCATAAGATCGATTTGTCATTTAATGCAAGGAGACAGTTGTAAAAAGCATTTCAAAGAATTGATAATAATGACGCGTCTGTGTATATCTATGAAGCACTTATTTTTGTTAAATCCAATAAAAACCTATTCGATAGCGTAAAAGGATCAAGGCGTTGTGGAAATCTCTGTCTCGTTACATGGAATACATTCTTCCACAATACAATATTTGCTCTGGCACCTAAATTATATAATAAATTACCAAACTTTATAAAAGATAGCACTAATTTTAATACTAACAAAAAACAATTAAAGAAATTTCTATTAGTAAAGGCGTTTTACTCCATTGACGAATTCTTTAATGATGATATTTAGAAAAACATAATTTTTTGTATTCATTATTGACATACGTATATAATTTTAATTCCAGTTTAATGACTATACTATAATAATTAATAACTTTTAATTCCAATTTAATGTCGTAAATTTGAATACAATTTAAGGACTATAATAGTAAAATAACATTTAACATATTCGTCTAAGTTATTATTTTGTTAATAATGTTTATAACGCTTTGCATGAGGCGGAGCACAGAGGCTCTTACACTTTGCAATATATTGTAACACCATCACCATATTTGTATCTGTGTCGCGCAAAATGACTAAATTATTAAATGAAATGATTGGATTAGTAAAGGATATTTTAATGAAAGCTGCAATTTTCTGGAACGTTCTTAGCAATGTTTGATGGAAATCTGTCGAGATTTTTCGTTGTGTTGGGGGTGTTCCAATTTTTATGTTATTTTTCAGCGTACTGGATAGCACATCGAGCGGTTAAAACAGTATTCGACGACGTCGACGGCCTTCGCCCGTCTCCTCACCCAACAGACAACGTCTGGGAGGTTATCAAAGAACATTTCGGCGCTGAGAACAGAGCTGATTTATTGCCACATGCGTATAAGCACTTCGACAAATCACATTTCGCTGGTAATCTTCTTTTAAATTAACGATTATATTGTAATCTGTTAATAATTCTCTGTGTTTTCAACTTTATTTCAAGTGATGATGATTAAAGTTATCGACATTTCAAAGTCATCAATGAACGTTAATCACATACATTCGTATCTAATTTGTACAATTAGAATTAATAATAGCATAGAAGTCTGAGTAAAATGACAACAAAGCTTCATTATACTTATAATAATTACTTAAACGTGGTTTTTATTACTTTTTTTGTTACTTCGACTATTGACCACCGTTTCCACATAATTTTTGGTCCAAGGTTTCCACTGTGGTCTAATAGAGAACGAAAAGTATGGTAGAAAAATAGCTAAAGATTTCAGGAATTTATCACATGAAATGGATTTCCGCAAAGTAACACCTGAGTCTATACAATATGATACTTATGTTGCCAGGCAGATCGTAAAAGTCAGCCAAAGAATAAGGATTCTTAGAACCAACCCAGATAGTATATAAAGTTGCTGCATGGTTAATTTTTCTCTGATTTTAAATTGTCTACCCAAACATGACCTGGCAAGTTTTTGACAAGTAATGATTATAAACTGCTATGTGGACTTTTTGGCGGGAACGGAAGCAAGTGAGGTTGTCATTTTATTTAGATTTTCTATTTTTTTACATTTTTAGGAGTTTCAAAGTACAACATTGATAGAATATTGTGTTTTAAAGTTCTGTGTTTGTGAAAAGAATGGAGGAGATCTAAATAAACATGTGTAGCTGAAGTTTTCGCGCTCTTCCAAGAAGTCCTTTTTAACTTCAGTAAAGCCTACTATCACTTTACTGTAGGAGTTTTACGATAAGAAAAAACTAATTTACTTGTGTTTCCACTTATTAGTACGTGATATTGGCAAATGCGCTAAACTGTGCGCCATGCCATAAAGAAAGAAAGGAAAAATAATTGCGATGTTGCCATTTACAAAACAAAAAAAAAATGACTATGACATCCTAAAAAATTTTTTTTGTTGAATTTTGGTCAAGTTACAACAGATTAAAATAAATAATTCGAATTATTAATGAACTTTTTGCTTATATTTTGGTACCTACTTTTGCGTGCTACCACATAATTGCCTTCCGACGACGACGATGGAGTGTCGCACCCGAATAGCTCCAGCACAAAACACTTGAAATTGTTATCTGGGAAGAGATAGGAAAGAGATAGCGTATACCAGATATATAAATAAAGAAGTTGGATCATAATCATGTTCTTATTATAACTACAAGTATATGAGCAGCCGTGAAATTGTTGATTTTTTAATAATAATTTGTTTTTATTTTCGCACGCCAGCCAACTTACATTTAACAGCACCACTTTTTTTGCACCCCAAATAAGCTCACATAAGATGGTATGATATGATAAGTTCAAATAAGATGGTTTTATTACAATAACGGAAGATCATATACCTAGTACATTATTTAGACGCAACTAATAACACATGATTGAACATGTAATTAACTGTTATCATTATAAACAGTTGTCGAACTGCGCACTCGTTGCAAGAGGGTGAATACGCAATAGATAGTTGCAAAAGGTGTGTGAGAGAGATATCGATAGGTATGTACACGTTGCGCATGTCACTTCATGACTTGCTAATTTCAGGATAACAATTTTTCATAGAACGAAAAAAATTGCGATTTCTTTAAATTTTTGTATTATTGAATTGTCTATTATTTTATTATCACAAATCACATATTTGAATTTACGATTACATACTTTCTACTTTGGAAGTAAACTCCATTTTAATGTTTGATTAGTAATAAACTAATAGTAACTAACAGTAACGACATGCAAAACGCCAAAAATATTGTAACGAATTAAGTTATTAATACGTTATTTTGAAATAGTACAACACTGTTATCCATTAATGCAAAATAGTCGTTATTATTAATATTTCTAACCCTGAGCTAAGATGTCACTCTCATCTCGTTCTACACTCCATAGTACAATATTATTACAATTTGTATTATAGAAAACGAAATAGCTCCTCTCACTATTTGGTTTCACTTCTTCATCTTTAATGTTTATTGCTAAAAGTTACTTCGAAATGTAGTTTTATTGTGCCTGGATTAACTGTTCACTCCGTACAGGGCGTAGCGTGAATATGTATGTAGGTATGTGTTATAAGTCGATAATTGATAATTTATAATTTACTACAGGAAACACAAATAAAAGGCCTATAGTTCATTAGTACAAGTTTCCAGAAATTTAATTCAGAAAATAGTTATATAAATATCGCAACTCTGCTTGAGCCGAACTGGCGCACTCGCAAAACTCGATCAGATTAGATTACTATGTATGCAGGTCAGCAGTAACTATACTTAATTTTATCTATACCAATAAATCGTAAACTTTATAAAGCTTCGCTGTTTCACAGGTGTAACAGCAAAATTAGCACAACTAGCTAAACAAGGCGACGCACTATCACTGCACTTGTTCGCGGAGGCGGGCGCAGCGCTAGCGGCGCATGTAGCTGCGCTAGCGCAGCGTTGTAAGGCTCGAAGCTTACGCGTAGTATGCGTCGGCTCCGTGTGGAACAGTTGGCCAGCATTGAAACCTGGCGCTCTGAATGTACTCTCGAATAGAGGGGTGAGGATTAAATCTAAAATGTTACATCCCTCATAATATTACCTTACACAAACTAGACCATATTTTGTAATTCAAGCTTTAGTAGTTTGTAGATTTCGTGACTAATCATTCACTCAATTCACATTCATTCACTCAATCAGTCAGTGAGTGATATTTTAGATTTATATATATTATTATTTAACAGGTAAAAACGGAATTGGAGCTCGTGCGTCTGAGGGTAACAAGTGCTATGGGCGCAGCGTGGTTGGCAGCGAAGCACATTAACTATAACCTACCAAGGGATGATTCAGCGTACTGTGAAGTTTTTTACACGTACAGACCAGAGGAACATGTTAACGGAAAATTGCAGAACGGTGACGTACACGGAGTAAAAAATGGCGTCGATGCTTGCGGCTGTGTTGGTCCTATAAATTGGAGCTAAATTGTAACACAGATTGAATAGTTATAAAAGACATATCATAAGAATGTAGTAATAGTAACAAAAATTAGCGAATACATAGCCATTTACAAATTGTAGTGTCGTATACTCTATGAAGTTTATTCACAATCGATGTTTTTTATCGATACCTTCTCTAAATCGATTAGGAATTTCATGCCCGATTTCACCAAAATCCCCTAATGCTTAGCCAACCCCTAAAAAAACATGGGAGTCCACTAATGATGATTTATTGGCTAAGTATTAGGGGATTTTGGTGAAATCGGGCATTAGGATGCAAATGCAACTGTGTGAAAAATTACATATGCTAATTTAGCCACGTAAATGAAATGAATATTATATGTTGAAATATGTTTGTGTTGCTTATTCTGTCCGACCACAATTAATTTTTAAAACCGAAACTTCTTTTTATTTTTGTACATTTCATAAATTCATTTTAGCTTTTTGCAATATATGTTTGTGTTCCTAAAAGCAGTTGTTTGATAAATTAATAGTTTTGTTGTTATGTAAAACAATATAACGTTTTATATAATTTCGCTGTGTTAGTTTTACTAGTACATAGTAGAGAGGAAGTGAATAAATAACCCCGACGACCCCAGATTTCTTTTGACCCAGCCAGAATTAAATCCAATTATAATTATATGAAAATATGTACATCGAAATTTTTCTTTTTATTGTGCATCTATATGTGACCAGTCGGCGCAGTGGTTTACTGTTACTAAAATCTTGGAATAACTGTACCCATTATACATATAATAGTACCACCAATTGTGTAATATAATAACATTTTTTCGACAATAGCAATTATATGCACAAGAATAAAAAAATCATTACAAATCCTGTGTCTAATATGGTATACATGGTGTAAATTATTAATATACAATATTATTATATTCAGTACATTCTGGAAGCCTTGTGGTGTCATCTAGTCTTGGAACTGACGGAGATTTTAGAACGATAAGTTAAAGAGCAGATTATTAGATCTGATTGCGTTATTTTAAATTATTTTGTGACGGCTTAAAAAATATATAGTAAAATCGTTTTTTTCTGAAAAATAGATATTACAGTAATTCAGCTAAAATTTCGTGAGCTCGAAAGTGATAATATATTGTTTTGACTGCAACGTCTTGAAAATATAGTGTTAGTTCCACATTAATTTTAATCACATAAATTACCCACGTGTGATATTTTGTAACATTTTAGTAACAAGAATGAGGGTAGAATGCATTTCTTGCGTGTAGTGGGGCTGCATGACAGCCTGATTTTGGTTTTGTAAGAGCTCACTTGTTAAGAAGCCGTCGAATAGTCAAGTACATAATAGTTGTGATGCAGAATTGATAGCGTGTTCATAGTGATCAGTGCTTCTGTTACATTTCATATTTAACAATAGGTAAATACTTTAATGTGAACTTAATCTCGTTGGTAATAGTCTGCACGTAAAATAAGGTAGAGAAACGGACCTATATCGCAATGGGGCCAAGTTATAGGCTAGTTAGACCAGAGCTATTTTTTTAATTTTAAATAGCGAGTACATAACATGAAAATTTACACGATAGAATTTATAAATATTTTAGAAAATTTTTGTTGAACCTACCTATCGTCTATACTTTTATTGTTAGTTCCTAAATGTTAAAATGTGTTATTAAAATAAGAAAATCTTTATGAAACAAAAATATTTTTTCAATGGAATTAAAGTTATCGTTGTTTTGTAAATAAAATTAAAATAACAGAAAAAATGTATTGTTATTATTTTATTTTCCTTTTTTTACGTCAGAAAATGCATTAGGCATTCCGACCCCGACTAGGGGGATGGCGGGGGGGCCAGGTGGGACTCCTCGGCTGATTGGTGCAAGGCCGACTCTACCCACTAAAACGTGACGGTGTTCCTCGAGGGCCATTGCGCTGGGTCAACGGGGGCGCGTTAGCATTCCTCCGCGGCCCTGGTGGCCATGTCCAGACTAAGTCGGGCCCTCCTAGTTGTGCGGGCAGATAAACCTGCCCGCTCTCCAGGGAGACGCGCGGGAACACCGCGTGCACCATTCCGAGGATATTGAGTGAGGCGCTTTCACCAAAGAACACCCCATGCCTCCACAGTGGCGGCCTCCATACCCCGCCTTAAGCACAGCAAGGGCATTAGCTCGCCACGCCTGATTTTACCGTGTTTGCTCGCAGGTTTTTACAAATTTTCCTTCTTGCCGCCTCTAATTTTTACGTGTTTTCTCAAGGGTTTCATTTCGAGTTTTCCTTCTTTCCACCTCCGGGGCCACAATACCCCTCTTAAAGAAGGGCGAATGGCCCCAACACCCGACCCCCGGCATCACGCAGAGGACGGGGAATCCAACTCATTCCCATAAATGGGGACGTTTCCCACCCCCGGTCCGGACTGGACCTGTTCGGCAAACGACACCCTCAGGAGTGTTTATCGACTCTCCAGTCTAGATTCGCAGTATTCAATGGAGACAGGCCACCTCGAGAAAGGTGTAGACATGAAATCTACGCATACGGTCTTGAAATGGCAGGCTAAGGCCCCACGTAATGGGAGCTATAAGCGCCTGTTGCTCCACCCCTTGTGGCGTGTCACCCACACCACTCGGCCCCATTATTTTATAATCCTATGTTAACGAAATTTATTACAAATAGTCGTACATAAATTTAATAAAATCAACCAAAAATAAGCATTGCCTGCTGACTATCACCTTATTTTTTTGTACGTTTTTCCTGGTCAGGGAAATCAAAGAGAGGAACAGCTGATGTCTTCAGTAATACATCACGGATATGTTTTCACATTATATTTTAATGTTTATTGGAGTTTCTAGCGTCGGCATTGAGGCAGTCTTTCTACTAGGATTCGCCGAGGCAGACTAGCCTAGACTGAGCTAAATAAGCACTTATTTTAACAAATCCACACCAAATGAACAACAATAAAGACACTTGGGACACAAAACTACTCCAATTTTACATCATGAAATCCACTTAAAACAAATTACAAATAAGTAGGTAGGTAATTAAAATAAATGCCAAACAGCTCTTGTTAAATCACGTCAAAAACTTTCATTACCTCCTTTACTTATATGGTAGTAAACTAATTAATCTGTGCTTATATTATACATAAGGATACATACCATGGTAAGACAACCAAACCACAGTAAACTACGCCAGTTAAATCGGTGATAATGGCAGGGAGTGTGTGTCATCAGCGTCTATCGCGTAGACTGACGCTATTTTGCGCTCACACGTTCAATCTTGATCACGATCAGTGGATCGCAATCTTGATTCAAATTATCTAGATATTTTGTGTTCAGATGTATCGGTTAATTTACTTCATACACAATCAATCTGGATCACGATCATTGATTTTAATCACAGATCGTGATCGAGATTGAGTGTGTATGGGCCGCCATAATACACTTCAAAAATTACATCGTTCTCAGCGCATTTTAATAAAAATAGCATCAAAAGTATAATTTTGTATTTGTTAGCAACAGCAACAAATATTATAAAAACAATAATAACTACGTATAAATTATCATTTCGCATATCTTTCAGTAGCAGGAATCCCTAAATTAACGTCATTTTTTTTTCTCTCTTTGTTTTGGCTTCGCAGATTGCATTTAGCCATTGACCAAGTAATATGAGTCGAAAGTAAGGGAAACGAAGTTTCCCGCCCTTTTTTCAAGAAACATTGTTCTTCTTCTTTCTTTCTTCATAGCATGGCGCGTAAACCAGCGCATTTGCCAATGTCACGTATCAATAAGTAGAATCACAAGTAAATTCGTTTTTTCCTATAGTAAAACCCCTCCAGTAAAGTGATAGTAAGCTTTAGTGAAGTTTCAAAGGACTTCTTGAAAGAGCGCGAGAACTTCAGCTACACATGTTTATTTAGATCTACTCCATTCCTTCCACTTACACGGAAATTTAAAATACAATATACTATCACTGTTGTACTTTAAAACTCCTAAAAATGTAAAAAATAGAAAATCTAAATAATATGACAACCTCACTTCTCCCGTTCCCGCCAAAAAGTCCAACATGTCATTTTGATGCTTACTTTTGTCAAATCAGTGTCGCCAACTTAGGGGTTTTCCCTTGGACCAAGAAACATAATGGATGGAGCCATAATAAATTGCCACTCAGCACTGTGTGTCAAACCAATTTTCGTGTCTCATTCTATCTCATTGAGCGTAACCACGAGTAAAAAACTGTAGAAAGTATGTCAGTGTAATTCATGTCAGCTTATTAGTCGATATTATACACAAAAAATGAAAAATATCAAGCTTTTCCTTTCATGTTGGGGAATATCTTTTCAAACTCAGCAGTATAATCTTCTAACGTAGCTGCGTCCCAACGACCTTGAAATTGATTCGCAAGCCTTTTACATACTGGTGGTCCCACTTCCTTTGTTTATAACTCAAAGCTCCAAGATTTGGGGATTTCTTTTTTCCAAGGGGAAAAAAGAAATGGGAAAGGAGAAAACGAATTTTTAATGACATCCGGCAACATTTTTTTAAGCATTTAACAAATTGTTTATCAAGAGTTCCGCGTTTTCGGTTTTGTCCTTCATTTTGGTCCTTTATTAATAAGCGTATTTGTGGACCGATAAAAATCCCTTCTTTTGAGTTTGCGTCACCTAATTTAGAAAAAATAGACTATATTTTTATTTTTATGAATACTATTAGCCAAAGCACTTGAGATTTACGAGTATTTTGCAAATAATTATTTCATGACAGATTTATTAGTTGACACAAATGACACTAGCAGTGCGAGGTTGCCATACTTACTATAGCTAGCTGTTTTACTCGTGGTTACGCTCTATGGGATAAAAAGAGACAGGAAAATTCGTTTGACACGCAGCGGTAAAAGCGGCAACTTATTATGGTTTCATTATGTTTCTCGGTCCGAGGTTTTTGACAAAAAATTTGATGAATAACTGCGATGTTTGTACTTTTTGGCAGGAACGGGAAAAGTGAGGTTGTCATTTTATTTAGATTTTCTATTTTTTATATTTTTGGTAATTTTAAAGTCCGAAAGCGATAGTATATTGTGTTTAAAAGTTTTGTATAAGTGAAAAGAATTGACCAGGTCTAAATAAACATGTGTAGCTGAAGTTCTCGCGCTTTGCCAAGAAGTCCTTTATAACTTCAATAAAGCCCACTATCACTTTACTGTAGGAGTTTTACGATAAGAAAAAACTAATTTACTTATGATTCCACTTATTAATACGTGATATTGGCAAATGCGCTAAACTGTGCACCATGCCATAAAGAAAGAAAGGAAAAATAATTGCGATGTTGCGATTTACAAAACAAAAAAACCCAGTCACGTAATCACTACATCATAGTTAAGAGAAATATTATTACAATGATTATTATTTATTACGTAATATGGGGTTTTAGTGGATTACAGGGGATTTTTAATCATTTTTTGTTTTTTTTAATGGCACCGTACGTGAGTACATTACCAACGTCAAGTAAAGCGAGAAAACAATTCAGTAGATAATTAGCACATTTGCCAATGTCACGCATTAGCACAAACTAGTATACAGACACAGAATAAGTAGAATCCATGTAGAATCACAAGTAAATTAGTTCTTTCTTATCTTAAAACTCCTCCAGTAAAGTGATAGTAGGCTTTACTGAAGTTATAAAGGACTTCTTGGAAGAGCGCGAAAACTTCAGCTACACATGTTTATTTAGATCTCCTCCTTTCTTGTCACTTACAAAGAACATTAAAACACAATATACTATCACTGTTGTACTTTAAAACTCCTAAAAATGTAAAAAATAGAAAATCTAAATAAAATGACAACCTCACTTCTCCCGTTCCCGCCAAAAAGTCCCTTAATCATTCTTAGAGGGAAAGGAAATTTTGATATTGGCGTCACTAATCCATTTAGTGTCAAACTGTCAAATCTGATAAATCAAATCTAAATAGAAATAAGATAAAAAACAACAATGATTTTAAGAAGTTTCACAAGGTTCTTTGCATCAAAATCAATATTAAATTTAAATAAAAGATGTAGTTATCGTTTAATATCCACTTCAAATAGTTATAAAAGACAATATGAGAGTAGGAATAAATATTTTGGTGGTATATTAGCTGTGGCTGCGGGTGTTATAGGTTATGTCAGTTACAAAGAAAAAGTGTTTGCCGCGACGATAATCAGTGATTTAAAAGGTAGAAGAGAGAAGTACAACTTCATAGCTGATGTAGTGGCAGTGTCGGCGCCGTCTGTTGTGTATATAGAGATTAAGGATGGACGTAGGTTGGACCTATTTACAGGACAGCCGATAACTATCTCTAACGGTTCTGGTTTTATTGTAAAAGAAGATGGCTTAATATTGACTAATGCTCACGTTGTAGTGAATAAACCGAATGCAATTGTAAACGTTAGGTTAATGGTAAGTTGAATTTTGGACATATTTAAGGTGAACGCACACTTATCCGACTCGAACAGATAGAACGAGTTGAACAAAATGAATTTTTAAATTCTTTTTATGAAATCATATGAAACCTCGCACACCTGTCCACATCGAATCATCCGAATCGGTACAGATATTTGTGCGAGGCCTCCTTGACTTCCATTCGTTCGACGCGTTCGGTTTGGATAAGTGGCCGTTCTCCTTTACACAGATAATCCAACTCACAACATAGGTAACAAAAATTTGTTAAATGTGCGAAACTGTATATTTTAAAAAAACTAGAGTAAAATAGCTTATAATTTAAAATAAGGCGTAATATTTGCTATGTTGTGTGGCATAGTTTTTCAATGAACATTACATTCTATTCAAGAGTACCAAGTTAGTCTTTAAAAATTGGTATTTCAGTACATTATTGGTATAGTAGTACACTTTTTTAGAGTTTCACTGTTTGTATCAATTATTTTAATAAAAATGAACAGGTTTTTATTGCTATAATAATTTATTTGACTTTCCTGATATTTCGATGCTGTCGCAAGCACCATGCTCACTGGTTGACTGTGTCATTCAGTTATACCAGTTAACCATGATGTCAGTTCTTGCAACAGCATCGAAATATCGGGTAACTCAAACAAGTAGGCCTTCGGTCTTCGTAATCTTGCAGTAAGAAGAAGAATAGTTGTAGTATATTGTACATGGGTGGAACAATGAACAGATCTTATGTGTTTTGTAATAAATTATTTATTTTGTGCATTTAGTCTTCTCTGTTTGACATTATTTATTTGCTGTGTTCGCAACTGAAAATCGGCATCATGTGCTTAACACATGACATTATACTGTGTTGAGATCCATTTTATAGCCACAGTGCTTACCTCTTAGTATATAATGTTTAAAATGGATAAAAAATTGTATAACATTGGAATATTTAAATTGTATTATGTAACATTGTATGTGTGCAGTAAATAGAATTATTTATCTGTCTAACACATTCATTTTTGTTATTAACATTTCTAAAGTAGATTAGGTTTGGATAGTTTCTGCATAACTGGTTCCTAATGAAACATTTAGACAGATATCTTTATAGTGTCAAGGTGCAATTAAAGGGTACTTAAATAAAAAAGGAAGACAGGTTAGTTTGATCATGTTTTGGTTTTAATACTTGATATTTTTAACTAATTCTTGAGAGAAAAAACTATGCCCATATGGCCAATGTTCTCATTATTATTCATATTCTAAAAATAAAATTTTATTCCATGAAATTCTTTCTACATAGAAACAACTGATGGTTGGGTTGAAAGCCTTAGACTTTGGTGTTATGTTTCATTTAACTGTTCTAACTATTAAGAACAAATTCAATCATTGTTACATTTGCACATACATACATAAACTCACACTGTATTCACAATGGGGTAGTCAAAGAGAATGGAGTGCATTCCAGTCCTTACACTCTTCTTTCGCCTCCTCGAAACTCATCACTCTCCAAACACAGCTTAGTCAAAAATGGTTTTTAGTTTTAATCTTGTTTCCAGGATGGCTCAAATCATATTGGTTTTGTAGAAGATGTTGACATTAAATCAGATTTAGCCACATTACGAATTCCAGTTACGGGTTTGCCCACAATGAAATTAGGGTCGTCTGCTGACATCAAACCTGGAGAATGGGTTAGTGATTATTAAATATGATTACTACTTTATTACTAAGCCTTCCCTAACAACATTATGTGTGTAGTTTGTACAGCATAATACAGCAGCCCATCTTGACTTCGCCCGGGTCGAATATGTAATACATAGCCTATGTCCGTCTGGAATAATGTAGCTTTCAAATTTTGAAAGAATTAATCAAATAGATGCAGTGGTTTCAGAGATTACCTTCCACATATAACAAAATCTGCTTGCACTCTTTATAACATTGGTATTTTTATACCAATATGCTATTTTGAGCATACATAATAGATGGCTAAATATAATCTATATCTTCTAATATATAAAAATCAATGTTGGTTTCTTCATATTTTATGGGCTGCCATATTGTTCATCCCATTGTAATGAAATTTGTTATGGAGATAGCTTGAATCATGAGGAAGGACATAGGCTATTTTAAAAATAAAAATGTAGACGAAGTCGCATATCTTGACAGTGGCTGGACAGATTTCCATCAAACGTAGCTCGAAAACCACCAATTTCAAGAACTGTGAAATAGCCTCATTACAAACTAGTTGCTCTTAATTTGTAGGTGGTAGCGATGGGTAGCCCGTTAGCACTGAGCAACACAGTGACTGCTGGTGTAGTGAGCTCAACGCAGAGAGCTAGCGCTGAACTTGGATTGCACGGTCAGTATTAATTTAGACAAAGCAATATGAGGGTAGAGTCTAGAAACAACTAATTTTGATCTGACGGATCAGCACCATTAAATCATTTTCATTTAAATCATGATTCAAATGATTTTTTTCAATAAAAATCAATTATTTATCAAAAAGTGTCTTTAATTTATTAATTTTTTGCATTTTTTAGTCCAAATCGGTTGCGTCGTTTAAGTAATGTGAGTGATATAATGAAAAAAACTCTTAACTCAAGTTGATGAGGCTCTTCCAGAATAGTTGCCTTAGTATAGGGCATATAGGGCACCAAAAAATACCTTTGAGAAAGAGGTTTTTCTAAAGACATTTTCTTTATTAATTAAAACACTGCACGCAACTACAACTCACGCTTGTCTAATTATTAAGCATCCATAATTGCCTTCAGAAAAAAGATACATGTCAATGTTAGTGCATGTAAATGATCCTCTAATAAGTGTGTAAGGGGAGTGATGAGGTTGGGGGAGATACTTACTGCTCCATTCTCTGTGACTACACCCTTAGATCTTAGTAATACAACGTGAGGATAAATAAGTATTCTTTTATGTTCATACATTTTCTTGTTCATAGGTAAAGACATGGTGTACATACAGACAGACGCGCCAATAACATTTGGCAACAGTGGCGGGCCGTTGGTGAACTTGGATGGAGAGGCGATTGGCATCAATAGTATGAAAGTCACCAGTGGGATATCTTTTGCCATCCCGATTGATTATGTTAAGGAATTTTTGTCTAAACGTAAGTAAAATATTAGAAGCTAGAGTTGTAATAGAAAAAGTAGAGAAGGAAAACTTACATTGTTCGTCAAAAAATTAATACATGTAACCGCCTGCTTATTTATACGACATTTGTTGACCGTAAAAATAGTGGTTGCGCAGTTAGGTGTAGCCTCAGAGCAAATAAAAAAAGAAAGACAACGCCGTTGCGAACAACACAGTGAGGCCGGCAAAATTATTTCTTTCCGTGTTGCTTTACATACAAAGCAATACGCATACATGTGCAACCAAACTATGCCTCGAATTATAAGTTTTAGTAAGTCTGATATAGAAGTGTGATCTATTTATAAATTACATAATTCTACTAGGAAAATGGCGAATCCTATGGTTAAAGGATGTAAAAATTAGTTTTCGAAAAATAAAAAGCAGAATGGAATCATTTTTCTTAAATAAATAAGTTTAAAAACTCAAATTTCAATAAGTCAAAATAAAAACGGCTTGGAACACAAAACCTCAACGAGTGTTGCCACTAGTATGTGTTATAATTATTCTGATTATTGGGTAAGTCAGATTATATGCAAGATAAATTTACTTTTCCCTTGTTTGCCTTAAATGCTTAAAAGATGACGGGCAAATTGTTCCAAGGTGCAACTATGTAAGTAAATTGTGAGTAAACTCTAATACTGTTAAATGTACAACTGTATGGGGAATATGTTACTAATAAAATAACCTTATCAGTATAATAGCGTCATCAATTGTAACAATATTTTTAAAATAACAGATATTAAGAATCAATATGGCAACACTGGTCTACATACTACACAAATAAAAACCCGGCCTCGCTGTGTTATTCATAGCACGCGACCTGTGATGCTGAAAAGGCCACTAACTAACAGCAAAGAGGGGTTATGTTTAGTCGGTTCAAGTCCGACACTACTCAGTCGACGTAGAGTCCGGCTGAGTATCCGTGGGGATTTCATTTTGCCTCTCAGAAACAAAAAAAAAAATTCACAGCATGACGTCTTTCTTTGAGGGTGTGGCGATGTATGTGTGCGTGAAGTATGTACGTGCTGCATGTTTGAGCACTATTGACCTACAGTAACTGATAATTTATAAGAACTACCCAGTATTACATTAGTCATTATCAAATATTCGCACGCATGCACTCGTATATTATAGAAAGAGACAGAAAGATCACTGTGAATCTATGTATATAGCTAACGAGCCTAGCGCCACGCGGGTCTCGTTCCACGTTGCTCAATTAACTAGCGTGTGTTAGAAAGAGACAGAGAGAGTAGCTGCGACTCGAATGGAAGGGCATAACACTTTATCGTTTCGTGACGATTTCTACCAACTCACACCTCCCGCCAGTTTCAAATTACGGAATGTAACCTTGATAGTAGCAATAGTCGAAGATTGGTAGAACACGTGGGTAAAATGTATGCTGTACCAGTGATTTTATTATAAACTACCTGATTCCCGGGACTTCGTCCGCGTTTTTTTATTTTAAAACAGCCTATGTTCCTCAAGATTCAAGCTATCGCCATATCAAATTTCATCTCAATTAGATGGACGGTATGGCAGCCCATAGAATACAAACAAACATTGATTTTTATATATTAGATAATAATTCCAGGTAAAACGAAGTCGCCTCAAGTGTCAAGGAGGTATCTTGGCATCACGATGTTGTCACTCACGCCGAATATACTCATGGAGTTAAGGATGAGGAACCCCGAGGTGAGTTAGTTATAAATACCAACTATATTATCATAATATAAAAATGTTAAGTTGGTTTGTGTACGCTTCAAAAACTCGAAAAGTTCTGCACCGATTAAGCTCAAATTTTGACAAAATATACAATCCGCTTCAAGGAAGATTTTTGCTCTATGTAGGTGACACTGTAGTAGATTACAACGGGTGAAACCGCGGGGCGCAGCTGGTTATCATATAAAGTAATCAAGTTATTATCTAAAAATTTGCAGACAGCTACAGCCACGCGATCACTGCATGACCGGTGACTAATTGTAATAAAAAATTGGTATCGTGTATGAAGATTGCGTATCCATTATTCTATGACCGTAAATTACACTTTTCGCGGTAGATTTAGCGCCACTATACAAATTACATTACACAAATTCTCGTTTTGCTAACAGATACATACATACATACTTACATACATACATACACACATATCTTCACGCTGTTAGCAGATATCGCGCGATATTGGCTGTTACATGTTGATTGCAAGTTACGTAATAAGCGCGCCGGTGCGCTTGCACTGTACCATTGAAATTCGTACACAGAGTAATTACGTTTCAGACAGTACAACAAAACTTCACACATATTTTTTGACGAACGTATTAAATTTTGAAAAAAGTCATAGAACAAGTTGTTAGGTATGATGACAGGAATTTTGCACCAAGAAGTTATTACTATTTTTCAATTAACCCTGTATATTCAAATACAATATTCACAAAGCCAGTAATTACGCTTGTGCAGAGAAAATTATTTACACACTGTATTATGTTTAATAACAAGTTTTCTCTTTTCTGTTGAGTGACTTATAATGAGCACTTTTAGTTGTCCAAGGGATAAGTTTACTATTCTTTGAGGTTTTTTTGATTTTATAATAATTCCCGTTTATAAAAGTATGTTGCACAGCACTAATTTATAAATATATTGTCTGTCCTTTTCAGTTATTAAAAAATAAAATAAAAAAATTTAATTCTTACGTAGCTAATGTAATAGGGAGTTTTTGGCAGGATTTTATGGGGAGCGGTTGACCGTTTATTTTAATTATTTGCAAATAGTTTCTAGTGGACATTGTGATATAAAATTGGCGTAGTTTTGGGTCACAAGTATCACTGTTGTGATGTTATGTGAAATTGTTGAAATAAGTGCTTATTCAGTAGAGTGATGTTGAGATTTTTTTAGTGGCTTAGTCTGCCTCAGCGGATCCTATTAGAAAGACTGCCTCAATATATTCGTCGCTAGAAACTCCAAGAATATCTAAAATGTATTACTTCAACATTTCGATGAAATAATATAAAGATTTTATCTACTTATTACTGAAGACGTCGGTTGTATGGGCTAAGATCCCTTTACCTTCGCTCCTAAGGGAGAATCGTACTAATACTAATCTAATAGTACGAAAAATAGTTGATCAACAAAATTACATTAGATATGTGTTTATGTTTATTGAAGTTATTTTTCATTTTCCAGATGCCTTCAGACATCGAGCATGGTATACTCGTATGGAAAGTCATCATTGGTTCCCCGGCATACAAGTGAGACTGATATAAATATGTAGTTTTGTTTTTGACTTCGCAGTTTTATAATTAATAATTAATTAGTACCTGAGCGACCGAACATTGTTCAGATAAAAAAAATAAAGTGTTCTGATGACACCATAATTTTTTCAAATTTTAATATTGATATTTAATACTATAAAAAAATATTGTATATGGGATGGGACTTTTCTTTAGGAAATTTCCTCCTTTTTTAGGAATCTTTTATTGAAGTTCTTAAATATTAATAGTTTTTGAATTATAGGCGAAAAACTAAATACCTTTTTTTTTATATTAATTTATTAATAATTTTTGCAATTGTTTATGTGCTTTAATATCCTTAAAATATATTTTTCTAGACGTCATTCCGAATCCAATGAGCTATTGCACATATTTTGAAGATCTTTATCAAGTTTTAACAGCATTTTGAACTTGGCGAACAGACTATACGCGTGCCATCTAATTATTTCAAGCAGTGCATGAGTTCGATTTTATAAATTGCCCTATATTTTCCGACGAACTATCGCGCTTTTTGGCGGATAGATGGCGCGCGAACGGACCGGTAATTAGCACAGAGTAATGTTATGGTCAGAGACAAAATGAATTTTAACCTTTTTTAACTACTGTTTGGAATAAATAGGTCAAGATAGTAATTATAACAATAACCACACCGAGTTTGGTCGTGAACAAATATGATTTCGCGAAGAAAGACGTGTACAAGATACAAGTCATAACTCTATTATTTCAAAGAACTTTTGAGTGCTCACTATCACAACTGAAACTATAATTAAACCACCAAAATCAACTTAAAATACGTGCAATGTATTAATCACGTGACCCCTTTTTGCAATATTTTCGCTTGAAAATCTGCATAAAAACACCTATTTTTCATGTTGTCTGTTCTCCCTTCAAAGTCAAATCTACTTTAGTTCGGTTCAAAGAGAAAAGAAAACCTGGACACTGAGACGTACCGACAAGAAACTCAGCCAGGTATTATTTTTTCAACATCATTTTACAAAAGGTTTATTAAAATACAATATTCAGAGAGCCAGTAAATGCATGTGTAGAGAAGATCATTTCCAGGCTATTGTTTTATCTTCAACGAAATCGTTTATTTTATAGTATGATTGTCTGATCAATGTACGTTTTAGAACTAGTCTAAATCTGTTTTCTGTCAATTGAGTGACTTCTTGAGGAACTTTATTATTAAAATGAATACAGTTACCCAAAAATAAAAATACACCAGACAATTACACAGATTGTGTGACCCCAGACTAAGCAGTAAGTTTGTACTATGGAGCTCCCAGTAACACCCAGACTCCAAGCCAATTTAGAAAAGTTGGTTTCCTAAATTGACCTGACCGGGATCGAACCCGGGACCCTACCTTGGAACGATGCATATGCCACTGTGCCAACGGGCCAGTCAAATGAAACATTATGTAATTTAAATTTTGGAATTCGCCTTAATTCCTTCCTTCGCCTTAATTAGGTCGTTAGGAAATAATAAAGTAGCATATTGTTAAATAGACCATATTTTCAGTGGCGGATTACAACCTGGGGATATCGTGACACACATAAACGGAAAGCCTGTTCACACCGCTAGCGATATCTACTCAATGCTAGAAAACAGTAGTGGTAGTCTCAAAGTCGATGTTGTGCGAGGGAGACAGAAGACCAAGCTTACAGTATCACCAGAGCTTCACTGACACAATAGCGATGAAATCGCAATTCTGCAAGCAACTTTATAAGTATCTGACTAGTCGACTTCAGTTTTGTAGTTCATAGAGTAGATACGAACAGACTGACGATATCTTATGGCAAAAAATTGTTTCGTCATGTCTGTCTGTCCATATGACACAGATTTGTTCCGTCATCGTAACATCTGATTAGCTTAAATTGATACAGGGATATGAATTGTTAAACTAAACCAAAATTGAGAAACGATACATTATAATGGGTATTTTGGACTTACTTTATTTAATTTAACTGCAACTTATCCGAAAATTGGTCCAGAACTGGCTTATCATGTTCCTGACTGGTTTCTAGTAGTCGGTAGTTACAAGAACCTAAAGCGAATAGAAGAGTCAATTGTGAAACAAAATATCTGTTATAATATGATCTATTACTGGCTTTTACAGCGTGTAACGCGAAAAGCAGAAGTACCTTTATTTAACTTCAATCATGTATTGTAAGTGTTTTTAATGAATACATTAAAACTAAGAAAGTTTATAAAAATTCAAATATTACCTTGACATTAAAAATGTTATTTGAAATTAAAAATGTAGAAAAAATTTAAATAAAGTTAGAATTGAGTGAAAATTGTGATCTGTAATATTATAATTAACACAGGAGCTAACGATAATTGAGTAATTCATTTAAACATTAATTAATCGATTATAAAATAACAATTGACGCTATTCTGATTTTAAATAAGTAGTACTTTTCCTTATAAATTACGGAATTACAACTATTGAAAATAAACACGGCCATTGATATGCAACTATAGAGTAATTTGTCTGGAAGGGCTTTAGAATAATTTCGCTTTTTTAACAAATGCATAAAAATATAATTACATTATAAAAATGCTGTTCGTTAATGGCAGTATTGGACTTATTGAAGAGTCAATAATAAGAATCTTTCGAATAGTTAAAAAACCAAAACCCCGCATCAAAATTTTTTTTTGAAAAGTTAAAAAAGGTCTTAA
The DNA here is from genome assembly GCA_907165235.1 of Zeuzera pyrina. NCBI lineage: Eukaryota > Metazoa > Arthropoda > Insecta > Lepidoptera > Cossidae > Zeuzera > Zeuzera pyrina. The sequence continues at coordinate 16,336,860 of OU015639.1, read as the reverse complement.
GGCCCAAAGCAAACCAGCGGGCGGAACGTTATAGAAATTAAAAATTAATGATGTATATTCAATAATAATAATAATAATAATAATACTCTCAGACATTTCACACAGCGCCATCTAGTCCCAAAGTAAGCTGCATAGCGCTTGTGTTATGGGTACTAGACAACTGATATACTACTAATATACTTTTCTTTTGTAAATATATACATATTATACATAAACACCCAGACTCGAGACGGGAATCGAACCCGCAACCCCCGTTTTACTTACCTACGCGCTAAGCCGTTGGGCCACGGAGGTCGTCATTCAACACTTACATCAATGTAATAAAGTATATTTTCCAATAAAATTCTTGGAGAACAATCTCGGAGTATCGCAGCGGATTTACCCCTGTGGTATCGAAGAGTATCGCAGAGTCAAATAAAGACATGATACATGATACCGCAACGGCAAGTTGGTATGCGCTGAAATCTACCGCTATGTAACGACACTGCGGTGGCGGCGCACAGAGGGGTGAAGTAGGGCGAGCAGTCGCGCTTCTTAATTGCCACCATTATGGAATCTACAATAAACTCGTTTTAAAGCAATTTTTCGACTGCATATTTGGTTTTCAATTTATGTGAGACAAAAATGTCCATATTTCAATGTAATAGAATCTCTTTCATTAGAGCAATACAATACGCAAGTATAGGAGAGTCATATTAATGAATAGTAGTTTTAATATACTGTTATTGCCAAGCAAGGAGCAGACTTTTTTTGTAAGATGACGTGGAAAACGTCTGTTCGCAATTCGGTGAACATGTTATGCACACAGAAGCGAGGGAGCCTCGGCAGCATCCTAAAATCATTATCGTGTTAGATACGCAAGGCGTTGCAGGTTCTAACCGTATATTTAACCTATAGATTACTCGAGTTAAACGGCTGACAGTACGATTTAAAAAGCATAATTTTAACTACAATAGAACGTCAAGCAAATGTACGAGCCAACATATTATTCACATATATTCACCAAACGCTTTGGTCTCTCTGTATCATGATCGTCGTTCATATCATCCATCGCAAATGTCCCCAACATATAAAATTTGTTACTCTTGTCAGGCTTCCATTCAGGTACGAGATCTAGCAACTTGTTCCCTGTTTTGAATACAATGATTTCACTCTTCTTGGGATTAAATTTCAACCCTACTTATGCATATGCATGGTCGATAGTCGAATAGAATCAAATCTGAGCAATCGGTAGCATATCGGTGGATACCGGTGGATACCAAAGCATACCAACGGACATTGCGGTACGCGGGCGGACTTTCGCGGTATTGCAAGGGATTTTGCTCATCAGTATTGCAGACATAGAATCAGCCTCGATACTCTCCCCGACTTCCGCTGGTTTGCATTTGGTCTAAGGCGAAGCGCAGCGTAGCGGAGCTATCACCTTAGAATTTTAACTTAACCGCCAGAAGTTTTTGAGTAGAAAGGAATTTATGGAGTGAAACTTTAAATATATCATCGCGCTACCAAATCGTAGATAATCTAAATCTTAGCCGTCTCTTTAGCCATATTTATGTTATACGCACCTAATAATATCAGGACCGAATTAAAATTACTATTCTATAAGTATTATTCTATATACGATTAGACAGTATGTGCAAACAATATGTGTCATATTTCATTATAGATGTATGTATGTACTGGAGGGTATATTTTAAATACCTAAAATACCCTAGGACCTAAAACTAATCTTGATTTATAAAGAGCACGTTATCAATTTTCTGTACAGTACTTGTTGCAAAATAACTGTAAATATATAACGTTATGATGTTTACACTGATGTGGTTTTATTTTTACCCGACTACGGCGAAGGTGAGTAAAGGTCATCGCCCATTTACCAACCTAGGACCAGATCCACATGTGAACTTTCCGTATATGCACGAGCACTTATCGTCGCACTTAGGGCCGCACCGTGCGTGTAGAGTGTAGACGAACTAGGCGATGGCTTAAGGCGCTGCTATTAGGGAAGCGGCAATCGGTGGCATCGAAATTGAAAACCGATACAGTACATTTTTTTTTTGTTAAGACTTGAAAATACTCCCAATTTTTCTACCAAAATATTTTACTTTGGTTTGGCAACACTGCTCCACAACGCCACCTACCCACCCGGCAAGCGCACGGCGCAAATAAGTAGGCATTACATATTTTGAAATCCCCTTCCATAATGTAGGTACACGTACTATTTTCGAAGAAAATATTATTTTAGCAATAAACTAAGTTTTCACGCAAATAATTGCATTTTTTTCTATGTAATTTGAATTAAGCGTGAAAACGCTCGTAGGTGTCAAGGCGTCCGCTTGTGACGTCACGCCTAGGTAAATATTCACATTAAATATTGTATTGATTGTATCCACCACAGACTTAATGAAATGCCCTACACGCCTTCCAATTTGTTGAAACAACTATCCTAGGGATGGCGATCTGCGATCTATTAATGGAGGAATCGATCATTCGATCTCCAGCAGTGAATCAATCTAGTGAATAGACGACAGACACTCAAAAATCTTTTTCTACAGGTTTTTTTTTATTTGCATGGTATAAATAAAAGTTAGGCGACTCAAAAAGCGCTAAATCTGGCTCCGAGAGCGTTAAGGTGACGGCAGTGTTCGATATGTGTATGTATAATTTATTAAAAATTTCCACGCTAGCACATTATTTTATAGTTGTGTTCTTACCAATTTAAATATAATGGAAACTCCATTTTTGGGTGTCCGCAATCAATTCACTAAATCGATTCTCTACTCGAGATCAATCGGTCAATTTTTTCATTAATCGGTCTCGTATCGCTATCCCTAGGAAAGTTGTTCCGACAATCAACAAATTGGAAAGTGTCTAGGGCATTCAGTGGTCTCGAACCTACCGATTTTTCGGTATTTCTACCGATATGGGCTTTGTTCTACCGAAATGCAACGATTTTTCCACGATTTCAGAGTATACATGAAAATTCTCCCGATTTTTCTACCGATTTTACACTTTAAGTGGCAACCCTTTTCATTTATGTTTAATGTTACGATGAAGTCCTCGATAGAGTAACTATAGACCTAGTGCAGAATGTTCCATATATTTTGGAGAAGACCCTTGTGTCCTACAACTCGATGTTACGAGGGCTGCTATTTATGTATCCGGAACTGGCCAGTTACAGAACAATATCAAAAAAGTAATTACAACATTTAAAAATGGAACTCTTTGACTGAAGAATACAATTTGTTTCATGTAGCTGTCATTTGTTTATCCTTTGTGGCGACATTTTGAAAATTGCGAGTCTAACACCATGGATTTAAGTCGTGAAAATCTTCGTGCTATGATTTATTACGATTTTCGGCGAGGGCTAACTCAAAAACAGTGCATCGATCAACTCACTTCGACTTTTGGGTACAAAGCACCATCGAAAACTACTGTGTATCACTGGTTTAGTGAGTTTAATTGTGGTAGATTGTGTGGTCGAATCTGTGCTCATGGACGAAGTTAAAGAAGGTCGCCCTAAATCGATTGTCGTACCTCAAAATATTGATGCTGTGCGGGAACTAATAATGCAAGATCGTCATGTTACATATCGCGAGATAGAGGCGTCTCTGGGCATAAGTATGACGAGTATATATAAAATATTACACGAACATTTAGCTGTAAAAAAAATTTGTTCACGTTGGATTCCGCTCAACTTGAGAATTGACCAAAAACGGGCTCGTGTCGATTGGTGTGAAAAAATGTTACAAAAGTACAATCAGGGTCCGTTAAAAGCTGTCCATAATATCTACACAGGTGATGAATTTTGGATATATGCGTATGATCCTGACACTAAACAACAATCAACAGTTTGGGACGTTTGGGTGTTCCAAGATGAGCCGAACCCAACAAAAGTCATTCGTTCAAAAAGCACTTTGAAGCAAATGGTCGCTTGTTTTTTTTAATATGAATGGACATGTAGCTACAGTGCCACTAGAGTACTAGAGGATCGTAAAACGGTTAATTCTGAATGTTACACGACCATTTGTTTGCCAGAAGTCTTTGAAGAAATAAGAAAGAACAACCGACAACGCAGAATCCTTCTTCTTCATGACAATGCTAGCTGCCACACATCGGCCGAAACAACTCGGTATTTGGAAGATCAAAAGATCGAATTAACGGGTCATCCGCCGTACAGCCCCGACTTCGGCCCCAACGACTTCTATTTATTCCCAACCGTGAAGAATAAATTATGTGGTCAACGTGTTTCGAGCCGTGAAGAGGCTGTTGATGCGTTCAAAATGCACGTTTTGGAGATACCTCAATCCGAATGGAAAAAGTGCTACGAAAATTGGTTCCAACGCATGCAAAAGTGCATCGATCATCATGGTGAATATTTTGAAAAGCAATAAAACTATAATAAATGCTATATGTTTGTTTCACTTTGTTATTCCGGATACATAAATAGCAGCCCTCGTATAAGAAACTTCCCGCTCGGGAATTTACCTGTCTACTCTATGTAAACAGGAATTTAGTTAAATTTTTTTCATTCATTTTCTGAACTTTGAAGAGAAAATAAAATATTATTAAGTTAAAATGTGGTCTGACGAGGAGCCGAGTACAAGTGCGAGTGCCAGAAGAAAAAAATATCTGCAATATTATAGAAAAGAATGGGAAGAAGAAATTTCAGGCTGGCTGCAAGATAGTCGTAAAGGCGAAAGCTATGGCTATGGTAAGAGTTGTAATAAAGATATTAACATTACATCAGGAAAAGACGCTCTTAAGAAACATAGGTCTTCACAAGCACACTCAGTACTATCAAAGAATATAAAATCACAACCGAAGATTTCAACATTTACTGTGACCAAAACTTAAAAATCTGATACACTGGTTAAGCCTAAGCAAGGTAAAAAAATTAATTATTTTTACTAAGTACATGCTACTTTTTATATTGTTGTAGCTATTAGGTATTTTGTTTTCTACTTATCGGTATATAGAAGCAGTGGTTATAGCTATACCCTAATCGCTACTAGATATACCTACGTCATTTTATTTCTTTATTTAATTTTCAGGTGAAATAAGATTAGTATTGTTTGTTGCTGAACACAATCTACCGTTCACTATTATGGAGCACCTACCGAAGCTGATACAAGCCCTTTGTCCTGACTCAAAAATAGCAAATGAGATAAAATGTTCTTCGATCAAAACTCACGACATAATTGATCATATTATAGGTAAAGAGAGTTTCGATAATTTATGTGAAAATCTGCGGCAAACTAAGTTTTCCCTTATTATTGACGAGTCCACTGATCTTAGTACAACCAAACACTTGTGCTTAGTTGTGAGATATGCGAAAATGAATCGTATCAAAGATTGTTTTTAGCTCTTATTCCATTAGAAGAAGCTAATGCAGTAACCTTATTTGAACACATTGTAAACTTTTATAGAAGCAATATGATATTCCATATAAAAATAATCTAATAGGTTTTGCATCTAATGGGACAAACGTAATGATGGGGCATAATAATTCTGTTGTAACATTGCTGCAAAATGAAATGCGCAACATTTTTATATTTAAATGCGCCTGCCATTCGTTTCATCTTTGCGCGTCATATATGCTTGTACCAAATTACCACGCTTTAAAAACGATCTTGTAAGGGACATTTACAACTACTTTTCTTCTAGTCCAAAAAGAGTGGCGAGTTTAAAAACTTTCAAATGTTTTGTGAGTTAAAAGTCCATAAAATACTTCACCCCTCTCAAACACGCTGATTATCAGTACATGCAGCAGTAAAGAGAATATTGGAACAACTTCCTGCTCTAAAACTATTTATTATAGACCAAATATCTAATAATGATCATCTTTTAGCTGCAGAACATATATTACAGAAGCTCCAAGATCCCACTACGTTATTATTTTTGTAATTTTTAGATTTTGTATTACCATTATTTACTGATTTAAACAAAGAAATGCAAGCAGAACATCCAAAAATTCATAATTTATATGAAAAAATAACTGGAACATTAAAAACAATTTTTGATTGTTTTTTAAAAAGAAAATATTTAACTAGCACTCCAATCGAAAATGTTGATTTTAAAAATCCTAGAATTTTTTGGATATTGACGCCGTATACTATGGTGCTACTGCGTCTAATACACTACTAAGTAGTTCAGAAAATCTAAACCCAGATCAAGTAAATTTGTTTAGATGCAGATGCCTAGATTTTTATATTGAAGCTTGTGCGCAAATAACTTAGCGGTTTCCATTGAAAAATAATCCAATAAAAGGTTTAGACATAATTGATCCAAAAAATGTTAAAAGTGGCAAATAATTCGATTCGATAATTCCTATTATTAGTAGACTCTTTCCTAATATTGTTCAGAGCCATGATTTTCAGGAAATTGATACAGAGTGGCGCATTTTAAGAAATTATGAACAAATCAAAACATTTCCTGATGATGTAGAATTATTTTGGGATAAAGTAAGTTTATTAAAGCGTGGTGATGAAACTCAGATGTTTCCTTTGTTGTCTAATTTCATCTTTAATATTGTATCACTTCCCCATTCATCCACTAACGTTGAACGCATATTTTTGCATATTAATCTTTTGAAAACAAAACAGCGAAATAGGCTGTCCACTCAATAAATCACTGACCTATTACATTCAAAAAGACTTTTTTATGAAACTACTTAATTGTTTTGGTTGTGAAATTACTTTCTAAGATGACCTAGGCTATGGCCAAAGAATATAAAACATAATTATATTTGAGTGTGATTGTTATAAATTAGTCAGTAAGTTTTATTTTCAATAAATAAACGAATTTGACTGTATAATGTATTTTTTTTGTCAACTACCGATTTTGGGTACAAATATACCGATTTCAGCTGGCAACTTTACCGATCTCGCTCTTTGACGTTCGAGACCACTGAGTGACTGAGGCCATTTAATTATATAAAACCCCCGAACTTTGTTTTGTTACAGTTACACCAGTTTGTACGGCGAAAATGTGAAAATGCATTACGTCAGCTCCTCTTTGTTTTTACTTCATGGTTGTGGTTATGGATCTGGACCGTTTTCTGAGAAAAACAGATTATTTGGTCTGTTTCAAATAATCAGTTTGGCCATTTCAAAATAATTATTAATTTACTAGCATCGTGCTAGCATCCACATTCTGTCTATGCTCAAAGAAGAAAGTCAGCAAAATATTACATTAAATAATGAATTCCAAAGTTTACAAGTGGTGTGCGGTCCCTCTGTGCAAAAACACATCAATAGCAACACCTAAGAAATTGTTTGTTTATGTTCCAAACAAGAAAATAGTGAGAGATAAGTGGCTAAAACTTGCGCGGCGAGACCCATCAGATGTAGTTACGAATTCTCCATTATATTTTTGTGAAGATCACTTTGATGTAAGTATTTACTATAGATTGATAGGTGTGTAACTCAACATTTTTTTTTGGTATGAAATACTTGTGATTGATAATAAGCAATTTTTTGAGGTTATGTATGTTTTGGTCTTATTTTCATTTTTGTTATCAATTCTAATGGACTACTTATTCTCCTTTCAGCTGCCCAATGATATGGAAAATTACATGCAGTATCATTTGATGGAGTCGGTATCACAAGTGCGTATGAAACCAGGATGTATTCCCAAAAAATTTGCATGCCAAGCAGACAGAAGAACACAATCATCTGACACTATAGAGGGACCATATATATGTAAAAAACGAAAAATGATAGTTCTTGAGGCATCTGAAAAGCAATTAGAAGAAAGTAGTAGGGTTACAGAACATTTTGATTTTGAAGAAATTGCATCCGGAAGTTCAGGTACATATTTTTTCAAGATTCGTGTAATTACATGTTTTAACAGAGTTTAATGCAACAAGAAAGTTTGAAATGTTGTTATGTAATTCACAAAATAGTGACACAAGTTGGTAACTTATTTGATGTTGTTACTTTTTATAAAATCTATATTCACAGACTGTGTCTACCTATCCTGTTTATTGTGACAATGAAAATCAACTTGTATGAATGTGGCATTGAAAATTGTATTTTTATCACTGTGTTGTCGCTTTATCTATTCTATGACCATTTAAAGAAATATTCTATCACCATGTAAAGAAATATATAATTTAATAAAACATTTTTTTACAGTTCAGCACAATCTTGAAGAAGCTCAACAAGTAACTTCCAAAATGATAGATAAATCAATTGAAGTATATATGACAAAAAAATTCAGAAGTAAAGCTAACCAAATAGGAGTCAGATTGGTAAATCAGATGACATCCCCATTGAAACCGCACCTGCATTCTGTCACTACATCTCCATTTCAAGTCAATCACAGTGTTAAAAGTAATCTACCGAAACCCAGTGTAAGTGTATTGAGAAGAAGAGTTATAAAAAGAGAACAATCAGATACTGATACTTCTCATACTCCCTCAGTAATTCAAATGGAATCTGCTTCTGACTACAGCAATATGATAGATGATAAAAAACAGGAGGATTTAAGAATTTTAGAATGTACATTGAAGAAAATCACCAAGAATCCACGTACGTACATCGGCATTCCTATAAGTTGTTATTACTTAATAAATTTGATTCAAGAGCAGACGAATATCCCCTCTAATCATATTTTACTATGTCTAAAAAAAATTAGATTAAATAATTCATTCCGTGAACTCGCTGATGACTTTTCCATGGATAAAACTTATGCAAGCAAAATATTTTTTAAAAATATACCTATATTAGCAAGTGTAATACGTCCTTTCATTGTGAAATTAGACAATGAAGTGATTAAGAGAAATTTCCCCATGGCTTTTAGGCATGAATATAACAAAGTAAGCTGTATAATTGATTGCATGGAGATTGAAGTACAAAAGCCTTCAAAGGCATTAAATCAAGCTCTTTCATGGTCGGATTACAAGAAAGCAAACACAATTAAGTATCTTGTTTCTTATACACCAAATGGTTTGGTAAATTTTATTTCACCTGGTTATGGAGGGCGAATAACAGACACATGTTTAATAGAATCCTGTGACTTTATAAACTGTTTGCAAACTGGAATGTGTGTGATGGCTGACAGAGGCTTTAAAGATGTGGAAATCTATTTACGTCAGATGGGAGTGTTATTAGTACGACCTCCAAGTGTTGTATCTGGATCTAAACTCTCCAAAACTGAAGCTAAAGAAACTAACCAAATAGCCAGTGTGAGAATTCACATTGAGCGTGTGATAAGACGTTTACATGAATTTAATATGATAAAACCACATGCTTGTCTTAACTTAAGTTTGGTCAAAGTTCTTGATGATATAATAACAATAGCGTGTGGTTTAAATAACTTACAAGATTCTCTCATTAAATAAATAGAAACAAGAAATTTCTGCATTTTTATTTATTACTCTGTACTTTTATACAACAATGGATTTACATAGCATTTCCAGAATGTAATGACACTATTAGAAAACTCCGTCACATATTATTCATCAAATGAAATACACTACAGTATGAGGTTGTCATACTTACTATATTATTCAAGTAAACCCAATTACAAGATGTCAAATCTACTTTAGTTCCATTTGGAAAGAAAACCTGGACAAGAACTGACAAGAAACTCAGTCAGGAACCATTTTTTCAACATCATTTTACAAGGTTTATTAAAATACAATGTTTAGAAAGCCAGTAAATGCATGTGCAGGGAAGATTATTTCCAGACTATTGTTTTGTCTTCAAGGAAATGGTTTATTTTATATTATGATTATCTAATTAATGTTACATATTCTCACGCTGTATCCCTAACGGGGTAGTCAGAGAGGACGGGCCGCCAAGCCCGCAGTTCTTACATACTTCTTTCGCTTCCTCAAATCTTTCAGCTATCTCTCATCATTCTCCTCACACATTTTCGCCTAGGTATGCGAGAGCTTTTGACATTTCCGTCTGCTAACACTGGCTATTTGATCTTCATAAGTCAGCCTTGCTCTTCCTTGGCTTCTTTTACCATTCACTTTCGCTCTGTATATTTTCTTCGTCAGTCTTCCATCACTCATTCTTTCTATGTGCCGAACCATTCCTTTCTTCATTTTTACAATAACACTGTAGAGTTAGAGTAATTAGATATAAAACAATACTACTCTATAACAAGCAGTATTATTGAAATCTTAGATTATAGTTTTGAAATAAAAAAGTAGGTAGTATTGCGTAATTTATGGCTTACAATTTAATTAGAATTCTTTCGATACAAACTTGTATAACAGCATGAGTCTTAAACACGATTGTTAGTTATGTTTTCTTTGTGTTTAATTTATTATTCTGTAAGTAAAATTTATTAGTGAAATTACAATAATTAAAATTAGTTTAATCTTGAACTAGCTATTTACCTGAACTTATTTTTTTTTTCTGTACAAGTTCACTGAATGCATAAGCCAAAAAGTAAACACCCCAGATATCAAATTAAATTTGAACCAGGTGTGCCTCAAGTTTGCTAAGCAACTATGTACACTTGACGCAAATTTAAATTAGACTTCCACGCTAGATGTAGTTACCACGCGACAAACAATACTTATTGACAATAAATCGAGAAGGCAGAAGACAAGTGTTGTAAGATTGTAGCAATATTGCCAAAACTTACAAAGGGCAGTTTTTCAATGGTTAAATTTTTCACATTCGTAAATTATGTCAAAAACCTGGCTCGTCATATATGATTCCGCGATGTACAATCAAAGAAAAATCAAGCATGCAGCAACATTATATGCTATATGGGACTCTGTATCAAAACAGGTGTTACAATTTGATATTTAACTTTAATAAACCGTAATCAAGATTAGTCTGTGTTACTTAAGACTCCAATATCATTCGATCGGATAATACCTAATAGTAAAATATAAGTACCTATATAAGTTTTTATTGACAAATTCGATTAAACGGATGATAAATCCTCCAGGAAAAGATTCGGGTATATGATATTGTACATTTTTAACATTTTTTTCTCCGCTTTCAACCCCTAAACCCCAAGAGTTGAATAGGGCCTTTTCGGGGCCTGAGAAAATAACATAACAATTACAATTAACATTTAAGAGGTAATACCTAAAACAAACAAGGTGCTTCTGCGAAATATTTAAAGTTTTTTAGTGTACCTACAGTAGGCGTATTCTATAATATAAGCCCCAGGAATGTAATAAATAATAATTTCTGAGGTCCTGCACTAATTGATAGGTAGGTACATAAAAAACCGAACAAATGACTTTTGTCAAATATGTATTTTAGTAAACTGTCACTAATTATTGTTCGATTTCGTGGGCAAATGCAGTGGTTTGTGGTCATGGAGTACTCAACCTATAGAGAGGCACTGCCATTTATTTTGTATGAAAACAATTTACGTCTAACACTGCTGCGGCTACTGCGTTCTGTTTTATAGCTTGATTTTTTGCTGTTTTTGCCACACCGAATAGAACAATAAACCATTACATAAATATTGAAATATCTGTTGGAATATACAAAGATGTACACAAAGGTCCAGTATTGGTTATTTACTGCTAATGCGAACGAGAGTTAATATTTGTTAGTGTAAATAAACTGAGCAGTGGTGAATAAGATAGTCCGATATTTCGTCTCTATAGGTTGAGTGCTCCATGTTTGTAATGGATTACCCATAAAGCCAACTAAGCCTAGAGAGTAGGCCGACCAGAAATTAGAAGCGGCCGATCTACACAACGCGATGCGGTGTGGTGTCTGTTCGTCAACAACGCAATGAGAGTTCTATAGGGGCCAAGACCGCTAGTCAGCCCCTGGCTAAATGTTTAAATCTCTTTTCAGATTTTTTTACAATCCTACGTGAGCTCTTCAAATGATTTTAGTTATAGATCTAGTGAGTACCCCTAATAATTTGAGCATTATTTAAATTACTTGTAAATAAAGTTTATTTTACCTTTATCAAATTAAATACATATGGTAGTACAAAAAAACTCCGGCAAGCGTTTTTCATCCTTTATTTTTTTATTTTTTAAATTTTAACTACCCCCTGACGTATACAATGTTATACGTCATCTCTCTCTTTCTTTCTTACATGCTATTCCTCTTATATCTTCTACATTACTTACCATATGTAAGTATATTTTCCCTATTATTTTATTCTTATCTTAATTATCTTTATTTAAATCATATTTTATCTTCATTTGCTATTCCTATTACATCATCATAGTTCTTATTTTTATTACATCTATCTTCTGTTTTAGAGTCTTAATCATACATTGTTGATTTTGCTATTAGTAACTTATTCATTCTTGTTTATTAGCAGTATATAGTTAAAACATTTAATTTTTTACTTGTCAAAATATAGACGTTATAAATAACTCCAGGGACCATGTCCCGTACAGCAACGGCAAAGCAAATTAGATAACCTGATTCACCTGTACATACGACACACATTTATTATCAGATAAGCTGATACCAGCTGCCGTTTTGTTAGACCCACTGTTAACAATTCCATCGCCGGCACAACGAGACAGTTGTGCTACCCCATAACAAAGACAGACATGTAAGGGGCACGGGGAAGGGTCCGGCGTTGGTCCGGCGCGCCCTGCGTTTGCGTCACCGTCAACTCACTTGTCGTTTGACATCGACTACAACACCTCAATTTACAAATGTTTTGTATGCATTTATATTTACCTTATTAAAATTAAATATACATATACACAGGCCTTTTTTTGCCACTTCTTTTTTGGGGGTACGCTAATTCTCGAAAGTTGTACGTCCATAATTTTTTTGTATCGCCCTCCCCACCCCTTACCACTGTGTTTTGAGGAAAAAATCGAAGTAACTTATTTTTTTATGTTTAAAAACATAATATCTTTGGAAATAAAACGTGATTATTAAACGTATTAAAAAAAAATCCAAAAATGTTTGTAAAGTTTACCAAAATTGATATTTTTTCATTTTTTTTCAAATTCTTTCAATTTTTTCGGTTTTTATGGCAATTTTTCGATATTTTCGAAATTTCCTTTGGGGGCACTGCGTGCCCCCACGTGCCCCCACTAAAACAGGCCCTGCATATAGTACATAAAAGTTTGTTGAAGATTAATTACCGACATCATTTCCCAATGCTCGCACATCTGCATATTATTTGATTTCATTTGCCTCACTTCATAGTACCGGACAGGGTGTCTGAAGTTATAAAGTCTATGGTTAAAACATGTACCTACCTAAATTAATTACAATGTTTATTCCACCAGGCTTAGTAGAAAATGGTAAACCAATACTTCGCTCCGAAATGAATGAAGAACGACTCGCTGTCGAAACATGTAAGTCGATACCTATTAGTAGGCTTTTCGACGCATGAGATTTGACTGTCAAAATATGGAAGAAACGCCTTAGTACGTTTTGAGTAACTGTGAACCACTGATATGTTGCCGAGTTCGTTTCAGCCAGCTTTTTCTGTGTCTGGAATACTGATGGGTATATCCAACATTATAATAATAATAATACTCCCAGAGAATTACACAAATTTTGTGAATTCAAAAGTAAGCGTTATGCTTATACTATAGGTACCATACAATGAACTGGGGGAGCAATTTACAAAAGCTCGTTTTCTAACTATTGAGCCGACCGTCGATCGAACCTGGGACTCGAGCTTAAAAGACAAACGTTCTGTCACCTCTCCAACAGACTGGTCGATGATTTCCAGGTAGCAATTTAAACTTGAACGAGACGTGTGCTAAGTTTCCCATGCAACTGTATACACTTGAGAGAAGCTTAAATTAGACTTCCTGGTTACCACGCAACATAGATACAATGCTCACATAGCAGTGTTTTGTGATGGAGTTATTTGTGTGGTAGTACACAAAAGTGGGGACTAAAATATAAACAAAAGAATAACGAGATTGCAGCAACATTGTGAAACCTTTGCCATATTTGACGTAACTTGAATCGTCATACTTGACTTGGCAATTTGAAATAAAAAAAATCAAGTATGCAGCACCTTATATGCTATCTCCTTATATGCTATCTCCTTATATGCTGGCGACCTCCGTGGCGCAACGACTAAACACGTAGGAAAGTAAACGGGGGTTGCGGATTCGATTCCCCCCGAGTCTGGGTGTTTATGTATAAATATGTATTTATTTACAAAAGAAAAGTACATAAGTAGTATATAAGTTGTCTAGTACCCATAACACGAGCGCTGTGCTGCTTACTTTGGGACTAGATGGCGCTGTGTGAAATGTCTGAGTACATTCTATCATTATTATTATTATTATCTGCTTTATGATTGATACGGCGAATGTAGTTACGTCCAGCTCCACGGACCTTTTTTTTGGTCACATGGGAGAAACTTGCACAGATACCCAGCCCACTGGGGGAGAGACTGAGTTATGTGGGGATTTTACAGACCTTAACTCTTGCAATGGACGTTCTTGACGCGTTGTCGAGTACCACCGCAGCCGCTCTCGCTCTGTGCCAAAACATTCTACTAGATTCCAATATGGATTGCATTGTTTGAACTCTGAGTTTGATAAGATATTAAACGGTTATATTATTTTGGTAAACAGTAAAAAAAGACTGTTTCCGCCCGGGATCGAACCGAGGACCTTGTGCGTGTGAAGCACACGTGATAACCGCTACACTACGAAAACTTATTCATTTCAAGCAAAAATGTAATATGATAAATCTGTAAACTGCATATTTGTTATTGCATAATTAATTTCTCAAGAAGTTCTGAAGTATCTCGAGTACTATAATAAAACGTTTATAATTTTTTGGTAAACATTAAGTTATAGCAAAATGTCGATGAAATATTCTTCTTTTTTCTTGCCTCTAATATCTCCCTTTCCCGCCAGAATGCTTGACATCAAAAAGTCGTTTTTTTTTCAGCCGCTCCAGTGAGTTCCGTAAAACCAATCGGTCCGCCGCTCAGGGAACCAGATTGGGCGATACAGTTGCAAGACAAGATAGAAAAATTAGTTGAAACCTACGGATACAGAAACGCTAAACCGCTCATTAGGAGAACTGTCGATGGTATGTTTTAATCGAATTATTTATATATTTATATACCTACGTCATGAGAATGAGAATCTCGTAAACCTTTTTTAGAATAAAAGTAAAGAAAATAATAATCCAGGTAGTTTTAGTTTTTTCAACTTGTAATAGAAACTTAGCTTCTTTAAATTGCCTTTGTTCAATAGAACAGTTTTTTTTATCTTTCTTTATGGCATGACGCATGAATTAGCGCATTTGCCAATGTCATGTATTAATAAGTAGAATCACAAATAAATTAGTTTTTCTTATCGTAAAACTCCTAAAGTAAAGTGATAGTAGGCTTTATTGAAGTTATAAAAGATTTTTTGGAAGAGCGCTAGAACTTCAGCTACACATGTTTATTTAGACATGGGGGTTATTCACAAACATCGGAAACTTTCCGTGGCGGAAAGGCCGATCGTCGGAAAGTATAAATTCAATTCGACGGCTTGGATTTGTGAATGCGACTATGTATAATATGATATAGGTATATATAACATAACATAACATAACTTCACGCTGTATCCCCAACGGGGTAGTCAGAGAGGACGGAGCGCCAGGAGTCGCGGTCCTTACACACCTCTTTCGCTTCCTCAAATCTCATCATTCTTCTCACACATTTTCGCCTAGGTATGCGAGTGCTTTTAGGTAGATAGATAGGTATATATAATATAAATATAATACGATTTTGGATTTGTGAATCGTTTATAGACAAAATCATTGAAAAGTTTCCTGTCAGATACGGAAAGTTGAATTTCCGATGTTTATGAATAACCCGCTGCTCCATTCTTTTCACTTACACAGAACTTTAAAACACAATATACTATCACTTTTGTACTTTAAAACTCCCAAAAATGTTAAAGATAGAAAACTTAAATAAAATGACAACCTCACTTCTCCCGTTCCCGCCCAGTATTTTTATAAAAAAAATCCACGAATACGAAGACGCTGGCAAGTGGCAACCATTCTGGCAACAACTATCTAACAATAGCTCTCTTTATGTATACTCCTATAAGAAGAAGTGAAAATATTTACGTTCCACGATAATAAAATTCTACAAAGTTATTACTTTCAGATACAGAACAATCTTATCATGTACTTCTGGATGTAAAAGGTATAATACAAGTTATTTTATTAGTTTATTTTAGTTTGTAGGGCTGTCACTAGATGGCGCTTAACGGCCTTTGATCAGACTAATAAGACTTCATAAAAACTCCCGGCCTTTTTCAGTGACTTTCTATTTCGAATATAACAACATTTCAAAATATCTAAAAAACGGGAAATTGACGCGATTAACTTTTATTTTGGTTTGACGTTTCGACCGAGTTGCATGGGCCGTGGTCGACCGCAGCCGATGCAACTCGGTTAATGGTAATTGCGTTAATTTCCCGTTTTTTGGATATTTAATTCTGCAACGCGAAACTTTAGAAGTTTAAATTATACATTTTATTTTAAAACGATAATCAATTAATTATCTATTTAAAACTTAACCACTCATGGCATATCAATGTTTATTAAAGTTATTGTTATATGTTTTCAGTTACGCGGGATGGTAAGATTGTGTTTTAGTTATCTATTAAAATTGATTATAAGTACACCTATGTTCATTCATAATATTTTATAATGTGTAGCTCCTTAGGATAATTTGAATTCATTCGATAATGTCATGTGCGTGGTTAATATCGCTTATATATGGATGACATTAAGATTAATATTGCACCGAGTATAAATAAATTAAACAATTAACCTTTAATCAAATATTTAAAGTGGTAGAGCCATGCTGGATTGCAGCACGAATAGGGTCGGCTCGCCCGGTGAAATACCACCCTCTCACAGAATATCGGCGTGAAATAACGGCATCTATTGCTGTTGTGTTTCGACTGAGAGTGCCGGTGGCCCATCACCCCCTCCCCCTCCTTTTCCTCCTTTCCCTATTTCCCTAAAGGCCAGCCACATGCCCGTGATTCTCTCCGGATATTGCGAGTGTCTACGGGCAGCGGTTGGTTACTTTCCATCACGTAACCCGCTTGCTCGTTCGCCCCCTCTTTTGTAATTAAACCTCTTTTATAAATTTTCGTGCAGAACAATTAGGTATATTGTTTGTAAATTTGTGCAAAGTTGGTACGTATTGCAAAGCTATAACTTTTAGTTACCCTCCGCTCAAAATTCCAAAAACCGACTCGTGTTTCGCCTCTCAACGAAGCATCGTCAGAATATTCCAGAGATCAGATCCACTCAGCCAATTAGTACCGAATATTACTGTGCTAAAATATCATTTCGTAAGTAGGTATTCAATTTCATTTCATTGCGTGTGCATGCAACCTGTGTTTCTCTCTATTCGATACTTGAGATATTATATTTTCACAAAAGATTAGATTGAAAAATGGGACTACATTAATTCAAACTCATTTTGTTTTAAAACTTACATTCAAATTTACGACAATAGAGGCCACCCATACTATGTCAATTTTTGGAGTATTGACACCGAAGACTTAACAGAAAAGCATGTATAATATGGATACGTGCGGATACGTGATTTTTTGTCTTTACTTTTTTATCGACTACATTTATTTCTTCAGGCAAATCGAAAATAGATTACAAGTACATTATGCGAGCTGGCGAGCCTGGTAAGAATTTAGTGTTTTTTGTCCTTAATGAGTTAAATATAGCTAGATTATAATAATGATGATGATGAGTAGGAAGAAGATCTACAAAATAACTGAAATATTGTCGTCATCTCGGACCATGAAACACAATGGACGGAGCTTTTGCTTTAAGGCGACGTATTGGTGAAAGGTAATTTAATCCAAAATAGACCTTCTGCTCTATGCAAACGTGCACGCGCTAGCTTACAAAAAATACAAAAAAAACAGTTATTTACATTTATTTTGAAAACTATAATTAATTTAAAAAAATCCTGGCATTTTGAAGAATATGTTTAGATTAAGTTATACAGAAAATTTAGAAACAAATCGGTCTCGTTACTCCGTAAAATGTAAATCTTTGTTTTAAAAGAGGTTTCTTTGATTTTTTTTTATGTTACAAAAGTTAACCAATTGTGTATAGCAACTGACAAAATAAAGTCAATGAAATGAAGAATCAGGTTACCAAATATCTCTTTCATATGTTTTGTAGTCACTAAAAAATTGAGGTCAGCTGTCAAAATTTCCAATGCGTCGCCTTAAGAGTGTCCGTATCTGTCGGAGCAAAGTTCTAGACTTGTTCTAATGTACGTCACTAGGGAAGGGTTACAAAACAATAATACACCGCTGAACATGACATATTTTTATTTTTGTGAATACTGTGGGTAAAACAATTAAGATTTACGAGTATTTTGAAAAGAACTATTTCAATACTGCAATGTCTTGTACGTCGAGCCGCTCATGAGCTGACTGGAATTACACCAACAGTGCGAGATTGAACTTACTATAGCTGTTTTACTCGTGGTTACGTTCGATGATATAAAGAGACACGAAAATTCGTTGACACAAGGTTTGACACATTATGGTTCGTCCATTATGGTTTTTGGTCCGAGGTTGTCATCCTAACTTTCGATTTACCGTCTCATAATATGTTCACGGAGCTAATAAATAATCGACATGCTATTTGTTATTCAATCTATTATTTATTTCAGAATTGTTTGTTTTTTTGTTCAGAATTGAGAACTCTTGATTTCTGAATTTAAAAATACTATTAAAAAAGAATATGAAATAGCCATGAGAAAGTAATTTTTTCTTTATAAGTATCAGATAATTCGTTGACGTTATTTAAATCAGCAACTAAAAAATTAACAACATTATATATCATTTTATGTGATATTTATGACAAGAGACTAGACCTCTGAAGAAAACCACTATATATTGTCATTTTTTCTTAGTATCATATTTTGGCGTCTTTGATTTGTTGTCAAATTGCGTCAATTACATTTGTAGTACAGTTTTTACATTTTATATCAACGAAAATATCAGATTAATACTACTTTAATGATTGCCGGTCATTCTCATATAAAAATACTGACAATGTATTAGAAAGTGAAGTTACAAGAAAAATCTTTGCCTGGCCCGTTGGCACAGTGGCATATGCATCTGTTTTCCAAGCTAGGGTTCTGGGTTCGATTCCCGGTTAGGTCAACTTAGGAAACGAACTTTTCTAAATTGGCTTGGAGTCTAGGTGTTACTGGGAACTCCCCCATAGTTCGTTGTGTGGTACCCATAGTACAAGCTTACTGTTTAGTTTGGCGTCACACAATCTGTGTAATTGTCTGGAGTATTATTATTAATATCTTTTTACAGCAGGTCGAGATCCTGAGTGGTTGAAGGACTTCAAAGAATATGTTAAATCCCTGGTTTATCGGTTTGGACCCACTCAAACATTTCAACATTTAGGACATGTTATAAAAGGTAAAATATGTTTGAATTGGATTTACAACTTATTACACGATACACTGCTGGGTACAGATCTTTTTACAAAGAACGATGGTGGATAATAGATCATACAATAGGCACACTATAGGCATGAGCGTATCCAGCTTTTGTCCAGTGTCCGGGGAGGGTGGAGGGGGAGTCAAATCAGGAACGTGCATTTATTAGATAAGATACATATTAAGTATTTTATTTCCAAAGTGAATGTCCCCAAAATTTTCAGCGAACTGCCGTTCAGGTCCAGAGGAAGGTAGCCGCCTCTCCTGCACTATAGGCACGACGATTATTTAAAAAAATTATGCTAATCAGTTAGGTACCGAGTGATCTATCTTAATTTGAGTGAATTTTAGATACCTATTCGATTGTTTTCATTTGCTATTATCATTTAGGTAGGTACTATCCGAATGATAAATGATGATTGCAGTTTGCGCCAATGTATGGAAAGAAATCTTATTTTTTCAGAAAATCGTCTTCTCTACGCTGCTTTTGGTCTGCGCTGACCCTAATGAGGATTTATCTTTATTTAAACAATTATCACTGAAGGATTTAAAATGAATTATTTCATATTTATCTCATTCCGTATCTATCCTTTTTCCTCTACTGCATACTTTTATGTGTCCGTTTCACCCGTTCGTTATGATTCGTAATGTTCTACACATCAAGTTAACTCGTCAGTAATAAACTACCACTTCATAAGTGCTTCATAATTCGCGAAGACAGACTTTGTAAACCGTTTTTTTAATCAGATAGGGACGTTATCGATATAATTGATATACGTTCTTGTGTTGCTGCTCACGTAAATGTACAGGATATGAAACTGCAGGCAATTGAACCTGACCCAGAACTTTACCGCCCAAGTAAGTGTACATTATTTCCTTCCTTACAGAGCTGTTTTCTCTCTAAAATTAGCCCTTTGCAGCTCTGTTTTATCCATGCCTGTGCAGCCACGTGATTTACAAGTGCTCGGAGATAGGAGATATTATTTAACATCTGTTGTCTAAGTTCACCCCAAAAATAGAGTCTACTTGTTTAACCTCTCGAGATGTCGAAACTTTTCAAAACTAGCATTTTATAACGCATCAACGAAAAATCAAATCCAAGGAAGTCTAACTCGTTGAAGAAAATAAAATGGTAAATTTGTTTTTCAGATATAGGAGAAAAAAATGGTGTTGTGATTGTTGATATTGATAGTAAGTACATATTTTTAGCGATATTGACAGCAAGTGATTCTGCTTAGTCATTTTTGTAAGTCAAAATATTTGTGGGTTGTAAAAGCAATTTTATATTGAAACAGAAGAGATATATCCCTATCAGTCTCATGCATAAATACTTATACATTACACAGTACATATGTATATGTACACCATACATTACACACATTCACAATTTTCATTCACAACACACATTAACATACACCCACATATACACACACTCTTCGCGTGTTTCTTTTTGTTTTTCATGTTTTACTTAAGTTTAACCATAAGTTTTATTTTATTTTATATTTTTTTACTGCATGTTACTTTACTTATATTGACATTTTGTAATAACTTTGGAGAAGAAGCTAGCTACTGAGATACAGGCCATATGCCTAGTTCAGTAGTTAGAGATTTCATTAATATTGTGAAATTTGTCAATAAAGAATTATTATTATTATTGTAAATAGTAAAAATATCGGCACGCTTATTACGTAACTCGTAGACAGCATGCGACAGCGAATATCGCGCGATATCTGCTGTCAAAACGAGAATTTGTGTAATGTAATTTGTATAGTGGCGCTAAATCTACCGCGAAAAATGCATTTTATGGTCATAGAATAAGAGATAGACGCAATCGTCATACATGATACCAATTTTTATTGCAATTAGTAACCGGTCGCGTAGTGATTGCGTGGCTGTCGCTATCTGTAAATTTTTAGGTAATAACCCCGCGGTAGATATAATTGCTATTGCTATAAAATAATTATTATAAGCCATATAAAAATCAATGCTTGTATGTTCGTATTTTATGAGGTGCTATACTATTCATCCAATTGCAATGAAATTTGGTATGGAGATAGCTTGAATCTTGAGGAAGGACAAAGGCTATTTTAAAAATAAAAACGCGGATTAAATCGCAGACATCAACTAGTGGGCTATAAAATATTAGCAAACATACAAACAATACATTTCGTTCTACTGAAGTACAACGCTGTATATATTTCCTTCCAATATCCGTTGTCATCCTGACAACGATATGTACGCCCTTTGTATATCTAAACCTACTTATATGACCAATACATGATAATTTTACGATAATATATAACCGAGTTATTTTTTCACAGTGGACGCATATGGTAAGTAATTCATATTCTCTGTCACCTAGTTTCTTCTCACCAGTATGTCATCTAACTAATGCAAGGAATGGTTGGTAATCCGACTATATGTCGCCATGTGGGCTCAATATATATCGCTTGCTTGGATGAACAGGGTAGTAACTAAAAAAAATGTGATTTTGGGATACTACTACACCTTTACTTAAACATTTAAAATCTTTCGAATGAATTTGGTCGCATAATTATCCGACGCAAGGGGGGTCGACGGGCAGGGTAGTATCTCCGTCCTTTTTGTACTTTTTCGCCGCCCCGTTGGATGTATATAGTCGTATTTAGTTTTGCCCCCTTTTTCTCGTCAATTGGTAGGTAGCGACAGAACGTCAGTTTTTGTTGAACAAAGTATTAAACTGAAATAATGCTGTATTCATCAAAAGGTAAGTTACATTTGAATATCACATATTTGTGAAATTCGGCAGTATCTTAAAATAATACCTTGTTTGTTGATCATTTTATACAGAAAAAGTGAGTATTATGTACCTCTCTTCAGTAATATCTTATTATTTCGTGTATTACGAACTTCTCCAAAAAATGAAGTAGCCTGGAACCTTACCAAAGGAGTAAATTTCATAAAAAAAATGGTTAACCGATCTAATACAGAAAAGCTGGAATATCACAATAAAACCTTAAAATTGCTCTCCTGGAAAATCGACTTTTTTGAGTTAATACCCTGTTCATACAAGCAAGCGATATGTATAGACTAGATTTAATATACATATATAGACTAGATATATATATTTATATATAGATTTTAAACAAAAAGTTGTTTTGCGATAACTGCGACCAATCTATCTTGTCTCCTGACGTAAAAAAAATATAAAAATCTGCATTCCAATTTCCGCCAAATTTTAATTTCTTTTATATTTTTAAACGCAATACGAAATTATTCGATTGATTTAAAAAGTATTCCTTTTAATAATATGTATTCAGACTAAATCAAAAAAGAAAGAACTCTACCGCGAAGACCACTGTGAGGTCGGCAAAACTACACCTCGCCGCTCGCCATGTACATTGTACATACAAAGCAACACGCACTCACATGCAATAAAAATACACCCACTTAATTCACTAAGTACAGACATACATATCTCACGCTGTATCCCTAACGGGGTAGTCAGAGGGGACAGACCGCCAAGCGTCGCGGAAATCGTCGTCGTCGTCTCTCTTTAGAAACTCATAATTCCAATAAATCAGAATAAAAACGACTTGGAACACAAAACCTCATTGGTGTTGCCATTAAGTGTTATTGTGTTATACATATAAATCTATATTTCAATTGTTTTAACTACAGTTTTAGTAAACAGTGAAGCAGCTCATTTTTCAATTTACATTGCTTTTACAGTGATCGAAAATGAATATAAATTTGACGGGCAGAACTGGCAGACGTCTCGAGGGCGTTTGCTGTTAATAATTTATTACTGAATGCACAAAAAACCAAATGTATTAAATTTTCACTTTCTAATGTACCCAGAATCCATGATAAAATAGAACTGGGTGGGAAACAAGTAGAATTAATTAAGCCTGCCTTTCTTGATTTTACAGTAGATAGTAAATTGCAATGGGCGGACCATGTCGCGGCATTGGCTAGTAAGTTCGGTTCCGCGATATATGCCTTTGGACGCATTAGGCAAATGACAGATGAGGATACGGCTAGGCTGGTGTACTTCGCATATTTTCATAGCCTAATGGCCTATGGCCTTTCCTGTCCTATGGGATCAGCGGCGCATATTAACTCGATTTTTATTCTACAAAAAAGAGCGATACGTGCCGTCTACGGTATGAATGCACGAGAAGCACTAAGAGATCGTTTTAAAGACATTGATGTACTCACCTTGCCGTCCTTATACATCTTTGAAGTTATAATGTATACGAGGAAAAATAAATCGATTTTTAAAAAAAGGCGATATTGGTGGTATGGAAATCCAAGGTCGTGATAAATTGGTTATTCCAAAATTTAAATTACATAAGTCAAATGTTTCATTTTTGGGTAACTGTATTCGTTTTTATAATAAAGTTCCTCAAGAAGTCACTCAATTAACGAAAATATATTTAGATTAGTTATAAAACGTACATTGATTAGACAATCATACTATAAAATAAACGATTTCATTGAAGATAAAACAATAGTCTGGAAATGACTTTCTCTGCACATGCATTTACTGGCTCTCTGAATATTGTATTTTAATAAGCCTTTTGTAAAATGATGTTAAAAAAAACCTGACTGAGTTTCTTGTCGGTTCTTCTCAGTGTCCAGGTTTTCTTTTCTTTTCTCTTTGAACCGAACTAAAGTAGATTTGACGTTCAAAAATACCTTATAATTGGGTTCACTTGAATAAATTGATTTGACTTTGACTGTGATAGTTCAGATTTATTGATGAATGTCAGTCAGATATATTTGTTGAACGCTACAATGAATGTTCTATTAATTTATTTGCAATCAATGGAAATTCACAGTTAGGCCTCTGGTCAATCCTTGAGGTCTTCGGGTTGTCAATAAAACTTTGGTACCAACGGTTCATTCAATATTACATAACTTGAAACTCACTCAAATTCACTACCTACCTTATTCCTCTGGGAACTACCCTACGAACGGTCGACCAGCACTTTCATAACTTACGTAACGATTTAGTATGTCGTATTTGGCTCACGAGGGCGTGCCCAAGGGGCAAAGAAGGCAGATACCACTCCCCTTAAACTGGTATTGAGGATTTGTCACGGAGTTTCATTTTCCTCTAGTAACTTCTCAAGTTGTCTACATATTAAGCGAATTACTTAAGTTGACTTCCATGGTGTTATGAGAGAACGATAAGTATATAGAATATCTCTCGGACCAAAGATCATGGACGGAATTTTTACTTTAAGAGCGTGTCTGATTTTTGTTGATGTGAGGTTCTAACCCTGTACTAATGTCCGTGACTAGAAAAGGGTCAGTTAACAACAGTACAACAATACCATACACAGTTGAACATGACATATTTTTATTTTTGTGAATACAAAATAAATAAATGTCTCTCTTAGAAATATGTGCGAATCTCTTAGAAATATGTGCGGTGTCACCCTTGCGGACAAAATAAGCAATGAAGAGATACGCAGTATGACAGAGTTGCACGACAGTGTTATTGTAAAAATGAAGAAAGGAATGCGGAGATGGTTCGGGCACATGGAAAGAATGAGTGACGAAAGACAGACGAAGAAAATCTATAGAGCAAAAGTGAGTGGTAAAAGAAGCTAAGGAAGACCAAGGCTGACTTATGAAGATCAAATAGCTAGTGTTAGCCGACGGAAAAGTCAAAAGCACTCGCAAACCTAGGCGAAAATGTGTGAGGAGAATGATGAGATTTGAGGAAGGGGAAGAAGTATGTAAAGACCGCGACGCTTGGCGCTCCGGCCTCTCTGACTACCCCGTTAGGGATACGACGGGAAAACATGTATGTATATATGTATGTAACACAAAAAAATTATGAGTAGGTATTTTGAAAACAATTATTTCAGTATTGCAAAGTTTTGTACGTCGAACTGTTTTACTCGTGTTTAAACTCAATAAGATAGACAGAGATACACGAAAATTTCTTTGACACACTGTGACAAGAGCGGTAACTGGGAAACACATTATGGCTCCGTAAATTATTATTATTATTGGTCCAAGGAATATCCTGTTAGCTGTTGACACAGCCTTCTCATCAATAGATGGCAGCACTGTCATCATAACGAGTAAAAGATCCAACTGAAATTGACTACTATCTATCTACTTTGTGAGTTTGTAACGGCGTAGGTATAATAAATATTTTTTATGATCAGGTGAAGTATTGGTCAACTATGTTAAAAAGAAGCATCATTCAAAAAAAGGTATGTTTTTTTTTAATTCTTATCCCCTTGTGTTATTATATTCACAAGAGACTTATCACCTTTCTTGTGGAGCGAATAAACTATATTAATTTTTCTGAGGTAAAAAAGTAAAGTACATGGTGTAACACCAAAATGTTACTTTAATTCGCTCGCAACTTTTCCTTATTTTTTGTTGCTACTTTGAAAAATTCCTTGCCACTTTAGTGATGTGAATTGCTCTTTGACGTTTTAGGCACCGTCCAAAAAAGAAATCGTCGCTCATTCTTTATTTTTTGGCTTTAAAATACTAGTACTTTTAAAAAAATATTGCATTTTTGTCGATTTATAAAACTTTCAATTAGTTTTATTAAAGAATTGTTCAGTTGAAAATCCGAATCTAGAGCTTGGGACAGAGCGACGGAATGATTTTCGGGACTTTAGCATTTTTTATTTTTATTTGCACTTGTTTGTCATTTAGAAATCATAACTGACACTAGTAGCCACAGTAATGGAGCTTACGAGGAAATAGTAGTTACCGATAGAAGTTGGTTACATTTTTGCTAAATCTACAAGGACAGGAATTTCGAGATTTTGTGAGAATTACCCATTTTGTTTGGCCTTTACAGTTTAGAACGCCAAACCTTATGTCTTTACTTTTTAATTGGTCTGAGGGGCAAATAATACTTTACCTGCTCTAATTATGTACAATATTGTTACAGTGTATAATCGCACTTCAAAATATCGTAGTGTGAATATGCTTATAAAGAAGAAATTAGAAAGTAATTATTTTAAATATTTTTCAAAATATTAATTAGAATTCAGGGTAGAATAGCATTTATTATTAATGGAATAGTCATGAAATTCCTGTGGCTTTATTTCATGGGAGTCTTTGCGTTGTGTCATAATATCATTTATTATTTAAGTCGACCACTTATTCGAATATTAGCCTGATTTGTTTATATGAACACGAAGAATAATAAACGTTATGTCATAATTACTTTTGCAACCTAAAGTTAAAATTAATTAAAAATTTAAAAAACCCCCGACTTCCAAAAAAACCTCCAAAAAGTAAAAAAATAGTATCTATCTCTTAGCCCTTTTTTGTGATAAGTTTCGATATAAATAGTAGTAGTAATATATTCAAGTGTTGTCACGTCGGGGGACCGTTAAAACTTAGCGATCCCCCAACGTGACGACGCTTAGATATATTACAAATAAACTAAAAAAGAGCTGATATTCTTCAAACGGCTGAATCGATTTTGATAAAACATGTCTAAGAACCACCGCTAGAAAATCTGCTTTCAAACAAAAAAAACCGCATCATAATCGGCCTATTCGTTTAGGAGCTACGATGCCACAGACAGACACGCAGGCATACAGACACGTCAAACTTATAACACCCCTTCTTTTGCGTTGGGGGTTAGAATAGGCAAGGTATAGTAAAACATTCTTTCACGCGTAGATTAGACGGAAATTTTCCAATACGGCGTTATTCCATTTGGGTATTGCCGTTTTAAAATTAAAAAAACGGAACATTTTTGCGTTGTCTATGTGTTTGTCTCATTTTACTCAGTGACTATTAGTCGTATACACCTGTAAAGAACGGTTGACATTGACGGTGGTCTGTAAAACAGACGAATCAAAAGTTAAATTTTTTTTTCTTTCTTTATGGCATGGTGCACAGTTTAGCGCATTTGACATCTCGCTTGCACCAACTATTTAATAATTGGCGAGATGTCAGTTCCTTAAATCGAGTTTGAATAGTTGGTTCAAGTCACCCTAAATGTGCAAACATTTGGCTTTGTAATTTACAAAGAAAAATCAAGCATGCAGCAATCTTATATGCTATCTCGTGTGTATCAAATGATTCTCTTTATAATTTAAGTGTTTTATATATAATGTGGTGTCAATAGATAGATAACAAATTCCAATTTATGACGAATTATATTTTTATTTATATTTATTTAAGTTTACTACATACTTTCGTAATATTTTTTCGAGATTGTCAGTGTAAATTGTAAAAATATCTTTGCAACAATCTGTCCGCTAATTTCAAGGAGCGAGTAATAATTTCTGAGTTAGAAGTGTCATCCCTTACCTCACTTTACCTGCCTACCTTAGTGTCATCCTTATATCATATATCTAGCTTTCTGTCAGTATTTTTCTTTTTGTGATGCATAGTAACTTGGGAAAAATAAGCGTTCATTTGTCGCGAGCGTCTAATATAATGTAAATCGTCACTATATACCTACGCCTGCCGTAACACCGACTTAGGGTTCATAGCTACTCCAAGTGGGAGAGATTAAATCGCAATGTTAACGCTAATTAAAATTTTTTAGAAAAAAAGTAGGTAGCTATAAGCCATTTTGGTATTTATACAATTTGAGTTTACCGACAAATGAGAGCTCTATATTATCAAGGGTTTATTATTAAGGAGCCAAAGGGGGGGTCATTGGGGTCATGACTTCTTCCACCTCCTCCCCTGGGCTGGGTTTAGGTTGACTAGTTATAGAATTTTTCTAATCTCGTTGTAATCGAATTAGAGCCTGTCCGGACTAGGTATTTTCTATACGACCCCACTTGACTTGAAAGCTGGATCCGCCCTTGCTATGAGCCCTTAGGTTCTGTTTTCTATGGAATTCTCTCGAATTATGACTGAAGTATAAATAAACCGTTCCTTTTATTTCACTAAAATCATCAAGTATACGGGAAAATACAAAGTTGAAAAATAATGAGATATTCGAAGAGGTAACACTGCCAGTCTGCCTGGCACCCTAAGCATGACAACTTTTTTTGTGTGATTAAATGAAATTTATTTGTGTGTAAAATATTAATTCTTACCTTGATGCTATGAGGAAAAAAGTAGCGAAGAGCAAAGAGAAGGATGTGGGAATTAATGAAAACAGTTTAGTAACACAAAGTTTCTTAAAAGTAAATACATGACGTTATAAAAATAAAAAAAACTACTTTATGTACAAAAAAACCTAGGCGAAAATGCGTGAGGATAATGATGAGATTCAAAGAGGCGATTTTTGAATATTAAATTAAATGTATGTTATAAAATAAATAAATAATAAATAAATTAATCAATGACAGCTTTCTAAGCGGCAACTTTGAGGAAGTCTATTATTTAAGATAATGTGTAGTTTTAAGTTTGTAAATATTAACGTTAGGATATGTATGTACCTTTTTATTATTACTAAATGTATTAAATGTATAAATAACTATCAAACTCGGCTCGTTTCACTGGGCGTTAGTTGAAGTTAAAATAAATTAAACAGTTTTTATAATTATTTTGATAATGCAAAAAAAAAAAACAAAAAAAAAAATTCTACTGATCCGATCGCTACCAAAGTTTACAAGAACACCCGCTAGGCCAATCTGAAGATTCCCTGAAAATTTCATCGAAATCGGTCCAGCCGTTTCGGAGTCCATAAGGAACATACATACAAATACATCGCCTTTTATATATATAGATAGATATCGCCAAAAATAAAGTAAAAAAAATAATGTAGATAAGTATATAATTATAAACCATGACTTTTTTTATTTATCAAAGATTATAAATTATAACGTTAGATACCTACATTTTACATAAAAAGTACGCTTTGCGACAAATTGTTTAATAATGCTCGCATGCAGCGCAAGTTATTGCTTACTTGGTCAGTTTTTAACCAACTTCAAAAAAGGAGAAGTTCTCAATTCAGTTATATTTTTGTTTCGTTTTTTTTAATGTTTGTTACCTCAGAACTCCGTCATTTATGAACCGATTTGATAAATTATTTTTTTATTTGAAACGATATGATTCCAGTTTGATCCCTGGAGCTTGTTTGAAGCTTGGACTTCGAAAATACACCAAATAACACCAAATAATACGAACAGCTTACAATATTTATTTATATTGATGATTCTCTTGGTATCCTTGTGCTCCAGAATTTAAAAAGAAGTTAATTGTAGGCCTGCCCTAGATATTTATTTAGGGCAAGGTCACTCAAAAGAGAGAAATAAAAAATCTAATAAAAAATTAAATCGACTTTAAAAGAAAATCATTAAAAAATTCAAAATAACTATCCTTTACTAATCAAAACTCAAGTACAAACATGACTTTATACATACGATACAAACACCCATATAATTAAAATTAACAGTTATTGAAGTCGGTGCCAAATCAATGTATAACAACGGAAGTCTATTAGTTTAGTAGACTTGGCATAAGCTTGGATCGATTTCAGAAATTTAATTATGTAAATATTTGTACTTGAGTTTTGATCAGTAAGGGGTAGTTATTTCGTACTTTTCAGTGATATTTTTTGAAGTCGGTTTAAATTTTTTTCGTTTCTTATTTACAGAAAGGAAACAAGAGTACGATAGCCCAATAAATTATAGCCGAGAACTCGAAACTGCTACCGAAGTATTAGAGGGATGAATATGCCATGAATAAGCATTTATATACAGAATAAAATATTGAAACTCAGCTTATTGTTTTTTTATTGCATGTAGCAGAGCCCGGCCACGGATTGTTGTGGCTTATTAGGTGTGTATGCTCATATTATTATTTTTTATACAGGGTGTATATGAAAACGGGACAGTTACTTTAATGGATGAAAGGGCATAACTTTAGTATGTAGTTACAAAAAGAATTATCGAAAAAAACGTATCCGTTTAAGAGTTATGACCGTTTTAATTTTCAAGTGTTATCCCCACCATTTCTCGTAAAATTGGGTTGATCGTGTACAGTTACAGATTTTAAATCTTACGTTTTTTTTTATTTTGTAATAATTTCATCCGTTACTGAAATACAGCCTGAAAACCCCCATTGGGGTATACGCATTATTTTCGAAAATGGTTTTTGTAACTACATACTAAAGTTATGCCCTTTCATCCTTTAAAGTAACTGTCCCGTTTTCATATACATCCTGTATAAAAAAAGAGGGCAAACCCCATAGACGCGCAATATCCCGTGAATCACATACGTACGTACATACACACAGACAGACACACACACACACACATACACACACACAGACACGTAGTGACATAGATCAGAAACACTTGATTGGAACCTATCCATTAGTACAATATCAGGCCTATAGTGATAGTTCTGTTGGTGGCATTATTTATTATAATTATTACGTGCAGCTAACAATATTATAATATTGTAACGGGTAACGGAGAGATCGAAAGCAGCAGGACGAAACGAGGCGTGGCGAGCCAGGTGTGAGGCAGATAAGAGGAGCAGAAGAGGGGAGAAGAGGATGGGAGAGGAGAGGCGATAAAACGAGATGTCGAGACAGCGCGTACGCGTTGTTACTTGATAATTTTGTAAGAAGAAACCTTAATTCACGATAATAAGAACATAGTTAACTAGTGACAATATCCTTGGTATTTTATTTCATCAAGGCGCTTTGATGTCACAATATAGAAGATAGAAGATGTTGGACTTTGACGACTTCTATGATAGATAGATGTGTTTTTAGCACGGCTCACATTAAAAAGCACACACAAATCGACGACCTCCGTGGCGCAACCACAGTACATGTAAGCATACAGTATGCTATCTCGGCAGTGTCCTACGGTCGTTTGGTACGTAAACACGCAATAGGGCTACTGACTTGGACTGAATGTTTTTCTTGGGTTACTTATTTGATAATAGGTACTATATTAAATTGTCATATTATCTTTTCATTTTATATTATTGCAAATTTAATACGTTTTTATTTATATAATTTTACTAGTATTTTATATCTAGTTTCAAAAGTTTGTGAGTTAGTATGGTGGAAATGGTTAAAAAAAATGCTTTTTTATGTGCAGTATAATTAAAAATCAGCAATAAATTAACTAGATCATTATGATAATATATTTCCTACAAATTAGCAACAGAGAAATATTTCTGGTTCCGATATAGATGTATTCAAACATCCATACACTGAACATTGTGCTCGTAAACTTGATTGACATAATATTTAGTCAATAAATGCGCAGGAGCGTTTCATACCGTACGACGACAACCGCGGCGCGATCGCGACTGTCGTATGTCGAGATATGTCGAGATTTCGAGCGCGTTGTTTGGGAGCGTTTGTATGAAGATAGCATACTGTATGCTTACTTATACTGTCTGAGTATTATTATTATTATTATTACTGTGGCGCAACGGCTGAGTGCGTCGGAAAGTAAACGGGGGTTACGGGTTTGATTCCCGCCCCGAGTCTAGGAGTTTGTGTATAATATATATTTATTTATAAAAGAAAAGTATAGATATAAGTAGTGTATCAGTTGTCTAGTACCCATAGCACAAGCGCTGTGCTGCTTACTTTGGGACTAGATGGCGCTGTGTGAATGTATATTATTATAGTATATTATTATTATATCGGTTACATGCGAATAGGTAGGTACATACGAACACAATTTGTATTTTAATTTTAGCCTGTTCATTAATATTAATAATAATAATACTCCAGACAATTACACAGATTGTGTGACCCCAAACTAAGCAGTAAGCTTGTACTATGGGTGCCACACAACGAACTCTGGGGGAGCTCCCAGTAACACCCAGACTCCAAGCCAATTTAGAAAAGTTCGTTTCCTAAATTAACCTGACCGGGGATCGAACCCGGGAGCCTTAGCTTAGCAACAAGCCAGTCGATTCTATTTCATTAATTATTATGTAACTAAACTAAATAATGTAAAATGCAACAAAATTAGCTGACCGAGTCTGATCTCTGGAATATCCTGAGGATGCTTCGTTGATGAGAGACGAAATACGTGTCAATTTATGGAATTTCGAGCGCAGAATAACTAAAGACTATTAAGAATTCATCGCATAAGCACAAGCTTTTAAAGGCTCAAGTTTCGTAAAACTAGTGATGGAATTTAAGTTATCAAACTTCGCTTAACTAATGAAAAACAGTGGCTTAAGTATAAAGTATTTTAAGCAAAGTCTGAAACTAACATTCAAGGTTAACTTAACAAACGTTTCATCCACGCGTAGGTTGGAGTCTTCTAACAACACGTATTCAAACATTTCAAAGTACATAAGAACATTATTCGAGAATATATTCGAATTATATATATATATATTATTCGAATAATAAGAACATTATTCGAGAAGTAATCTCGTGAGAAGTAGCAATTTCGCAAATTATTAAAGTAACTGAAAGTTTAGTAGGTACCTACTAACCAGTGCCGGATTTATCCACGAGTAATTAAAGTAAAATCAGTTTCTCTTGGTAAGAGTTATTATGGTATAAGAGCTTTCAATGGGCAATGCTGTTGTATGAAATAATTACTTAACTATTTTTTCCGAGTCTTTTCTCAGTAATTCTAGGTGGTGAGACAAAAAAAAATGACGATTTCAAAAAAATACTAAAAAAAGTACAAAATAACTATCCTTTACTAATCAAAACACGATTACTTTTTTTTTTTTTTTTTTTTTTTTTTTGGTTTCTGAGAGGCGAAATGAAACCCCCGCGGGCTACCCAGCCGGACTCTACGCCGACTGGGGAGTGTCGGACTCGAACCGACTAAACAAAACCCCTCTTTGCTGTTAGCCCTAGTGGCTTTTACAGCGTCACAGGTCGCGTTGGGGCGAGCGCTGAAGGCGCCCTGCCAGATGGTCGACCGCCTGAGGGTTCCTCCAGCCGAGGGATGCCTCGTATGGAGGGCGAACCTCGGGCTCAAGGCGTCGCCAGGGGAGCTTTCCGCACCTGCGTGCATCTTAACGGGCTTCCTATTCGGGTGAGGGCCGGGCCTCTAGCGGACCCGGCCGGCGAGACGGCTGAGGGCCGGTTAGTGTGCCTAGTGTTCCGCGTGGCAGTTTACAATGTGGCTTAAGGCCCGCGTGTGTGCGTGTAGAGCTAAGTGATCGAGCTTCTAAACGTGAGACCCTACGGGTGTCGCGGGGGTCGTCCTCGCCTCCGCCGGTGGGGGCGGTGCGGTCGTAGTGTGTAGGTTGGCATGTTCGAGTTCGAACGTGTAATGTCGTCGTCGCTGTCGCCTAACACATGTCTAGGTCTACGATAGCGTTTGCGGACGCGGCGTTCGGGGGTGTACGATGACGCCCTGACCACTAAGGGATTCGGGTGTAAGGAAGAACGGTGAAAGAAGCGTTGGGACGCCTCTTTTAGATATTGAGTTATAGAGGGTAATTCTAGGTCGTAGTGCAGATCTACGTTGCGCACGTAAGGAGGGGCACCGGTAGCCCTGCGCATGAACCTATTCTGAATAACTTGGAGGGAGTTGATGTGAGAGCGCGCAGCGTGAGCGAATGCTACACTGGCGTACGTCATGATAGGCCTGACGCACGTCTTATATAAGGTAACTTTATGTCTGAGGGACATTTTGCTTTTAGCGCAAATGAGCATGTTGAGACGACCGAGGACGAACGCGGCGCGGTCGCGGACCGTTTTGATGTGTTGGCCGAAGGTCATGGCACTGTCAAGGGTGACTCCTAAGTATTTGACTTTCCTAGTCCAAGGGATATCCTGGCCGAAAAGTGTGATCGTTCTGAGAGTGTTAGCGCGGCGGGCGCGGCTGGTCGTCGTTCCCCTCGAGAAATACACGGCGGCGCTTTTCTCGGGGTTGACTTCGATTCTCCAAAGACGGAACCACTCGCCTAGGCTCGTGACCGCGACTTGGAGGAGTTGGGAGACTCTGAGGCGACTCCGGTCTGATGTGAACAGAGCGGTATCGTCCGCGAATAGGGCGAGCTCTACACCGGGGGTTTTGGGGACGTCGTTCGTGTAGAGCGAGTAGAGCGTGGGCGATAAAACGGAGCCCTGTGGGACGCCTGCCCTGATGGGGCGGGGAGAGGAGAGCACCCCTTCGACTCTATAGCGGAAGGAGCGGTCTGACAAAAAGTCCCGTACTATGCGTACGAGATCGTCAGGCACGCCGAGCCGGCGCAGCTTGTACACCAGCCCGGCGTGCCAGACTTTGTCGAACGCCTTCGCTACATCGAAGAACAGGGCCCCCGTGCCTATAGTGCGACTCGGGCGGTTAAGGCCCTCCAGGATGTGTTCCGTGAGGCGGTGCACTTGTTGTATGCACGAGTGTTTGGCTCGAAAGCCAAATTGCTCGTCTATGAGGAGACCGGAGGTGTCTAAGTGGGCTTTGAGACGAGCCAGAAGGACCCGTTCGTAAATTTTCCCTAGCACGCTAAGGAGACTGATTGGGCGATAGCTATTGGGGCTACTGCGGGGTTTACCCGGTTTCGGGATTCCGATGACGATCGCTTCCTTCCAGGCGGCTGGAAAGACGCGGTTCGCCATGGCGGCATTGATAATGGCTGCTAAGAGCGCGAGAAGGCGCATAGAGAAAATTTTGACTACTCGGTTGGAGATGCCGTCTCTACCGGGGGCTTTTCTAGGTTTGAGAGCCTTGACAATGTCCTGAACTTCGTCAACCGTCGCGGGTCTGAGTTGGCAGGGGGCGGTCGCGGGCGGTAGGGAGCCTACTTCGCGATTGACCATGTCTAAATGATTCTGATCTACAGGCTGAGAGCTAGGTGAGCATTGGGCCTCCAGAGTGTCGGCCAAGAGTTCGGCTTTATCTACATC
This sequence comes from Zeuzera pyrina, assembly GCA_907165235.1. Taxonomy (NCBI): domain Eukaryota; kingdom Metazoa; phylum Arthropoda; class Insecta; order Lepidoptera; family Cossidae; genus Zeuzera; species Zeuzera pyrina. Next base: position 16,301,705 of record OU015639.1, on the reverse strand, counting down.
GTCGAAAGCTGTCTGTCCGTTCGGTTTCGTCAGGGGCGGCATTGTTTGGAACGTGTCCGATTTGAGAGATCGGGCCAACTTCCAGTAAGCCTGGTGCGTGGGCTCGATCTCACGCATGAGATCGCTCCACCTGTTATCCCTAAGTTCGGAAATTCGGTATTTGACTTCGCGTTGGAGGGCGCGTAAGTTGCGTTTATTCGTTTCTGAGGGAAACGAGTCGTAAGCGCGGGTCGCGGCGTTCTTGGCTCTGATCAGCCGACGGATGTCTCCAGGGAGCTCCCAACGGCGGTCGTTCGCTGCCGGGACCTCACGGGAGCACGAGGAGACCGATTCGCGGATGTGGGCGGTGAGCGCGTCTATCGCCGCGGTCGCGTCCTCGGCGGAACGGATAACGTCCGGTATCGCGTTAAGCCGCGGCGAATTCTCAGAGTTTAGCGTTTCGTCTAAACTCTGCCAATCCGTCACGGTTTTTGTGAGCGTCCTAGTGTCCATCATAGGTCCTAGTTTTAGTAATACCGGCCTATGGTCAGAGTCTAACTCGTGTAACGCCTCTATTGAGTGCAGCGTTAGAGCTACGTTCTTTAGAAGCGCTATGTCGAGTACGTCCGGTCTGTGTGTTGTAACTCTGGGATAGTGGGTGGGCGTCATGGGGGCGATAACGTCAAAGTTAAGGACATCGGTTAGTTCGTCTAAAGCTCTGCCATTTCGCGAGGTGGTGTGCGAATTCCAGCGACGATGTTTAGCGTTGAGGTCGCCGGCGAGTATGACAGAGTCGTCTAAATTTAGGAGGGCCTCTAGATCGCTTCTAATTAGCGCTTTACCGGGAGGGAGATAAACTGACGCGAGTGTGACAGGCGCGTGCCCCGTGAGGGCCACCCGGCACACCGACGCCTCTATGTTGGTGAGGGCGGGCGTATCGATCGGAATGCAGTGCAGGGACCTTCTGTAGTAGATAACAGTGCCGCCTTTGGGGGCGGGCACCCTATCGTTTCGCACTATGTTAAGCCCGGAGAGGCCGGGGTCGCGATTTCTAGGTTTCAAAAAGGTTTCCTGCACTAGCATTATATCTATTTGGTGGTCTCGCGTAAACTCGTGAAGAAGATCGCGTTGCCTGCGGAGTCCGTCCGCGTTAAAAAATGAGATTGAGAGCCCGCGCGGTTTGATGCGCGCGGAGGGAAACACGATTACGAAAACAATGAAACTCAATAAATACGATGCAAATACCTATACCTATAATTTAATTTGAAAGTTACTGAAGCCGACGCCAAGCCCATCAAACTAATAGACTTTCCGTTGTTTCACATTGATTTGGCACCGACTTAAGAGCCCTATTAATAACTAAAATAAAATCGTCACTGTCTTTCGATAGCTCAACAAAACATATTTATTTCTTTGACAACTAAAAAACAAAAACATATAATATATTCTAAACGTTGTTTTGAATTCTAATAAAAAAGTCATACAAAAGAGTTCGGCATTCAGTAGGCTACATTTTCTCCCGCCACATAAAATAATAAAGCAGAAACAAACACAAATCTTAAGTCAACAACCACTCTATTCCAATGGAACTATAGTATAAAATACATATACTTTTACACGTATATATATATAACTACTATAAAATACGTGTAAAACTGATACCCCATCAGGGCCTTTATATAATTTAACCACAACCCCTCTAGGCCAGACGTCTCGCGGCAATGCAGGATCCGCTATTACTATCAAAGATCCCGCAGTTAAATCAAAATTTTAACCTTTCGTTGTCCTCACTAGTAATGTCGGGAGATATTCTCACAGCCACCTCTTCCAAAAATGGTCAGCAAATCGCTGGGAATCTCTCCAACACTTCCTAGAAACGACTTCGCAATTTTCTAACCACGGCACCTCTGACGATCCACCTAGTTATTATACTCCACCTAATACGACCAGCACAATAAAAAAATGGAAGAACGAAATGTAATTGTGTACACGATAAGGACTATAAGGTCAGCTCAATTAATTTTTAATGAAAAAGGAAATGAATCTGTGCTTTATAGGCCAAGGGTGAGATCAATATCAAACAAATTTGAAGATGCCCTGATAGAGAAAATAAAAGAAAAGGACGAAATTTATGTTCATAATATTCAAAACGCTCTAGATATTTTATGGAAAATGACAAACATAAAAAGAGCTAAAGATGTAATCACTGATCAAGTGCACTTCTTAAAAATAAAATTGGATATAGAGAATATCATAGAAATGAACAATTCCTTATCAAAATTAAAATTTAATCCAGCAGAAGACAGTTCTGAAGCTGAAACAGATGATAACAATTAATACGGAAGGTTAGCGAAAACTCAAATGTTCATATTAGTAGTTACACTAAATGCTCACTTAAATAAACTTTGTTGATTAACATGATTTATCGTCAATAGGGATTTACTACAAGAGTTTAACATTTCGTTAATTTAACCTCGTTAACTAAAGATTTTCAAATCCAAACTATTTCAAGCCTAGTTCAAAACAACACTCAGAGATTTTCTAACAGTCTGTACTACCTCTCCCTAATACGACCAGCACAATAAAAAAATGAAAGAACTAAATGTAATTAATTGTGTACACTAATTGTGTATACTATCGGATCACCTGAGAACATTGGTAAGTCTTTAATGGACAGTCGGCTCAACAATTTATATCTCGAGGACGCGCAACCATTGCCAGAAGTGGATACTTTAACCGCGTCGGTGATAGCGCGTGTCAGGTTCCTGATGTCATCGTCGCGTTTTTCATTACCAACATGACCTTTACCACACAGAATTTCATTGCGAACACGCACATTACTTGCTAAATAGCGTTCAGGTTTCACAACACCACACAATACATTAGTGTACTATTGCTGCTGTACCACGGATTGAGTCGCCGATGCGCCCTTGTCGTCTGTCGCGTCGTTGTCGCCTGCCACGTCGTTGTCGCCTGCCACCGAGTCCTCCATCATCGCCTTGTCCCCGCCAATCTCGCCTCGATTAGAACGCGTTCAGTAAGTAATTGTTCTTCCTCGAGCTCTATTCGACTCTTTTCTAGTTCTGCCAATTCCCTCGCGGCGCGCAATTCTATTAATCTTTTAGATGTAGTGCTCGAGCTACTGATTCGTCTGGCCTGAACACAACGAATTTTTTGAAGATCGTTTCAAAGTATTAGTCATTTTCTTCTAATTTTCCGTATTTTTCAATCTTTCGGTGCGCCTTAAATTAATCTCCTCCATTTCACGGCGAGTAAAGGACCAAATATAAATAACTAAAATAAAATATAATCTTTCGATAACTCAACAAAAAATATTTATTTCTTTGATCTCGTCCTCTTTTCTCAATGACTACGTCTGGCAGCCATATGTCAAGCAGGGTAATGCTTCTTTGTGTACGTTTTTCTTAACATGTATCTTGATGACACTGTTTTTCATGATTTCTTTCAAACCCCAGTATTTTTATTGTTATTGTTGAATGCGTATACTAGTACTTAAGTAAGTTTAAATAAAAATTATATTACGTTTCATCGAACATGCGACAGTGTTAACTTCTTGTTAATATCAATGACTAAAACCCCTGGTAAAACTGGATTCGGCTCTGGTAGCATCAGATAGCCTTTACTTTAGTGGATTACACGAGCAGTTTACAGGGTAAACTATAGTTTGTATAGCCGTGTTTATTTAATTCTTTTGGGTCTAGTTGTTGCGAACTTACAACTGTACCTATGTCATTGCTGGGTAACATTTTCAGACATCTCGACAGAATGGATCAAATTCTTGGTATATTTTAAGCAGGATTATTGTTGCTGGTTTGAAACAAAACACTTAAGTAAATATAAAAACATATTATGTATCTATACATAGTATAAAACAAAGTCGTTTCTCGCCATCAGTTCCTCTGTATGTACGCTTAGATATTTTAAATTACGCAACGGATTTTATTGCGGTTTCCATCAATAGATAGAGTGATTCAAGAGGAAGAGTTGTACGTATAATTTAATATTGCTTTGTGTTAATTTGTTGAAATATGACGATAATAGTACAAGATGTCGGAAAAAATCAAGCAAACAGAGCATTCATCGAAAATGCTGTCTTATTCCAAAACAATGTTTAATGGAATTGTTCTTCTTCATTAGGACTACAAAAAAGTCAGCGATGGCATATTATACGGATAGCCTTCTATAACTATATTAATGTTTAAAAAAATTGATACAAATTATGTGGAGTTTGGAAAGCTATTTAGAAGAATACGAGGAATTAGTGTTTACATTGCACCCGTGCGAAGCCGGGGCGAATCGCTAGTCATATATAAATAAAAATCAGTTGCCGCGTGTATGAATGTATGATCATCACTATGAAGAGCGACGACTGATTTGGCTGATTTCTTTTGTCGTGTTCGTAATTCTCAGGACAAGGTGTGTACAAATAAATTTTTGGGAAAATCTACTACAAATCTGTGCGAGTATTCAATGAAAGCTATTTAAACCACAAATTCAAGTCTTTAAAACGTCGCTTTATTTTAATTTTAAACAATTTTTAGAAAAAAAAGCTTGTATGCGTTTCCTATAGGGTTGGAACCCATTATCTGCCATGCAATTCTGTAAGTCGCTTGACCTTGAAATTTATATAATTAATAATTAAATAATTTATATTTCTTAGAAAAATCTTGCCTAAACACTTGTAATTGCTAACAGAATTTAAAATTCTCATTCGCCTTGACATTTAACTAAAATTTCGCAATAACAAACATTTGTATTGTAAGGAAATGTTATTTTAAAAAGCTATTGTGTATAAATGACAGGTAGGTATGACAGGTATTTACTATAATGTATTGGCTATTATTACGCGAAACCGTCACATCGCGCCGTTTACAATACATCTTGTATTCAATGGAACCGTAATACACTTCAGTGCATATAAAGTTATAAAATGGTTATGACAATAATAAAAGGCCTAAAAAATCAGTTAAGTGAGTTGGACTCATGCACAAAGGTCTCCTTAAAGTTTTCATAAAATGGTTTCTGAACTTGATTGATGGTAATAATTAAATGATAACTTAGGGTCAGCACATACGAGGGACAGTCCTTGGCGTACTTTTTCCCCGTTAAAATAGATCACTTCGAACTGATAGCATAACGCACACGATGGACTAAAAGTACCGCATAAAGTAAGTCACTCAACAACTGCGGACGCTGAGACACCAGACCGTACAAAAGTACGCGGGAATCCCCGAAAGAATAGAATTAAAGTACCAAAATGCATCAAAACACATGCCAAATTTTAGTCCGTGCTGAGTATTTGAGAGTGACGTGCCTACTCACCATGATTTTTGAGATCGATCCAAAAATTCTAATTAAAGAAGTTCAAAAAAGAACTCCGTTGTACTATGTACGTCAAGAAAAGAGTTACACGAAAGTTGAATATATTGATATATAGAGATTGATATGTTATAGGGATGGACTCAGTATTTTCTTCAGAAAAATCTCTTACAACACAACCTATGCTCAGAATATTCAGTCGCATAGTGTGCGCTTCCCTACATCGTCTGCGTTGAGTCCGTGACAAATGTCGGTGGGCATTTTTCAACGCTCTGCGATCTTTGCCCTCTACAGACAATAGTCCCTCGTCTGCGCTGCCCCTTAATTGAAGAAAATATGCGGATGGTAGGACCTAGTGCGGGGTCCGTCCGGATAATGATTTTGATGTGTGTAGACGTATTGGATTAAGTATAAACCGTCTGTACATTGTACGCTGTACATGAATGATGTCGTTAAAGGGATAGGCACTCGACTGAATTTCATGCTAGGTCTTCTTTCTCAGTTTCTTTTCCAGTTTTCAGTTTCATTTCCAACCAGATACAAAAACTTTAAAAAAGCCTTGTAATGAAAATTGTTTTTATATTCATAATTTTGAATATATTCTTAAATGAGTAAATATTTTTGTCCTGCAGTGTACTACATCGTCACTAGTACCATTATAAAAAGGTATCAATGTTCAATACAAACTCGTACGCCTGCATTAAATTAATCACAAGGAAATGGAATTTTCGGTGAAATGAATTATGTTATTATTTATTTTCATTGTGCGTGTAAACAAATTATAATTGATAGTTCAAGGACAAATATTAAAACTTTTGGTTTTGAATTACAATTGATAACAATTAGCTTTCTTGGTGGTACAGGTACATATACGTAGGCGACTAATGATGAACGATGATTTTGCGTTTCACGGAACATTAGGAGTTCCTATGTAATTATAAGAACTCCTAAATTCAAAAGCTCGATTTTCGAACTCGTGACTACGCGACAATTTTGTGTGTTAGTTTTGACGATACGTAGAATAATTATATTGCATAGAAACTTAGATTAGTAATATCTTCCATTAAGTTTTGGAAACGTATAGTCACTATGGAAACAATAAAACGCCACATAACTATATCTGACATTATTTGGGAACCGTTAGATTGGTAAAAATGAATATTATCTAAGAACTGGTTTAGGGTCATTTCAGTCTAGGTGGTACATTTATGTGACTCCTTAGATAACTGGTGAAATCGAGCGTAAAGGGCCACTCAGAGTCGCGGCCGATCAGTGTAGGGGCTCCGATCGTCCATCCATGCGATAGCGCGTATGGTCCACGCTGTGTTGGCACTGGGAGGTTACTAGAAGATCTGTCATCACCCTTCCTGAAGTGCTTCGACACGACTTAACCCAGGCTCCGATGCGTACCACAAGAGATCCTCAAGCCCTTGACAATGCGCCGAGCACGACCACCGCAAGTTTGAGAAGGTCCCACTTAACCCAACTCATCCCTAAGAGGTCGAGTACCTACGTTCCACGCCACGCAATAGGTTTAGATGACTGGCATACTTTATACATTGCATGAAAATAATAAAAAATTTAGAATAAAATGAAGTTGACAGAAATTAATTTATTGGGTTCTAAGTAGTGGGTAACAGAGTGGAAATAAGCTAGAGGGAGATGGCGTTACATTGCTGGGACGTAACAAACTCCCAATGACATTGCACAGCGCTACGAGTGACAAAGACGGGACTCATTCTCTCTCTGTTCCCACTACACAAGTTTAAAAGCAAATAACTTACATTTTTCATTGTATTTGAATATTTTTTCATAGTTTGGTTCGTGGTTACTAGACCTACTTTTTGATTAGGTCGTTAAGAAGCAGTTATCTAGCCTATTCTGTAAATACTCGAATCGCCCAAACAATACTCGCTTGACAATTCACATTCGAATTCATTTGACCTTCACATGGAATTCTCACACTCATCAAGCCACCGCTAGTATCTCTGTCGACTTTAGATAATCACAAATGACAATCTCACCGCAGATTCAGAGTAGATTCGACTAATTTGCGTTAGAGAATTATCCTGCTCTCTGCCCTGCGCTAAAAATACAGGTGTCATATAACACACACTTATGTCATATACGAGTACATAAAAGGATGATTGAAACTATTGGTTCGTATCGGACCGTTTTGATTTAATTTTGAAACGATAAACGAAATCCAAACTTTCATCTTTTTTATACATTTTTTCAGTTTCTGCTGTGCGATTATCTAAAGCAAATTAGTCGAATTCACTTCTGAAGCCGCGGTGAGATTATCAACTGTGGACTGGTATTCTCTAAAGTCGACTGAGATATTAGCGCCGCCTCGATGAGTGCGGCAGCGAGTCATAGCATTGTTAATGAATTTTTTGACGTTTCGCTAAATATGACAATCTAATCTAAAAAAAACAAGCTTTATTTAACGTAATTGTTACAGAGAAGTTAAAATACACTAAGATGAAATATCGACTGAGATGTTTACTTTTATAGCAATCCTCAATAAACTCGCCTCTAAAGATCACTTCACTTCGCTCCTAGAATGTTTGGTTTAGAGAATTCCATTTGAAGGTCAAGTGAGTTCGAATGTGAAGTGGGCTGAATTGTCAAGCGAGTCTCGCTTGGGTGATTCGAGTTTTTACGGAATTGCATGGCTGTTCATTTTTTACAGAGAAATAGAGTATTTCAAGAAGGTGTAGCTGTGTGTAGAAGACAGTGGATCTGGTGTACTGTAGCTGCGAAACAAGACGAGTAGCGTCGATATTCGTAGTACCCAGATGGTCTTGAGTTCAGCAATTTCCAGCGAAAGTTTCTTAATTTCTCCGATAAGATATATTTATTAAGATACATTTCGGATGACGGTGCGGCGTTCAGTGCATATTGAAATATTCGACACGGCGGTAATCTGTGACGTTTGATTCATGGTGGCTAATGGTAATTCGCGGTGCGCAATGTCCGCAGCTACAATAGTAAAAGTATGTTATTGAAAAAGACTAAGCTTAACAATTCAGATTAGGTGAGTCGTGGATATAATTTGGCTGAATCTGGTAAGCACTTCTCTACTGTTGTCAAGCGCGACACACAGCGAAGAGAAGTAAAAGGTATCTGTAGAAGAAATCAAAGAAGAGAAGAGTAGGTAGTATTGAGAATAACTCCTCGGATTCGGGCAACTGACACAGAAAAAATGTACCAAACAGCCACCAGACAAGTCACCAGCGATTATAATTGATTTTTTATGGTTTGAAGTACGCAAGTTGCGATCCACATCAAAACGCTGTGTGACATTGACAAGTAGCCATTGAACGTTTTGTTTTGAGTGAGTAACCGCTGCGCATGCACGTGAGTGTTGCAATTAACAGCTTTTTTATTACTCATGCGGGATAAACAGTATCTAAACGCACATTTTTGCGGTTGATAAGTAACTATTTTCTCATCTTACAATTTGAGTGTGTACTTGTTGAGCGTAAATTTTGCTTGGCACACACAAATTCACGATTTAAAAAAGAATGCAAAATGAATATCTAAAAAATAACGCAATCGTTATAGTACTCATTGACATTAGTGTGAAAGATAAAGAAAATCTTGATTTCAATGTTTTAGACTCAATTTCTACAAAAAATTTAAAAAATATCAACATGACGTTTTCGAATTGTTCAAATATAACTTTTTATTTTAATGAAAAAAATAATTAATTGCTCTTGTTAAACAACATGTCTATTGTTTGCAATAAAGTGTAATAACTTTTCTTTGTACCGAAATCATCTCATTAGTAATAAAAAATAGTATCTGCAACTCGTGCGGTGTTGTCGATTGCCCACTCGAGCGAATGAGCGCACTCTTTTCGCTCGTGCGCTCAACTTCGTTCGAGTGGACAAACGACAACTTACCGCACTTATTGCATAATATATTATTTTAAACGCGTACAGATGTCGCTAGTGGCACGCGATTAATCTATTAATCAAAGAAATAAGGATTACTGATGTTTATAAATTGTTACTTAACCTAATGGTAAAATATGTGCTTGTTATTTGATAAATTTAAAGTTTTGCTCTAAAAACATTACTTTCAGTACTTACTATACATATTTCGTGAGATTTCATAGCCTACAGTTGCAATCGGTGCTGTGGGAGGTCGTCTCACGAACGTAGTTTCAATTTTGTTCATAGTTTCAGCAAGTAGTAATAAAAATGAGAATAATGAAAATGGTATTTAATATCTGTATAAAATAAAATCCACTACAACATAATCTTACCACTTAAAAAAATAAATATAGCGTCTGACATAAACTGTACGAAAAATGTCATCAAACACCATCATTATTAACTCAAATCAAATCAAGCCAGACCGAAGCTGGCTGGTGAAGATCAAACAGCCAGTGTTAGCTGAAGGCAATGTCAAAAGTACTCGCGTACCTCGACGAAAACGTGCGAGAGGAATAACGAGATTTGAAGAGGCGAGATAAGTTGTAATGACCGTATTATCGCGATCTCGAACACCACCCTCTCCTACCCCGCTAGGGAGGGATTCAGGTTGTGTAGTTTGTGCATATACGTATTAGTGATGTGCCGGATATCCGTATCCGTGTCCGCGGATATTCGAAGGGAAAAAGATCTGTATTCGAATCCGTATCCGTTACATTTATGTGGATCTTGAACAGATCTTTTATATTAATAAATTTAATTATATGGAATTCTAAACTATTTTTTTTATTAGAGGGGACAAATGAGCAATTGGGTCACCTGATGGAGAGTGACCATCGCTGCCCATGGACATCTGTAACGTCCGGGGAGTCACGGGTGCGTTGCCGGCCTTTAAGGAGGGAAAGGAGGGGTAGAGGGTGATGGGCCACCGGCACTCTCACTCACCGAACGAAACATAGATTAGATGCTGTTATTTCATTTCGATATTCTGTGAGAGGGTGGTATTTCACCGGGCGAGCCGGCCCAACTCGTGCTGCAATGCAGCATGGCACTACCACTTTTAAAATAGATAGCAATGAAATATAATTACTTCAAATTGCTTTTTATTGTTTAAAATGACAGTTTTTGGCACTTTTTATTGCAAAAATCAAACAAATAATTACGATAAACATTATAATAGTGTTACCTCACTATGTTTACATAAAATAGGTTTAATTTAATTGTAATACGAACGAACAAACGAAGTACGAAAGTTGAGGTCCGTATCCGTATTCGCGAATCTAGACACTAATAATCTGTATCCGTGTTTGTATCTGCGGATATATATTTTTAACAATCCGACACATCTCTAGTATGTATCTTGCTAAAGAAAGAAAAGTAAATAAAACAAAACTTCGAGCGGACTGGTAAAAAAATTGCTTTCATTAACTTTCCATTACATACACAGCCATTAAAGCTTAATATTTTTCACTCACAACTGAATAAAAAGCTTTTGCTAGCTCCAAATGAAAAATGTTTGCATGTACACAAAGTGTTTCCTGTTGTTCAGAAAATGCTTGCTCACTGCCTACTACTAGTTGAATGGGTCTATTACATGAACATACCTTTTGTAACGGTGTTTTGTATTGGATTTCTTCCGCAATACGTTATAGACGGTACTTAGGTATAGTTTATTTCAAATCCAATATGCCAAAAGAGTAAATAATTTTCTTCAGTTACTTTGGATGAAACAGGTATTATGAGGTAATGTTAATACGAAGTAAAGTTCAAATTGTCTGTTATTTATTTTTAAAAATCTTAATTAGTTAAATAAACCATTATTTATACACAAATGAGCAAAAGAATTAGTAACAAAATCATAACTTATTACAATAAATAATTACTACACGAAAATTTAATTATTCTGATTTATTACTTTTAATCTATATTGACTACTCTATTATACTTTGAATCATTAACTTAGAAGATACAGCAGGAAACAGCAGAAATTACGTGGCAAAAAACCTATATGATTAGAACCGCCACCCAGAATACAACGTGGCAAGAAATTACGTGGCAAAAAACCTATATGAGTAGAACCGCCGCCAAGAATGCAGCGTGGAAAGAAATTACGTGGCAAAAAACCTATATGAGTAGAACCGCCGCCAAGCGTGGCAATATGTAGGTATTCACCGTATGCGTAATACATAGATATCCTCACGTAGTTAATAATACATAAAAAGTATTACCTATTTATTTTTTTTAAATATATAACCTTTTATTTATTATACTTTTGACACCCTACTGTACAGTACAGTAAGAACTCCTCTTTGTCCACCACTGCGCAGAACTGTTCTTGGAGCTAATTCTCCTATACCAAGGTTGTGTAGATCTTAAACCAGTATAGTGATTGGGTGTCCATTATGGCACCGTTGCTAAATTTCACAAATCAATCTATAAATGCACTGGACTGGCATAGATAATTTTCCTTCTATAGATTTTTGTGATAATGTTATAATTAAAGGAAGCACTTTTGTTACGTCAATATAACTAATATTGTTTAGTTAAATTTACAGTTTACGATTTATATAAACTGAAATATTATATTAATCTATAATATAAGCTGAAATATTTTTTTTTTTTGTAAATAGTTCATTGAATTACTGTACAAAAGCTCGGTGCTATTGGAATACTCCTTGCTTTGAGGAATATATTATGTTACTGTTTGTTTCTTATTAATGTTGCTGAGATTAAGATTATTTATTGAAGGTTTTCAGTTGTGTTATAATTTGTGTAATGTGGAAGTATGTATATCTTGAATTTGAAAATCGTGGGCAATGTTCTATTAAGTGATGTACTGTTTGGGAAGTAGAGTTGTCGCATGGCCAGTCGTCATTGGCGATGTGAAATCTATATAGACATGATTTATGATATTGTTACAGTTGGACCTTAAGCATAAGGTCGATTTTTAATGGAACTAGAAACGTAACTTTTAACCTAAAAACGCATTGCTAGGTTTAAGGTCTACTATCGAATGGTATAAGTCAAATTAAGAAAGAACAAGAAAGTTGCTTCTCGAATATTCCCGAGCGATGACGTGTCATATACCTATGACTCATGCAAACAGGCGGCGTCGAGGACAATGTCGAATTATTGTTAGCGAGCTTAATTAGCTAGAAAGTTCCACCTCTTTATTTCTATGCGTTATTATTACTACCTTACTCTAGAAGGTTTATTCTAGAAGTTTCCACCCTGATTTTTATCGGACTATAAATAGAGCTCCGTGTCCGCCGCCGAGTCAGTGCATAGTCAGTGTTTCTCAACTATTGATCGAAGTGATATATCGAGGCGACATCAAGGCGAATTACATAGACTACTACGACGACTACTGCGACGACCTTGGATAGAACAACTGCGATTCGAGAACGTTGTTATTGAGTGAAGCGTGTACCTTCGGTGACTACTACGCGAGTATCTACTTCGAGGGCGACTACGAAGATTAGGAACCGCCGTAATTAAGTTCGCGTATTCTTGACATCTGCTTGTACGAAGGAAAATAAACTCTTTGCACCCTTAACTGGCATCTTATTACCCTCAGCTCGTAACAATATCCATGACCAGTTAGCATTTGGTGATTATGAAATTGGGTTTTACTTCTTGAAGATATTTTTCTAGGTCTTCATGTTTAGGTATAATCGCCTTGGTCTATTTACAATTTTCTGGTTCTTCATATAGTTGTAAAAGTTTTGTTTTTGCTTTCAATTTATAGTATAATTTCATATTGCTAATGATATTTGACTGTAATCAGGTGAAATGTTATGTTAACCTACATAAGAGGCTGTTACGCTTAGAAATTATTTTAAGAATCATGTGTATGATAGAATGTATTCGTGTAAACCAGCCATTCCCAAAGTGGGCGATAACGCCCCCTTGTGGGCGCTGCAGGCCTAAAGGGGGCGGTAAGAGACCCTGAAAAAAAATGGGGGCGTTGTGTAGAGGCCTGGGGGGTGATTTGTAATTTCATTTAGCTAGGAGGCATCTTAGACTACGACTGCATGAGCTCTCGACTCAGTAGACAAAATAAGTTTGGGAACCAGTGGTGTAAACAGATGTTGATAAGGCTAAATAAATAAATAAAAGTGTTTAATTTACGAGTGGGCTGATTTATTTTGCGTCTAGTTGTCTAAGCATTCCATACCCAATGAATTCGATTTATTGTTTCAAAACAGTAAAACTATCTATCTTATAAAGATCAGTCGACTGTTGTTAATCTGTAGTCTATCCTTTCACATCCCGGATATAACTTTTTCTCCTGATCGAAGCTGAAGTTTCTTCTACTTTATAACAACCACAGTCTACAAAATTCAGAGCAAAATTGATGTCATTATAAAGTCATTGAAAAGCAATTATGAACGTGGTTTAGAAAAGCTGATGTGATAAAATAAAAATTATTGCTTTTCTAGTTTATTTCAGTCACAGATTACAAAACACAGAGTTAAAAGTTTGGTATCTAATACCATTATAACATTAAGTCCTTATTCCTGACTAGCGCCCCTCTCCTGCTTTGTACGGGTAGATTTTTTTTTAAATACAATCCACGTTACTTACTGATAATGTCAAAGTCAAAGTCAAATCGATTTATTCAAGTAAACCCAATTACAAGGTATTTTTGAACGTCAAATCTACTTTAGTTCGGTTCAAATAGAAAACCTGGACACTGAGAAGAACCGACAAGAAACTCAGTCAGGTACCATTTGTTCAACTTCATTTTACAAAAGGTTTATTAAACTACAATTGTTTCATTAAGCCAGTAAACGCATCTGCAGAGAACATCATTTCCAGACTATTGTTTTATCTTCAATGAAATCGTTTATTTTATAGTATGATTGTCTAGTCAATGTACGTTTATAACCAATCTAAATTTATTCGCTGTTAATTGAGTAATTCTTGAGGAACTTTATTATAAAAACGAATGCAGTTACCGAAAAATGAAACATTTGACTTATGTAATTTAAATTTTGGAATAACCAATTTATCACGACCTCGGGTTTCCATACCATTCATATCGCCATTCTTTTTAAACTGATCTATATTTTTTCTCGTATACATAATAATTTCAAAGATGTATAAAGAGGGCAAGGTGAGGACATTAATGTCTTTAAACCAATCTTTAAGCGATTCTCGTGCATTCAAAAAATGATACCTGACTGAGTTTCTTATCGGTTCTTCTCAGTGTCTAGGTTTCTATTTGAACAGAACTAAAGTGGATTTGACATTCGAAAATACCTTGTAATTGGGTTTACTTGAATAAATTGGTTTGACTTTGACTTTGAAATAGCTGTAAGATGCAAGATAATATTAGGATAATGTCGTAAATGAATAAATTCCATTTGAAAGATATTTTTGGAAATCAAATCTTCATCGTTTTCATGTTTCATTCTTTTTTTTTAATATATAAAAGAGGGGTAAATAAGTAAGTGGGTCACTTGATGGAGAGTGTCCATCGCCGCTCATAGACGTCCTAGGAATCTTTTTTTTTTTTTTTTTTTTTGGTTTCTGAGAGGCGAAATGAAACCCCCGCGGGCTACCCAGCCGGACTCTACGCCGACTGGGGAGTGTCGGACTCGAACCGACTAAACAAAACCCCTCTTTGCTGTTAGCCCTAGTGGCTTTTACAGCGTCACAGGTCGCGTTGGGGCGAGCGCTGAAGGCGCCCTGCCAGATGGTCGACCGCCTGAGGGTTCCTCCAGCCGAGGGATGCCTCGTATGGAGGGCGGACCTCGGGCTCAAGGCGTCGCCAGGGGAGCTTTCCGCACCTGCGTGCATCTTAACGGGCTTCCTATTCGGGTGAGGGCCGGGCCTCTAGCGGACCCGGCCGGCGAGACGGCTGAGGGCCGGTTAGTGTGCCTAGTGTTCCGCGTGGCAGTTTACAATGTGGCTTAAGGTCCGCGTGTGTGCGTGTAGAGCTAAGTGATCGAGCTTCTAAACGTGAGACCCTACGGATGTCGCGGGGGTCGTCCTCGCCTCCGCCGGTGGGGGCGGTGCGGTCGTAGTGTGTAGGTTGGCATGTTCGAGTTCGAACGTGTAATGTCGTCGTCGCTGTCGCCTAACACATGTCTAGGTCTACGATAGCGTTTGCGGACGCGGCGTTCGGGGGTGTACGATGACGCCCTGACCACTAAGGGATTCGGGTGTAAGGAAGAACGGTGAAAGAAGCGTTGGGACGCCTCTTTTAGATATTGAGTTATAGAGGGTAATTCTAGGTCGTAGTGCAGATCTACGTTGCGCACGTAAGGAGGGGCACCGGTAGCCCTGCGCATGAACCTATTCTGAATAACTTGGAGGGAGTTGATGTGAGAGCGCGCAACGTGAGCGAATGCTACACTGGCGTACGTCATGATAGGCCTGACGCACGTCTTATATAAGGTAACTTTATGTCTGAGGGACATTTTGCTTTTAGCGCAAATGAGCATGTTGAGACGACCGAGGACGAACGCGGCGCGGTCGCGGACCGTTTTGATGTGTTGGCCGAAGGTCATGGCACTGTCAAGGGTGACTCCTAAGTATTTGACTTTCCTAGTCCAAGGGATATCCTGGCCGAAAAGTGTGATTGTTCTGAGAGTGTTGGCGCGGCGGGCGCGGCTGGTCGTCGTTCCCCTCGAGAAATACACGGCGGCGCTTTTCTCGGGGTTGACTTCGATTCTCCAAAGACGGAACCACTCGCCTAGGCTCGTGACCGCGACTTGGAGGAGTTGGGAGACTCTGAGGCGACTCCGGTCTGATGTGAACAGAGCGGTATCGTCCGCGAATAGGGCGAGCTCTACACCGGGGGTTTTGGGGACGTCGTTCGTGTAGAGCGAGTAGAGCGTGGGCGATAAAACGGAGCCCTGTGGGACGCCTGCCCTGATGGGGCGGGGAGAGGAGAGCACCCCTTCGACTCTATAGCGGAAGGAGCGGTCTGACAAAAAGTCCCGTACTATGCGTACGAGATCGTCAGGCACGCCGAGCCGGCGCAGCTTGTACACCAGCCCGGCGTGCCAGACTTTGTCGAACGCCTTCGCTACATCGAAGAACAGGGCCCCCGTGCCTATAGTGCGACTCGGGCGGTTAAGGCCCTCCAGGATGTGTTCCGTGAGGCGGTGCACTTGTTGTATGCACGAGTGTTTGGCTCGAAAGCCAAATTGCTCGTCTATGAGGAGACCGGAGGTGTCTAAGTGGGCTTTGAGACGAGCCAGAAGGACCCGTTCGTAAATTTTCCCTAGCACGCTAAGGAGACTGATTGGGCGATAGCTATTGGGGCTACTGCGGGGTTTACCCGGTTTCGGGATTCCGATGACGATCGCTTCCTTCCAGGCGGCTGGAAAGACGCGGTTCGCCATGGCGGCATTGATAATGGCTGCTAAGAGCGCGAGAAGGCGCATCGAGAAAATTTTTACTACTCGGTTGGAGATGCCGTCTCTACCGGGGGCTTTTCTAGGTTTGAGAGCCTTGACAATGTCCTGAACTTCGTCAACCGTCGCGGGTCTGAGTTGGCAGGGGACGGTCGCGGGCGGTAGGGAGCCTACTTCGCGATTGACCATGTCTAAATGATTCTGATCTACAGGTTGAGAGCTAGGTGAGCATTGGGCCTCCAGAGTGTCGGCCAAGAGTTCGGCTTTATCTACATCGTCGAAAGCTGTCTGTCCGTTCGGTTTCGTCAGGGGCGGCATTGTTTGGAACGTGTCCTATTTGAGAGATCGGGCCAACTTCCAGTAAGCCTGGTGCGTCGGCTCGATCTCTCGCATGAGATCGCTCCACCTGTTATCCCTAAGTTCGGAAATTCGGTATTTGACTTCGCGTTGGAGGGCGCGTAAGTTGCGTTTATTCGTTTCTGAGGGAAACGAGTCGTAAGCGCGGGTCGCGGCGTTCTTGGCTCTAATCAGCCGACGGATGTCTCCAGGGAGCTCCCAACGGCGGTCGTTCGCCGCCGGGACCTCACGGGAGCACGAGGAGACCGATTCGCGGATGTGGGCGGTGAGCGCGTTCTCATTTCATTCTCAGAGTTTAGCGTTTCGTCTAAACTCTGCCAATCCGTCACGGTTTTTGTGAGCGTCCTAGTGTCTATCATAGGTCCTAGTTTTAGTAATACCGGCCTATGGTCAGAGTCTAACTCGTGTAACGCCTCTATTGAGTGCAGCGTTAGAGCTACGTTCTTTAGAAGCGCTATGTCGAGTACGTCCGGTCTGTGTGTTGTAACTCTGGGGTAGTGGGTGGGCGTCATGGGGGCGATAACGTCAAAGTTAAGGACATCGGTTAGTTCGTCTAAAGCTCTGCCATTTCGCGAGGTGGTGTGCGAATTCCAGCGACGATGTTTAGCGTTGAGGTCGCCGGCGAGTATGACAGAGTCGTCTAAATTTAGGAGGGCCTCTAGATCGCTTCTAATTAGCGCTTTACCGGGAGGGAGATAAACTGACGCGAGTGTGACAGGCGCGTGCCCCGTGAGGGCCACCCGGCACACCGACGCCTCTATGTTGGTGAGGGCGGGCGTATCGATCGGAATGCAGTGCAGGGACCTTCTGTAGTAGATAACAGTGCCGCCTTTGGGGGCGGGCACCCTATCGTTTCGCACGATGTTAAGCCCAGAGAGGCCGGGGTCGCGATTTCTAGGTTTCAAAAAGGTTTCCTGCACTAGCATTATATCTATTTGGTGGTCTCGCGTAAACTCGTGAAGAAGATCGCGTTGCCTGCGGAGTCCGTCCGCGTTAAAAAATGAGATTGAGAGCCCGCGCGGTTTGATGCGCGCGGAGGGAGTTGTCTCGTGGGTGCCCGGTTTTATAACCTACGAGGGGGCGCCGTGAAGCGGCTTAGGCTGTCCAGAAGGGACGCGTGTTCGGCAAGTTTGATGAGCCGTCCCATCCCGTCGCTACAGTCGCGGATTTTACGCGCGACTAATTTAATTTCGTTAAGGTTGATTTCCTTAACGAGGTCGGCGAGCATTCGGATGTCGCCGAGGAGATCGGACGCCGGCGCTGAAGGAGCCGGCGCCGCTGGACGCGTTTGAGACGCGGGCCCCTTACGCCGCGGTTGCTGTGCTGGCGTCGGCGCTATGGTCTCTCGGGCCGGTAGAGCGCGCGCGGGCGCGGATTTGGTCGACGCTGAGGGCGCGGGTTTGTTCGGCGCTGAGGGCGCAGGTTGAGTTGGCGCGGAGGGCGCGGGTTGTGGCGGCGCAGAGGGCGCCAGTTGTGTCGGCGCTGAGGGCGCGGGTTTGGCTGGCGCAGAGGGCGCGGGCCGTGTGGGTGCGGAGGTCGCGGTAGGGGCGGCCTTAGGTTGGGCTGGGTGCGCAGGGGGGCCGCGGCGTTGGCCCTGATGTGCTCCGCCGGCTCGGCGCGACTTACCCCCGCGGCGGCGACGGCGCGGAGCTCTCGGGCATCCGCGATAGTTCGCGGGATGTTCGAGCTCTCCGCACAGTACGCAACCGGGAGGGTCAGACGTCTCCGGCGTGCGGGAGCACTCGGGGGTGCCGTGGTCTCCGTGGCACTTGACGCACCTAGGCCGTGCGAAGCAGTTGCGGGCCGAGTGCCCGTACAATTGGCAGCGGTGGCATTGACCCACCGTGCCGCGCTTGTGCGGGGCCTCTACGGAGAGGCCGGAAATCCTACACACGGATTTTATCAGGAAAACGGCCTTTCCCTCGGGGGAGAGGTCGAGTACGACCAACACGAGGTCGAAGGCCTCCTTCGAGCGAGGCTTGTAAAGGCGGTGGACTTCACGCGTCGGGAGGTTTTGCGACTTAAGGTCGCCGAGAATGAGCTCTTCCGGGAGCTCCTTGGGGAGGCCGCGGATGACCACGCGAAGCTGGCGCTCCTCCGGGAGCGCATAAGTGTGGAAACCTATGCGCTCCGAGCGTAGGAGCGCTGTGAGCTCCCGATGGTCAGCCGGGGTGGGGACCTGCACCTTAATACCCTGTGCAGTGTTGCGGGCGGAAACAAATTTGATGCGGCGCGCGTCTAAGGCCCGAGAGACCCTATCCCACGACGCTTTTTCTTGAATAAACACCGGCGGCGGTGTTTTCATTTTGTCGGCCTGAGGGGCCTGGGTGGCCTGTGAGGCAGGCGCTTTTTGTTCGGCCAGAGGGACCGCGGGAGCTCCGGAGGCCTGAGGGGCCGCCTTCGTCGTTTTGGGGGGCGGGCTGGGCGTGTCGCCTCCCCTGGGGGAATTCGCCCGCTTCCTCTTGACCACTAAACGCCAATCGGCGCTCCCAGTGGCCTCGTCCTCCGAAGAGGAGGGAAGCGCTATGTCCATTTCCTCTTCGGAGTCCGAAGCCTCCGTCGGGTCAGGGGAAGCGGGCGAATCGCTAACGAGGGCCGGCTTGGTTGGTTCGCGCGGCGGGGGCTTCGCGACTGTAGCGGCGGCGGAAACGACGGCTGAGTAAGACGCGGGGGTAGGGGCGCGGGGCGCGGGTGTGACCCGGTGGTCCCACAGGTCTCGAATGTGGGAGTGTGATGACTCGAGTTGAGCCATCACGAAGCGCGGAATTCGGTGTCCGTCAGCGTGTCCATGGCGCTGGTAAAGCCGCCAAGTTGTGTGAGAGGACCTCCCTGCCGGGGATAGGCAGGGGGGCGAGTGCCTACTTTGTAGCCCTGGTCGTACTGTGCCTGTCTTATTGTGCACAGATGTGTACCTAACACCTAGGTCTTATATAAACTTCACTAACTTAACACTAACACTTAGCGATACGAGCGCGGCCGCGACGCGACGCGGTAGGCCGGTCGGCGCTGCAGGGAGCGCGGGCGCGACGCGACGCGAGCACACTATTAGTCACTACGCACGATGCGCAGTGAGTACAGCGATGGCAGCGCACGCGGGCGCGCGGAGAAATCGCAACGATTCGAGTTGGCGCGGCCGCGACGCGATAACCCGGTCAGCGCTACGGGGAGCGCAGGCGCGACGCGATAAACCGGTCGGCGCTACGGGGAGCGCAGGCGCGACGCGACACGAACACACTAATTCGCTACGCACGATGCGCAGCGAGTAGAGCGATGGCAGCGCAACGCGGGCGCGCGGAAACGGCACTGAGCACTGAGAGGCGAGGCGAGCGAGCGAGCGACGCGTGCGTCTCGTCTCCTAGGAATCACGGGTGCGTTGCCGGCCTTTAGGGAAATCGGGAAAGGAGGGAAAGGAAGGGGAGGGGGTGATCGGCCACCGGTAGTCTCACTCACCGAACAAAACAACAGCAATAGATGCCGTTATTTCACGTCGATATTCCGTGAGAGGGTGGTTCTTTACCAAATTTCCGTTTATGAAGTGAGATTACTTAATAAACAGAAATTCGGTAAAGAAACTTAGAACGCCCACTTAGAAACGAAAATTAAATAATAAGTATTTTGAACCGGTTTTCATCAGAAATAACTTTTTAACCGACTTTAAAAAAAACGGAGGTTCCATGTTCGACTGTATGTATGTTTTTTTTTAATGTATGCTCACCGATAATTGCGTCAACTGATGATCAATTTCGAAATTTTTTTTGTTAGAAAGAGTATCTTTCCGAGGTAGTCCCATCAAATAACACCAAACAACGCGACCTGGTTATAACCTTTGTTTATATTGATATTTCTCTTGTATATCGTTGCGCACCAGAATAAGAAAGAAGTTAATTGTAAGCCTGCCCTAGCTATTTATTTAGGCCAAGGTCACTCAAAAGAGAGAAATAAAGAAAAGTAATAAAAAAAAACTAAACATAACTATCCTTTACCAATCCAAACTCAAGTACAATAAAAATAACGTTATAAATACTATACACATACCTATATCATTAAATTTGACAGTTATTGAAGTCGGTGTCAAGCCTACCAAACTAATAAAGTTTCTGTTGTTGCACATTGATTTGGCACCGAAGGCGGTTTAATTTTTTTTTATTTAAATTTATTTATTACAATAAAATTCTACTCCGCTTGAAATTCCTACGGAACCTTATGTATTTAGTGTGTTTTAAATATAAGTTATTCACGTCGATTATAAATTTTTGTTACTGTACTTTTTTATGCTATGTACAGGTAGAAACAATGTATCATTTATCAAACCGAATCTCATAGGACATTTCAGATTTTTTTCATTGTTTTAGCGACCTTGCAAGATGGAGTGGAACCTTAGTGAAAGTGAAAGTAGGTAGTTTTTTGTATTATACACTATCGTAGGTTTCCTAACTATAGTTTGAGATTAATGCTTCGCTTTGTAAATACGAACTTGCAGGTATAATGCCAACCATAGGTCCTCGGCTAGCATTACACCGCATTTCTATTATGGAAAATGAATATCAATTTACATTTTATACTAGTCGATTAACGTCAATCAGATTCATTACTATACGTACCGACAATGGAAAGTAGCGATCTTATGGACTAAGAGCCAGCAACAACCACTCACGTCACGTCAGTATAAAGCTTAAAACTTTTTACGGACATCTAGATACCGGAAGAATCAAAGGTAGACCAAGGCTGACTTATGAAGATCAAATAGCCAAAGTGTTAGCAGATGGAAATGTCAAAAGCTCTCGCATACCTAGGCGAAAATGTGCAAGGAGAATGATGAGATTTGAGGAAGTGAAAGTATGTAAGAACCGCGACGCTTGGCACTCTGTCCTCTCTGACTACCCCGTTAGGGATACAGCGTGAGGATATGTATGTATGTATATACCGGAGATATATGTAAATAGACACGTAATTGCAAATGAAAACTCTAGAATACGAAAAAACTTCCCGTCATTTTTTTTCTCTTCCCTTTGCTTCGCTTCCCATGGCTTCGCTTACATTCGCCTCACCTCGCTTTGCTACGCCTCGACTTTAAATGCCACGACTCGCTTTACCACACTACGCCTCGCCTCGCCTCACTTCGCTTTGCCACGACTTGTCTTGTCTCGCCTCACCTCGCCTCACCACGCCACGGCTCATCTCACCGTTCTGCATATTCAAATGTATGAAATCCTAAAATATATCATAATGATATTTACTTAAATTAAATAATTTTAATCTGATTTGTAATCTGTATACCCAAGGTCTCTTTTAAATTACATAGTAATTATGGACCCCAACTTTACCAAGCAATTAAGTAAATTTGATTTCTCTTACCATTAATTGTGATTAATTAAGGTAATGTACATTTTACGACTGAGCTATCTTCTAGGAATCAAATCTAATTTAATCATTCTGAGACGTGTGCTAAACTTTTCTTCTAATAGTAATTACAGGTAAACGTACGTTATAGCCAAGCGCACATTGTGCCCGGCGTGGGCGACGAAGTAGCTAACATTGCTATAATTGGTATAAATGTCACTTTTTAGCCGATTCCAAAGGCTTAGTTTTATATTCAAATCTTTACGAAAAAAGCGAATAAAATATCATATACATATACCTATATATAACAATTTGAATTCATTATTCGTATGTACGAATATTGTTACCTTATTTATTGTTTTAATGAAGAAAATGTTTACGCTAAAAGCGTTTATTGACTTGTCAATAACATTTTTACACAAAAAAAGTTATTTTAGTAGTATTCATATCTAATGGCCAAAGACAACCGAGTATAGATTGCAGATGAACAATATTATGTGGCATATAATATGTATGTATGTATTGTAAATCTATCGATTTGATAAATAACAATATGAAATCAAATTAATGAAGTTACTTACTACTACAATGATGATGATGATGATGTGCGCTTGCCTTAGAAAAACGAGGTTCGCAAATTGAAATAAATCACCTCCGAGCAATAACTGAGCAGAATGTAAGCGCTTATAACCATTTAAAGACAGACGTCCTTACTATGGGATTTTACGAATCATTGCATCGTTTATTTATTTTATAAATTTAAAAATATCATAAGGAACCAGCTATACAAGTGAAACTTACTCTAAACCATAGGTTCTCAACTTTATTTTGCCTACAACTCACTTTGAGAATTTCTTGTTTCTTCTAGAGCCCCTTATCTTTTTTATTTACCATCTGTCGCGAATCTGAAACAGCTATTGCCACGATTATATTTAAGCGTATAATATTATACAGGGTGTATATGAAAAATGACAGTTACTTTAATGGATGAAAGGGCATAACTTTAGTATGTAGTTACAAAAAGAATTATCGAAAAAAACGTATCCGTTTAAGAGTTATGACCGTTTTAATTTTCAAGTGTTATCCCCACCATTTCTCGTAAAATTGGGTTGATCGTGTACAGTTACAGATTTTAAATCTTACTTTTTTTTTATTTTGTAATAATTTCATCCGTTACTGAAATACAGCCTGAAAACCCCCATTGGGGTATACGCATTATTTTCGAAAATGGTTTTGTACTGTCCCGTTTTCATATACACCCTGTATAGTCGTAAGATAGGATATGATGCCTGTCCTATTACCGAGTTTAAAGAAGAATGTTTCAATGAGAACAATTAAAACGCATACTTAATTACATTGAGAAATATTTTTATTAACATTCAAACGACATTAAATTTATAACTTATCCAATGAAAAGGTTAAATTTGATGCATTTTAAGGAATTGGTTAAGTAATATCAGGCTCGATTTTACTTAAAAACAACATGGAGCCGATTTCTCTTTTTAGTTACCAACGTTGCTACAGCACTAAATTCACGTTTAGCTAATTAGGGCGCTGGGAATGCTATCAGAAATAGTTGAACAATCTACCATAACCCTGGATACACTTGCGAGATTGGCTTCTGCAGCCAAAATTCTTGGTAGCCATTCTTAAATTTAATTGTGAATTATTCATTTGTTGTCAGTTCTATTAGTTCTTCTTCTAACTGGGATGATCCTGCTGTGTTGACGTTGAAAAAGGATTCAAAACCCAGTCTAATATGTCCATCTTTAAAATGTCCTGGAATAGTTCCTTGAAATCACTGTGGAGGTTTTCCAATTGTTGATAGTAAACAAGCAAGTCGTCGTTCTTGAATGATACTGCTGATAAATTTGGAAAGTTATTAAATTCCCGTCTGCCGATGTTTCTTTCGTATAATAGCAGTTTGGATGCGAAAGCAGCAACGCTATTTTTTGTCTTAATCAAGTTTAAGTCGTCGCCTTGAAGTTGGAGATTGACATTATTAAACAATTTATACAGGTCTGTCAAGTACGCAATATCGTTTTTTATGAGATGAGGTTGTCGCGCAATTCTGTGTCTTTGTTTCTAAGAACTCTATCACAGAACCAAACAGATTGTAAAATAGAGTCAAATAAGTACCTTTTCACAGCCAGCACACCTCTGTGTGAAGCAGCAATCGGTTGAAATCTTCATCATTGGCAATGCAAAGCTGACTAAATAGTCTGTTATTCAACGAGTTACTTCTAATTTTATAAACTGCTCTGATGACATATTGCAGTGATGTATGGAGGCGTTCACTCAAATTTTTTGCAACCAAATGCTGGCGATAAATTACGCAATGTACAGCAAGCACATCAGAAACTTTATTTTTTAAGCACGCTATGAAGCCTCTGTGACGCCTTGTCATGCCGATGCGCCATCCGTGGCAACTGAGAAAATATTATTAAAAGGAATTTCCTTTTCGTCACAAAACTTTTCCAGTGTATTAAATATGGATTCTCCTTTTGTATCTGTTTCCAAATTTGCAGCAAACAATAGTTCTTGACATATATTCTCATTCTTGATGAATCTCACGTATGACAATAACAATGCTTCATTAGTTGGTCAAGTGAACTCATCCAGCTGAATTGAAAATGGACAAGTCTGCAGATGATCGCACAACGATTCTTCAATGTTTTCAGCCATCTCATCAATTTGTCTTTGCCCAGAACTATCTGCAGCTTCTTCTTTTATTGTTAGTAAAATTAAATCTTCCCCAATAGCATGTGGTTTGACTGTTTTAGCAATAAGTAATGAGATATTGTATGAAACTCGAAGTCCTCGTCTTGCTTAGAATCTAAAAAAAAAGTTTCGATGTACCATAGTTGGCTGAATTTCGTACTTCTTTTTCTTTTCTTGAAAATAAGTCACATCTTTGTGTTTCTTATCGGGGTGTATTTTATTAAAATGATCTTGTAGTCTAAAAGGCTTCATCGCTTCATTTGAAAATGTTTTTTTGCAAATAACATGGCTCATTGGCGATGATGGATAGCGGTGGGATTTTCAGTAAATCCGTATTTAATATAATACCACTATATTGCCGTCTCTTCTTTTTAGCTTCCGACATAGTTTTTATTTTACAGATACGTGTATAAAAGATCAACTTTTAAAACCTTGTTATTAATTGTGCGCGATAATGCTAATGAAAACAGAATGAACAATCACGGCCTTTTTGGAGACATATAACACGCATTGACAGGAATAAGATAAACATGCAGTGACTCGTTTATAACACTCGTCGCGGAAGTAAAGCGCGGGCGCCGCGTGGGGGCAAGGGCTACGTGGGAGCCGAGTGCGGGTCGGGGGCTGCTGCCGTCGCATATATGCTCACTTGCTGACTCCTGAATGCCCCGAAGATACTGAGAAAGTTATAAACACAGGTAATACTGTCAATTCTTGCAGGATTGCAAAAATCGTTGTATTTAACAAAAACTTGTTATAAATTAATTGCTCCAAACATATTTTTTTGCTATTTTTAATTAACAGGCTTTTCTTAACTTCACTTGTATATGAGACATTTCACGTAAAATCGGAGGGTTTGAAAATGTTTAATTCAAATGAAAAATTAAAATTTTTCATATTAAGTTAAATAATTTAATGTAGATCTGAATGTAATGAAATCTTTCAGTTCAGTTTTCATCCATTTCCCGAACTACTAAAATATGTGAATTTTTGCAAACGTGATAAAAATTATTACAATCCATACAATAACAAAAATTAATAATAATAATAATAATATACTCAGACATTTCACACAGCGCCATCTAGTCCCAAAGTAAGCAGCTCAGCGCTTGTGTTGTGTGTACTAGACAACTGATATACTACTTATATACTTTTCTTTTTGTAAATACATACATATTATACATAAACACCCAGACTCGGGGCGAAATCGAACCCGCAACCGCGTTTACTTTCCGACGCGCTTTAACCGTTGTGCCACGGAGGTCTTCGAAATTAACCAATAATAAAGTTTATTTTACTTTAGTACGTGATTGGTGTGTTTTTTTTTTGTCTTTTTTAGACTATATTTTGTTAATCTGCCCACCCCCACTCTGTGCCATCTCAACGCTTCCTAATTATCTCTGGGTCTTCTACTGCCCCCTTGAAAGTCTTAAGCGCCCACAAAGGTGCGTTATCGCGTTAACTTGTGTTTTTATAATATACTTTACTCACTTGTTCGCTGTTCGCTTTCACTATCTTCACTATTAATCTTTACTATAAACAATTCTGTTAAAGTTACTATAATTTAGGTTAGCATTGACAAAATATTTTACAGTCAACAGTACAGTTTAATAAGAAAACGGGTAACAATCCATGCGGGAGCAAATTTGATTAAAACTGTGCTAGAGGCTTGGAATGGGGTTGAAAGATACCATTGACGTTTTCTGTGATCTTTCCAAAGCTTTCAATTATGTTTGTCGTGAAGCTTTAATTTATAAGCTAAAATACTATGGAATACGCGATAACGCTCTCCGTCTCGTAGTCTCAAATCTCTCTACGGAAAATACAACAAGTGATTGTGAATGCAATTATGTCTGCTGATTAAAAATTAAAAATTGGCGTTCCCCGAGGACCAGTTTGGGACCTTTCCCGTTTTCGATTTACATGAATGATTTTCCGTTTATGGCTACGTGAAATAATATTATTTGTTGAATACATATTGCTATTGTTTAAATTAAATATATATGACATATGTAGATATTACCGGGCGAAAGAGGATTTTGGCGGTATAACTTATATAGAATTTTTTTAAAACAGTAATGCTGTGGAGGTCATGTAAATAAAAACAAGTAATAGAGGAGAGTTGATTTAATAGTACAGTCCATTCTGATCACTGAAATCTTAATTGTCATAGCATTTTTTGAGAAAAACTGTTAAAGATTTTCCCAGCGTAGGGGCTACGGACAATACGAGTCGAGCTATCGTTATTACACTTGGCAACTTTGTTCTGAAGCACGGAAACACTTGGAAAGTGAGAGCAGGCTAAGAGTTCATAAGGTTTCCAGTTACGTGAGCCGATTTCTGGTTACGACATCTCTAATTGCTTTATATAGAATTTTAGTGAAACGCAGATATAATGATGGATTAGAAGTGTAAAGCATACTACCGTGGAATTGGTGCTTTAAACTTCGTCTAAAAGGCTTTCCATTCGTCTTAGAAAAGAGGGTTATTATAAAAAAACCGGCCAAGAGTGCATTGGACAAAATTATTTTGTATTCTGTAGCAATTTCAAACGTAGAGTTGAGAAAAAAATATGAGAAAAACTACTGAATCCATAATACCTTATTTATTGGTTTAATTCTAGGTTCGGCTTATCAATTTACGTCTCTGTAGATTCTGTACAATTCAGTAGGTGTGAAGATGATAAAATAGGCATGTTACCTACATCGTTTGTCGAAACTTAGTTTTAACTTTCCCGATGCATTTAAAAGTCATATATTTTTTTTTTAAATATTTTGCCATTTGTTTAGATTAAGAACGTAAACTCAAAAGAAATTGGTGTATATGTTTACATTTATCTGTGCCGATTCGACGTTCTGTTATAAGTTCAGACTAACGCCATCGAAATTGGTGGCTATCGACATACACTAGAGTTTAGATTCCTTCACAATAACATAAAATATATATTTATTTGGCTTTGTGGGATCATCTTTAGCTGTAGCTATTCTGACTTAATTAATATCTGTGGGCACAGTACAGACGTCGGTGTCGGGTCGCTAAATTGAATGAGTTTTAATTGAGAACTTTACCCGCAGGCATAAGACACAACGATCTTAAAATAAATATTGTAGATTTTAATATAACTGTCGCAAAGTGATAACTGGTTGAGTTTCTTGTCGGTTCTTCTCAGTGTGCAGATTCCTACTGTGTTTTGTGTATTACTAACATCTGCTGTTAAATTTTGTACGCATTCCACGTAGATTTTGATAACAAAAAATTTAGATCCCACTATACCCACTACTATAGAATATACCCACTAAAATCTGACGATGTTCACCATCAGCGCGTTGTCGAGGGGCTCTGGGATCTCCTACGGAACGCAACCAGAGCCCTTCTCGCACTGCGCTTAAACACACTTCTCGGGGGAGGCAGTTACAGAGCCCCCCTGTACCTTAGCAGTGCCACGATAGCACGGACCATACGAGCTGTTGTCTTCCTCGGGATAGCGTGGAAGGACGATAGAAGCCTCCACTCCGGTCTACCACGACCCCGAAGGCCTCTTCAGTAGCCTTTTACGACAGGTGGGAAACACCGTAGTCTTATTCTCGAGCCCGGGCTACTGGGCTGACGGTCTGGGGCGTACGTTGCCACCGCTCCGGCGTCGTCGTCTCCGAGCAGGATCGACCCTTTCCCGCTCTCGCTCGGTCTTCTCCTTCCACACCATTACTGCCTCACAGAAGAATGACATGGCTTTCCACGACTTTACCTCTGCCAGCATAGCCACTACTATGCTCGGCAGGGACAGATCTTCCTTGATCTGGCAGACCAGGACTTGATGCTCGAAAGCTCACGCAGGTTACTTCTTCAGAGTATTCTAGGCGCTGTCCTGGTCCACGCCACAATCGTGGCACTGCGCCGTTTTTCCCGTCCTATCCAATTCAGGTACAGCCCGAATCAGCCATGTCTGGTCAGGACCTGCGTCAGCTGATAAGTGACGTGCCAACGCCTTTGAAGCCAGGCTTCAATATTCGGCAGGATCCCGCCGACTACTCGTTGGTGCAAGCTCTTCGGTTCTTCCAGCCGCTCGCGCCATTTCTCCATTGCGTGTTGTCGTTCCTGCCTACTCACTTCTCCCGCCGTTACAGGTGCGGTTTTCCCATCCTCCCCATTCCATCCCTTACGTCCATCTCCACTACGATGTCCAGGGGCGGAAACCGCGACAGAACCAACGCCGCCTTTTATTGTCCTATACCTTCGTGCAACCCGAATAGCCGTCTTGCGCTGCAGGCTTATTAGTTCGATTCTGCAGCGCCGAACGGCCATCAGTGTTTGTGATCAAATGGGCGCCCCGTAGATCGCAGCCATGGATCGCACGACTCCTGCGCAGAAGCGGCGAACCTTCTCCTTGGATTCCCTAAGATCGGGCAGCAATCGATGAAGAGCACCCGCTACCTTTTCAATTCAGTAACAGAGCGCGGCTTCCTCTTTCGCGGGAGTCTGCGGAACCATAGCGCCTCAGATTTGTGAGGTGCTACCTGAAGGCTCAACTCTTCGATTTTAGAAACGATAAGAGCCACCCCGAGCTTAGCGAGCTGGATGGTCCTCTCATAGATCTCCCCCTCGGCAAGCACCAAGGTGTCGTCTGTCTAGCAGACGAGGTGCTCGCCGGTGGGGAGTTCGACCCGCAGACTTGCGTCGTATTCGAGATTAAGAGCGGTCCCAAGACGGACCCCTGGGGAACCCCGCACAAGATCTCCCTCTGAAGTAGTTCTTCTCGATCCACGTATCGAATGCGGGGCGTACGCCCCGACGATGCGCAGTAGATAGGGAGGCACACGATAGTAAATAAGTGCCTTTCTTATCGCCACTCAGAGCAGGTCGTTGAATGCGTTGACAATGTCGAGACTCACCCCAAACGCCACCCTGCCCTGGATTACTGCGCCGCTCTACAGTGCCCGGACGCAAAGGATCACGTCCACTGTCGAAACTTTCTGTCGGAAGCCGAACTGACAGTTCGATAGGTCGAAATATAAACGTCCCGACTAACTTTATTTCTGAATATGATTTAATATTTGATCTACCTCATCCCCTTAATTTCTTCATTCTTCAATCCAGTCAACCGTATGTGTCTATCTGTATAAGTCTTCTGATATTTATACTATATTTTTAATACTGTAAATATCAAGAACTTTGGCGTCTAAATTAATGTGTTATATATTTTGTAGACTCAGGTGATAATTTGGGCAAATCCATTTCATGTAATGACAAATTTCATGCAACGAATGAGTTGACTCATTTGTTGATTCGGTGCTGATTATATGTCCGAGTAGCTGGATCTGAAGATCTGGCATATCCTGCAGATGCTTCGTTGAAAAGCGAAACGTGACGATTAGTTTTGGAATTTTGGAGGGAAAATCAAAGCAAAATATTATTGGAATTCATCCCTTAAAGCAGCCATTCCCAAAGTGGGCGATAACGCCCCCTGGTGGGCACTGCAGGCCTAAAGCGGGGCGGTAAGAGACCCAGAAAAAAAATGGGGGCGTTGTGTAGAGGCCTGGGGGGTGATTTGTAATTTCATTTAGCTAGGAGGCATCTTAGACAACGACTGCTTGAGCTCTCGACTCAGAAGACAAAATAAGTTTGGGAACCCCTGCCTTAAAGTGTTATTATAATATAAAATGAATATTTAAAGTTCGTACAAATGAAATGTCTTAGTTGTTTTTGTTTCTTTTCTTTTTCTTTGTTTATGCATGTTAAATGTATCTTTTTAGTCAAAGTCGAATCAATTTAATCAAGACGCAATTGCAAGAAGGTAATTTTGAACGTTGAACGTCGAATCTACTTAAGTTGGGTTCGAACTTACATTCTATTTTTTTTACTTACAAATGAGTACTTAGTATCATCATGTTCGATTATATTTTTTGAAATTGTTTGTACAAATGTAGCGGAACAATTTGTCCAGTGGTATAGTACTGCATATTTTATGACTGTATTTTATTTTTATGCTGTGTTAGGGCTGTTCTGTACTTTGCGTTCATTAAATAAATTTACGGAATAAATAGAACAAAGTCCTAAGTCTTACAGAGATTAATAAGATTAGACATTTCCCATTTCGTAAATATCGTTCGGTGTGGACACACCTTCTGCTTGTTCAAAATAGATAAGTATGACATCTTCTTCACAAGAATGGAGCACACAGCAATGGATTGGACGTGCTCCGACATCGTTTTTCGATTTGAATTTATTTCGAAAACAAAAAAATTCTGTAACGGAGAGATCAAGAGGAGTAGGACACGATATGTGGCGAGGCGAGCCGGGTGTGCACAGAATACTAATATACTGGTGTATACGGGTGTGAGGCAGAGTACAGGAGCGGCGTGAGGCAAAGGAGAGGAGCGATGAGGGGTAGAGGGGAACGGGAGAGGAGAGACGATTAAACGAATAGTTGATATGGCGCGTGCACGTTACATGATAATTTTTAAATCTACGACAGTAAAAAAGAGCCACCTAGTAATTACATTTGTGATTGCGTGTATTTCATCAAGATCCGTGATGTCATATTTCCCTTTCTGACCGTCTATATAATAATTTTTAAACGGACGTTAGAGTTAATTTCAATATTTTTGTGTTTTCAACCTTTTCGGAGCATCTTAATATTTCTCAATTTTATTTGAATAAATGTTAACATTAAAACTGGAAGAGGCTTTTAACGAATTAATGTCAAAATACTTTAAATTTTTAGTTATTCTTCATTAACTGAAAAGACACTTTTTGTAATGAACATGGAAACGTTTTTTGTCCTTATTTTTGTATCAATTATGAAAACACTTTGTTAGTTTACCAGTTATTATGTTTTCTATTTGCACCATGTTCAATTAAACAACAAAATTAGACTACATAATTAGATTACATAATTAGAAAACCACAGTACATTTTCGGTGCTAAGTTTAGGTGTATAGAATTCAGTCTTATAACCAGGGTCAACAAATAAAGCTTTGTTGTTACCCGCCTATTGTAAGAAGTGACTGAAGGGGTTTTTTTGTCTTCTCAGCATGCGCCGCCCTTCGAGCCTACCGCCCTGGGCCGTGATTCCCATGGGTCTAGGATAAATACGCCACTGATTCATGCGATTCCGAAGAGAAGGACTGCGCGGTTGGTCCACGCAGTCAGCACTGCGAAGTTACCCTCGACAACGCACTAAGGACGACTGTGGCAGAAGTTTTCTTGGGCAAAATCCTCACATAAGGGGTATCAGTTTTCAGTTCGGATTTCTTCTGCATCAAAAAAAAACAAAAAAATTGTATAGAATGAAATAATATTTGTCGCTATTTTTACCAATTTTAAAGTTGTTTTCAATGCATTTCATTTGCATTCATGGTTTATCTTCTCACGCTATAAATATCTTAGATATCCTGAAAGAATAAAACTAAAACCCTTTTTTTTGTGGCACGTTACCTACAATCTAAGAAGTGTAAGAAGTTATTACTAACTGATTATACCAAATTGTTACAGATCAATATCGAAGGATAGCAGGCATTCTTGCCTAAAATGTCCGACCGCGTATTGTGGATGGTTTGAGATGGGGTATTCTATAATTGGGCGGTTGGCTGGCCTTAATGTTTAATTTCCAATCGGTAATGGTTACGCAAGAACTGTTCTCTGACTGATTAAATCTTCAAGTTTTTCTAACTCGAGCCTAGAAAGCAGAATGATATCCGAGTAGATTTCTAAAATATCTAAAAAAAGGGTAATTAACGCGATCACCTTTTATTTTGGCTTGAAATTTCAACCGAGTTGCATCGGTCATGGTCTCAAGCAAACTGTCGCAGTAAGTTTCACTCCGTGCTCGCGGTAGAAGTTTTGTCATCCACCCCCGATATTTGTAAATAGTTTTTAGTTTCCACAACACTCACAATGTCCACACGTATAACCGAATGTGAAAAACGAGGGTTGAGCCACTGGATTGTTCCATATCATGAACAAATTGTATCCGTTTTGCTGATTAAAATTTGTATGTCTTTTGATTTCAATCGCTTCACGCACTTTTAGATAAAAGTGCCGATTAGAAGTATGTAAGGGCCGCGACACCTGGTACTCCAACCCCGTTAGGGATACAGCGTGAAGATATGTATGTATGTAGACTGTCTGTGATTGCCTGTCTGATTATTATAAAGCAACTAACATATCTTCATGCTGTATCCCTAACGGGGTCCTTACATACTTCATTCGCTTCCTCAAATAAAGCAACTTGATTACTTAATACTATTAATCTAAACTATCATATTAATAAATAAATATGGTTTACTAAATATAATATCTCTAATAATAATAACAGTAGGCCGTAGACTTAGTTAAATGACTGTCGAAAGTTAAGTTAGATTCATCTTCTTTTACAAATTATAAGTACCTGGGCGTCTAGATCTACGCTCTAGAAACTCTGCTGTGAAATAAAAAAAAGTATAGAAGTTTAGTGTTTAGAAGTTTTAAGTGTGTGAAAGACAGAGAAAACGATTTTTCTCAGAATTGAGACCTAACTAGTTCGATTTCTCGCCCCCCTCAATCCCTATATTATAAATTTAATCGAAACAGCTAGAGCTGTTTAATATAATAGTGGATATATATCCTTAATACTATTGCGATATAATTATGTTTACTCTGTGAAATGACACTTATCATACATTTGAGGACCGAAACCTAATTTGCCTGACATTGTATAGACATTCATTCGCATCTGTAATCTTTACCTAACAACAATAATATTATTCGCACACTGTAACCGTAGCCTTCAAATAATATATTAATAAACACCCGTTGGTATTGGCGTAACTGCTGGCGAAGAAAAAAGACACTACAAAATATACATCACAAAAGTAACACTAAATAATGTTGAGTAGAGAGTAAACGGACCATGAAGTATAGCATGTGAAGGACAAGGAGGCGTATCTCTCTTCTGTTTGTCCTTCTATGTTACGCAACCGTATAAAAATTATAAGGCCCAAGCTACAACTACCTATCTATTTAAAAAGATGGCAACTCATTTCGAATAATGTAAAAGTAATTCACTGAGCCAGAATAGAGAAGAGTGCATTCAGTGTGAAAATAAAGGATGCCAACTGACGCCCGCATAGTTCTGCCTCAGTGGGCGCTCACGTTAAACCTTTGAAATAAAACTAGTAGCATATTGTCAAAGTTAGGTAACGATAAATCTTTTCATGTGATGAATTCCTAAAATATTCAGCTATTTTCCGCTCAAACTCCAAAAACCACCAATCGACACGTGTTTCGCCTCTCAACGAAGCATCCTCAGGATGTTGCAGAGATCAGAGATCAGACTCGGTGCTGGTTAGCTGACCGAATCTGATCGCTAGAATATCCTGTGGATGCTTCGTTGAAAGGCAAAACACGTGTCCATTGGTGGTTTTTGAAGTTTGAGCGGAATATTGCTAAAGATTTTAAGAATTCATCACAAGAAATCGATTTCCGCAAAGTAACACCTGAGTCTATACGATTACGATAAATCTATCTATATGTATAGGTAATATTACTGTTTGTATATTGTTGATATCTATGGTTAAACAATTGCGATATTCTTTTCAAAGTTAACGCTCATTCAGAGATCCAGTATCCGCCCAGTCACACTGCGTCCTCTCGTTGGTATGTCTTACTTGTACTTGTTATCATAGAGTAGTTCACTCACCGTCCGCATACAAATAACTTGCGAGCGAGGCACTGACGATACAAAATTGTTAAGAGTCCACCTATGCAGACTTTGGTGTATTTGATAACCTGAATCAGGATATGTAAGAAGGCGGAGAGTTAGATATTCGGACACTTACAACTTCAACTCTTTACCTTAAAAAAATTAAAAAAATTTGAAAAAAAAATCAGAAAAACCCTATTTTGCACAAAAATTCAGTTGGATCTCCGAAATTTTACAGAAATTTAAAATATACATACTATATACATATCTTTACGCTGTATCTCTAACGAGCTCGTTAGTCAAAGGAAGGAGCGCTAAGCGTCGCGGTCCTTACATACTTCTTTCGCCTCCTCAAATCTCATCATTCTCCTCACACATTTTTGTCTACGTATGCGAGTGTTTTTGACACATCCGGTTAAAATATTGGAATAAGATATATAAATATTTAAGTACTAAAGTGGATAGGTGTATTATACATACATATAAATATCTTCACGCTATGTAGGTAATTATTCCTATCTCAAATCTCTACAACCAGTTTTTATTATTTAGAATGTAGTTTACTTTATAATTTCAATTATATACAAAAACAAATATTGAGACTTTCGCGCTAAAATATTATCAAACTGTAACGCGAAAATCAACCTTGTTGAATATGCGATAGGGCGCGAGAGTGAACAATGAATTCTCTTACGCTGGAATACTGGTATATATTGGTTGAATGCGGTGCGCCAGCTATTACTCTGACAGAACAGTTCATTGCAGCGATGCTGACTTTTAATACTGATACATTATTTTAATATTACTAAATTCGTGCAATGAGATCATGGAAATGTTGTCAGTGTAATAGCTGGTACAAGCGGATCTCTATTATCTTTAAGATTCGACAGTTAATTTTTAGAATCTTTATCTAAATTAACTTCATACGACTGGCCCGTTGGTGCAGTGGCACATGCATTTGCTTTCCAAGCTAGGGTCCCGGGTTCGATCCCCGATCAGATCAATTTAGGAAACGAACTTTTCTAAATTGGCTTGGAGGGTGTTACTGGGAACTCCCCCAGAGTTCGTTGTGTGGTACCCATAGTACAAGCTTACTGCTTAGTTTGGGGTCACACAATCTGTATAATTTTCTGGAGTATTATTATTATTATTACATTTATTCCAAACAAAAAATATATATATATATTACCTACGTTAAAATAATATATGTACTCAAATGATGGATCAGATACGACACGATGCAGAGATACTACAGACTACTCGACTACCTGACCACTCGCGTTGGTAACGTCCAAGTTTAGGAGGGCAAGTACATCAACTTGAGTCTCGTTCTGGGCGCTTGTTGGGGATTGAAGGAAAACTTCCGGCATCTCGTCCCCCGGATGGATAAGGCGGCAGGTGCTCTGCACAGCCTTTTACCAAATCTGGAGGGCCCTCGAAGGTACGTAGCCTCTACGCTAAAGTCATGCGGTGCATGGCCGTTTATTGGGTGCCCGCCTGGTATCATCGATTGACGGGCGCAATCGCACGCTGCTTGGCAGCGTGGATCTCGTGCCATGGTACCGTCGGCGCTTTCTAGCCGCGCCTCGAAGCCTGACTACAAGGAAAATTTACATCGTTCAAGGCCACCATGGGGTTTTAGTCAGTAAGAGTTCAGACTTCAGTTCAGACTCTTACTGATTAAAACCAGACAGTGGTGATGAGCTTATGTCAGCAGGATCGCCTTATTATCATCGAGATATACCCCATGTAGAAAATAAAAGAATAAATACTCACACACAATACTTTGTGCATTATACGGAGCGAAAGAGATAGAATGACGCAATATACTGTAACGCGTAGGTTCCCAACAAGCGTGATTCTGTGCCCCTCAGTGGCCGCTGGAGCTTTCTAAGGGGATGATACCAGGTTTGAACGCAAATGAGGGGCGTTAAGACGGTGAAGAGGAAATTATAATTTAATAACATGAAATCTTACTTCGTAAATACCTACCTACCTAAAAATATAAATAAATACCTAAGTTTTCAGAAATAAATGTTTTGTCTATAATTTTTATGTGATTCTTATCTTATCGCTGTCGCGTAAATAAACATTATAATTAGCTATTATGTATGTTACACGTATGTGTCCAATTTTGTCGATGACCAAACTTTACACGTTGGTAAGCACAAACACTTGTGCACACATCAAAGTCAAGTTTTAACAAGTTGTCAAAGAGGGGGCTTTTGCATTTTTTTTGAAGTGGGCGGTGGTCCAGATAAGCTTGGGAATTTCTGTTGTAGCGAGAGCAAAACATGTCGTTATTAATTTGTGATTGATTGCGGGGGTATCACATTATTATATTTTGGATTACGTGTATGAGGTCCATGCGCATGATACTCGCATCGTGTCTTCCTCTTTGTATCATGCAACACTCGGCTGAAAGTTGATGAGAGATGTGCAGAGTGAGTCGTCTCCCTATTCCTACGTAAACAGATGGGAAGCCACTTTAAACGCGTCCTGAATTCGGAGATATGGTCGAACTTACATAAACCAAAAATAAAACGATTACATGAGTTTTGAAGTCTCTCATAATTGTTCATCAACTTTTCGGTAGCATTGAGGAGACAAACGTCAGCATATGTTTATTCGTAGACAACACATACGCAGTATGCTAATAATTTTACACACGAATTTCATTCGCCATTTCCCCAGATTCTCCACTTATTTTTGATTCTGAAACTTGTATAAATAGATGCATACAGAGTGGAAGAGCCATGCTGCATTGCAGCACAAATCGGGCCGGCTCGCCCGGTGAAATACCACCCTCTCACAGAATATCGGCGTGAAATAACAGCATCTATTGCTGTTTTGTTTCGTTCGGTGAGTGAGAGTGCCGGTGGCCCATGACTCCCTCCCCCTCCGTTCCATCCTTTACCTATTTCCCTAAAGGCAAACGCACCCGTGATTCCCGGACGTTGCAGGTGTCCATGAGCTGCTGTGATCACATTCAATCAGGTGACCCGCATGCTCGCTTTCCTCCTGTTTTATAAAAAATAAATAAATAATCTAATTTACTTTAAATATAAAAATGTAGTACCGTCCGGTAACTGCGCCCTTAATGTTAGCTGTGAACATACTCCACCGATTATCTTACTAAAGGTTCTTATTTCTTAGTATGATAGTGCAAAGTTTAGATTTTTAGGCCTAGTCAATTGTTAACTGAAACTACTAAAGTTCAGCAGGTATAACCGAAATTAGGCCGTTGATGAATTTTGTTGAAAGCTGCCGTACTTCGGTAATATTCAATGATGAATGAATTTTGGTGCATCTCTCAGCAGCCAACACAGTAGTTCAATCTATTATATGTCGTCAGCGTTTTTCACAGTCGTTAATTCTGTTCGTTTTTTCTGGAATATGTTAAGAGATGTCGCTCCGCCCTTCTTTATTCCTTTAGGTTGAAGCTTAATGGTTTAAAAACCCGCCCCTTCCATTTGGTCAGCCTTGTTTCGAGAAATTATAGGTCTCACACGATTTTCTTCACAGTTTTATGTGTAACTTGCGATCCGCCCCGGCTTCGCACAGGTAGATAATTTTTTTAAAATAACCCATGTTACTTGTTGATAATGTAGCTTTCTATAGGTGAAATAATTTTTGAAATCGGTTGAGTAGTTTTTGAGTTTATCCATTACATACAGACAATCAAATTTTTTCTCTTTATGATATTTCTGTAGATTCACATATTTTACACATATTTTCATTTTTCATGTTCTTTATTTAAATATTCAACAGCCGTACACAGAAATGAATGAGTTATGAACGATAGAACGATTGATGAAGACATATTACAAAGTTAGCGAATTCATTGAAGAAAAAACAATAGTCTGGAAAAATCTTCTCTGCACACGCATTTACTGGCTTTATTAATATTATATTGAAATAACTATTGTAGAATGATATTGAAAAAATTATACCTGACTGAATTTCTTCTCGGTTCTTCTCAGTGTTCAAGTTTTCTTTTCGAACCGAACTAAAATAGATTTGACGTTCAAAAATACATTGCAATTGGGTTTACTTGAATAAATTGATTTGACTTTGACTTTGACAATCTACAGAGCGAAAGTCAGTGGTAGTAGTAGTCAAGGAAGACCAAGGCTGGCTTATGAAGATCAAACAGCTGAAGAATTAGCTGACGGAAATATCAAAAGCATTTGCATACCACGGCGAAAATGTGTGAGGAGAATGATGTTAGAGGAGGCAAAAGAAGCATCTGCCATGATTGGCGCTCCGTCCTCTCTAAGTACTCCGTTAAAGACACAGAATATAATATTGTCATAAATTTTAGTTGCGAATGCTCCGTGAGCACAGAAACCGCATTGCGTAAGAAATATATTAACATATAGATGTCGGTAAGATTAGAGAATGCGTAAAGCGATTTAACTTGTTAATTCCAGTCTTTACACAAATTACTGTCATTAGTGGAAGATCTTCACAACATTATATAATTTACAAATTAGGACGCGATTTCCTTATTGGGAAATACGACAAATGAGCAACTGAAATAGTGATTCAAACCGTACTTAAATTATTGTATTTAAAATTAATAGTTCTCTTTAATAAATTTACTGTTTCTGATTTATTTTATTTTTTTACAGGGATTTACATATAACATAACATATCTTCACGCTGTATCCCCAACAGGGTAGTCGGAGAGGACAGAGCGCCAGGAGTCGCGGTCCTTACACACCTCTTTCGCTTCCTCAAAACTCATCATTCTCTTCACACAATTTCGCCTAGGTATGCGAGTGCTTTTGACATTTCCGTCTGCTAACACTCTGGCTATTTGATCTTCATAAGTCAGCCTTGGTCTTCCTTGGCTTCTTTTACCACTCACTTTCGCTCTGTAGATTTTCTTCGTCAGTCTTTCATCACTCATTCTTTCCAAGTGCCCGAACCATCTAAGCATTCCTTTCTTCATTTTTACAATAACACTGTTGTGTAACCCTGTCATACTGCATTTACATATATTTAATTAATATAATTTTACAACTATGAATAAAATCAATTCTAATTAAGAACCTGCAATACGGACTTTGGGCGGGAACGGGAGAAGCGAGGTTGTCATTTTATTTAGATTTCTATTTTTTACATTCTTGGGAGTTTTTATGTACAAAAGTGATAGTATATTGTGTTTTAAACTTCTGTATAAGTGAAAAGAATGGAGTAGGTCTAAATAAACATGTGCAGATGAAGTTCTCGAGCCGAAGAAGTCCTATAATTCTTCAGTAAAGTCTATTACTTTACTGGAAGAGTTTTATGATAACGATTCTAGTTATATATATATAATACGTGACATTGGCAAATGCGCTAGAAAAAAACCTCCATTACTGCACCGCTAGAGTACCCAAAATTAGAAACAAATAAACGATAACAACAATACTAAAAAAGAAAAAAAAATTTAGTTAAAAAACATTAAACCGCCTTCGAAAAAAAAACGCTGAAAAATATAAAATAACTATCCTTTACTAATCAAAACTCAAGTACAATTAAAATAACTTTATAAATAATCGTATTTACACATACCTATATAATTAAATTTGACAGCTACTGAAGTCGGTGCCAAGTCACCAAACTAAGACTTTCTGTTGTTGCACATTGATTTCGCACCGACTTCAGTAACTGTCAAATTTTTATTATATAGGTATGTGTAAATACGATTATTTATAAAGTTATTTTAATAGTACTTGAGTTTTGATTAGTAAAGGATAGTTATTTTATACTTTTCAGTGTTTTTTTTGAAGGCGGTTTAATTTTTTTTAATAAATTATTTTTATTTCTCCCTTTTGAGTGATCTTGACCTAAATAAATATCTAGGGCAGGTCTGCAAATAAACATAAAAAAAAACATAACATAACTTCACGCTGTATCACCAACGGGGTAGTCAGAGAGGACGGAGCGCCAGGAGTCGCGGTCCTTACACACCTCTTTCGCTTCCTCAAATCTCATCATTCTCCTCACACACTTTCGCCTAGGTATGCGAGTGCTTTTGACATTTCCGTCTGCTAACACTCTGGCTATTTGATCTTCATAAGTCAGCCTTGGTCTTCCTTGGCTTCTTTTACCACTCACTTTCGCTCTGTATATTTTCTTCGTCAGTCTTTCATCACTCATTCTTTCCATGTGCCCGAACCATCTAAGCATTCCTTTCTTCATTTTTACAATAACACTGTTGTGCAACCCTGTCATACTGCGTATCTCATCATTGCTTATCCTGTCCGCAAGCGTGACACCGCACATATTTCTGAGAGACCGCATCTCCACAGCATTTATCATACTTTCACTCGATTTCGGGCATATCCAGGCCTCACTGCCGTACAACAAAGTTGGCACCAACACCGCATTGTGGATGGCCATTTTAGCAGTGTTAGATATATTCACACTACCCACTAATGCGGACAGAGCACCGTTCACTTTATTGCCAGCTGCTACCCGTCTCTCCACATCCAACTCACATCTTCCATCCCTCGAAAACGCACTCCCCAGGTACACAATTTCATTCACCTGTTCTAGACATTTTCCATTTACACTAATCACACATTTCGTTTGTTCCGCTTCTCTTTCAAACACCAGAACCTTAGTTTTGTTCACATTCATTTTCAATCCTTTTACTTCACAATCTTCTTTCATGCACGTGACTAGTGTCTGCAACTCTGCTTCTGATGGTGCTATTAGCACAGCATCGTCAGCGTACAATAGGCAGTTTACCCAGGCAGTGTCACCACATCCCATACCACTCATATTACCTTTCAATCTCTGGAGGCAACTGTCCAAATACAGCACGAATAGCCAGGCAGACATCACGCAGCCCTGTCTGACACCAGAACAGACTTCAAACCAGGGCGACATGTCACCGTCTATCCTTACACAGGCTCTGTGGTCTCGATATAATGACCTCACAGCCTGCAGTAAGGAGCCCTCCACGCCATATTCAGGCAGAAGACTCCACAATTTCTTCCGCACAACTCTATCGAATGCTTTCTCTAGATCCACGAAAGCGCAGAAAACTTTCTGACCTAAAGCCAGAAACCTTCCCACGATAACGCGAAGCGAGAAAATCTGATCCATACAACCCCTACCGTTCCTGAATCCACCTTGCGCCTCCCACAAATATATTTCTGAAACACCTTTCATACGTTCAGTCAATACTTTAGTATAGACTTTACTCGCTAAGCTGACCAAGCTGATGGCCCTATAGCACGCACAGTCTAGGTAGGAACCTTTCCCTTTATATAGAGGTACTATGACTGCCGTGCGCCAGTCCTCTGGAACCTCCCCCTTCTGCCAACAAAGGTTGCAGAGTGCACAGAAGGCATCCCAGACCCTAGGACCACCATACTTGATCATCTCAGCAGTCACCTCATCAATTCCCGCAGCCTTTCCACATTTCAAACTTCTTATCACTTTCTCAATCTCTTTCATACTAATGGCATCCTCCAGTCCCTGGCCTGAGTGTGGCAATTCATTAGAATCGCTCTCAGTATCAGAGACGGAGTCGCCACTCTCATACAGTTCTCCATAGTATTCACTCCATCGCTGCAGAACATCCTTTTTATTTGTAAGCAGGTTGTTTTCTTTCGAACGCACTTTATTCATTCTGCAAGGTGCCGGACCACTTCGGATCTTACGTACTTCTTTCCAAAATAATTTGGAATTTTCCTCGAAGTTGTCCGACATCTTGTTTTCATCTAACACCCTACACCTTTCACGCTTCTCTTTCACTAGTGCCTTCGTTTCTGCTTTCTGCAGCTTATACCTGTCTTTCATCAAATTTTTCATACCACAGTCATTAGTAGCAAGGTAGTCTCGCCATGCTTTCTTTTTCTTATACACAGCCACTTTCACCTCATCATCCCACCACACATCACGCTTTTTGCCATTCCCAATCTTATTCATTCCACACACTTCTTTCGCAGCCTCAACCATACTATCTCTAAGGTTCTGCCAGCATTCTTTAACATCCTCGCTCATCACTTTCAATCTATCATCAAGCTTACTGGATTATACCCTTTCATATTCATTCCTGGTGGTCGCATCCTGCAGTTTCCAGCTTTTAATGCGGCTAACCGCTGCAGGTTTGGACACTACACGATGTCGCCATGCTGCGAACAGACCCCTTATTCTGGTTATCACTAGAAAGTGGTCCGTCCCGAGATCGGCTCCTCTATACGCTCTTGTGTCCATTACCTGCTTCTTAAGTCTGCTATCCACCAGGAATAAATCAATCATACTTCTCGCACCCTTTCTTTCCCACGTGTACTGATGGATCCTTTTGGAATGTTTGGGCAAACATGGTATTAGCCACAAAAAGATCCTTTTCCATACACAGTCCTAGCACAATCTTACCAGCATCATTTACTCTCTTATCTCCATATTTGCCTAGGACAGACTCAAATCCTGTTCGAGCTGTCCCGACCCATCCATTCATGTCTCCACACACAACAATTCTTTCGTTCTCTTCAACCGTCGCTAGAACTTCTCTAACATTTTCCCAGAACTGCTCTAGTTCAGCCAAACCGACAGAGGACACTGGGGCATATACTGCCAAAACAAAAATTCTTGTCAACCCAATCTTGAGGCGTACCCAGAGCAGTCTGGGATTTATACATTCATACTCAGTCATACAATTAACCATACGAGAGAACAGTAAAACGCCTACCCCTTGGCATCCCCTATCTCCTTGTGGTACCCCTGACCACAAAGCGATGCCTCCTCCGGGCAAGTCGGCAAGTTCACTGCCTCCTCGCTTGGTTTCACTCAAACATAGCACATCCAATCTTTTCTCTTCCATAATATCAATCACTTCATTCATCTTCTCCTCAATCCCACCTCTCACATTCCACGCAGCTACTCTGCACTCCTCCCTCCACTTCCCGCCGCTAGGTGCACAGCGTGTTGGGTGGCGGTCCCCAACGCCGAACTGCACTCTGCACACACCAGCGGGGACAGACCGGTGTACGTCGCTTCCGGGGGACGCCCTAACATTATAATTGCCGTTGTCCCGCATGGTATGCACAGAAGAGGAATTGCAGCCCTGAAAAGGGCTGGCAGGGGTCGCGACGAGCACGCTTCCTCAGTTGACC
Organism: Zeuzera pyrina; assembly: GCA_907165235.1. Lineage (NCBI taxonomy): Eukaryota > Metazoa > Arthropoda > Insecta > Lepidoptera > Cossidae > Zeuzera > Zeuzera pyrina. The sequence goes on along the minus strand of OU015639.1, from coordinate 16,257,856 downwards.
CCCTAAATAACTTCATACTAATTCCGGAGAGCAACAATATACAAGAGAACTCTCTTAATACAAATAAAGTTATAACCAGGTCGTGTTATCTAGTGTATTTTCGAAGTCCAAGTTCCAATATCGGTGAAATTTAAATGGAAACACCTCTGAAGTATTACCTACCATACGTAAAAAGAATTTTCGAAATCGATTCATAAATGACGGAGTTTTGAGGTAACAAACATACAAAAAAAACAACTTGCAGACGAATTGAGAACCTCCTCCTTTTTTTGAAGTCGGTTAAAAATATGTTAATGTATAGAAAAAATAAAAATAATAATGGTATAACCTACCTAATCTAGGTTTCTACACTACGATATAATTAGGTACTGATTGTAATAGATAAGCCTTACAAAAATTGCATTTAACTAGTTTAAATTATATGTTATTCGCATATAAAAGTTGCCGCAATTAATTAATTCCTTTTAACTATTAATTGTTATAAATAGTAATAACAATAGTTTATTCTAAAATAAATTACATAAACCACGGGCAAATGTCAATGCTAATATCAGTGATAGCAGAAATTATATTAAAAACATTGTAAACAAAGTTTCATTTTAATAACACACGACTATTTTTGTATATGGTAATATTTTTTTATTACAACTTGCAATTATTTTATGGCGTCGTTATATTTTTTCAAGCTATATATTTAATGAAATGGTAACATTTTTTTATAGCGATGAATAACATTTCTATCGCAATTTTTACTAATTTTTACAGTTATTAGTAAACCTATTAGTAAAATCAATATATGTATTTAATTGCCTCGGTATCAGTTCGTCTGTGCGTCACTGGTTTTCTCGGATACTATTCTACGTAAATAATAGCAACAGTTATAGTAGATACCTAAGCGGTGACCCAAAGGGAACAACTTTAAATCTCAAGTTTCGACTTTTGAGATAAAAACATAATGTTACGAGCTGAGGGTAATAAGATGCCGGTTAAGGGTGCAAAGAGTTTATTTTCCTTCGTACAAGCAGATGTCAAGAACACGCGAACTTAATTACGGCGGTTCCTAATCTTCGTAGTCGCCCTCGAAGTAGGTACTCGCATAGTAGTCACCGAAGGTATACGCTTCACTCAATAACAACGTTCGCCAATCGCAGAGTTCTTCTATCCATGGTCGTCGCAGTAGTCGTCGTAGTGGTCTATGTAATTCGCCTTGATGTCGCCTAGATCGCTAGTTGAGAAACACTGACTCGGCGGCGGACACGGAGCTCTTATCGCATTTCTACTGCATTTATCTTACTTTCAATCGATTTCGGGCATATCCAGGTCTCACTACCGTACAATAAAGTTGGCACCAACACCGCATTGTGTATGCCCATTTTGGCAGTGTTAGATATATTCACACTCCCTACTAATGCGGACAGAGCACTGTTTACTTTATTGCGGCTGCTATTCGTCTCTGCACATCCAACTCACATCTTCCATCCCTCGAAAACGCACTCCCCAGGTATGCAATTTCGTTTTTTTGAGATAGTCTTGAGATTTAAAAGTTAGACAAAAATATTTTACGGATATTAATTAATATTTTTTCTTCTCATCACCAACAAAAATATAACACGTACCCTACTATGAGTTATTTTTTAAGGTTCTTTATTCAAGTAACGCCAACGCAACCCTATTTATTTATTGGTACACGTAAACACATAACAGACTAATCAAAAGTACAATGAGCAGTCAAAATTAAGTTCTAGTCGTGAACTAGACTAACGAACTGGGGTATATTTATGGGGTATATTACCCCAGGGTAAAATAACACAAACACGAATAACATCTGCTACATATTTACGAGTAAATACTAAAATATACTATTTCAATGTTTTTATTACTAAGCCTACGCCTCAGTCCGTCCGTAAATCTGTTCTAAATTTATAGGGCTGTATCTTTTGATCCGTAAGAGGTAGCCGGTTGAAAGTTACATAAAATTTGTGAAATTATTGCAAACATTCCAACAAATAACACAAAAATAAAAAGTAATAACCGTTTGCGGCTATAGTTAAAGTTATACTATTTCTGATTGCATTAAACTAGTTCTGTCTGACAGTACATGGCAGCGGTTAGGATATACCATCCACTGTCTATGGCTACTTCCGTCTTACCCTGTATACGACTTCTTTATAACTTATTATTGCAACGGCTAAAGTGGGCTTTTTATATTAAGGCGACGCATTGATTAACAATAATTTAATCTAAAATAGACCTTCTGTTCTATGCAAACGAGCGCGCGCTAGCTTCCGAAAAATACGAAAAAACAGTTATTTTCGTTTATTTTAAAAACTATTATTAATTTTTGTAACAAAACTGTAATTTTGAGGAATATGTTTAAAGCAAACTATACAGAAAATTTAGAAATACAAATCGGTCTCATTGCCCCGAAAAATTAAATCTCTGTTTTAAAAGAGGTTTCTGATAATTTTTTTGTGTTACAAAAGTTTATCGCAACTGTCAAAATGAAGTCCATGAAATGAAGAATCAGGGTACCAAATATCACTGTCATACATTTAGTCACTTAGAAAAATTGAGATCCCTCGCGTCATAATTTACAATGTGTCGCCTTAACTCGCAAGTAATCCTTTTTATCTCGCTTTTGTTATTAAATTTGACAAAATTATCACAGGTGACTAATTGAAGTGATTAATATTACTGCGCAGGTGCATGGGATCTGCAGAAAGGAAACTGATACAAACAAACCACTTTCCAAAGATATCCAACAAAACGGATACTCCACTTCACTAGTGGGTTATATTAGCCAGTCTTTCCAGCGTATTTGATGAACACTCAGAGCAGAGTTTAGTGTGGTATAAGTGTTTGTGTAAACAGGATTCTTCAGTAGCAAATTGACCCCTGACGTGTGTGGTGAATTGAAATTACACGACACGCCTGGTGGGTCTGACAGACCCGCAATTAAATATCATGTTTTTATGTTGTCATACGAGGGCTGCTATTTATGTATCCGGAACTGACCAGTTACAGAACAATATTAAAAAAGTAATTACAACATTTATAAATGGAACTCTTTGACTGAGGAATACAATTTGTTTCATGTAGCTGTCATTTGTTTATCCTTTGTGTGATTTAAGTCGTGAACATTTTCGTGCTATGATTTATTACGATTTTCGGCGAGGGCTAACTCAAAAACAGTGCATCGATCAACTCACTTCGACTTTTGGGGACGAAGCACAATCGAAAACTACTGTGTAACACTGGTTTAGTGAGTTTAATCGTGGGCGGTCTGTGCTCACGGACGAAGTTAAAGAAGGTCGCCCTAAATCGGTTGTTGTACCTCAAAATATTGATGCTGTGCGGGAACTAATAATGCAAGATCGTCATGTTACATATCGCGAGATAGAGGCGTCTCTGGGCATAAGTATGACGAGTATATGTAAATTATTATACGAATATTTAGCTGTAAAAAAATTTGTTCACGTTGGATTCCGCACAACTTGAGAATTGACCAAAAACGGGCTCGTGTCGATTGGTGTGAAAAAATGTTACAAAAGTACAATCAGAGTGCGTCAAAAGCTGTCCATAATATCTACACAGGTAAAGAATCTTGGATATATGCGTATGATCCTGAAACTAAACAACAACGGTTTGGGTGTTCCAAGATGAGCTTTACCCAACAAAAGTCATTCGTTGAAAAAGCACTTTGAAGCAAATGGTCGCTTGTTTTTTTGGTATAAATGGACATGTAGCTTCAGTGCCACTAGAGGATCGTAAAACGGTTAATTCTGAATGGTACACGACCATTTGTTTGCCAGAAGTTTTTGAAGAAATAAGAAAGAACAACCGACAACGCAGAATCCTTCTTCATCATGACAATGCTAGCTGCCATACATCGGCCGAAATAACTCGGTATTTGGAAGATCAAAAGATCGAATTAACGGGTCATCCGCCGTGCAGCCCCGACTTCGCCCCCAACGACTTCTATTCATTCCCAATCGTGAAGAATAAATTACGTGGTCGACGTTTTTCGAGCCGTGAAGAGGCTGTTGATGCGTTCATAATGCACGTTTTGGAGATACCTCAATCCGAATGGAAAAAGTGCTACGAAAACTGGTTCCAACTCATGCAAAAGTGCATAGATCATCATGGTGAATATTTTGAAAAGCAATAAAACTATAATATGCTATATGTTTGTTTCACTTTGTTATTCCGGATACATAAATAGCAGCCCTCGTATATATGTAGATACTAAAAGAACTAGAAGTTTACGTATGCTTTATATAAATGACCAAAAACATAATTCCCAGTCTCTACTAACGAAATACCTCTCAATATGTACATTCGTTCAAAGTAGCTCGCCTCGCTTTCCAAACCCTGTGATTAGTGCATTTTATATACCCTTAATAATATAGTAAGAACAAAAAAACTAAGTCAAAACCGCACGCTTATTACGTAACTTGCAGACAACATGCGACAGCCAAATATCACGTGATATCTGCTATCAAAACGAGAATTCGTTTAATATAATTCGTATGGTAGTGCTATATCTAACGCGAAAAGTGCATTTTACGGTCGTGGTGCAATAGACACGCAATCATTATACATGAAACTAATTTTTTATTACAATTCATACAGTCACCGGTCGCGCAGTGATCGCGTGGCTGTCGCTGTTTGCAAATGTTTAGGTAATAATCCGCCGGTTCATTCGTTTCGGAACTATAATGCCTTAGGCAGACACACAGATATACAGAGATAGATACGGATACACACGTATACACCCCTCTTTTTGCGTCAGGGGTTAAGCTGAAGACAGTCCAGTTTTTTTTAGTTATCATGAAGAAACTATAAAGGTTCAAATGTTATCGTTTCGCTTCGGGAACCTATTAATTTACCTGTAAAATGATTACATTATATATTCTACATCTAATCAGACATTTTATACTTTACGCTCGTAGCATTTGAACGGGAATACAATTTGAATTGCGGGAGCGCCGGAAAAATTACCTATGTTCTAGGACTTCAAGCTACACTTATTCGGGGTGTCCTCCTCGTCACAGTAGGGACAACCTTCACTAGTTGCCTTTTCGATGGCAAAAAGGTATGTATTGAACACCCATGTCCACTAAGCGCTTGCGTTAGCCAGCGGTCTACCTCGCCATGCCCTCTTCCATGCCAGTTCTTTAAATCGCCAATCAGTTCTCTGGTCCATGACCCTTTTCCTCCACACGACTACTCCAAAGCCCACTCAGTGAGTATTTCCTCCCGTACTTCCATAGCCGCTGTCTTTGTAGTGTACCTTTTGGCTCTCTCCCTCACCGGTTTGGCCTATGGAATCAGTCCGGCAATAACTAGTACTGCTTCTGTGGAAATAGTTCTGTACGCCCCACAAATTCCGATAGCTAGCCGCCTTTGAACTGTTTCCAATTTGCTTTGATATCGCTCTACTTTCATTGCACCTTCGAATATTGGGGCTCCGTAGAGAATAACGGAGTGAGCCACCGTTGCCAGTACCCGCCTTCGACTCGCTCTTGGACCTCCCTGTCTAGGCATCAACCTACACAGTGACTCCGTCAGGCTCTGTGCTTTACTAGCCACCTCTTCTATGTGCTTTTTGAAATTAAGGCTTCTATCCAGCCACACTCCTAGATATTTAACATGTTCCTTTGGTACTACCATTTTGTTCTGTACTAAAAAGTTGATTGGACCCAAATTACGCCTCCCGCTGAAGACTATTGCTTCTGTCTTTTCCGGGGCTAGTATGAGCTGTTTTTTTTGCATCCACCCGCTCATTTTTTCAAGTGCAAAATTTGTCTTACTCATAAGTGCATCCTCTTTTTTATCCACTACCACTAGAGCCAAATCATCCGCAAAACCCACTAGCTGAACTCCCTCTTCCTGTTGCAGCCCAAATACGCCATCATACAGAATATTCCAAAGAGTTGGACCCAATATTGATCCTTGCGGTATTCCACTGCTAATTCTTATCACCTCTAGACATCCCTTATTATTTCACTTCTTTGGGCCTCTTTGAAACGTCGGAGCATTTCCTTTATTTATTAGGACCATGTCTGTGCTACAAAGTATCTCCATTATCCGTCGTCCTCTTGCGTTTTCTGTCTGGCTGGCCCAAGCTTTCGATTGCGTTAAGCTGCGTTAAAATCACCAGCCACCACAATGTCTCCACGCTGTAACCTGATACTTCCAAAAAGCTCATCGAGGTCCGTTTCGAATTCTTCGAAGCTATAGTTTGGTGAGAAGTATCAGCTATATACAGTAAGTCCGAGCAGATTCACTGCAATGAAGCCATTTTCTCGCAACACCGTTTTAAGTTGAAGTCCTTCATTATACCAGACTACTGCCACGTCGCCCCTCTTATCTATTCCCAGTTCAAAGCCTCCGCTACCTTTCTATTCGGTTCTGCTAATATGGGAATGTCTATTTTATGTTCCTTTGCCGTAACTAAAAGCAGGTCATGGGCAGCTCGGCTTCTATCAAGGTTAATTTGCAACATCTTTATATGTGAGCTCACTGCTCCATTTCCTGGTTCTTTCTCCCGTTTTATGGTTCGGTTGCTCTCTTACTTGGCACGTTCTCATTCCATGATGGGCAGCTCCTGGATCCTATCCGATGTCTCAAGTTTAGTCCGCCTTTGTCTCTACATAGAACACAAACTGTTTCCACCTCGCATTCTTTGGCTTTGTGTCCCTCTCTTCCACAGTTAAAACAATTCTTACTACGATCGAGGCCTGGGCATCCTTTAGCTAGATGTCCATACTATAAACACCTAAAACATTTCTTCTTCTCTACATAGAGTCCGACTGAGACTCTCGTCCATCCTATTCTTATCTTTCTCTCGTTTGCCATTTTATGCGCATCTGCCTTTGGAAGCTCAACAACCACTGTCTTGCTCTGAAATCTATTTTCCCAGAGCCTCTTTATCCGGAAGTCCTGTCATTTGTGCGAGAGCATCCTCTACTTCTTCCTATGTTACGGTGGCGTCTAATCTCTTTACTATCACGTCGGCGGTCTCCTTTAACGTCCTTAGCTCAAGATTTGGACACAGCTCTTTCACTCTTTTTTTTATTTGTATTGCGTCTCCCTACTGCCCTCTTTCTAATTCAAGAAGGAGATTGCCCCTTCTTGAAGCCAAGGAAGACCAAGGCTGACTTATGAAGATCAAATAGCTAGTGTTAGCCAACGGAAATGTAAAGGCAATCGCATACCTAGTGTGTGAGGAGAATGATGAGATTTGAGGAGGCGAAAGAAGTATGTACGGACTGCGACACTTGGAGCTTAGTCCTCTCTGACCCCGTTAGGGCTACAGCGTGAAGATATGTATGGATGTAACACAAAGCTTATTTTTTAGACGACTTTCAATCAAAGTTGCTATAAAATTATTGAATGAAAAAATCTTCCAATTGTCGAATGACAGAAAAAGATACGCCGATCCGTTTTTTTCAAAAGAATGAAGCGGTTTCATCAGCGCTCAGCCGAAATCTTTTATTAAATGACCGCCACTTTTGGACAGTTCTTTCTTATAGAAACGGAACGTAAGAACCTACAAAAAAAAGCATTTTTGTTAAATTACCTAAAGATGTGAAAAGGTTGATTATCATTTAAGTTACTAACGACAAATGCTTCATTTTTCAATAGGTAATTCTCGCTATTGTACAATTAAAGAATAAAATACCCACATTTCTATAAATTTAATAACATACATACCTACATATTTTCACGCCGTATCCCTAACGGGGTAGTCAGGGAGCACAGAGCGCCAAGCGTCGCGGCCCTTACATACTTCTTTTGCTTCCTAAAATCTCATCATTCTCCTCACACACTAGGTATGCGAGTGCTTTTGACATTTCCGTTGGCTAACACTAGCTATTTGATCTTCATAAGTCAGCCTTGGTCTTCCTTGGCTTCTTTTACCACTGACTTTCCTCTATAGATTTTCTTCGTCAGTCTTTCATCACTCATTCTTTCCATGTACCCGAACCATCTTAACATAAATAAATTAAATACAATATAACAACAATTTATTATATTTGATTTAGGGGACTTTGGTTCGATTTTAGGGGATATTCGGACCACATTTAGGGGTAAAAAAAAATTATGTTGGCATCACTGTATCACCAAGTAAAAGACATTATATCAAGATTCTTTTCAAGAGATTTACCTTGACTTCGCTTATGATCTTTCAAAATATACAAGAAGAAAAATACGTAGAACCTTTCAAGAGAATGTTGACACTAATACTATGGAGACGATACAAATAGTTTACGATACAATAAGTATGGAGATCCGTGCACATTGTTAATTAGTTATTCCAAAATTTAAATTGCGAAAGTAATTTTCACAAGTGGATAATTTTTACGCTTAACTGCGTTCGTTTCTAAATTAAGGTTAGTTAAGAAGCCACTCAACTAACGGAAAATATAATTAAACCTGTTATAATTCGGGCACTGATTTTAAATGTTTGTTAGTATTTTATAAGCTGCCATACCATTGATCCGATTGCAATGAAATTTGGTATGGAGATAGCTCGAATCCTGAGGAAGGCTATTTTAAAAATAAAAAACCCAGACGAATCGCAGCGTCAGCTAGTCTAATATATAAAAATCAATCTTCGTTCCTATTTTATGGGCTGGCATACCGTTCTTCCGATTGCAATGAAAGGTATGGAGATAGCTTGAATCCTGGGGAAGGATATAGGCTGTTTTAAAAATAAAAAACGCGGACGAAGTCGTGGGCATCAGATACTATGGAAATAAAATAATGTCCTCAGCGTATGCATTTACTGGCTTTCGGAATGTTATATTTTCTACTCAGTGCAGATTTTTCCAAACTGATGGTAGAGGCATCTTCAAAAATACTTTTTAAACGTATAAAACGCACATTGATTAGACAATCATACTATAAAATAAACGACTTCGTTGAAGATAAAACAATAGTCTGGAAATGATTTTCTCTGCACATGCATTTACTGGCTCTCTGAATAACCTTTTGTAAAATGATGTTGAAAAAATTATACCTGGCTGTTTTTTGTAGGTTCTTCTCAGTGTCCAGTTTTTCTTTTCTGTTTTTCTGAACCAAACTAAAGTAGATTTGACGTTCAAAAATACCTTGTAATTGGGTTTACTTGAATAAATTGATTTGACTTTGACTTTGTAACTGAGTATAATTGAATAAATTGATTTTGCTTTGACTATGAATTTTCTAACAGTATACATTAGGTTGTCTAAGCTCAGTAATCGTATCGATAATCGAAGTACCTAGTAATTGCCTCGCTTGTTTAAGGGGTACACATGTGGGTTAAATTTCTCATGTGCTTGTCGTATCCACGCGACACACTATATTTTACGAACTCCAAACGCCAATTGAAATAAATGGCACTAGAAGAACCACGGTTTCGCGACAAATTTATTGAGGCATCTCTTATCCTTCAAGGTTTGAACAGAAAACCATTTCAGAGGGCTTTCCAAGGCTTTATCGGAGCTCAAGTGATATTGGTCGCTCCAACTCTTCAGCTTTCAGTATCGCGAAAGGCGTGGTACAGTGTAGACGCCTCCTTGACATCGCCGTGAACATACGATTACGCAAACATTGCCTGTAACTTTAAAAACGATTCCCTGAGTTTATTTTCAGTTGTTGACATTTTAGTGTCTGTGAATACGTAAATATAAAAGTTTAGGTAAGTTTTAAGTTGACTTTTTTTGGTTTGATAACAATTTTTAACTTTTTATAGTTGCGGTTTTTGTAAGATCTTATAAGGGTTTCGGTCTTTTTTTAAAGTACGGACCTTAAGCCCTTATAAGGCCAATCATATGTCCGCCCATAAAATATGTCTTTTTCTTACAATCGATTTTCGCATAAATTATATGGAGACAAATTAATATGGCGTAGAATAAATATAATTAGAATAATACTAATTAATATTGAAAGTATTCAAAGAAGAAAAAAAGAAGGGATGAATTTAATATTTGATTTGACCGTTCCCCGCCCCTTTTATCTCCGAATCTACTGGTCCTAGAATTTAAAAAAAAATCAGAAAATATATGAAAATTATATGGTGAAACTCCCAGGTTCTTCAAAGCTCTGAAAATTGAAATTAGAAATGTCTATTTCATAGCTATTCTGTGGACTGCGCGGGTCGAACTAACCAATTTTTTTCTATTTAATATAACAAATGTTTAAATATAATATTTAATGAATATAGAGTTAATTCCAAACACAACTTGGATATGATTTCCATTTACGTATATAGATATCATAACGTTAATATTTACAAATTTAAAACTAAATATTATCTTAAATAATAGACTTCCTCAAAGTTACCGCTTAGCAAGTTGTCATTGCTTAGGGTACCCAGCAGACTGGCAGAATTACCTCTTTGAATAGCTAAAGTGATTCGTTGGCGAAAGAAACTGCCAGCCCGACAGTCTCCAGAAGCTTCGACCAGTCTCTTACAAATATTATTTATGTATTTTTTTAATGTATTTTGATATGATTATTTTATGTTGATTTATTTATATTCGACAATTATTTCTCTGAAAATTATATATAAAATGTATGATATTAATATCTCTACCTATAATTTTATCGTTATATACACATACTTGTATTTATTTATGGAAAGAATGAGTGATGAAAGACTGACGAAGAAAATCTATAGAGCAAAAGTGTAGTGGTGGTGGTAGTGGTAAAAGAAACCAAGGAAGACCAAGGCTGACTTATGAAGATCAAATAGCTAGTTTTAGCCGACGGAAATGTCAAAAGCACTCGCATACCTAGGCGAAAATGTGAGGAAAATGATGAGATTTGAGGAAGCGAAAGAAGTTTGTAAGGACCGCGACGCTTGGCGCTCCGTCCTCTCTGACTACTCCATTGAGGATACGGCGTGAATATATGTATGTATGTACTTGTATTTACGCTATATGCCTCCTAACAGTGTCCACAAAGAGGAAGGTGTGTCTCGCGATTCTTATATCACTCTTTCTTTTCTTGAAACTCATGATGCCTTTTTGGACTACAGTAAGCAAGTGCTTTTGAAATTACCGTCAGCTAATTCCTAGGCGGATCTCGTTATATGTATGCGTTAGTTATTAGTAACTGACCACCGACCGCAACACATACTTTATCGTAAAGTTCTCTCTTTATATAAAAACCTCGGCTTCGCACGGGTAGATTTTTTTTGAAAATAAACTACAACTCATGTTACTCGCTGACAATGTAGCTTTCTATGCTAAAGAATTTTTGCAATCGGTTTAGTAGTTTTTGAGTTAATCCATTACATACAAACAAACAAATTTTACCTCTTCATAATATTAGTTAGTGTATAGATATAGGAAACTATTTCCCGTTCTCTTTTTATAATAAAAATATTCTCATGTGCTTTTTATAGAAATACTGGCAAAAACATTCACATACCTAAGCGAACGTATGTGAGGAGAATGATGAGATATGATGAGATACGGTGTGAGGATATATACAAGGTTATTTCGAAAGGATTGATAACTGAGAAAGGAATTAAAATACTTTTGACAACGGAAAAATTGCGTTCTACGATTTCAAAAGTCAGTACTAGTGTAAGGCATTGTAATAAAAATAAAGGGGGCAAAAAATAAGATGTATATTTGATGTATGTATTTATGGATATATTAAATATACAAAAAATATTAAAATAAAAAACATAAAAAATAATAAATAAATAACATTTTTAAAATCGATTTCAACTATGTTGTCATTATTATTTTGTATGTAATGTGTATAGTTAGTTAGTTAGTTATATGTGTGTATGCTGATTTTTTAAATTTTGGTGTACTTTATCCATAGCTATTGGTATAATATTGACTTAACTGTTGTATGCTAACTTGTTAGCGAAATAATAATAATAATAGTACGGCAGCAGCGAGAGGCGTTTGTTGTGCCCCTTATTCTCTCCAGCACAGGCGTTATCCCAACGAGTCTACCGGAGTGCGCCTTCTGACAGCTATATTACTGATATAAAATCCAAAAAGCTGTTATACTCCGCACAACAGCAATTGTACAGCAATTGTACGACGACACTTAAACCTTAAACAGTGGGGTAGTGTGTTGCTGAACAAAGGCCCACATTACCTAATAACTCTCAATAAGGTGACCTAACAAATTATAATAATATACTCAGACATTTCACACAGCGCCATCTAGTCCCAAAGTAAGCAGCTTAGCGCTTGTGTTATGGGTACTAGACAACTGATGTACTAGTTATATACTTTTCTTTTGTAAATAAATACATATTATACATAAACACCCAGACTCAGGGCGGGAATCGAACCCGCAACCCCCGTTTACTTTCCGACGCGCTTAGCCGTTGCGCCACGGAGGTCTTCCAATGTGTGTTACTTATAATATTTGTACTATCTCCGTTTTATATACCACATTTCTTAGGAATAAAGAATTATTATTATTATTATAACAATAATAATAATAATAAAAAAAAAACAGTAGTACTATATATCATTTTGTGGTTTTTTTACATACAGTTCCGACGGGTGCTGCTTAAACAATAGCAGAAGGAATTTAATAATCTAAAAAAAAGTGTGAGGCAACCCTAATATCAGCGTTTTTACGTCACTAGAAAACATTTGGAATATAAGATATTGCATAGACTCAGGTGTTTTTTTGCGGAAATAATTATATGAATCAAACATATGTTAATATTTACAAACTTAAAACTACACATTATCTTAAATAATAAAATTCCTCAAAGTTGCCGCTTAGAAAGCTGTCATTGCTCAAAATACCAAGCAGACTGGCAGCATTGCCTCTTTGAATAACCAAACTGATTCGTTGGCCGAAGAAGCTGCTAGCCCGGCGGTCTCCCGAAGCCTCCACCAGTCTCTTGCGGAAATTAATTTCATGTGATGAATTCCTACAATCTTTACCCACCAATTGTGGTTTTTGAAGTTTGACAGAAAAATAGCTAAAAATTGTAAGAACTCATCACATTTGAAATACAGGGCAGAACAATAGAGTTATATACATTTCTTTTCTGTTAAACGAATGTTTTTATTTATAAGGAAAACAAAATAATCGTTTCCCGTAATTATTACATCTGCATATAACAGTCAACAATGACACTTTGAAACCCGTTAGATTTATATCACCTTTCACAATAACCTTGTATAAATATGTATGTATAATATGAGATGTAATCCTAATACGATGAAAGCCACATAAATATTGTAAGAATTCTATCAGTAGATTAAAGATCCAAGATCATAAGGATAATAAATTATTTTCTTTCTTGCAAAGGATGAACGTATTAATGTAATCTAATGACTTCTGTGAGATTATTGTTCCATATATAAAAAAAAAACGGAGGGTTATTACTAAATTTTGCAGACAGCGCCAGCCACGCGATCGTTGCGCGACGGGTGACTAATTGTAATAAAAAATTGATATCACGTATGATTGCTTGTCTTCAAATGCACTTTTTGTAGTAGATTTAACGCCACTGTACAAATTTCATGCTAACTGCAAGTAAGGATTGCAATGCTGGATCCAGCAATCTAGCTGGATCCGGCACATTTTTGTGCTTGCTGGATCCAGCAATGCGGATCCGCAATCAACTAAGAACAAGTAACTAACTTTCTTCCCGCGCGAACACGTCACGAAAATTAAAGGTAAAAACTTTAATTTATGATTATTTAATTACTCTCAAACCAACCAGCGCAGAAGCAGAGAGGGCCCTTTCTGTAGCTGGGTATAATTGTATGCAGTTCTTTAAGAAGTAGGCTGGGACATAACACTATTGCTATTACTTGCTATTAGATTTAGAGTACTCTACTAACACCAAAGTTGTAGCTTGTGGACAGGATTGCACAACAGTGTTATTGTAAAAATGAAGAAAGGAATGCTTAGACGTTTCGGGCACATGGAAAGAATGAGTGATGAAAGACTGATGAAGAAAATATGCAGAGCGAAAGTGAGTGGTAAAAGACGCCAAGGAAGACCAAGGCTGACTTATGAAGATCAAATAGCCAGAGTGTTAGCAGACGGAAATGTCAAAATCACTCGCATACCTAGGCAAAAATGTGTGAGGAGAATGATGAGATTTGAGGAAGCGAAAGAGGTGTGTAAGGACCGCGACTCCTGACGCTCCTTCCTCTCTGACTACCCCGTTGGGGATACACCGTTAAGATATGTTTTGTTATGTTTTTGTGTTACTAACACCAAAATTTACTTATAACTACAAACGAATATGTGATGTAAATGTAGGTAGCTAGTTAATTAAGTTTCTAGTTTAAAAGAAAATCGTTTCATTTCTTTGAAAAATCGAATAATAAATTTGAGCTGTAATGCAACATGGCTCTATCACAAGATTCATGCGAGAGATTTGAAATTTTCGTCAGCTAACAATCTGGCAATTTTATATTCATTTGTCAGCCTTGGTCTTGCTTGGCTTCTGCCACCACTCACTTTCGCTTTGTGCATTTTCTTCGCCAATCAGTCATCACTCATTCTTTGTATGTGCCTATATCATTTAAGCATTCCTTTCTTCAAGGTTAAATCTGCCATCGCATCGGTTCGAAAAAAAAACAACACCGATAAGAAACTTCGAGAAACTCATTTAAGTATCAATGTTCCCACGTTTCTTTAGAACATACTATAATGCAAGTATAGAATACCTGTAAGTACATTATGTTTCTTCAAGCCCTGTTTTAGATTATGGCAGATCGAAGACAAAGTCAAATTAATTTATTTGAGTCAACCCTTCGTTCGGTTCGAAAGTAACACCTGCACACTGAAAAGAACCGACTAGAAACGCAGTCAGATATTATTTTTACATCATTTTGCAGTAGGTTCACTAAAATACAATATTCAAAATGTCAATAAATGCATGGTCAGGGAAGATTACATCCAAACTATTGTTTTGTATAAAATACATTCTTTATTTTGTAGTATATTATCCTATCAGTGGATGATTAATGACAAGTATAAATCTGTTTTGCGTTACTTGAGCGAATCTTACTGTAAAATCGAACGCCAAAAATTACTTACTCGACTTTTGTATTTCTTTAGAAATAATTAGTTAATCATGTCCTTGGGTCTCCATAGTTTCGCATTAGTATCGCATTTCTTTTGAAAAATGGGTATATTTCTCTAGTACAAACATATTTTTAAAGATAAGAAGAGGTACTTTTGAGGGCAAGTATTTTCCATAGCCACGGGTGGAAAGTGGACGGGTATACAGCCCACTAGATGAACGTTTATTATATCAGGGCTAGAGGGTTCGATCCCGGGATCCCGGTTTTCGGGATCAGTCGTTTTTTAGTCCCAAAATTTTCGGTATTAAATTTTTCTGATCCCGAGATTTTCGGAATTGACATAATTTAAAATAAGTTGCAAAATAGACTGCGTGAAGCAAGTCTAATGAGCTTGTCACTTTAATGTAACAAGGCTCATTTGGTTAATTTGCGATGATTGCCTGAAATAAAACTTCTTGTATATTGAAATATAGGCAAGTAGTTCTCGCTTGGCTACTTGGGGATGTTTTTTTACGATTAAAATACTTGTAGTTTCAATTAAAATGATACAAGCAATGGATTACTCGGTGACGCTTGTTTGCGGTAAAAATTCTTGTAACTATTATAAATTAGAATTATAGCCGAGCAAGCGCATGGGTAATGCTTGTTCAATATTAAATTAT
This sequence comes from Zeuzera pyrina, assembly GCA_907165235.1. Taxonomy (NCBI): domain Eukaryota; kingdom Metazoa; phylum Arthropoda; class Insecta; order Lepidoptera; family Cossidae; genus Zeuzera; species Zeuzera pyrina. Next base: position 16,242,165 of record OU015639.1, on the reverse strand, counting down.
TTTTATTTCTAATGAAATGGCAAGCAAGTCAGTGGGGCTTAGTTAGCTAGAAGCACTCAATTAAATACGTTGATTTTGGTATAAATTTTGATTTGTTGTTTAAAAAACTGATTTCTGTAAGATTTTTTTATCGGTTATTTGTAATCCTTAATATGGAAATTATCCCGGGATTAACTAAGTATAATCCCGAAATCCTGGGATTAGAAATAAGAACCGCGATCGAATTCCCTAATCAGAGCAAAAAAAACACTTCATACTCCAGAAGTTTTAGCATCGTTTGGTGTGACTTCTGTGCTGGAAACGCGTTTAAAAATATATTCCCGTGAAACTTTCTTTAGGTAAAAAATAATTATAATTTTTTTTAAATGCAATCAACCTTTCGTAGGTACGGTACGGACTGAAGTGCACTTGTCCCATTTCCTATTTATAAATAAGCTAGTAGTTTGAACTTCCAGTGGGTCGAGGTTTAAAAATTCATTCCGCATCATTCTCCGGCGTCCCCGTCAAGGGGTGATTTACCCTGCGTCAGCCACGCTGTTATCCAACCCGTAGGGACAGTATGGCTTTTTGCTGTTTAGTATTGAATTTGGGACATAAAACACAACGTTGTTGTAAGGTTTGTACAGAATAAAATCATGTCAACGTACTATACATGTTGTTGTTGTAATCTATACAAGGTGAAGGCCAAGCGTGAGTTTGACAACCAAATAGAGAATTATACGCACGATATATACAAAATTGTAAATTTCTAATTTCGTATGTATATTTTCGTATATTATACTGCTGTATCGGAGGTGTTAGGAGTATGAGGAGATTTGGAGGAGCGATAGGAAGGCGAAAGATTTATTTAAGGACGCTGCTTGGTGCTGCATTCTCTCTGACTGCCCCGTCAGGGATACAGCGTGAAAACATGTAGGTATGTATGTATATCCTAAAAGCGTGAAAAGTTTAAAAACACAGATCAATATTTTTATTGAAGTAAATCAGTACATACAAATCTTAACGTTAATATTTAGAAACTTAAAATTAAACATTATCTTAAATGATAGATTTCCTTAAAGTTGCCACTTAGAAATCTGTCATTTAGAGTGCCTAACAGACTGGCAGCATTACATCTCTGAATTCCTCTCTTCTAAGTAATATAAAATAGTATTTGGTTTATGGAATTTTCATCCAATTTTAAGGTATTTTCAGATCTAAAAAAATTTGGAATGGGCATTACTTTTACGAGTGAGATTATTTTTAAGAAATTGATATTCTCACCTTGTCCTCTTTAAACATACATACATATCTTCACGCCGCATCCCTAAGGGGGTAGTCAGAGAGGAGCACCAAGCGTCGCGGTCCTTACATACTTTTTTTGCTTCCTCAAATCTCATCATTCTCCTCACACATTTTCGCCTAGGTATGCGAGTGCTTAAACATTTTTGAAAATATAATGTATAGTAGAGAAAATACAGATCTCTTTTAAAAGAAACGGAATATTTACGATATACAGACTCGAGACCATGATTAACTAGTTACTTCCAAAATGAAAACCAAATCTAAATGACAAAAGTTAAGTGGTCAATTTTTCTTTAATTGCGTTGGTTTTTAATAAAGTTCCTCCAAAAGTCACTCGACTAACAGAAAAGAGATTTAATCTGTTATTCATGGTAGATAGCTACACTGATTAGAAAATTATATTTACTGCAGAATAAACGAAAAAGTATAAAATGGAATTATTCTCTCAGCACATTCTTACTAGTAAGCATGTGCTGAGAGAATAATTCCATCTTTCTGAATATTTTACGGTGATACTTTGTGAAATGGTGTTAGTTAATGTTACGTTGAGTGTTAGCTGACGGAAATGTCAAAAGCACTCGTACACTTAATTGAAAGTGTGTAAGAAGAATGATGAGGATTGAAGAGGCGAAAGAAGTATGAAAGGACCGCGATACTTGGCTCTCCGTCCTCTTTGGCTTTCCCGTTATGAAAACATCGTGATCATATGTATATAATATGGTATTGAAGAATTAGAATAATTGAAATTGGTTCATAAACAAAGCTGTAATGCACGAATGTACATAAAAAAACAATCAAATAAATGCTAACGAATTAAAAACCTATTATTCATTCGAAATCATTTAAAAATGAGTAAATTTCTTGTCGGGTCCAGGAACTGACGGCAGATTTTGCGTTCAAAGATATCTTTTAACCGGGTTTATTTATGTTAGCTATTATCAATATTCTTGATTCAAATCATTTTTGTCGATAGACGACAAGACAAATGAGTGACGAGAATGATGAAATTTGAGGAAGCGATAGAAGTATTTAAGAACCGCGACACTTGGCGCTCCTTCCTCTCTGACTACCCCGTTAGGGACACAGCGTGAAGATATGTATGTATGTACGATAAGATTGTTATTTCGAGAGTGTTATATGTTATGAGAGTGTAAATTAAATAAAAAACAGTAATCGAATTACGTAACAAAAAACATAACAATATAATTTAACGGTAAGCAAGAAAAAACGCATAAACTAACTCGACTCGATTACGCCATCGCTGAACTCAGAAGGCGACCACCCACGAGACACGAATTTAAAGAAATCTGACATCGACGCATGGCTTCAAAAAACTGGCGTAGATGCAAACATAAATGGTAAAGGCGGAATTAGTACGTCTATTAAAAGAAAACAAACCAACCAAGATCCGCTACGTCATTGACGAAATAGCTTCAGAACATGGGCACAGAGTTATACGGTTACCGTCGTACCATTGTGTACCTATACAATGCAATTGAGTTGGTGTGGGCTCAAATTAAAATTAAAAATGCTAAAAATATTAGAAGAAGCTTGTGAACATGTCACTAAAGGAGACTGGGAAAAGGTTGTGAATAGAACTGTTAAATTAATAAGGGAAGATTATGAAAGAGATGCGCAAATAGATAGTGTTTTAGAAAATGAACTTATAATTGATGCAGGTGATGATAGCAACGACGATAGTGAAAATAGCAGTATGGACGAATCTGATGAAATATGGCCTTTTATGGCACCTTTTTTTTGTCTCTTTCTGTATAAATTTGTTTTTTTCCAATTCATTATCATTCCAATATTCAGTTCATTCAAATACAATAAGTAAAGTTTGGCTATTCAAAGAGGCAATGCTGCCAGTCTGCTAGGTACCTTGAGCAATGACCGCTTTCTAAGCGGCAACTTTGAGGAAGTCCATTATTTAAGATAATGTGTAGTTTTAAGTTTGTAAATATTAACATATGTATGTACTTTTTAGTAAACATTTATATTTTCGTTTTATTAAAACTTTTTTAATCAGTTACTACTTGCAATACTAGTTTTAAATCCAATAACTTATAGATGCGACTCGCATTTGATTATATTTTTTTGCGATAATAAATTGACATTCCAAGTCATTATTGTAATGTGCCAAAACGGCTATCATAGCGTGCCGCTACTGTAAAAAATATTCAGCCCATCTGAAATATATCAATGCTTGGCGATTATGGTAATCAAAGCGATTCCTCGAATCATATGTGGACCTGTACAAAAACCCGGATTTATATAATGTAATCACAATATACACTGGCAGGCATTGAAACGATTTCATTATCTGTATTTTACGCTCTACTGCAAATATATAAAGTCGCAAATACTTCTGACAGTAGTGATGGGCGACTTCGAGATATTTCAACAACCGAAAGAATCAAATTAGTCGTTCAATTAAGTCGTTTCTTTACAATATATTATGTTGTTGACGGGTCTTGTTGGAATCTCCCCCGTTCGTTGTGTGGTACTCCTAGTATAAGTACAACTTAGTTAGGTATCCAGGCACGGTCGCAGCCAGACTTGGAAGGGCGGTCACGTTATAACAGTAAAATAAGTTGAGTATGGAAATTACTTACATGAAGAATTATGAGAAATGAAATAAAGATTTGTCGATTTCACGTGTACGATTCGGGTAATGGCCCCTAGGTGCTCCTGTTAGTGTGTGTTACCAACATTTTTAAAATTGTGTGATACCCGTCGGACCGCCACTGTTGTATCACACAATATATGAAATTTTCTAGACTTACATTTATATCATGATTATTTTAGCAGCAATCAACAGTTCTCCTAACGCATTACCTCCATTCTACGCTTGTAAGTCGCTTTTGTAATTTACCGTCGAACGTTTTTATCGCCACGATTTTACCGTTTTTTTTTTTATAAAACAGGGGGCAAATGAGCAAGCGGGTCACTTGATGGAGAGTAATCAGCAGCGGCGCTGATCACACTCCATCAAGTCACCCGTCACCTGCAACATCCGGGGAGTCACGGGTGCGTTGCCGGTCTTTAAGAGAAGGGAGGGAAAGGGGAAGTGGAGAGATGAACCACCGACACTCTCACTCACCGACTGAAACACAACAGCAATAGATTGCTCTTATTTCACGCCGATATTCTGTGAGAGGGTAGTATTTAACGGGCGAGCCGGCCCAATTCGTACCGTGTACGGTCCATGGTACACGGTAGAAAAAGACACTTTTGCAACGTCCTTGGCATGACGTTATCGTGGACGGAAATATAAAAGCTTCTTCATACAACTGCATACATTTTGCTTCCATTCAGTGTCGTGAACGTTAAAATCGTGGTGATATAATAAAAGCGTTATAAAGTTAAATTATTAGAGCACCCTAACTCGATTGTACTCTAAAACTCGAATCGATTGCCTCGACTAAAGGCACTGATACGACTGATTGACTCAGTCGTTCCTTTAAGTCAAATTGACCTGATCGTTTCTCTTAAGTTCACGAACAAAATATCCGAGAACTGTTGAAATGGTTCCACAATTGAAACATTTAAAAGTTTTCATTCTCGTAGTGTCTGAAACAAGAGGGAGGAAATCGAATTGGAGCAATCTCATATTAAATTCTTCATATGAATATTTTAAAATATTTGTATTGGACAACGAGTAGATTAACAACATGTTACGTTACTATGACGAATACGTGTTTAAAAAAATTCACTGAAAAATACGAAATCACTATCCTTTATTAATGAAAACTCAAGTACAAAAATAACTTTACAAATACGACACAAATACCTGTTTAATTAAATTTGACAGTTACTAAAGTCGGTGCCAAGCCTACTAAACTAATAGACTTTCTGTTGTTGAATTGGCACCGACTTCAATAACTGTCAAATTTAATTATTATATAAATAAATATAGGTCATAAGCAGTTTGTGTTACCGATCTGGAAGTATATCCATCCTTTCGAATAAACAAGGATTTTCTAAAACGGTTCATAAATGACAGAGTTCTGAGATATAAACATTAAAAAAAAAGTGAATTGAGAACCTCCTGTTTTTGAAGTCGGTTAAAAAGTTATATTTTCTTGTCAAATTGACTTTGACTAGAGATGGGCACATGAATATTAATTACATTTTGAACTGTAATCAAAAAGTTTACAGGCCAATTTATTCATATACAATAGTTACCTACAACAGCAATACAGTAAGTTATATGTAAAAGTTTCTGCAAATATTGCCATTGCGAATTAATTAAGATTTCATCATGAAACAAGCTCAGAGAAATTTACTCAATATAAATATTTACTTACTAAATAGATCCGAGGGCACATCACTGACGAAGATCAACAATGACTTTTATTTACAGATGAAGGCCTGAGTGATCTATGAGTCCTCACTTTTACCGAGTACTCAAAATAATGTAGATACCTTTGAACAAAATACGTTGTAATAATCTTTATCTTAATCGCGATTAGGACGTCGGCGCACAATACCCACAAGATTACCCCATGAATATTATATACAGTTAGGGCAACTCTGATTTATTCACTTGTGGTTACATCGCATAGAGAACCAACTTGAAGGATATCCATTTCCGCTTTAATATATTGTATTAAGTATAGATTTACATTATTGATTTTTTCTTTTCATATAATGAAAAACAATAAAAAATGTATAATAAATTATGACACATTCTTCGGAAATCAGACAGTTGAAATGTAATCTGTATAGGACAAAGTCATTTGTATTCATTAAATCATATCTCGAGGTAATTATATATGTTATACATAACGCTGCAACCTATACCTACTGAGAACTGAAGAAACTTAGATTTTGTACCCGATTATGGTGAAATAAAAAAGAGGGTTTTGATTTTCGGAGTCTGTATGTGTACTACTATATTATGTTAATTTATATTTGCGCTTATGTATATACTATGCATATATGGAGCTGTCTTTATATAATACCACAAATAATTATTGCAATGAAATGTGCTTAACGATATACCCGTCACGTAAGAGTAACTTTATTAAGATTGCTAGATAAATCTTGTAAGTGATAAATCATTTAAACAATACTTCAAATGTTCAAAATCATGTCATGGTACGAATTGAATGAAGTAGTTTAGAGGCTGCTGTCGTCGCCAAAACTGCTAATAAAACAATATTAATTATGTTTTATTATATTTCCTAGAGGTCGCCCTGTGGTCTAATTTCGACCGTAAATATAAACTTATGGATATAAACTCTTTGGCGACAATCTCTACTCTGTGCGACTGTTTGATCCAAGGAGGTTACGTATATGTGACCACAAACTGTTATGCGTTTGAAATTAACAGTCTTTTTGACATTGGTAGTATGAACATAAACAATGAGTGATTTATTCACATATTTATTTAATTTAATGTATTTCTAATGCATACCACATAAAAATATTAGCTTTCTCCAGTCTTTCTCCAACGCATTGGAAATGTTCACTGCAGAGATCTCAATTTTTCTAAGTAACTACGAAACGTATGAAAGTGACATTTGGTAACTTGATTCTTCATTTTATTGACTTTATTTTTCCAGTTGCGATACACGATTGGTCAACTTTTATGTTAATAATAATTATACAACAAAACCTGTTATGTTACTCAACATATATGTCTACCTAACACATAATATCAGGAATTTTTTAAAACAAGAATGCAAAGTCAATGAATTGAGTTAAATTGGAGATAATCTTTTAGAGAGGTATCCTTTGAACAATAACGAATTGCTACCGCCCGACGCCTTGTCAAAGACAATCGGTAAACCCCAAAAGCTGTTATTTTTCAGTTACCAACAAACTTTTAACGGCGCTTTGAGTCCATTGTTCACTTGTTCAAACAGTTCGAAACTACTGTCTCAGTTGACAAAGGAACAATATCTATCTCGATCTATGCAGGGTGAATTTGAATTCATTCCACACAAAAATCATGTGGTGATTCATATCAATATCAATATGCATCATAATTCTGAATAGTCTAAGTAAATTAAACAGTTTTCTTGCAGTCCAATTGTTTTTAATCTTGAGCGAAGTTAGTATTGTGACTTACTTCATGATTGTTACTCAGTTGAGTGAGCTCGCACCGCGGTATTTTGATACATGAGATATAATTTTTTAAGCACGCGTCTCTTTAATTTGGAATTGCGGAAAATCATTTCTATGATAATTTTGTGTTTTTTTTTGGTGCTTAAATAACAGTCGTTTTTTTTTAAATTTTATTTTAATAAATTACAATGTAGAATGAATATTGATCGTGAGTTGAGTTCTCTATTTCAAATTGTCGAATGTTTTAGATTTCAGCCAGTATACATAACTTAATGTTGCTTGTCATTATTATCTGTTCATTCTTAAACTATATTCGAAAAATAATAGGTTATGCTGTTAAAATACAACTCTCCTCTCCTACCTATTCAATTTATTTAATCTAATTTCTACTGTTATCCTGACAATGACTGTTGCCCGTGGTTTATGTGTTTTAAGAGAAAACAATTGTTGAAAGTATCGATTTTAAAGTTCGCAAAATAAATGGTTAAAAGTAGTAAATTTATTGCGGAAATATTAATTGCAAATGCATACAATTATATCTAGTTTTGCCATAAATATTGTTACAAGGAAAATATCGTTTTTTTTTCTAGTAAGTACATAAACCTTTTATTACTGCAGTGTATGTTAGTTTATACATTAATATAATAGCATTTTAAGAATATGAAGCTCATTCGAAATGATCTCCATTGGATTTAATAGAAGCCTTCAAACGTTGTAGCCAGTTATCGATTAAGACACACACATTCTCCATGGCGAAATTCGCCGCTGCTAATCTTATAGAACGTTTTAGAGATTAAAAATTATCACGGCGTTTAGAGCATGCCATACTCTCTAAAAGGACCGTAAATTGTAATAATGATTAAGATCGGGACTAAACGATGGCCAGTCTTCAGCTCTGATGAAGTCAGAAACGTTCTTTTCCAGCCACGCTTGTGTGGATCGAGCTTTATGACCCTAAGCTGAGTCTTGCTGAAAGAACCATTCTTAATTATGGTGTTGTTGAACATGGTGTTGTTAAGAGGCTTAACTGCCTTCTTAAGAATTGTATCTTGATACACCAGGACTGCTGTTTTGATACCTTTTTCACAAAAATATGGCTCAGTCACTCCTTGATAGATAACACCCTATATAACCATCACCGAAGCCGGATAATGCCCACGTTGTACCCCACTGACTAATTGAAACGCTTCTCTAGAGCTTTGAGCATAAAGTTGGTCATTCTTCTTATTAAAATATTTTTCGATTGTAAAATTTTCACGTCAGTAAATACAATTTTTCTGTGACCGCCCTTTGTGTACCCCTTAAGAAGTTGTTTTGATTTTACCACCCTACTCATTCGTAAATTATCGGTTAAGTAATGACCAGTATCTTATAAGTAGCAAGTCCTAAAACATATTTTAAAATACGCGACATGATTCTAGGTGCTATATTCATTTCCCTAGATAAAATGTTTTACTTTCGGACAGGGTTTCTTTGCACTCTTTTCTTCACTGCTTGGATCGCCTTTTTAGTACGAATACTACGTCGACAGCCAGATCATTTTCTGTCACAAATAGAGGACCTTTCATTATACCTATCAATAGCCCGGTACACAAACATTCGACTTATACCAAGCTGATGGAGAGTTTCGAAAATTACGTTTGGCTCCATAACTACTTTGTGTAATGCTATCACAGCAATTTGGTTCTTTTTACTCCACTCCACATTAATATCATGATAATATTTAACGAAGATCATGAGAAAACTTTATGAATATTTATATGAGAATGACGGGTTCCAAATTCGAATGTAATATTATTGTTTTTTTTATTGGAACAGTATTGATCACCAGACTGTGTAAATAGTTATAAATAGTAATTTGTAGAGAAATCTCTTAACTTGAAATTGAACAAGTTATACTAAATTACTAATTCATAGTGAAAGAATGAGTGAAGAAAGACTGACGAAGAAAATATACAGAGCGAAAGTGAGTGGTAAAAGAAGCCAAGGAAGACCAAGGCTGACTGATGAAGATCAAATAGCCAGAGTGTTCGCAGATGGAAATGTCAAAAGCTCTCACATACCTAGGCGAAAATAGGACAATGATGAGATTTGAGGAAGCGAAAGAAGTATGTAAGAACCGCGACGCTTCGCGCTCCGTCCTCTCTGACTACCCCGTTAGGGATACAGCGTGAGGATATGTATGTATGTATGTATGTATCTATGTACTAATTCAAAGTATAGTACATCCTTATTGTTTTTATTTACATTTAACACTGTAAATTTTCCTGTGTATGTATTACTTCTAACATTTTTTATGGTATTATTTGTCCTACCCTCTTCGTTTTCACTCTTTCGAAGGCGTGGCAGGCAGGGACGTCTGGTAAGCTCTTCAGGAGGTTTCGAACGGGGTTTTAATAAGGGTTTATTTACCAAACCCTTTGTTCGTCAAAAGCTGTTCGATTTGGTTTTTAAGCACTATCTCGAAAAAATAACCCGTTTCGTTTAATATGGCTTACCGTTATCAAAACCTTATGAAAGAACTTACCAAATCTGTATCTATGAGGTAGTGATTCATGCAACTTATAAGCAACTTTAATCTTGATACATAAGAACCATTATTGCCCGTCGGTTTTATAGTAAAGGTATGGACTATAGTTTTACGAAGTTTCAGATTATTTCCCATTCAAAGACAGATCGAGGCTTCCAATTTCTGCTCGATCAGTCGTCTCAAATGTGCAAACCTGGGTAAACTAGTTAAGTGTGATTCGTTCTCGCCCGGTTAGCGTTCTGTACCCACTGAACGTAGAACATTTTAGCCGACTGCGAAAAGCAAGATAGGTTATTTACTTCATCGGAGTACTTACATATAACGTATAATCCATCCGAACAGTTATCAGTTTGAGGTCACGCGTTAGTACAATCGGTTGATGTTTTATTTATAGTAATTACCAACTTATTTATCTGGACGTGGTATATTTATGGGTAGATGTAACCGGCACGCTTATTAAGTAACTTGTAGACGACATTCGACAGCTAATATCGCGCGATATCTGCTGTCTTAACGAGATTTGTGTAATGTAATTTGTATAGTGGCGCTAAATCTACCTCGAAAAGTGCATTTTATGGTCATAGAATAATAGATACGCAATCATCATATATGATACCAATTTTTTATTATAATTAGTCACAGGTCGCGTAGTGATCGCGTGGCTGTCGCTGTCTGAAAATGTTTTGGTAATAACCCCGCGGATATAAACCCACGTACAATGTTTGTTTTTTTTTTGAACATTCCAAACTTTCTTAATAACTCTTCTCCCTCTAAAACTCGAAGCCACTCGACATGTGCCGAGAATGACCATCGATGGAGTTGTTGTGGGTAAAACTCCCATATGAGTAAGTCTCTCCTCCAGGGGGCTTAATACCTACGAAAGTTTCTTCCACATTACCAAAAAATATATGGTACTCCTGAATTCTCTATATGTACATTTTATATCTTATCTATGCCCGAACTGGTTGTACCTCGAACCAAGTATTATATGAAAGGAGTCTATGCTCTAAGAGCGTGCCCTAAAATTGCCCTTTTTTGTTGATCGAGTTCCTAGATTTTTACTAATGTGCATGAGTAGCGAAGGTCATAGTACAGCGATACATAGCTGAACTTAACATATTTTAATTTTTGTGAATACTAGAAGCCAAAATACTTAAGATTTACTACTATTTTGCAAATAATTATTTCATGATCAACTCATACGCTGACTCGAATTACACTGACAGTGTGAGGTCGCCGTACTTACTATAGGTAATCGTTTCACTCGTTGTTATGCTCAATGAGATAGAAAGAGATACGAAATTTCGTTTGATACTCGGTGGTAAACTCCGTCTGTTATGTTTCTTACCCCAGGGGTTGTACATTCGATGTTCAATCTCAATCTGTTCAATCTCTTCATTATTTAAACGACACAATCGCCATTGCGAATGATATTATGTCATGAAATAATGAGAACGACGGGACAGAGACTATTATGACAGTTTCTAAGAAGTTTCAAAAAAATACCTCGTAACGTTATTTGAACCAAAATGATTTTGAATTTGACGTCGCGTTTCACTACTTCTGCTGCGGAATGCTAAAAATGCAAAATTCTTTTTCATTAAAAAGTTAGCGGCGGAAAAGTATGAAACTTTCGAAGTTTCGGGGGATTCTGAATTTAAAATTCTCATGTTAAACACCATCGCAATTTTTGTTCGCTGAAACAATGGCTTCCACAAATCCATTCCTAGCTGGCAACTTTTTATAAAACATTTTACCAGAGAATAATCTTTGTATTTTTTAAAGACTAAAAAACCGGCCAGGAATGTGTCTGAACCATATAAACTAGACTTCCATAGCAATCTCGAACAACACAGTGGTAAAATCGAAAAAAGTAAAACTAAAAACAATGGTTCCAAAGTACCCATTAGATTTTTGTTCATCATTCTTGAATTACATTACCATTAGCATTACGTCTTTTTGCTAACAGCTCCGTAAGATTTAAAAATATCGGAATTAATTGACTATAACGCATTGTAATGTTAAAAAATTTAAAAAAAATTAATATTTTTATTTTTATTTTTAATTTATAGTTATATTTATATTTAATAGTGAAAGTGAAGGTGAAGTATTGGTACGGTATGGTTGTGTATATTTTAAAATTGTGATGAACAAAAATTAAAGTAACTAAAAGGTGCCGGATAAGAACATTGGACTGTTATATTGAAGTCTTCGATCTTGACTACTACATGAAAGTTAAAAAAAAACGATATCTATTAAAACCAAATTTTTTAAATAACAAAATAAAGCTCGGGCGCCACCTCGCGTTAAAACGAGGAATTAATTTAAATTTTAAAAATAAATAGAACAAACGGATAAAAAAAAAATGTTTATTCTAAAAACCATAAAGAGTTGGAGTAATATAGCTAGTTATATCTTTAAATTTAAATTATTCTAAATTGTAATCACTATAAAAGTTTTTTTAACAAACCACTCCTTGTTTTGATAAAGAAAAGTTGTACATACTTGAATGTCCAATAAATAGCACAAGAACATCAATCCAGCCTTCAAAACTTCAACAAAATTAGTCTCTCTCTCGAAATTTCCAAAAGCGCCGTGCAATTAAAATGATGAGCCAAGTGAGTTGCATCAGCACATGCCAATCGAAAGGGACGCCATTATGACGACACGTAGGCCGAACATGTCGGCTATTTATCAAAAAATATTCCAAACATCCGCGTAGGATTTTGGTCAAATATAGTATAATTTAAAACATTATTAATGCATAATGTAGCATAGTGCAAAATTAATCAAATAAACCGGACTATATTCTGTAAAATAAAATTCAAATTTTATGACATGTTGACGGGACCAAAATAAATCGAAAAGTGCCGGATCACGTTTCAGTTTATGCGGTGATCGACGCTTGCGCAGATTAAAAAGAAATATTTTGTGCATGATTGACACATTTCACTTTGCTATCGTAACAATATTTTTCTTACTTTACAAAAATTACTTATTTATCAATTCTGCAATAAACAACAAAATAGGCTTGCTTACAAAAGAATAATGTTTTCTTTGTAATATTAAAATAATAAATTCTTAATAAATTTGCAAATGAACAAGCTTTGGAGCAACAAATAAGTTATGTAAACGCTGTATTATAAATTTTGACAAAATATGAACATAATTTGAGGAAAGGATTCAGGGAATAAGGTCTAAATTTGGAGAAATAAAGGAAGACATCATGTAGCGTAAATAACACGTTACAGCATACAGGGTTAATTAAAAAATACTTACTAAGTTCACTGCCCCCACACACGATCAAGTATGCTTGATCGAGTACCTCCAATTGGCATGAACCATTGTTTGGCATGACGCCCCTACAATGCCACACACAATCAAATTTACTTGATGGAACCTCCGCTTCATGGAAATCGGACGGGCTTGAGCATTCATAGTTGATCGTGTGTGGAGGGCATTACAGAGTTCACTTCATATTTCCACAGTTCAGAATTCATTTGAAAGCCTGGTGGCCGATGCAACTCGCCCGAAACGTCAAGCCAAATACATAAAAGGTAATATTGTTTTAATTTCCGGTGTTTTTAGATATTTATTATAATGTATTCAAGTGTAAAGTTTATACCTGTAACCTCTTAGTACAAATATCCTGTCATCATAACTAACAAAATAACTTAGACGCATTAGGCAATTGACGGATGCGGATACGGCTAGGTTGGTGTACTTCACATATTTTCATAGCCTGATGTCCTATGGCCTTTTGCTGTGGGGATCAGTGACGCATATTAACTCGATTTTTATTTTACAAAAAAGAGCGATACGTGCTATTTACAGTATGAATGCACGAGAATCACTAAGAGATCGTTTTAAAGACATTGATGTACTGACCTTGCCGTCCTTATACATCTTTGAAATTATTATGTATACGAGGAAAAATATAGATCGATTTACAAAAAAAGGCGATATTGGTGGTATGGAAACCCGAGGTCGTGATAAATTTAAATTACATAAGTCAAATGTTTCATTTTTGGGTAACTACGTTCGTTTTTATAACAAAGTTCCTCAAGAAGTCACTCAATTAACAGAAAATATATTTAGATTAGTTATAAAACGTACATTGATTAGACAATCATACTATAAAATAAACGATTTCGTTGAAGATAAAACAATAGTCTGGAAATGATTTTCTCTGCACATGCATTTACTGGCTCTCTGAATATTGTATTTTAATAAACCTTTTGTAAAATGACGTTGAAAAAATTATACCTGACTGAGTTTCTTGTCGGTTCTTCTCAGTGTCCAGGTTTTCTTTTCTCTTCTCTTTGAACCGAACTAAAGTAGATTTGACGTTCAAAAATACCTTGTGATTGGGTTTACTTGAATAAATTGATTTGACTTTGACTTTGACTTTTTCTATACGACTTTTTTCAAAACTTAATACGTCCCTTAAAAATTACTATCTGAAACGTAATTACTCTGTGTACGCATTTCCAGTTGTAAAATGCAAGCACCACAGTGTCCTCCCCCACGCTCCGTCCTGTGGTAATGTCAAGAACAGAATGCTAAGAGGTTAGTAGCACATACGTACGTACATATCTTCGCGCTGTATCGCTAACGGGATAGTCAGAGAGGAGGAGCGCCAAGCTTCGCTGTCCTTACTTCTTTCGCTTTCTCAAATCTCATTCTCCTCACATATATTCGCCTAGGTATGCGAGTGCTTTGATATTTTCGTCCGGTTTATATGAAGTAGGTTATTAGTATTTTTCCGTTAACCCTGTATAAACAAAGAGATGGAACACAGATGGACAAATCAACGAACAGACAGACATAATGAAATTATGTAGTAATGTGTTTTGGGATTTTCTATTAATAAGGCGTTGATTTTTATATATTTCATTGTATTTAATAGTAGCTGATGATCGTGACTTCGTCTGCGTTTTTTTTTAAATAGCTTGTGTACTTTTTCACGATTCAAGCTATCTCCATACCACATTTCATGGTAATCGGATAAATGTTATGGCAGTACATAAAGTATTGGACAAACAAACAAACATTGATTTTTATATATTAGATAAAACACATATGTGTTCGATTTGGCGGTGACTGGAAGAAGAGAAGGATTGGTGTTGCCATGCAATTATAAATGTATAATATAGAGGCATACGCAAAATCTCGACTGTGTCACCGCCTGCTTTTCTTTCACAACCTACAGCACGGAAAACCTTTTGCTATCTGTTATTCGCCCTTCCTTAGGATCGGTTGACGTGCCGTGCTTCACTGATGCTCGAAATGCTTGGCTGAATGTTTTTCCGAGTACTAATCCGCCTACCTCGACCTTTTGACAGAAATACTGGGATGAGCCTCTATGCAAACATGTTCGTTTACAACTTTTAGATTTCTCTAGTACCGAAAAAGATGGAAGAAAGTTGGAAGATTGCTGGTGTGGGACGCACTTGTGTTGATACACTTGCTGTTTCCCATATATCGACAACTTCTAAGTCAGCATGTGCCGCGCCCAACACTGCCGAGAACTTGAAGCGACTTAAGTATGCTACTCTTTCTGAGAGTTTCATTTTTACGCTCTTTGTAGTCGAAACTTTGGATCCCTGGGGTCCCGAAGCCCATCGACTGGTGTAAGAGACTGGTCGAAGCTTTGGGAGACCGCCGAGCTGGCAGGTTCTTACGCCAACGAATCAGTTTGGCTATTCAAAGAGGTAATGCTGCCTGTCTGCTGGGCACCTTAAGCTATGACAGCTTTCTAAGCGGCAACTTTGAGGAAGTCTATTACCTAAGATAATGTGTAGTTTTAAGTTTGTAAATATTAACGTTAGGATATGTTTGTACTTTTTTGTTATTACAATGTAATGTAATTGCAATATACAATAATTAGATATTAGAGGACCATAGTCGGCGTTTTGACTTCGAAATCCTTGAAACTGTATGTATGAATGTTAAATATGTTTTCATGTAGAAAGCAAAAATTGTTTTTTTTTTATATTACCATCCAATAAAGGTCATATAAGTCGGGCAAGTGTTACAGAGTTTGCTGTCACTATGTAAATCCACCTTGCCATCTGTAAACCCAAGTGCTTATTGTTGGACGTGGCATCAACGTGATTTTGTTGTGTCACTCTAAATGAGACGTGACGTGATAATCAAGGAGAGATTTTTGGAAATTCGACCCTTATGGGCGTAAAATAAGGGATATAAGTTTATATATACAACTGTCATTTCGAAGATGAATCCACGAGAATTGGTATTTTGCTTATCGATTAGAAAAATTATGATTTTGTCATTGATGAAATTTTGTTCTGTGAGGGGTAAAATGGCGGATGAAAGTTTGAACGGTGAGGCAAATGAGAAAAGCTAACTCAGCTGTGCATACGACACACATTTATTATTAGATAAGCCGATTGCCACCACTTCGTTAGAAAGCAGCACCCACACATCTACATTTTATTTGATTTTATATGCCTCACTTCGTAATAAGAAGCTATCTGGATGTGATGGATTCCTAAAATGTTTAGTTATTTTCCGCTTAAACTTCAAAATCCATCAATCGACACGTGTCTCACTTCTCAACGAAGCATCCTCAGGATATTCCAGACAACAGACTCGGTCAGCTAACCAGCACCGAATACTACTGACCGAGTCTGATCTCTGAAATATCCTGAGGATGCTTCGTTGATAGGCGAAACACGTTTCGATTGGTGGTTTTTGGAATTCGAGCGGAAAATGGCTAAAAATTTTAGGAATTAATCACAGGAAATGGATTTCCTCAAGGTAACAAAGACCTGAGTCTATACAAAAGCTGTCTGGAGTTATACAGTTTATGGTTAGTACTATGAAAGGTGATATTTAACCTTTTGGTTGAAAATTGAGAACGAAACGCGTCAGTGTTTTTATTAAATCATCCATTATTGGGTTAAAATAAGGAGTGATAGTTTGTATGGTTACCATGAGTGATAGTTCAAAACGGAATACTATAAACGTTTACTAATTTATTTCTTTTATGATAACAATTGTGTTGTTATTTAAAAACTATGATATAAATACATGTGTGCTAACTATTGCCCGCGATTTCGTCCACTTGGAATTAAAAAAGTAACCTATTTTAACAGGTTGCAAGCAGTCCCAATGCTAGATTTCGTCAAAATCAGTATAGCAGTTAAGCCAAGGAAACATAACTGACAGATAGACATTTGGATTTATAATACGGTACATACTCGTGTGTATTTTGAGAGATCCTACCCCGAAATATAGGGTCAAGAAACTGAAATTTTCCTTATTGATTTTCCACGCGGTCGAAGCCGAAAGTAAGTGGTAGTCTTAAGAACTTCTCGGAAGGCCAAAATAAATTGCAGTTGAGTAAACTTCATAAATTGGGACAGAGCTGATAGAGCGGAAAATACGACAAACATTCCCAGCAGTGATTTATGTATAAGTATATTTTATTGTTTATATTGTATAGTTATGTAACTATAAAGGTAGAGGTAAATTCTTTCGGTCTTGTCGACTATTTGACCAAGTGCCAAATCTTTTTGCACGAACAAATTGAAATACATATTATAAATAACACGTTTTTCTCCATGTAAATAACTAGCTTCCATCCGCAACTTCGCCCGCGTGGATTTCGGGCTATGCAATATGTATCAATAGAATTTCGTTGTATGTGAAAAAAGAAATTCGAATAATACAAATTACAGATACATACATACGTATATCTTCCTGCTGTATCCCTAACGGGGCAGTTAGAGAGGATGGAGCGCTAAGCATCGCGGTCTTTACATACTTCTTTCGCTTCCTCAAATCTCATCATTCTCCTCATACATTTTCTCCTAGGTAAGCGAGTACTTTTGACATTTCCGTCGGCTTACACTCTGGTTATTTGATATTTTATATCTTGGCTATGTTTATCCCTCTAGGGATACAGCGTGAAGATATGTATGTATTAAAAATATATTTTTGGACAATTTTTATTTCACGTACAACATTATCTTGTTTTATACACCCGTGATAACTAAAGACACAAAACATTTTTTGTGTCTTTGACAAATGGCGTTTATATTGACAATGTGCTCATTATCTAGTAATTCTCAATGTAATAAGCAAGACGTGTAATTCGTCCGGAAAATCAAATGGAATCGCATTCTTGTTCGGAAATAAATCAATCTACCCACGGGAAACGAAAATCCAAGCGAAAATGTAAATAAAATGTTAAAAAAGGGAATCCTGTGATTCGGTCTCAGCATACGCCGGTTTATTCCCACGGCAGCGCGAGTCAGTTTTATCGGATATTTGAACAGACTGGGAGAGAGAAGTTGGAACTTTGTCCGGCAGAGAATTGGGAAATACTAATGAATAGTCTGCAGACCGTTTTTTCGTACTACGTAATTGGTTTGCTGGAAATTCGGTTACAGCCGTAGTTCCTTTATTTTCCTTGCCATAGAAAAAATGAGAAAACGAAGGCGTATTTGTGCAAGCGTTTCTGTGCCTATTGTATTATATACGTAGTTACTACAGTACTAATTGTAACTGTTAATAAGATCCTTCCCAAAAAAATGTTTCTTTTTCTTGGCTTCTGTCTCTTTACTCAGAGACTATTTGACGAAAATACCTAAGATTTGGAAGAGTTATAGTATGTGGCGGTACAAAGACAGGCGTGAACTAACAATAAGTCGAATTTTGACTTTTGGGGTAAATAAATAGTGGAAATTAAATTTATTGGAGTCATCGCATGAGATACCAAAACAAAGCAATTTATTACTATCACAAATTCAAAACAAATGTGATATAACATAACGAATTACGTTATTATATTACATTTATAATAATTTTACGAGAAAGTTAATAAATATTGCTGTCCCGTAAAAATTTTATTGTAGTACGAGCGATCCACTCCGGCTTCGCACGAGTAGGAATTTGTTTGAAAATAAAATACACCAATTACTTGTTGATAATGTAGCTTTCTATAGGTGAAAGAATTTTTGTTTTTGAGTTTATCCATTACATACAAACAAACAAAGTTTACCTATTGATAATATTAAGTACCAGCCAATGTTCGCGACTTCGTCCGCGTTTTTTAATAAAATAAAATAGCTTATGTTCTTCCTTAGGGTTCAAGCTATCTCTGTACCAAATTTCATCGCAATCGGATAACGGTATGGCAGCTCATAAAATACTGACAAAGAAACGTTGATTTTTATGTATTAGATAGACCACTACATACATCTTCAAAAAAGTTAATTACAAAAATGAATAAAAAAAAATAACAAAAAACTACGTTACTTTTTGGCGGGAACGGGAGAAGTGAGGTTGTCATGGATTTCCTGTTTTTTACATTTTTAGAAGTTTTAAAGTACAACAGTGATAGTATATTGTGTTTTAAAGTTCTGTGTAAGTGAAAATAATGGAGATCTAAATAAACATGTGCAGCTGAAGTTCTCTCGCTCTTCCAAAAAGATCTTTTAAACTTCTGTAAAGCCTACTATCACTTTACTAGAGTAGTTTTACGATAAGAATAAACTAATTTACTTGCGATTTTACTGAATTCCACTTATTAATACGTGACATTGACAAATGCGCTAAACTGTGAAAAGAAAGAAAAAAAAACTACTTTAATACTATGTAAAATTTACATATGAATTGTTGAATCAAAACGTTATTTGGTGTCGCTTGTAAGTAAATGTTTTTCCTAGACGTTCTTATTCTAAGTATGAGATTCTCTACACATTTTTTTGTTATATTTGTTTCTGTTTTATCATTGACTTATATTATAATAGAGCTGAGATAGGTAATGAAAAAATAGACAAATGCTTACTTGCAAGTTTAGCAAGAAAGATTCAGACTGCATTGAGGGTTATGTGCGCGGAATCCATCCGCATTCCTTCCTTTAACTCAATGCCAAAACAAGACAAATGGATTCAACGAAGCCATTATTGTCTCATTTGTTGCCAAAACCAACTACAACATAGGGTTGAACGATATCTACGAATATCGATATTGATTTCGGTGCTAACATTGATAGCTAATCATCGATATTCAATTACTACCGGAATGGAAATATTACTGTTATTTTTAGACAGCCAGAAATTTATTTTTAGAAAGTCAAAAAATATATAAAAAAGATTTATTTTTAGAAAGTCAAAAGCACTCGCGTACCTAGGCGAAAATGTGTGAGGAGAATGATGAGATTTGAGGAAGCGAAAGAAGTATGTAAGGACCTTGGCGCTCCGTCCTCTCTGATTACCCCGTTAGGAATACGGTGTGAAGATATTTATGTATGTATGTATGTATATATTTTTAGAGAGCATAAACTACATACACACATCTTCACGCCATATCACTAACGGGGTAGTTAGAGAGGATTGAGCGCCAAACTACGTCGTCCTTACATTTATCTTTCGCCTTATTGAATCTCATCAATCTCTTCACGTATTTTCGCCTAGGTGTGCAGGTGCTTTTGATATTTCCGTCAGCTAATACTTTTATTATTTGATTTTCGTAAGTCAGCTTTGGTCTTCCTTGGCTTTTGTTACCACTCGCTTTTGCTCTATAGATTTTCTTCGTCATTATAATACAAGAAATTAATCATGAATTCTTTATATGACTGCGCCGACATTCTCGTAGCGTGAAAGTAGCAAATTGGTATCCCCACATATTGCACAAGGTTAGTGAAATGAAGCGCTCTGGGTCGCTGGATCCTGAGAATAACGGTAGAGCTTGGCCAACAGCCACAGAATTATGAGAGCGCTGGAAAGAATCACATAACACTTTTGTTGTGACACATCCCGAATAATCAATATGGCAATTAGCAGAATGCCGCCAAATTGTTAGATGGGCTCGCAAAATACAAGTGGTTATACTCATTGGAGATGTCGAAGCCTCTTTACAAGCACGAACGACGACCATCTCGAAAGTTTTAGTGAATAAAACTCCCACACAAACTGGTCTTGGTTCACTTAACTTTAGTCAGCTCACTTAACACCCTCTCCCTTTTTCCCTTCTTGAAAATATACTTCTCACCTCAGAAAAAAATATCCATTAAAATCAAATATATAATTATTACAGTTGTGTTCATGACTAACAAACCTCGCTTTAATGTTAAGAATGTAGTTTAATTTGATTGATTAATCAAATTACATTTCAATTCACTTCCAACTCTACAACTCTTGTTTCTTCTGTCTCAAAAATATGTGTTTCTCCCAGACATAATTTTATTTCTACCAATTTTGTCTACAAATTTTCTGTTGAACGGAAGAAATGACATTAAGTGATTTTGTACAAAGAAGATAATTTATTTTTACGATTGCAACTGAAACAGGCTGTCGTTTCAAAAAGGAAATAAATCCCTCAGCGAAATCACGAAGCGAGAAATATTTCGCGGGAATGATTATTTACGATAAGTAGCGAATGTAAATAAGTACCAATAAAATTTTGTTTAGATACCTACAGAGAGAATTGTTATTAATAGAAAGTTGTGTATTGCTGAGAAATTGCGAATTCATTTTCTGACTGACTACAGATTTTTGTGTTTTGATATAAATGTTCCTCGCAGCGATTAGTGATAGTGATTCTTCTAAATAGATATATTCTTCTAATGATAGATTAGATAGTGATTCTTCGATCAAAAGTTCACCCACCCAACTTCTTGCCCGAAAAGTGGATAGGAGATTTAGTGCTTAGGAAGATAAGATACTAGTTCCGTCTACTGAAATACGTAGGTATTCGATATGGTAAGGCAATGGCATTTATCTAGCTCCGTTCTGCAAGAAATCCTATATATAAACTGCGATCGCGGAGTTCCAGTACCTTTTAAGTCTTTTTTTTACGTTACAAAAAAAGATCTCAGTTATTAACTCTTGTTGACCGGAATTAGAATACATACATACATATCTTCACGCCGTATCCCTAGCGTGGTAGTCAGAGAGGACGGAGCGCCAAGCGTCGCGGTTTTTACATACTTCTTTCGCTTCCTCCAATCTCATCATTCTCCTCACACATTTTAGCTTAGGTATGCGAATTAGAATAATATGGGTACAAAACAGGTGATTAAAGAAGCAGGGTCGCCGAGTCTCCGATTGTTGACTTCAAGGGATCTTAAACGAATCATCATAACTGAGTGTGTTCTGAGTTGCCGTGGAGCTGCTGCACTGCAAGAGTACTGGGGAGAATAGCAAACTCTCTCAAGGATGTGATTTGGTAGAGCACTGAGGAAACGCCACAAAAAGTTGTGTAAGATCTGGGAACTATCCGACATGCGTTGATGTAGTCATTTGATGTAGTCATCATCAACGCATTGTATGTAAAACAAAACTAATAATAATATGACCCATTTTCTCTCCAGAAAGATCGATCTTTACCTTTCTCTCGCATTAACATAAAGTCCAAATGGTTTCGTAGGCGGTTGGGCAACTACCAGTAGGTGAGCCACTAACCCTCCTCCTTCCGCGCTGGGACGGTACGACATGTATATTTCTACCCTCATATATGAGAAGAAGCCAGAAGTCTGTACTCATCAGTATAATCTATGTAAAATGATATGACTGAATTCATTTCATTCATTCTTCTTATTGTGGTTTTTTTTGACTGATGATAGATAACATTCAAAAACACCTTGCAGTGCGTTTATTTGAAAAAAATACTTTGACTTTGACAAAATGCACATCCAAGTGTTATCAAAAGCTAGAGAACTGATGAGGGAGGGATGATCAGCACAAAATATTGCTGTGTCAATGCTAAGTCAGTATCCATTCTCGCTATAACGAGCCCAATTAATTATTAGTCAAGAAAAGATTCTGCGTTACAGCATTCATTTAATTTAGTTCATTTGTAAGATTCGATAGTTAAAGAATGACAAAATTATAGCCTGAAAACTAATCTTCTCTCCTTTTCGCATGCGTTTACTGGCTTTCTGAATATGGTATTTAAATAAACCTGTTGCAAAATGATGTGAAAAAATTGTAGGTATTTTTCTGTTTCTCGTTGGTTTTTCTTAGTGTGAAGGTTTCATTTTCGAACTAAAGGCAGATTTGGCGTTCATAAATAACTTATGCTATAACAGGATTTCCTTGAATAATTCGATTTGATTTTGACTTGATTTACGAACGCAATTATATAAGAAAGATTTATGTGAACTTTTCAATTTTTAGGATCAACTGCTTTTAGTTTTAGCTTGATTATAAATCTTAAACGTCCGGTTAAACTTGTACTAACTTTTACTCAAAAAAATACAAAAAAATTGGCCAAATACGAACCGTATACACACACTGATGCTTCCGTATCACTTTTACAATGTAATTGTATCGTATATTTACTGATAAAATATGTTGAAAAGCAAACTTAACTTTGCAGTTGAAAGAAACATTCATCAGTGCTTACAACTGCAAATGTAAGTTTGTAATAGCAAACAACTACGAATTTATGGTTTTCGGATTTTTCCCTTTATTTATGCTATAAGACATTGCTTCTTGCCAAATTTCATGGTTTTAGGTCAACCCCATAGGTATTGATTCCATTGCGAGTGTCAAAATGGGCGCGATAAACTGCCGTATCTTTTGATTGTGTTGACGTAGAAATTCAACATTTTCACAGCTCCGAGGGATTGCAGACCCTGGGTATTTGATAATAATTTCAACTTGAATCCTTCACCTGTTCCTGAGAAACTTTTTCACAGCTCCGAGGAATTGCAGACCTGAGTAATAATTTCAACGTGATACCTTCACGCGTTGCTGAGGAAAAGAGTCTTGACAGACAGATGGACGAACGAAGCGATTCCATTAGGGTTCATTTTTACTTTGAGTTACGGAATCCTAACCACCCAGTTTGCCCTCTGTGTAACTCTTATAAGGATAATTTGAAATATTACATGGGTTAACAAAATGTATTAATTTTTAAACCAGTTTCTACATTACATACGAGTAGTTTCACTGAAAATCTACTCTGACAAACTGACAAATAGACAGATGGACGATCACACGAGTGATCTTATATCTCTGGCTTCTGTGTTTCCTTTCAAGCAAAGAACCCTAAATAAAAATATATTATTCATTGTATAATTATTATTTTTCTAAATCAGATTTATTCAGTTTATGTGTAGACAATTTTTCACGACAAAAATTTAAATTCGAAGTTCTATTTTTTTTATTATATACTTTTCCGCCCAACAATACAGAAAGTAAAAAATAATTTAAGACGATATGATCAGGCTTTGTTTCGTATAATGATATCAGTTTTACTACGGACAAGTACGTAATGAAAGACGAACTGGCGGAGGAACGAAAAAGATAATTGAAACCCATTTAAAAGCGAAAAAGGAAAGAGATAATTAAGATATCGTCCTCTTTGAAAATGATAAAAATGCAAGAAAATATGCAGTGATCTTTGTTTATTTCATTTATTTTATTTAATTATTTGTGTACATACACACACATCGTTAAGAAATACATAAAATGAAATTTACATACACAGGTCCTGCTCATTTCATAATGAAATTTCTTCCAGCAGACCTGTGATAGAAAAGCGGTTACAAAAGCAAAATCTAATATGTATGAATCCCAAAAAAGTATACAAAATATAATACACACTGTATAAGTCATATATACATATTACATTACTTACATTACATATACAGACATATCTTCACGCTGTATCCCTAACGGGGTATTCAGAGAGGACGGAGCGCCAAGCGTCGCAGTCTGTACATATCTCATATCTACAGAATCTCATCATTCTTCTAACACATTTTCGCCTAGATTTGCGAGTGCTTTTGACATTTCCGTCTGCTAACCATTTGGCTATTTGATCCTCATAAGTTTTGGTCTTGCCTTGCCTTGCCTTGGTCTTCCTTGACTCCTGTTACCACTCACTTTCGCTCTGTAGATTTTCTGCAACAATCTTTCATCATTCAAACTTCCACGTGCCTGAATTATCCAAGCGTTCCTTTCTTCATGTTTACGATAACACTGTCGTCTAACCCTGTCATACTGCGTTATTCTACTGTATAGTAAGTACAGTAGAACAATGGGCTGTACTTTAAACTTTGTTTTCAATGATATACATTTATTAATAACAAAAAAGTACATACATACATTAATATTTACAAACTTAAAACTACACAAAATCTTAAATAATAGACTTCCTCAAAGTTGCCGCTTAGAAAGCTGTCATTGCTTAAGGTACCCAGCAGTCTGACTATTGACCGTTTTTAATTAATTTTCATTTATTTGCCATTATGTGTTGTTACAGTACGTCAACCATACAAGTCTCAACACATACTTAGGGTATGACAAGCTTATATTATTAATGTTTAGCAATTGCGTTGGACTTTTTGGCGGGAACGGGTGAAGTGAGGTTGTCATTTTATTTAGATTTTCTATTTTTTACATTTTTGAGAGTTTTAAAGTACAAAAGTGATAGTATATTGTGTTTTAAAGTTCTGTATAAGTGAAAATAATGGAGTAGGTTTAAATAAACACGTGTATCTGAAGTTCTCGCGCTCTTCCAAGAAGTCCTTTATAACTTCAGTAAAGTATACTATCACTTTACTGGAGGAGTTTTACGATAACGAATTAACTATTTTTTTTTTTTTTTTATTCTACTTCTTATTTTAATACAATACGTGACATTGGCAAATGCGCTAATCTGTGCGCCATGCCATGAAGAAAGAAAAAAAAAAAGCAATTGCGTGGACGCTTCTTGACAATTTCGTACATAATCATTGGAACAATCCTATTGATTCAATTCAATTGCTATATTGGTATAAGTTTCAAATGACATTAAGTTTTTATAGGAAAACTTTATTTTTTTTCTTTCTTTATGGCATGGCGCACAGTTTAGCGCATTTGCCAATGTCACGTATTAATAAGTAAAATCACAAGCAAATTAGTTTTTTCTTACCATAGAACTCCTCCAGTAAAGTGATAGTAGGCTTTACTGAAGTTATAAAGAACTTCTTGGAAGAGCGCGAGAACTTCAGCTACACAAGTTTATTTAGACCTACTCCATTCTTTTCACTTATAGAAAATTTTAAAACACAATCTAGTATCACTTTTGCAATTTAAAACTCCCGAAAATATAAAAAATAGAATATCCAAACAAAATGTCAACCTCACTTCTCCCGTTCCCGCCAAAAAGTCCAGAGGAAAAATTATGGAGTTTGATACACGGATTTACTAATAGATATAGCGTTGATATGGCGACTATAATCTTTCTTGCTTTGACAGCCTATGTTGGTCAAACCGGCCTTTACAGCCTACAATACTGTATTCTACCATCACGTACAAAGGACTATATGTCTCACATATATTTACAAATATTTTTGTATTAATTTTAAGAACGGTGCGCTGTCCGCATTAGTAGATAGTTTTATCTAACAGTATATCTAACAATGCTAAACTGGCCATCCACAATGCGGTGTTGGTGGCAACTTTATTGTACGGTAGTGAGGCCTAGATATGCCTGAAATCGAGTGAAAGTATGATAAATTCAGTAGAAAGGCGATCTCTTAGAAAGATATGCGGTGTCATTCTTGCGGACAGGACAAACAATGAAGAGATACGCAGTATGACAGGGTCGCACAACAGTGTTATTGCAAAAATGAAGAAAGGAATGCTTAGATGGTTTAGGCACATAGAAAGAATGAGTGATGAAAGACTGACGAAGGAAATATACAGACCGAAAGTGAATGGTAAAAGAAGCCAAAGAAGACCAAGGCTGACTTATGAATATCAAATAGCCAGAGTGTTAGCGGATGGAAATGTCAAAAACTCTCGCATACTTAGGCGAAAATGTGTGAGGAGAATGATGAGATTTGAGGAAGCAAAAGAAGTATGTAAGAACCACGACGCTTGGCGCTCCGTCCTCTCTGTCTACCCAGTTAGGGATGAAGCATGAGGCTATGTATGTATATATTTTCCACTTGTAAAGTTCAAAAAAATAAATAACCTTAAAATTTCTAACAAAGATTTGTTTTGTCCATAGATCTGTCAAATGATATAGCACAAATTGAGCATATCGATAGAGACGAAATCCATCCCTTTCTGTTATAGGCTAACGAAATATATTTCATTAATTGCAACGATTCGTAACGTGTGAAAGGCTATATAATAACGAATTAAAATTTGTTTTTAATCGTGGTAGTTAACATTATTTTGTTATTATTATTAGTAAATAATGAAACACATGTATTGGAAAATTCTTCAAAAACGTGAGAAAAGAGTATGCAGATTTTAGAGAAATAAATTGTCGACCTATTTTTATTACGACATTTCGTGACAGACATAATTAATGAATTTTATTAATGTATATTCTTACCTCACTTGTCTGTACTTAAATGGAACGAGGAAAGATAAATGTACAGAAAATATTAATTATCCAACACTGTTTCACTTCATTAATTACGAAACAATATCAGCAATATACGTATCTCAAAGCTTTTCTAATAAATATCACCTTGGATAAATTGCCGTCATTTAGATCCTTGTTAAGGCTCTGTAGCAAAAATAGTTAAGACCCGGCAGCCAAAATTTTGAGCTTTTTTATATGTTTGCGGAGGAGGGCACACGTTTAATGAATGTGAAATTTAAATATATATTTCTTTATACATTTTTCTATCGACTGCCTAAAACTGTAACGTAATTTATATATTTTCGTTCGATACTTTTTGTACGATGCTAGCAGCGTACATCACGTTGCGCGGTGTCAGCGTTTAAGCTGACTCGCGGCAATTTAACCATTTCTTACGTCAGTACCCGTCCAATCACCAATCGGGTCGCGTGTGCTCATAACCATTTAAACCATACCAATTTAGATTAAGTGAGTTCATCAATAAACCATATTATTGTGCTCATCTTTCTCTATTATTATTTAGGAACCATCCCTAAATATATCTCTGTACGGAACCACCACACCGTACATCGTGGTCCTTCGAGCCGGATTACGCGTATGGACGTTTATCCTGACACGCGGCAATTTAACCATTTCTTACGTCAGTACACGTCCAACCACCAATCGGGTCGCGTGCGCTCATAACCATTTAAACCATACCATTTTAGATTACGTGAGTTCATCAATAAACCATATTATTGTGCACATCTTTCTCTATTATTATTTAGAAACCATCCCTAAATATATCTCTGTACGGAACCACCACAACGTACATCGTGGTCCTTAGAGCCTTAAGTCGTAAGGTGGGACCTGCACGCGGCACGTACATCGTGGTCCTTCGAGCCGGATTATGCGTATGGACGTTTATGCTGACACGCGGCAATTTAACCATTTCTTACGTCAGTACACGTCCAATCACCAATCGGGTCGCGTGTGCTCATAATTATTTAAACCATACCATTTTAGATTAAGTGAGTTCATCAATAAACCATATTATTGTGCTCATCTTTCTCTATTATTATTTAGGAACCATCCCTAATTATATCTCTGTACGGAACCACCACACCGTACACTTTTATTTCAGCAATGTGATGTCTTTTTGACAGATTTTTAAGTATTTCTCCTAAATTACTTGAATAAGTTACATAAAATTGCGACTAACAGGAAGACAATACAGTTCACTAAATACTGGCTAAAGGATATTTTGTTATATGAATTAATATTCCAGTTATAACAATATATGTCACGTTCGGCTGGCGGAGCGTGAGGGCTGAGCCTAAACTTTTCTTTGGAAGCTTGCTCTTATGCCGGAGTCCTCGCATATATGGTACAGTTTCGTCACGTGTCTTTTAAAAGCTGGATTTCTTCCATCATATTTACATTTATTGAATAGAAACTTGTTAAAACGGGTTTTATATGGGATGACATTCTAGATAAACTTATAAATAGAACGTTTCCTTAATCAAAATTTCATACAAATCGTTATATCGTTAAAGTCTTTATAAATATCTCCAGACGGCATGTACCGTACAGCAACGGCGAGACAAATGAGATAAGCTAATTCACCTGGACATACGACACACATGTATAATCAGGTAAGCTGCTCGACCACCATTTCATTAGAAAACAGCACCCACACATCTACAATTTATTTGATTTTAGTTTTCTCACTTCGTAATACGAGACAGGCCGTCTGAAGTTATAAAGTCTATGTACAAGAATTGCTTGCTTAAAGTAATAAGACTTTATAATATATACAAATAAATGTTTGCTTGTTTGTTTGTTCGTATTTTATGGGCTTTCATACCGTTCATCCGATTGCGATGTGGTATGGAGATAGATTGAATCCTGAGGAAGGACATAGGTTATTTTAAAAATAAAAAAAGTAAAGTCGCGGGCATTAACTAGTAAGATATAAAATATTGGCAACGAGATAAACCACAATGTTGTTCAGCGTTGCTATACGCTTTTAATTTACAGGAAATATAAAAAAAAATACTTTACAAATTTAGGGATACAGCGGGAATGTATGTATATTGTATGTACGTACATCACACGATGTATTCTGTCATTCGCTTGTGAAGGCTTT
This sequence comes from Zeuzera pyrina, assembly GCA_907165235.1. Classification (NCBI taxonomy): domain Eukaryota; kingdom Metazoa; phylum Arthropoda; class Insecta; order Lepidoptera; family Cossidae; genus Zeuzera; species Zeuzera pyrina. The sequence continues at coordinate 16,212,802 of OU015639.1, read as the reverse complement.
GGTTTCCAACAAGTGAGCTAGTTTCCAGTCACGTATTGTTAGTCTCTGTAACCTAAGTCTGCGTAATTTCTGTAAATTAATTTATTAATAAATTAACTACGTAACAAAACACTTTCAAGTGTTAAACAACGAACGAAATTTGTATCTACGTAGTACTTATGTATGTACCAAGTACTTTACATAAGTTATTTATACATATGAGAATAAAATGTAATCTCGTTTGGTAGACGAGTATTTCCAAGTGAAACTTTCAAGAACACCTGAGAGCGGATTTAGTAAATATTCTCCATCCGTCTCGAGACTACCTACAAAATATAATATAACACATTATGCACTGTTTTCGTGTCCTATTGCATACTTACAGATGCTCGCGACTTTGTCCGCGTGAAACTCAGTACGCACCCCTGTTTGACAAATCGAAAAATTTTGTCAGCTCTGTATTTCCAGTCTGAATTTCATTACTGAAAAAGAGAAACCGTTTAATTGCGATTGATTCTATTGCGTCACATTAAAGAATATCTTTATACACGATATTAATGGTTTTTCCTGCTTGGACCAATATAAATAGATTGTCAGCATTACCGACCCGCGAGCAGGCCACGTACAGTTGGCCGTGGGAAATACAGACCTTAGATCGCCACCAGCAGCGCGAGCGGTGGATTTAATATTATTTTTCAATGACGATAACTTTTTTCACTGTCATCTGATTTCAGTGAAATAAAGCTTAAAGATTGCTCCAAGTTGAGCTTAATCTAGCAGTGAAAACTGCAGGTTCCGTTCAGTAATTTTGGAGGTTAGCGTATACAGAAAATCAGACAAAAATTAAAAAAAATACTTTTTTTTGTTATTTCACTCTTTTTTTATCGCCCACACTAATTTTTTAATAAATTTATTTAATGTACAGACACGGTTTCTAATGCTTTATTATATGTATATATCGGATCGCCGGGCGGTGAGTAGATCGTGTCACGCTATTGGTTCTCCATAACAGGCGTAATGTAACGTGGGTATGTAAAATAAAAGCACCACGATTATGCTAACACACTAATTTAATGATGTTGGATCAAACTTGATTTAAATACACTGCGATTACACAAATATGAATCGATTAGAGCCAATGGGTTTGCCACACGAGTAACACAGACGACTGCTGTCAACCGAATGACACTATTCACATTTCGTCGCCATGACATAGACAACCCCATTCGGTGTTAACCGCTCTAAATTAACTTTTATTAAAAGTTATTGTAAACCAATTTTACAATTTTTATTGAATTAAACAGTGGTAATTAATTATAATCCACAATTATAATCAACTTAGTATTAATCATCCGGTGTTAAATTAATCGACCGCCGTTATATAGATACGTCCTACAATAGATAATTCCTATTGAAATAATAAATACATGTAGATGCAGTTGGTAATTTAGAATCTATCAAATTCATTGATAGACGCTAAAAAAAATGTACATAGCCATAGTGTTACTAGAAGGCAAGAAAGACCAAGGCTGACGTATAAAGATCAAACAGCCATGGTTTGAACTAACGGAAATTTCAAAAGCACTCGCATACCTAGAGGAAAGTGCGTGAGGAGAATGATGAGATTTGAGGAAGCGAAAGAAGTATGTAAGGACCGCGACGCATGGCGCTCCGTCCTCTCTGAGGCAAAAGACATAAAGAGCTAAATGCTAGTCACTCCTTTCTTACTACCCCTTTACGAATACAACCTAAGGATATTTATATATGTAAAGATGAAGTCAGACGGACTGATGTACAAAGAGACGGCGTAGGTTTAGTAATATGGTCAATAATAATAATAATAATAATACTCCAGACAATTACACAGATTGTGTGACCCCAAACTAAGCAGTAAGCTTGTAGTATGGGTACCATACAACGAACTCTGGGGGAGTTCCCAGTAACACCCAGACTCCAAGCCAATTTAGAAAAGTTCGTTTCCTTCGTTTCGTTCGTTTCGGGACCCTAGCTTGGAAAGCAGATGCATATGCCACTGCGCCAACGGGCCAGTCGCCAATGGTACCCTTAATTGAACGGAACTCTAAGGCTTCGGTCAAACGAAGCGAAAACTTTCTTGTGGCCGCCGTGAGGTAGCCGCGTGATCGCTGCGCTTTTGTTTTCATTAATGGGGAATGTAAACATTATTTGCTAGGTAACAACGTTCATAATTGTCGGAAGCACTTAACCGCCGCATCGGCGTAGCGATCGCGCGGCACCGCGTCAAAGAATATGTAGTAAAGAAGGTCGACTTCAGCCTCATGCGTAACAGAATCGGCTACTCTCGGCCGGATACGTAGGGTTGTGGTTGGGTGTGAGATGCGGAGAGCATTTCGTTACGTTATACAATTAGTACATAATAATAAAAAATAATACACACGGATAAGTTTTTCGGGATTTTTAAATTTAATTTCATGATGAATAATGATAACTCTGCATTCGAATGACTTAAATTATTTAACCATCTAAGGACATTATAATACGTTCGTTTATGTCATTTAGACATTTTCGTACTTGTGACGATGTGAAGAACGAATTAAAGACAAACGGTCGCATGTTTGCGTCGCGTGCAATCCCTACTGGTGCTACAATAAATTACCCATATTCGCCCATAATATTGTCCCCGTGTGCGTGCCATGGCGCGTGCGTATTAGCGCGAACACATACAAGCCGCGTACGCTACCTTTCCATGAAGATATCCTATTGTTACATTTATACTGGGACCGCGTTGTATCGGTACGAAGAAGTTCGTGCGGAATAAATGCGCCCTAAAAATGACGACCCATGCAGTTAAATGATGTCATAACACATTGTAAAAGTACTTTAAAACTTTATTTATACACTACTTTTGCCTTGCGGTTTCACCCGCATTAAATTTGGTGTTTTCTCGACATAAAAAGTAATCCAGATTACTCTCCAAAAATTTTTCCACTTACCAATGAAAGTCCAGTAAAAATCGGTTGAGCCGTTTCGGAGATTAGTCCGGACAAACAGACAGACAGACAAAAGATTTAAAAGTCCGTCTATGCAGACTTTGGTGTATTTTGTGACCTAGAATCTCGATATCTAATAAAACTGAGAGTTAGATATTTAGACACATATAACTTCAACTCTTTATCTTGAAATCCTTATACATGGAAACATGATTGGAGAAAATAATCTCGACAAAAAAAATACTAGGAAAAACCCTGTTTTGCGCAAAGATTGGGGATTGATGTGGGGAAGTGGGAGAGTTGTTGCATTCCAGCGAGGTGCACAGTTGAGTCGCGCGGGATGTATAAGAACTCAAATCTCTATAACCAGTTAATTAATAATGTAGTTTAATTACAAATTACAATTACGTGCAAAAACATATGCTGAGATTTCTCCGCGCTAAAATATAATCAAATCGCAACTGCGAAAATGAACTTTATTCTTATTACAATAAGGTGCAGGAGTAATGAACGAATTCGGTTGCATTGGGCTGCATAAGCGGACTCTTAAAAAGCATATTTGGATTTGGTTATGTTCAAATAACCATATAACCATATGAAAAGCCTTTATTTCGAAATCACAGACAGTGTATATTTATATGTATAGATTAAAAGTTCTTTAAAAGTTTACGGAACACTAAAAATCGTACGGGACCGTCACTGCGCGAGTCGAACTTGACCAATTTTTGTATGAATAGAAAGCTCTATGAGCTATGACTTGATAGCAAGATAACTGACAGTACCTGCGTAACGATTTTTCCTTTCTTAATAAATATGTAAAATTAATAAATAAAATAATAAATATACTACTACCATGAGAGAGAAAAAAGACAACTGACGTACAATCAAAAGCGATATAGATATATTATAATATAGCGTATGTATTATAATTGTTAAAATGAAGAAAGTAATGCTTAGATGGTTCGAGCACTAAGAAAGAATGAGTGATGAAAGACCAACGAAAAAAATCTGCAGAGTGAAAGCGAGTGGTAATAGAAGCCAATAATGACCAAGACATAGATCAAATAGCCACAGTGTTAGCAGACGGAAATGTTAAAAGCACTCGCATACCTAAGCGAAAATGTATGACGATAATGATAAAATTTGAGGAAACTAAAGGAGTATGTACAAGGACCGCGACGCTTGGTGCCCCGTCCTCCGTCACTACCGCTCCGTTACTCCGCAGTTAGACGACACAAAAATTTTCTTTCGGCCGCTATTGCCATGTCGTTCTCATATATTTGTTAATAGCGAATGTAAACTTTATTCACTAGACAACAACATTCCAATTTCTGGGAATTACCAACCACCGCGGCGCACGTTCTAAAACTATCCCACCCTCGTATTCCATCCCTCTCTGGCCACTCCGGACAAAGTGAAGTTACTTGCGCTTGCCATGAGCTTAGATGTGTAAACATATTGTGTATTTTGCTCTGTTTTGCCACTTGGCGACCGCTCGGCAATCGCGTTGTGTTGGCGCGAAGAAATTCGTGTCGAATAAACACTCCCTTAGGGATACAGCATGAAGATATGTATGTATTTTAATACCGTATTTCCGCAATGAACTGAAACTCAAAAGCGGAAAATTCAAACAAGTATTGCTTGAAACAGAAAAGATGACAGATATAAGGGGAACCAGCAATCGCAATACCTAATCGATGTTAAAAAATCAACTTTACATCACTATTATTATCATCAGCGAAATATTTACGAGTGAGAGTTTCTCTATGTCAAGCTTTAGTGTAAACCAGTAGTAATCGTCATCATCAGCCTGTAAACGTTCAACTTTGGTAGTGTTGAATGTAATTTTGTATTTTAAAGTTGACATTCGCAACAATGTTGCCAGTTTTAAAACAGTACAATAGTTAAAATTTTGTTCAAAGCCATCAAAAGTTTTTATTAATACTCTCAACATAATTATACGAAATAATAAAAAATATGGAATTCAGTTATTTAATAACTTGTATAAATATATCGTAAACCGTAACTTGTTATTGTGTCTTTTACACTTTGTTTTTGTATCACGTACTTACAGGCAACACTGGATTATTCACAACATAGTGTATGTTGCGAACAGTCGTAAAGCTGTGAGAAAAAACATTAGTTCCACACATGAAGGCTCATGAACGGAACAGTATGTAAAAGTTAATTCTGGCAGGTGCTCGGCAAAATAAAAGCTTTTTACGGAAGCTTTGTAGACAAAATATTATATCGAAATAATCTCTTTAAAGTTTGCGCTGTAGTGGCAAAAATCTTTGTAGCTTCGTCATATCCGTCTATCTGTCTGTCCGTCTGTTCGTCTATGTATTCGTATGTCGCAATCGATTTATTCCAACATATTTACACATGATAACCTGATCTTTGCTGAAGAAACGTCAATTGCTAACACAAGATCTAAAATGGGAAGCAGACAATCACATAACAGATATTTCGGACTAATTTTTTCAATGTAAATTATCTTTTGTCTGAAATTGTTATGGAACCATAAGTCAATATGTGTCCGAAAGGTTCTTGAACGCTTTTCTCTTCCTACGTATACATTCAAAACATTTCTCCAATGACATCCCTTTCGAAGAGGGTGAATTTTGTTATCGGTTATAATATACAGAAGGGGATGTCAAAAGATTGAAATTGAAGGGTGAAAGAGGCATTGGAGGTGTAATGGTTCTCCATTTTTTATAAAATTACTGAGGAAAAGTAATCATCCAAAAATATATCTACAATCCTCGTGAAATTTCTTACCCTCTGCTACACGATTGTGCCACTCTAATCTGACACCCACCAGTTTCTCTCATGTATTGCAATTAATACAAAAGGCAATCGTGTCGCATTTAGCACGATCTTTAAAACGCAGCAATGGTTCCCAACATTACGCGTGCATAAGTGTTGTCCACACCCTATGTCGTCCACCTCGGAGTCGCATAGATGGATGACCGAGCCCACGCTCCAATCGGCTGAGACTCTGAAGGCCCCTTCAACCTCTTACGACAGGCAGAGAACACCCATTTCCTTATTTTCTGGCAGTGCTACAGAGCTATCCTTGCGTATCAAGCTATTGAGCACCAACACAACACTCTTGGGAAGGTTGTTGGTTGGATTTTATAATGTCGCTTTTATTACAATAAATAACATATTTTCATACGATAAATTGTTGCCTTCATTATACACAGATGTTTTCGTAATGAGACACTTGTCTAATCGGATTTACTACTCATTATACAGAGTTGATTTTAATGATTAATGCTCACTCCGTCATGGAGGCATATAAGGTAAGTTACTTAGTTCCTAGTTAAAAAGTAACAGCTTGAAATTATCTCCATTAGATTCCTGTTATAGGTATTTATCTGTTTTTTTGCTTACGGCTTGAGTTATAGATGAAAAGGTGCATTGCGTTTTCATTTTAAATCTGTGTCTCACAGATAAATTTTAGGCCAAAACACAAAAAGATACGGAGTGCGAAAATTGGTATGCGTTAGCGGATTTTTATGATATACTAGTGACCCGCCCCGACTTCGCCTGGGTGGGATGTTGAATGTTTGCAACACACCAAGTTTTTTATTCAGATTTTCATATAAAAATACCATCCTTTCCGACTTTTCTAGTGGATTAAAATCTTCTTTTACAGAAACCATATCCTACAATTACAAAATAACGATAAAACCGCGTCTAGCAATAATGGCTCGCGATGTCGAAATCACCGCAACAGTAATTTAAATCCGTTTACGCCTTTGAGGATATTCTGTTTTGTTAATAAGTTAGAATTAATTCAGCAGCGAGCTAGAGTATCATAATTTTGTTGTAATTTAATGTAATGCTTTTTATTATTACAACAACATATTTCATTTTAAAAACTTTGTATTTTTTTTTGGTCTGCCGACCGCTGTCTTCGCAATTGCTCAGTGAAAATTTTTTTTATTTATTCGCTGTGTTAATAACTATGTTAAATAATAAAGTGACATCACACGGGGCGGCGCGCGGAGTATTTTTATAAAACACTAGATAAGAACTATTGCGCTCGTTAATACGCGTCGGTTTTCTCTCGGGTCTTTCGGTGTAGTTTGAGTGCTCATTTCCTTGCTCAGTATTTTATTTTCCTGCTCCTGTGTATACCCTTCCTTGGTTACTTTTCCTGTGGACGGTCGCCACCGAAAGGAGAGGACCCGGTAAGTTATTAAACTTAGTGTCGTTTTGAGAACGAATAAAACCGTAAATGTAAAAAACTAAATAATAGATAATACCTTATATACATTTTTATAAGCTGAGCGCCGTACTTTTCAGAACAGAATATACCATAAAATAAAAAAACTAAAAGAAATTGCTAAATTGTCCTTTGGAGAATTATAAGTGCCTTGTCTCCTGGACTACCACTAAAATAGGAAAAATTATCGGAATATTGTTAAAAGTTAATATATTAGTGGGATAGATAACTTCACGATGAATATAAAATTCATGTATGAAGTACCACTAACATGCAGTGTTGGTACCGATTTTATAGTACGGTAGTGAGGCCTGGATATGCCCGAAATCAAGCAAAAGTAAGATTAATTACAGTAGAAATGCGATCTTTTAAAAATTTGTACGGCGTCGCCCTTGCGGATAAAATAAGCAATGAAGAGATACGCAGTATGACAGGGTTGCACGATAGAGTTATTTTAAAAATGAAGAAAGTAATACTAAAGAAATACTGAGTTATGGAAAACTGACGAAGAAAATTTACAGAGGGAAAGTGAGTGGTAGCGGAAGCCAAGAAATACCAAGGCTGACTTGTGAAGATCAAATAGCCAGAGTTTTAGCTGACAAAAATGTCAAAAGCACTTGCAAACCTAGGCGAGAATGTGTAAGTAAAATGATGAGATTTGAGGAAACGAAATAAGTATGTACAAGGACGGTGATTCTTAGCGCTCCGGTCTCTCTGACTACCTCATTAGGGATTAAGCGTGAGGATATGCATGTATGAAATGTAGCAATAATTATTTTCCGAGTAATGTATGTCAGGAATTCATGGATAGCAGTGAGACATGAAATAGACGATGCCGCCAGTTTAACTTGTTTGACCCAGACGTCTTTTGCACAGCTTCCAGTTAATTCTTTTTTCTTTTAGTATTGAAGTCTTTTCAGTACGAACGGGGTCAAAACTACTCCAATTTTAATGATTTTATAAGTCATGAGATTTATAACTACTTCGGTAGTCAGAGGTTTCCCATTCTCTGTAATTAGGGATTCTTAGGGATAATTACGGATGTTCTTGATTTAATCAATAAATTTTAATTGTAAGTATTATATTGTATATATTTATTAATTATTATATGTATTGTATATAATGTTTATTTATTATTATATATATTGTATAATACTGATAAACTTTAAACCTTATGGTTTAAAGTTTATGCGATGCAGAAGTATGATAACGTAGAAACTGATGTGTATATGAAATCAAAATGAATTTGTCCTTTATTTTTCTTAATGTTAATAATAACATACATTTGTGTAGATTTTTATCTGACCCATGGGAAATATTTAAAATATAAAGTCATATTTCAGATCTCACTGTAGGCATCATTTTATTTTTTGTACTTTTCGTTATTACGTCAGAAGCAAACAGTCCGTCTGGATGAGACGTGTACATCTCAATATCAAACATGGACTCAGTATGTCAAAGGGAGAAACTGGGAACTTTTAATTAAAACATCAAGCAACCCGACGTAAGGTCTCATACAAATATACAGTTGGATATATTCCTGTCTTAATCCCAACGATAAAGCTACTAATGAAATATTTTATCATTATGGGAAATATATTTTTAAACGAGCAAGTGATTATCAATCCAAATGCGAATTATTATATTTAAAGTTAATAGTATCCACCACAAATCGTGTTTCTTATTTAAATCATAATAATCGGTGATAGTGCTTATTATAGCACGTAACAAGCCGTGGTAGATATTGCATATTGAAATATTAAACAAAAAAGTTACTATCTGTATCAAATTTATACAAAATTAAAATACTCTTACATTACATTTTTTTTTCTATTATACACTATTAAATAATAATTCAAAAAAAAATGTAATAAATGAAACAATTTATTTTGCTACAAAGTTAATAAAATTCTGCATATTAAAATCAATGAATAATCTTAACGGTTTGTAGAAAAAATACTGAGTACACTTGACAAACTATAAATTTATTTATTGATTTTGTAGAGAATTTTAATAATTTTTAATTATTCCCATTCATTTTTTTGCACATGATTATTTTATAACGTCTGCACGTTTTAATGAAGGAATATCATTTAATTGTATAGTATTATTTTTTTTAATATTAATAAACAGTAATTTTGTCGATATTTTTAGCAATTTTGAAGTGCCTATAAATGTAATCCATTCTTTTATAGCATCATTATTATTTTACAGAACAGTAGATCAAACTGTTAGCTACCCCGCACAGAATGTACCGAATGATTGTCTTTACAACTTTAGCAAAGCCTATTATCAATTTGCTAGACAAGTACAACAAAACAAGAAATGAAGATAAATAGCGCTGTGCATTAATTTTTGCTAGAAATTTACAATTTTTAGTTCTTGTTGTGTAGTTAAGGTTAACGGACTGAGTTGCTTGGTGATTTATGTAAATGCGTGCTGGTTTTTTTAACATCTTCATTGAATTTGATGTTAACTGAAAAATATAACAAATTGTCACTGTCGTTACTTCAACACACTACACTAACGACCGACAGTGACAATAATAAAATTTAAAAAATGCGTTGAATGAGTGTGGATAGTTGCAAGAAACTGCACACTATGAAGATGACATTCATCCTCATCAGTCTGCCCATAACCACGATTGGTGCAATCCGAAACGTCGGGATAAAATAGGTAATTTGCCTTAAAGTATAAACGCGACATAGATCCGTAATTAAATATTATAAGATGTAAGGATAGTCTGTCTAAGCATTAAAATAAAGGCAACACAAGCCTAGGGTCACAATAAGACAGTTATTCCCGAAATGTTACGAAAACTGGATTGTAGTTTTTTAAGTCTTTGCGTCCCTGCATATTATGAAATTCCTCAAAAAGTAATTCAACAGAAAAAAGATTTAAATTTGTTACTAAACGTACACTGATCGGGAAATCTTTATGTACACAGTCTGGTCATAAATACTGTTACAAAAAATAATTATGATATTACATCTGAATGTGGAACCTGTCATTAACATAGGAATATTCATAGTATAAACTTTTAAGCTTTCGCGTTGCATTGTAAAATATCTAAAAACACGGGAAATTAACGCGATTATCTTTAATTTTTTACTTGAGTTTGAGCTCCGTCCTTCCTGACTACCCCGTTAGGGATACAGCGTGAAGATATGTATGTATGTATGTACTTGAGTTTAGTTTACTTGAGACCACGGCCGATGCAACTCGGCCGAAACGTCAAGCCAAAATAAAAGGTAATCGCGTTAATTTCCCGTGTTTATAGATAATATTCATAGTGTTTTCTCGTTTTCACGACAATCTTTGTTTAATATTCTTGTGATATTAAAATGGAGTGGGGTGACAAAGAGAACCGAATTCCTGTGATAGCATTATACCAAGTAGGTATGAAGCCAAATGCAAATCGATAGGTATATAGAAACGTCCTTTGTTTGTGACAGAAAAAGATCTGGCCGTTCACGTAGTATTCGTACTAAAAATCAGAAAGAGAATCAGAAAAAATCCAAACCGAAAGTAAAAGATTTTGTCTAGGAAATTGAATATAGCACCCAGAACCATGTTGCGTATTTTAAGAGATGACTTAGAACTTGCAACTTACAAGAAATACACTGGTCATTAATTAACCGATAATTTAAAAATGAATAAGGTGGTAAAATCAAAACTACTTCTTAGGCGGTACACAAAGGGTGGTCATCGATAAAATTGTATTTTCTGACGAGAATTTTTTTATTATCGAGCAATATTTTAATAAACAGAATGACCAAGTTTATGCTCAGAGCTCTAAAAAAGCTTCTCATTTAATCAGTATGTTACAATATGACATTATCTGGCTTCAGTGATGATTTGGTGGGGTGTTAGCTATCAAGGAGTGACGAAGCCATATTTTTGTGAAAAAGGTAACAAATGATCGGCCCCGGTGTATCAAGATACGATTTTTGAGAAGATAGTTAAGTCACTTATCAACACCATGTTCCGTAACCAAGAGTGGGCCTTTCAGAAAGACTCCGGATCATAAAGCTCTATCCACACAAGCGTGGCTGGAAAGGTATGTTTCTGACTTTTGACTGACCGTCATCTAGTCCTAATCTTAATGCAATTGTTTATGATTTATGGTCTTTTTTAGAGAGTATGGGATGCTCTAAACACCGTGATAATTTGACCCTAAAACATTCCATAAAATTGGCAGTCGCAAATTTTCCGATGGTGAAAGTGCATGTTTCAATAAATAACTGCCAACAACGTTTAAAGGATTGTCTTAAGTAAGGCTAATGGAGATTATTTTGAATAAGCTTCATATTTTCAAAATGCTATTATATTCATGTATAAACTGCAGTAAACACACTGCAGTAATTAACGTTGTATGTAATAGAAAAAAACGATGTTTTCCTTGTAACAATATTTATGGCAAGACTAGGTACATAATCGTTAGAGCGTCTGTTAGTTATTGCGTCATTTCTGAACGACTTGGCCAATTGAGGTCATATTTTCACAATATAATTGTTTTGTTGAGAGTCAAGACGATAGTTCGTAGTTATGCTAATGTCCGACAGGTGTCGCTGTAGTATACAATCGCAGGTGAAAAGGCGAGGCACAGCTATCCAGATAGCATACAAAATTGCTGCATGGACTTTTTGGCGGGAACGGGAGAAGTGAGTTTGTCATTTTATTTAGATTTTCTATTTTTGGGAGTTTTAAAGTACAAAAGTGATAGTGTATTGTGTTTTTTATTATCGAGCAACATTTTAATAAGCAGAATGACCGAGTTTATGCTCAGAGCTCTAAAAAAGCTTCTCATTTAATCAGTAGGGTACAACATGACATTATCTGGCTTAAGTAAGTGTAAGTTCTGTGTAAGTGAAAAGAATACTTAGGTCTAAATAAACATGTGTAGCTGAAGTTCTCGCGCTCTTCCAAGAAGTCCTATATAACTTCAGTAAAGTCTAAAATCATTTTACTGAAGGAGTTTTACGATAACGATTCTACTTATTAATACAATATGTAACATTGGCAAATGCGCTACTCTGTGCGCCACGCCATGAAGAAAGAAAAAAAAATTGCTGCATGTTTGATTTTTTGTTTGATATAGATGTATTCAAACATCCATATACTGAACATTATGCTCGTAACTTGATTGACATAATATTTAGTCAGTAAATGCGCGGGAGCGTCTCATACCGTACGACGACAACCGCGGCGCACTCGCGACTGTCGTATGCCGAGAAATGCCGAGATTTCGAGCGAGTCGTTTGGGAGCGTTTGGATGAAGATAGAATACTGTATGCTTACTTGTACTGTGGTAATACATGTTATGCCTAGTATAGACACCAGACTCTCACAAAGGAAACACGTTACAACCATTGAAACTGAATTTGTTAAATGATCATTGTTTAATTTGTGAGAGAAATAAAGTAAATTCTATTTATTTATTTAGCGTAGTACGAATGTTTAGTATCAATTTTTTTTATATTTTGGTATCTACTTTTGCGAATTACCACACAACTGCCGTCTGAGCGGCTAAACAAGTGGGAAACGGGTCGAGCAATCGATACGCCTATTGTCCTTATTGCTTGTCAAATATGCCATTTGGCTACGTATTACACGGCGATTTTCACACGATTTTACAATTCGTTTAATTTAATATGAAGCTAGTAACGTTTGACTACCATTGCGCTAGATCACGTGGTATTTGTGCTCAGAGCTCTAAAAAAGCTTCTCATTTAATCAGTAGGGTACAACATGACATTATCTGGCTTAAGTAAGTGTAAAGAATACTTAGGTCTAAATAAACATGTGTAGCTGAAGTTCTCGCGCTCTTCCAAGAAGTCCTATAAAACTTCAGTAAAGTCTAAAATCATTTTACTATTCTACTAACGTTTACGACAATTGAGCCACTTGTAGTGTCGTACCTAATAACTTCAGCGCTAAAACTCTATATGTTATGTCAACATTGTATCTTTGCAGAGTGATAACTAGGAAGTTAACTTTAAACTTGCTCCAAGTGCAAACAGTGGCATGGCAAACTTAGTGCATATCTGGTTCAAGTTTAAATTTCTATCTGAGTGTTCATACTTTGAATTCAACGATTCAACGAGGATAAAGAAAAGAGTTGAATTATGTCAAAAACTTACATTTTCACGGCTAAGTAACTGCAAGACTGATATTGATGAAATTTCAAATGGAGATAGATTGAACTTTGGGGAACTAATGGGTGTCCCAAAATTCACGGAAGGAGTAATTTTGGTGGAATGTTTCATAAAGTATATTGTATAGGGTTATGATGGTATGGAATAACCTATCGGGTCTCCACGGCACATACACACTTTTTTTTTTTAAATTTTTATGACCAAATGCAGCCAAATTTCGTTGATAAAGCCCTCAATTTCCTCCTTCAAGACTAGAGTGGATGACTTGTTAGCATAAATCTTAGACTTCAAAAACTTCCAGAAAATTGTCTGAAATTTTTTCAAATAATATGATATAGGGTAATTCCGGGGTAGATAGCCATAAGGGAGAGATGGCCCATCGAAATAATTCATGGAACAGTTGACTAGTTGTCGCTAATTACTGTTTAGTTCGCTTCACGTAGTGGGTGGGAGCTAAGGTACGACCAACAGTCTGGTGAAAAAATAACAAAAATATGTAAAATCTATGTTTATTGTTTTGTCCAGTGCAAATATTTTTAGAGGGTTCATGTTTTACACGGCTGTGGTGTTAGTTACTTAAAATAATGGTGATTTTTGTAGTTTTTGTAAAGTGTACGAGGAACGTTTTGTTCTAACCTCAAAATGACGCAGGGCGTGTCTTGACTTGTTTTCATTTTAGGGGTGGTCATCGCTCCCGAGAAAAAAGGAGAGATGGCCAATTGTAGTCGGTATGTCATGGCCATATCGCCAACATATACCGATGGTACAGAAATGATGTCTTATTCAAATATTTGATTCATTTTCATATTTGTTTTAGATGCCTAATAAATACAAGAAAAAGGCGAAAGGCTTTAAACATTGAAAGGTAGTATGAGTGGTATGATATGTGATGGTACAGTGGTAAACTGCTTTTTGTACGCTGACAATGCTGTGCTTGTAGCACCATCAGAAGCAGAGTTGCAGACACTAGTCACGTGCATGAAAGAAGACTGTGAAGTGAAAGGATTGAATATTAATGTAAACAAAACTAAGGTTCTGGTGTTTGAAAGGGAAGATGTACAGACAAAGTGCAAAGTATGGTTAATTGAAAAATGTCTAGAACAAGTGAATGAATTTGTATATCTGGGGAGTGCGTTTTTGAGGGATGAAAGATGTGAGTTAGGTATGGAGAGACGGGTAGCAGCCGGCAATAAAGTGAACGATGCTCCTTCCGCCTTAGTAGGCAGTGTGGTGAATATATCAAACTCAGCCAAAATGGCCATACACAATGCGGTGTTGGTTCCAACATTATTGTGCAGTAGTGAGATCTGGATATGCCCAAAATCGAGTGAAAGTAAGATAAATGCAGTGGAAATGCGATGTCTTAGAAACTCACTCTTGCGAACAAAATTTCGGGCACATGGGCACGGGAAAGAATGAGTTATGTTGATGAAAGACTGATGAAGAAAATCTACAGAGCGAAAGCGAGTGGTAAAAGAAGCCAAGGAAGACTAAGACTGACTTATTAAGAGCAAATAGCCAGAGTGTTAGCCGACATAAATGTCAAAAGCACTCGCATACCTAGGCGAAAATGTGTGAGGAAAATGTTGAGATTTGAGAAAGTGAAAGAAGTATGTAAGGACCGCGACGCCTGGCGCTCCGTCCTCTCTGACTACCCCGTTAGGAATACAGCGTGAAGATATGTATACATATATGTAGATTATACTTAAAATACAAATACATAAAAAATAGAAAATAAGACCATAAACTATAGTAAAGTTAAAGTTAAGTTATGGCCATCTTACCTATAATGTTATGGCCATCACACCCAGACACCTCGGGAGAGATGGCCAATTGTAATTTTTTTTACGTTTTTTTTAAGACGATCTCATTAGAAATTGTTACTTTTTTGTTTAATATCTCAAAGTTGATTGTTTAAAGTTTGATTACAAATAAAGATTTCTGTAGTAATGTGTAAGGTTTTTTAACAGTGTTTTAAAAAAAACTATAGCCAGCTACCACGGACTTACCCTAATATACTCAGACATTTCACACAGCGCCATGTAGTCCCAAAGTAAGCAGCACAGTGCTTGTGTTATGGGTACTAGACAACTGATATACTACTTATATACTTTTTCTTTGTTATTAAATACATATTATATATAAACATCCAGACTCGGACGGGAATCTAACCCGCAACCCCCGTTTACTTTCCGACGCGTTTAGCCGTTGCGCCACGGAGGTCGTCATCCTCTCTTCTCTCCATAATCTCAGTTGATGAAGTGCCATATTTTGTACGAATATTGCGAAAGGTTTATGCCAAATCTTTGTTTTTAAAATTTTGTTTAATAATAAAAACGCGCTGTTCTTTCATGTAGTGCTCCATTTTTAATAACCCTGAACAGTCAGCTGTCACGCTGTCTTTTTTTCATTGGTAATACTTTTTGGTTAACTGTGTAACTGAGTATAAGTGTATAAAGCCGAGACTGCTCTGGATGCGTCTCAAGACAGGGTTGACGAGGTTATTTGTTTTAGTGGTGTATGCCCCAGTGTACTCTGTCGCCTTGGGTGAGCTAGTATGTTATAATATAAGTAGTATTCTACGTTCGTGCCAAGTATTTCAGGTACAACATGCTTTAGAGTGTTTGCTGACGGAAATGTCAAAAACACTTGTGTGAGGAGAATGATGACATTTGAGGAAGCGAAAAAAGTATGTAAGGACCGCGACGCTTGACGCTTCGTCGTCTCTGGCTACCCCGTTAAGGATATAGCGTGAAGATATGTATGTAACATACTTGACTGTTAAGAAAATACATTTACTATTGTAGATACATTATTGTCGAAGTACTCTGAAAGCCTTTTGGTGAACTTTCGGCAACGCATTAAAATTTCGTTCGCTCTATCATTTTCATTACCCCGAATTGGCAAACTGCCAATATTGACGTTACAGAAATTTCATAGTTACCTAACTGGAAATAAGGTCGAATATAGTATGTAAGAGAATTTTAAACAATCCGCGCTGTATCCGTAGTATCCGGAGTACTCACAAAGCGATAGCTCTATATTGAGCAGTCGTTTTTATGTCGCGGCGTTAATCAATGAAGGCTGATCGACGTGGGGTGCTTCCGAACAAATATTAGTCTACGGTGACAAATTTTTTCATCTTATCACAGTATTAATAGGGTAAATAGGGCTTGAAATGAGGGAGATAAATTGCTGTGAATAAATGTGATTTGATTTGAATTAAAACTAGTTTTGAGATTTCGTCATTTATTTGGAAAGATTGTTAGCGAAAGATTGATCTCATTTTTCCAATATGAAATAATCTTTAACAAGAATGTTTTTTAAGATGTTATGGACCTTATACCCCATTTCGCAAGAACATTCCCACGGTCAGCGATATGCTGAATCGGCGCTACAGGGCGATGAGAACATGGAGCTCACATGAACGACAGGTGGGACGAGGCACTTCGTTAGAATCATCGAACGTCGCCAAACCTATTTTAGCTTGTAAATTCATTTGTAACAATTTATTATAATATAATTTTTAAATCAATTAAATTGGTTTTTTTGAGGAATTCGGTTGCGGCCAACGTAATTAAGATAAAAATCAAACTGACTTCAAATAAAACACTGAAAACAAAATAACTATTATTTACTAATCAAAACTCCAGTACAAAAATAACTTTATTAATACGACATAAATAATAGATATATAATTAAACTTGACAGTTACTGAAGTCGGTGGCAATCCTGCCAAACTATGTACGTTTCGAATCGGGGGTTTAAGTCTGTATTATGTAATATAAATCTTATTTACATACGGTGCAAAAATAACTCTTGTGTTATATGTCATTAAGAGTCTGCCATGCAGACTTTGTTTGGTTGGGTGACCTGGATCACGATATCTAAGACGACTAAAGTTAGATATATGGACACATAGCACTTCGACTTTTTATCTTGAAATCCTTAAAAGTAAAAACATAATTGGATAAAAAAATCTCAAAGAAAGATTTGAGAAAAAATCCGATTTTACACTTAGTTGCATCTCCTAAATTCAGCAGAATTTTAAAATGTATTTTACTAAAATGGAAAGGTAATTATAATATCTCAAATCTCTAAAACCAGTTTTTCAATTGGTAATGAAGATTTCTTACAAATTACAACTATGTGCAAAAACAAATGTAGAGATTTCTCCCAACTAAAATATGATCAAACCGCAACTGTAAAAATCAACTTTATTGTCATCGCCATAAGGTGCCGGGTAATGAACGAATTCGGTTGTGCTGGACTGCATAGACGGACTGTTAAGGTAGAATTCCAAATTGCAGATGACTAATATGACTACATATAACTGACGACCTCCGTGGCGCTACTATACGGCTAAGCGCGTCGGATAGTAAACGAGGGTTGCGGGTTCGATTCTGGGTCTGGGTCCCACCCCGAGTCTGGGTGTTTATGTATAATATGTATTTATTTACAAAAGAAAAGTATATCAGTAGTCTAGTACCCATAACACAATCGCTGTGCTGCTTAGTTTGGGACTAGATGGCGCTGTGTGAAATGTCTGTGTATATTATTAAATAAATATTAAATTGACTTTGTCCCGGTAGCATTAAAAACGTCTGGACCCTGGTGTTCTGAGGCCAGAAATATTGTCTCGACCTTAAGACTAAGGGAAAAGGTAGACGACCCCCACTCCAGGGCTTTCCTGGTCCAGCTATTATCAACTGCGGTCCAAAGTAGCAATACTGCCAGCATAATGGGCATATTTGGTTCAGGATGGACCTTGGATCTGTCTTCTTCTAGCTGAATACCATTTACACATAATAATATAATCTACATAACACAGTTTAGAATAATGTAGTGTGAGTGCCGCAGCGATTGATCAATACAACCGTCAATACAAGCACTCGGGGCGGATGGATAAAATGGTTCAATAGGTACCTTTCTTTAGAAGAAGCCGCTCCAAACATCTATGGTCACCCCTGAGATGATCCGAATCCTTGTTAGTTGCAGCTCCTCTGCTCTCTATTCCTGTTGTATTTAGCGGCCTTCGATTCTAGTGGACGTTGCGTAGAAGAAAAGGTCACAGTGGCCAGCGCGACGCGGTTAAGTAGACCGATCGTATAGCGACGGTGTCAGAGGTCAATCATAGACTACTCATAAAAACAAGTAGCAATAATGAAGCGGCGGAAAATGACAGATACTTTGACAACTGCGGGTATATACATAAATAATTACTTTTGGGGATATAGGCATTTGGCCGTAACAATATAGTTTTAAATTTTAATCTTTATTTATTTATTTATTAAGTAGGTTATATTTCAAAAATAATTTGAAATTAAATTTAAAACAATTAATTTTTTTTCTTAGGTGACATTTCATAGAATAATTTTAAATTACAGATCCTTTTTTGCAACACATTTTGTATGCGAATATATCGTTTTATATCTCAATCTTCACATTCTCATATAATATCTAAAAGAGACGTGATACATTGAAACTGACATAACATAACATATCTTCACGCTGTATCCCCAACGGAGTAGTCAGAGAGGACGGAGCGCCAGGAGTCGCGGTCCTTACACACCACTTTCGCTTCCTCAAATTTCATAATATCATAAATACCTCGTAAGCTCGTAACAGTTGTTTACAGAGCACAGACTCGAAATCAATATAACAGTACGAAATTAGGCTGTAAAAAGCGTTACAAAAGTTGAAAGTAATATGGACAGATTTGATTAAGTGAGAGTGTCCACGTCGGAAACGCGATAAAATTAATATTGCTGCTTTTCTACATTACCTTTATAGAATTCTGAAAAGATACGTATAAATGTTTGGGGATTGCCATAATCGCCATGCTTGGCAGGCGGAAGTCGTTGGATGCGAGCAGCGCAGGATCGGTCTTTGTGGAAATCTTTGGGGGAGGCCTTTGTTCAGCAGTGGACGTTTTTCGGCTGATATGATGATGATGATGTATACATTCAGTAAAATAGAAATAGGCAAGTAGTACTGTATTGCTATTGTTATTCAACTTCATATAATCGTTTATTGTGGAGTGCGCTAATGAAGTGGGGTCCCACACTATGATAACGTCTATTATATTACCCCCCGTACCCCTCCATGGGCTGCTTCGCCGCTTCGTTCCATTTTTGGGTAAACAGAGAGAATTATGCCCGATTTCACCAACGCTATCCTGTCGTCACCTAACTATGTACTCCCTAGATTAAAAGGTCACCTAAACCGGTTCTTAGATAATATTCGTTTTCACTAATCTAACGATTCCCAATTTCAGACATAGACATATTTACTGTTTCCATAGTGACTATTTGTTTCCAAAAGTTTATCGATATAACAGATAATAAAAAAACTACTAAGTTTCTGTATAATGTAATACATTATTCTTCATATAGTAAAAAACTAACACATAAAACTATTACATAGAGCTTTGGGTTCGAAAATAGGGTTTCTTTTAGGGGATCTTTTAACCACATACGGACTCCCAACGTTTCGCGAAACTCAAAATCTTCCTTAGCGGACCCGTATCCTTATTTGGGGGTTCAATAAGCATTAAGGGACTTTGGTGAAATCGGGCATTATTTACTTAAAATACAAAAAATATTTACTTTGGTCCCCACACTTGGCAGATGTTGATCTGTGGAGTCCAAAAGTTACGATTTGTGATATCGAAAGATGCGGGCAAAGCAAAATAATAACAATCACAAAAAGAACAAAAAATCGATTGGTTTCAAACTGATATTTCTAGGGTCTATCTGTCCGTCTCGTTACAATCGATATACTTAGAATTTGTATAACATACATACATATATGATGTACTATTTAACATACTCGTAATATATTTACACGCTATTTCCCTAATGGTGTAGCCAAAGAGGATGGAGCGCCATGCATCGCGGTCTGTACTTACTTTTTTCACCTACTCAAATCCCCTCATTTTCCTTACACACTTTCGTCGAAGTATGCGAATGCTTTTAAATCAGCTAACATTCTGGCTACTTGATCTTCGTAAGTCAGCCTTGGTCTTACTTGGTTTCTGCTGCCATTAACTTTCGTTTCGTTGATTGTCTTCGTAAGTATTTTATCCTTTCTATATGCCTGAACCATCCAAGGTCTAAGCATTCCTTTCCTCTTTATTACTAGTTAATATTTTGAAATATTCAATAACAAACATAAATAAGGCGAAAATTGTGAATCCAAATTAGATTAGGCAATTCTCTTTTTATATCAGAAACTCCTAGATCAAGAATTTTCAAGATTCACTATTAATTTACAGGAATAATTTTTTAATTAAAAAAAAAACTTTTAAAAACAAGCTTATATTAAAGTGTACAAAAAAGAAAAAATAAACCAGGGAGTTCATAAAACCAATAATGTCGTGTAAACCCCAAACCCATAAAATGATTGAAATGGTTCTACAGAAATGTCATCAGCGAAAGTATGATAAATAGAAACGTACAGGTATGTTAAAAGCTATAAAAATTAAACCGACTTCAAAATAATTACACTGAGAAGTACAAAATAATTATTGTATAGACTCAGGTGTTACTTTGCGGAAATCCATTTCATGTGATAAATTCCCAAAATCTTTAGCTATTTTCTGCTCAAACCAAAAACCATCAATCGACACGTGTTTCGCCTCTCAACAAAGCTCCCTCAGGATATACCAGAGATAGGATTCGGTCAGCTAACCAGCACCGAATCGAATTCGGAATCAGAATTGATTCGGTGCTGGTTAGCTGACCGAATCCTATCTCTGGTATATCCTGAGGGTGCTTCGTTGAGAGGCGAAACACGTGTCAATTGGTGGTTTTTGGAGTTTGAGCAGAAAATAGCTAAAGATTTTGGGAATTTATCATACAAAATAATTTTTTTACTAATTAAAACTCAAGTACGAAAGTAACTTTATAAATACGATACAGATAAGTACCCACATAATAAAGTTGACAGTTACTGAAGTCGATGCCAAACCAATAAAAAACAATAGAAAGTCTACTAGTACGGTAGGCTTGGCACTGAGCTACTTGACATTCGTCTTGAGTATCGTATATCCGTTTTAAAAATCGTAGATTCGTCTACGAATCTAATCTGCATTACTTTTTGTATTAAAATTCCTCAACCATTTAAAATCAATACAATCAAAAGAG
This sequence comes from Zeuzera pyrina, assembly GCA_907165235.1. NCBI lineage: Eukaryota > Metazoa > Arthropoda > Insecta > Lepidoptera > Cossidae > Zeuzera > Zeuzera pyrina. The sequence goes on along the minus strand of OU015639.1, from coordinate 16,191,312 downwards.
TCATCAATGTAAATAAAGGTTATAAGCAGTTCTAGTTAGTTCGTGTATCTTCGAAGTCCAAGCTCCAATATCGGTAAAATTTTAATGGAACTACCTCGGAAGTATAGTCTTTCAAATTTCGTCAGTATTGGAGTTTGGACTTCGAAGATACACCAAATAATAATACCTGTATAATCTTTGTTTTTATTGATGATTCTCTTGTATATCGTTGCGCTCCAGAATTAGAAAGAAGTTAATAAGTTAATTGTAGACGTGCCCTAGATATTTATTTAGGCCAAAATCACTCAAAAGAGAGAAATTTAAAAAAAATAACAAAATTCAACCGACTTCAAAAAAAACATCGAAAAGTACGAAATAACTATCCTTTAGTAATCAAAACTCAAGTACTTACAATAAAAATAACTTTGTAAATAAGATACAAATACCTATAGAAATAAATTTGAGAAATCTATTCGAAACTAGTTTTTATTGTGCGGTGGCAATTTTTGTTCTTTCTTCTTTCTTTCTTCATGGCATGGCGCACAGATTAGCGCATTTGCCAATGTGACGTATTGTATTAAAATAAGAGGTAGAATCGTTAATTCGTTATCGTAAAACTCCTCCAGTAAAGTGATAGTAGACTTTACTAAAGTTTTATAGGATTTCTTGGAAGAGCGCAAGAACTTCAGCTACACATGTTTATTTAAATTCTTTTCACTTACACAGAACTTTAACACACAATATACTATCACTTTTGTACTTTAAAACTCCCAAAAATGTAAAAAATAGGAAATCTAAATAAAATGACAACCTCACTTCTCCCGTGCTCAAAAAGTCATTTTTTTATTTATACCTTGACAGAAAAAAATACCTGTGAATCGCGCCTCCTGTTGTAGATACTCAATGGTTATGAAATATAAACGGACAGACAAATCGAAACATAAGTGTTATCAAATTACGGAACCCTATAAAAGGAATAAGGGAGTTCAACACGAGGATTCATTGTGTCACAGCCTCACTGCATTGTTAATAACCTCTTGGCGTAACTTGACAAGCGAGCTGCCACTCGCGAGTTTGTTTTGAGGTTTTGTCGTCTACCTTCATAGAGAAGGGAAAACAATTTATTTTATGCCCACTTTATTGAACCAAGTAACAAAAAATGTATTTTTGTATTTTTTAAAGTAAAAGTCAATTTTTCTTTAAGTAAACTCAATTGCATGGTATTTTTGAACGTCAAATTTACTGTTCAGTTCGAAAAGATTAATTCAATTTAAATTCCATCTAACCGACTTTAAAAAATGGTGAAGGTTATGTATGTTCACCGATAATTATGAACCGATTTGAAGCATTCTTTTTTCGTTTTAAATGGTAAAATTATATCTCATTTAAATTTGACATCAACATCAATACAACAATACAATATTGGGGCTTGGATTTCGAAGATAAACCAAATTACGCTAACTGATTATAATCTTTATTTACATTGATGATACTCTCATTGCGTTCTAGAATTAGAAAATAAATGAATTGTGGACCTACTCTAGATATTTATATGGGCCAAGGTCACACAAAATGGAGAAATGAAAATAGTATTCTATGTTTTTTTGTGTTTTTACTAATATATTATGCTAGTCATCATTAGATATTCGGTTGCCAACAAAAATAAAACTCCACGTTCCTTAGTTACAATAGTGATTAAGAGGCTACAAGAGCAAAAAGGCAGAACTATTCATTTGTCATATTATGACAATCGTAGACTTTCTAGAAACGTTGAATTATACCTCGCTAAAAATTTAATTTTTATAATTATAAATTGATCACGTAATGTACATTTTGTAAAAAAAAAAAACATAATTAAATTGAATTATCTTGATAGAATTTTTACCAAATTAGACTGTTTTACCAACTTTCGCTTAGTACTATAAACTATACCATTCATTCGTTTTTGGTTTTAATTATATAACCACATTATTTCCAGCTTTATCTTTTCTTCACGTACGAATGTAAATAGCACTCTTAATTGCGTAATTAACATCAGTTGCCTTTCACGCAGAGCCTTGAAATCTCATCGCACATTAGATTCAAAGGTGAATATCCTGATAATGGCTGGACCGATTTTTACCAAACACAGCTAAGAATATTCTCTACAATTATTGTTTTAAAAAAAACTGTATGAGAGTTATTATGTCCAGACAAACATACAGGCAGACACACATAAAGACAACGGCGTCAAAACTCCTTTTTCGTCCGAGTTAAAAATATCGACAACTGGTCTGTAACATCACTAAAACACTCGCATGCGTGTGTACATGAGCACGTTATTTAAACACATATGTGTAACATAACCACTGGCAGACGTCGACAAACTTCTTTAATACGATTCACAAGTTTCACTTAAAGTTTCCTGGCGTGAACTCAACTCGTTGACAAGCGTAAAGAATAAATTGAGAATTATTCAAATTGTGATTGAGGGCAGTTTTGCGGATTGAAAACTTTGGCATAAAATTGTCTACTTTTAATACTTCTTTACTGGGTTCAATTTGTATGTAAGTTGACAGTTTTGCGCCTGCAATATATGTATATTTATATACAGAATATCATAAAAATTATATAAATTAGTGTAGCAGATTATAAGTGGTATAATATATATATGTGCTAGTAATGTAAAAGAGTGCTACAGTTGCCATCGAACTGCACCAGTCGTTTGGCGAAACATTGTTACTATGAAGTATGAACACATAGTACTTACTTTATTGCTTGATATAATAAAAAATAATCTTGTATGAAAGTTTTTGTTAAATTATACATGATCGGGTTTCAGATTTACAACCTTTATTTCTATTTTTAAATCAGAAAAAATTAAAATTCAGAGTTATTGGCCCCTCACATTATAATTGGACTTTTCAATTTTGTAGTTAAAAAATAAATACTATTATATATAATACCTTTATATTTATTTCGAAAGATTAATTGAAATGATTATGTAACAATACATTTAAATTTCAAAAAGAGATACTCCTAGTGTCTTATTTATCGTTAATAACTACCACAAGCAGAGGCCAAGTAACGTAACGCCCAATTATTGTAATTAACTCGTTTTTTTTTAATATTTGTCCATACTAATTATTTAATATATACAACCGTAAAGATTCACTAAATAGTATTTTCATTTATCTACATTTACATCGAGCCTTCCTAAGTTGGTTAAGGTCAATAACTGTGGCGTTTCCCCTACATAAGTTTATGCGTTACATTGCGTACATTTTTAAAATAATCTTCTTAAGTTCCTAAATCTGATATAAATCATGATGGGGTTAGAGGAATGATATTTAGTCCATGGCTTTATATATCATACCATAGACACCATATTGAATTTTTCGAAAAAAAATTGCATGTAACACATGCGTAGGTAATACAGTCGAAATTAATCATATTTCATACATTGAAAACGGGTTGGCTTTGTAAGAAAGCAGGTACGTATGTCTGTGCATATGTATGAATACAGAGTTAGTTTAAAAATACTAATAATATTTAGTACTAAACATTATCCCCAATAACTTTTGTTCTAGGACTTCAAAAATTCATAAGTTTTTCTTTCATGCAAAAATAAAAATACTCGTACATTAAATGTTTCTGCAAAAGGCACCTACTCTACAGAGTCGCTAAAGCGACACACGCTGAGGCCCGGTGCTCTTGCACTGCACCATTGGAAATACGTACAGAGTAATTGTGTTTCAGACAGTGCAACAAAACTTAACAAATATTTTTTGAGGAATGTATTGATTTTTGAAAAAAGTCGTAGAACAAAAGTTGTTAGGTATGTTGACAGGAATTTTGCACTAAGAGGTTATTAGTATTTTTAAAAAAACCCTGTATATGTACTTACGTTAATCTGCTATGTATGTACGTACACTGCTAAAGTTATAACCCTCCTTTTTACTTCACCATAGCTGAGTAAAAAGAGTAGATAACGTTAATACATAAAAAATGTAATGCGCCAACCCTAACGAAATCTAATCCAAAGCTGAATCATTTGCTCGTGACCTTAGCTGTCCTAAAATAACTCGTAAGAGAATATTATCATTTGATATTGGACTCAGCCGCCGCCGGGGGTCAAATTGCTCGCGAGTTACAATCTTGCTTAAGCGGTATCTCTGACTTTAACGGTCGGTTTAACGGTTTACTATCGCAATTGTGTCGTTTTTATTCGCAAACACACATTTCAGGGTTCCTTGATCATCTAAGAACATTTATGGCTTGAGTATGTGCATACATCTGTCCATACTGTGGTCCACCCATGTCCTTATTTCTAATTTTTATGGCCTGTCATTTTTGTGGTCTGGTAAAAAAATAAGAGTTACAAAACTAAAACCAAACTAAACATTTAACAAAAACTTGCAAACAAAATAAAATAATCCATATTTTTTGAATTCACTGCCGGAGACGAAGTAGGGATGATCGATATTCATCGATATTTTTTTTTTTTAATTTATTTATTCGGAAGACCGACAGCTGTACAATAATATTAACAAAAATAAAAAATTAAGTAACAAATCTGCCAGACAATAAATGGTCCTTACTAATAGAAACAGTATATAAAACTGAAGTATAGTATGCTACGCTAAAGTTCAATTATAATGAGATAAAAGAATACAGATTAATATAATACGCTACGCTACGTTACGCGATAGCGTAGCGCTACGCGATATTGTCGAAACAGCGATGTTAAGCGCGAAAACATGAATGTTTTAACATCGCTTTTACGTATCGTATATAATATCGATGCGTCGATGTTTTGATCAAAAATAATCGAGAATTCATGTTTATGCATTTCTTCGTTGTAAAAATCAAATTAAGCTAATTCAAGTCTTCGAGGTATAAAATATACAATAATTGGGTGTATATTTAAGATATAAAGTAAGGGTGAAAGTATGTACTTGATAAAATTATTTATGTGAGGTAAAAGAAGCCAAGGAAGACCAAGGCTGACTTATGAAGATCAAATAGCAATTTGTTGTACGGTAGTGAGGCCTGGATATGCCCAAAATCGAGTGAAAGTATGTTAAATGCTGTGGAGATGCGGTCACTCAGAAATATGTGCGGTGTCACGCTTGCTGACAAGATAAGCAATGATGAGATACGCAGTATGACAGGGTCGCACAACAGTGTTATTGTAAAAATGAAGAAAGGAATGCTTAGATGGTTCGGGCACATGGAAAGAATGAGTGATGAAAGACTGACGAAGAAAATATACAGAGCGAAAGTGAGTGGTAAAAGAAGCCAAGGAAGACCAAGGCTGACTTATGAAGATCAAATAGCCAGAGTGTTAGCAGACGGAAATGTCAAAAGCACTCGCATACCTAGGCGAAAATGTGTGAGGAGAATGATGAGATTTGAGGAAGCGAAAGAGGTGTGTAAGGACCGCGACTCCTGGCGCTCCGTCCTCTCTGACTACCCCGTTGGGGATACAGCGTGAAGTTATGTTATGTTATGTTATGTTATGTTAAATAGCAAGAGCGTTAGCAGACGGAAATGACAAAAGCACTCGCATACCTAGACGAATATGTGTGAGAAGAATGACGAGGTTTGAGGAAGTGAAAGAGGTATGTAAGGACCGAGACGCTTGGCACTCCGTCCTCCCTGACTACCCCGTTGGGGATACAGCGTGAAGATATGTATGTATGTAAATTATGTGATAAGAAAAATCCCGGAACTTCACAACTTATACATGAAGTTTAGGGCAGGAGCGATTAATTCCTTTTTTTATATAATTTGCTAAATGAGGAATAGAATGGTTAGAGGGAGTGAAAAATAACATATCCAAATTTAAATCGGTTTATCCTATTCTATATAATACGAGCAATATTTGTAATTGCGTTCTTGACAACGGCTCTAACGATTTCCATGAACTATGCGGTTTATGTGGGCGACAAATCAACCTAGCTACCCTTGATTCTGGGAAAATTAGTTTTCTCCGTGTTTTCATATACTTTGAAAACTTGCCCGCGAAATATGATTCGTGACTTCGCCACAGGGTTTACTTTTTAGCACAGCTCAGTAGCTATGGCATAGGCAGTTGAAATTTTGGGTCCCTGGGGCCCCGAAGCCCATCAACTGATTTTTGATATTTGTAAGAGACCGGTCGAGGCTTCGCGAGATCGCTGGGCTGGCAGCTTCTTCCGCCAACGAATCAGTTTGACTATTCAAAGAGGTAATGCTGCCAGTCTGCTGGGCACCCTAAGTAATGTCAGCTTCCTAAGCGGCAACTTCGAGGAAGTCTATTATTTAAGATTATATTTAGTTTTAAGTTTGTAAAAATGAACTTTAGAATAGGTATACGTCGAAGTGTGCGGGTTCCAATCTTGCTACAGTGTCAGTGTTTTCTTTTTATGTACAATTAAATTAAGTCTAAAATACACCGAGCGAAGCTCGACGACCGCCCAAGTACTTTATGTAAACTCAGTTACAAGCTATTTTTCTCAAATCTACCACAGGTTCTGAAGAAAATCTTTATTGAGAAGAACTGACAAGAAATTGAATCAAATATCATTTATTTAACATAACTTTAGAAAGCCAGTAAATGCTTGTGGAGAGAAGATTATTTCTAGAACGTAGTCAGATTCGATATTTTTATGAAAGCAGTTAACAAAAAAAGGTGTTCTAGCCTTTACTCGTCTGAATGTTATAATGAATTTCCTTCTAACAAATCCCTTATAGCGTTAATAGAATAAGGGACTAACAAAAAATATGTCCGACTACTCTGATAAAGACGGAAGAATCAACGCTTAGCGTGACCTTTGACCATACATTATACGAGTTAGCGATTACTAACACCGATATTAACCAAAACCAGCCAAGAACATATCGGATACGTCGGACACAATTTATTGCTGGAATCAGACGCCTTAAGCCTCAGACCAAATAAAAAAGAAGTCCAACACAGCTGCGAACACCAATGTGAGGCCGGCTAAACTATATCTCGCCATGTACATACAAAGCAACACGCACACACATGCACCCAAACTATGCCTCACATTATTCACTCTGTACAACATGCAACATCGTATTATAGAAATACGTTACTACTAAATACCTAGGCGAAAATGTGTGAGGAGAATGATGAGAATTGAGCAAACGAAAGAAGTATACAAGGACCGCGACGTTTGGGACTCCGACCTCTCTGACTACCCCGTTAGGGATACGGCGTGAAGATATGTATGTATGTATGTTACTACTAAAATAACGTTATTAGGAGAATAAAGTTATCAATGTTAATTTTATTTTTATAATAACTAGGGTACTAGGAATTGTTAGTTCCACATTAATTTTAATCACATAAAGTACCCACGTGTGATATTTTGTAACATTTTAGTAACAAGAACGAGGGTAGAATGGATTTCCTGCGTGTAGTGGGGCTGCATAAAAGCCTGATTTTGGTCTTGTAAGAGTTCAGTTGTTGAGAAGCCGTCGAATAGTCAAGTACATAATAGTTGTGATGAAGAATTGATAGTATTAATAGTGATTAGTGCTTCCAATACATTTCACATTTAACAGAATCAATATGGCAACATTGGCCTACGGACCACACAAATACAAACCCGGCATCGCCGTGATGTTTGCAGCGTAATCTTTCATTTTTTAATTGTTCCGACCCGTAAGTAAGAAAAGTATACGTATATATTGGTCTTCGACTTAGGGATGGGCGATATTAGTGAAATGTCGATGTTGAATTCGATATCAATATCTATATAAAGGTAAATAAATATCGATGCCCGAACAACATGAAAAAAAATGTATTATGTTTGTGACATCTAGCATAAAAAATATAAACTACTTCGCCCAAATTATAAATGTGCATTGTGCACATTGTTAAATTGACATTTTAAAAGTCGCTTGGAATTTCAAAATGTTTGCTAAATATTGGGTCCTTACATATAAAATTAGCGTTTTGTCGTACTGACCACTTTGATCTGAAATATCTCCTCTTTGGTTAAGAATTCCAAATTCAAATTTATAAATTCATTTAGCTGGTACATTTGAGTTTTTAAAACAGTCTTTCATTTGTTTTTTTCCTCATTATTTTTTTCTTGGCATCGCTTATTATCGCACAATGGAAAACATGAAATATCGGTATATTTACGAGTACGAGTTCTACCGTGGCATCAGTGCTGCAGAAACAGCTCGAAGGATTAATGATGTGTACGGCGCTGGTGTCGCAAAAGAAAGCACGGTACGTTTTTGGGTTCAACGTTTTCGTTCTGGAAATTTCGACCTTCAGACCCAACCCCGTGGACGGCCGGAGACCAAAGTGGAAAATGAAGAATTAAAGGCTATTGTGGAAGCGGATCCATCACAAAGCACTTCAGAGATAGCTGCCGGCTTCGGGGTAAGTGACAAAACTGTATTAATCCACTTGAAGCAAATCGGGAAAGTAAAAAAACTTGAAGGATGGGTACCTCATGAATTGAGTGAATCGAACTTGCAAACACGCGTCGACTGCTGTGTTACTTTGCTCAACCGACACAATAATGAAGGGATTTTAAATCGAATCATTACTTGTGATGAAAAGTATAATCGGAATCGAGCGCTTCCGATAATCGGAAGCGCTCGTCGCAATGGCTGAACCCTGGAGACCCAGCCAAATCCTGCCCTAAACGAAAATTGACTCAGAAAAAGTTACTTGTGAGTGTTTGGTGGACTAGCGCCGGTGTCGTTCACTACAGCTTTCTAAAATCTGGCCAAACGATTACGGCAGATATCTATTGTCAGCAACTGCAAACCATGAAGGAAGAACTAGCTGCTAAATAACCGAGATTGGTCAATCGCTTTAGGCCACTGCTGCTTCACAACAACGCAAGACCACACACTGCACAACAAACAACCACTAAGTTAGGTGAGCTACAATTGGAATGTCTGCGACATCCACCGTACTCCCCGGACCTTGCTCCAACAGATTACCATTTTTTCTGGAATTTGGACAACTTCTTACAAGGAAAAAAATTCAACTCCGATGCGGCAGTCCAAACCGCCTACAAAGAGTTTATTGATTCTCGCCCCCATGGTTTTTTTAGTAAAGGGATCAATGAACTACCTATGAGATGGCAAAAGTGCATAGATAACAAAGGTGCATACTTTGATTAATTAAATATAGTTTACGAAAAAATAATTGACTTTATATTCCTCCCGTACAAAACGCCAATTTCATATGTAAGGACCCAATATTATATCCCTGGTAATAAGCGATGAATGCTTAACGAAAAATCTACAGAGCGAAAGTGACTGGTAGCAGAAGCCAAGAAAGACCAAGACTGGCTTATGAAGATCCAATAGTCAGAGTTTTAGCCTACGTTAATGTCAAAAGAATTTGCATATCCTGGCGTAAGTATGTGAAGACAAGAGATTTGAGAATATGAAGGACCACGTTTAACAATCCGTCTTCCGTTAGAAATACGGAAAGAAGATAATACATATGTAGTATGTACTACATGTATGTAAAAGTATGGATTTAATCTATCGTTAGCTCGGAATGAACGGGGTAGTTAACCTGAGGCTATCGACTGACAATATCGGACAAGAATTATAGCGGGTTGATCACCCTCGGTGATTTTGATGCCGATAAAAGGTGCCGCAGGATAAATATTGAATGCGGCATATTGTCAAATTTAAGCTTCTAATGTAATGAAAACGAGTATTTTAACTAACTTTAAAAAAAGATTTCTCTTAACTTCCTTTTATGTATGTTACCCGATGTCTTTACGATTTATGCGTTGATAATTGCTTTTTTCATTTGAAAGGGTATGTGTCCAGGGTGGTCACATAGTTTAATTGAAATCTGATGATATTATACTGCTTAACAAAATAACTTCTTAGCGGCTTCAATATTTTGATGATCTTTTTCATTTAATGTTCCGTTTCAGAATTGGAAAAAGCTTAGTTTAGTTGTAAAACTACCCTAGATTTATTTAGGACACAAAAAGAGAACATAATTTTTTAGGAAAAAAATTACACTCATTTCAATGCAAAAAAACTGAAAAGTAGAAAATAATTATCCTGATTTATTTATGCTATAAATCTACATAAATCTTAAATCCAAAAAATATGTAAAACTGTTATTTTAATGTTACTGCCTAATTTGCAGGACAGAAAAAACATTTTGAAACAAATCAACACTATAACAGTGGAATCTTACAAATAATTTCTATAAAAAATCGACACCATTGCAGTCAGCAAAAGAAAAGAGCAATGTCTAATAATATATGTAATACTATATTAAAACATTGTGTTATTAGAACAGGCATTTATTTTCAAAGTTTTGACTTACAAGCATTGTTATTCGTATTATAACTTTCTTAACGTATTTTAAACCGACTTTCAAAAAAGGTTCTCAATTCGACTATATGTTGTTTTTTTTTTGTGCTTGTTACCTCATAATTCCGTCTTTTATCAACTGATTTTGAAGATTCTTTTTTGTTTGGTAGGTAATACTTCAGAGGTGGTCTCATTTAAATTTCACCGGTATTGGAGCTTGGACTTCGAAGATACACCAAATAACAAGACCTGATTATTACCTTTCTTTGTATTGATGATTCTCTTGTATATCATTACGTTCCGGAATTAGAAAGAAGTTAATTGCAGACCTGCCCTAGATATTTATTTAAGTCAAGATCACTCAAAAGGGAGAATTAAAAATAAATTAAAAAAAAAATTAAACCGCCTTCAAAAAAAACACTGAAAAGTACAAAATAACTATCCTTTACTAATCGAAACTCAAGTACAATTAAAATAACTTTATAAATAATCGTATTTACACATACGTATATAATTAAATTTGACAGTTATTGAAGTCGGTACCAAATCAATGTTTAACAACAGGAAGTCTATTAGTTTGGTAGGTTTGGCACCGACTTCGGTAACTGTCAAATTTAATTATATAGGTATATGTATCGTATTTATAAAGTTATTTTAATTGTACTTGAGTTTCGATTAGTAAAGGATAGTTATTTTGTACTTTTCAGTGTTTTTTTTTTTGAAGGCGGTTTAATTTTTTTTATAAATTTTTTTTTATGCAGAATATGCACCTCTGTCGAGGGTAGCAATAATAACTAGGGATGAGTGATATTAGAAAAACATCGGTGCCGAAACAAAAACATCGATGTTTGAAAACATTTGCCGAATGATAGCTTTTCAGAAATGTATAGTAACACTGCATACTTATTTATAAAATTTAATAAGAAATTTACTTTTAAATTTATGAACAAAAAGGATCGAATTGTTAACAGACCTGTAAGAATAATAAACATGTGGCATTAAAAAATTTTTACATAAATAAATACATTATTATTAAGTTTGACTTTAAACTGTTAAATAAAATTAAAATTATATCTTAGTTTCCACATCGATAAAAACTATTTTTGATATGCCTTTATTCTATGATTTTCCAAAATACGTCACCCGGCCAAATAACTCTTACCAAAGAATCCGGGGTTGACTTACGAAGATCAAATAGCCAGAGTGTCAGCCTACGGAAATGTGAAAAGCATTCGCATACCTAGGCGAAAATGTGTGAGGAAAATGATGAGATTTGAGGAAGCGAAAGAAGTATGTATGGACTGCGAAGCTTGGCGCTCCACTCTGACTGCCCCGTTAGGGATACAGCGTGAATATATCTGATATGCACTTGGTTATCCATCAGTAACGCCTAGAGTTGCCAACTCTTTGTGAACAAAATCCGGGAGATGAAATACAAATTATACGAATTCAATGAAAAACAATAACTCTTTTACTGTGATAATAACACCTTTTGAATATATATTTAAATTATGCACACCTGAATTTCAGTTTTCATTGAGCATTGAATTATTTGGCCATAGTTCATTTACTTTCGGTTGATTAATCGATTAATTTAACCTCATTTATTAGCACGATCAGAAGCACTAAGATATTTTAATTCATTACAGTCAAATTATTTGTCCGTTGTCGAAATGGTGATTTTCTTTCAAACAGAGTCATCGAATTCGTACCATTTATTCAAATAACTTAAGAGTCCGCCTATTTAGTCCAGTGCAACTGAATTTGTTCATTACACCGCACCCTATGACGACTAGTAGTATAGTATAAGTTGATATTTGCATTTACGGTTTGATCAATTTGTAGCGAGGAGAAATCTCAACAGTTGTTTTTGCGTATAAATGTAATTTGCAATAAAAGTACATTACCAATTTAAAAACTGGTCTTAGATTTGAGATATTATAATTACCTATCCATTTTAGTAAAAATCATTTTAAAATTTTGTAGAATTTTGGAGATACCACTGAATTTTTGTGCACAACAAGGTTTTTGGTGGAAGTTTTTCGATCGAGATTTTTTATCCAATCAAGTTTTCATTTCGAGAAGAGTTGAAGTTGTATGTATCCAAATATCGTAGATGTCTAGTAGTTTTAGATGTCTAGATCAGATCACCAAACACACCAAACTTTGCATAGGCGGACTCTTAGATGATATCGCTCGAAATATTTATCTGCAAGTATTTTGATTTTCTCAGACATTGCGTCGCTGTCTGTCCGTAGTTATTACTTTTTCTGTTAGTAATTTTGGTTCAATAATAATAACACCCAGACAATTACACAGATTGTGCAAGCCCAAACTAAGTAGTAACCTTGTACTATGGGTACCACACAACGAACTCTGAGAGAGTTCTCAGTAACACCCAGTCTGCAAGCCAATTTAGAAAAGTTCGTTTCCTAAATTGACCTGACCGGGGATCGAACCCGGGACCCTAAGCTTGGAAATCAGATGCATATGCCACTGCGCCAACGGGCCAGTCATGTCAATATTCTGTCATAATTGTGTAGTTCAGTGCGTGTAATGTAATTAATCTCGTTTTTACTAGAAATATCAAAAATTCAGCAAGTCGTTGTCGTAAGTCACCACTCGCCGCGCCGCTTTGTTACAATGTGGGTATTTTGCCTTCCGACGGATGGAAATCCGGAAGATTTTAACTACTTTCCTAGAGCTGGGAGATTTAAAAAATAGTTGTATTTTCCGGAAGAGTCCCGGGATTCCGGCACAGTTTTAACCCTTCTCATGCCTGGTAGGGTCTGACAGACCCACCATAGCATGAAAACGACGATATCTTTTAAAGTTAAACCCTACGAGCGCCGCGATTCTGAGTAGCTTGAGATTTTAGACTAGTGGTTATATTTTCGCCACTTCTGCAATGCAGAATGCATTCCTGTTCAAATGTACCACAGATGTGAAGTGTATGCAAGTCTGAAAACCCCGATCATGCATAAATAGGCGAATAGGTAGGTAGGTAGGTGATACATGAATATTTTATCGGTAAGTTAATATTTAGGGTTCCAAAGTTATAAAATGTCAAAAAAGGAACACTTGTTGTTCTGTCGTGTCAAATACAAGACATGCCTACTTGAGCTAAAAATTTTTCATGTTTTTATGACTGAAATATAAAAACATTACCAAAAATACCATAGACAATGATTCATAACAAGGAGCAAAGTTCTTTGCCCGAATATAAATATTCTAAGACGATTTATTAATAAAGGCCTGCTACAGTAATTTAAAGTTCATTATTTAATTTTACCTAAATATAACTTAAACCATACTAGAAAACGTGGACACAACATAAACAAATGATATTTAGTTACGGGTCCGTCAGATCCACCAGGTATGTTGTGTGATTTCTTTTCACCAGGCACGCTAAGGATTAATATAACATATTTAGTCAACTCAACGACCGGACAGAGCAATGTGCAAGTATGCGGGGCGAGAGGCATGCGCATCCTTTCACTCACTGTTTGAGGAGCGGCGGGGTTATTACCTAAAAATTTGGAGACAGCGACAGCCACGCGATTACTGCGCGACCAGTGACTAATTGTAATAAAAAATTGGTATCACGTATGACGATTGCGTATCTATTATTCTATGGCCGTAAAATGCACTTTTCGCGGTAGATTTAGCGCCACTATACAAATTACATTACACAAATTCTCGTTTTGACAGCAGATATCGCGCGATATTGGCTGTCGCATGGTGACTGCAAGTTACGTATTAAGCGTGCGGGTCCCGTCATATCGCAACATGCGACAAGCTTTCAGCAGCATTAAAACTCAAAAATAAATCGCTTGCATTTTACGCTTATATATAGTTATATAGTGATACAATAAACCTACTGCTTGAACGATTTATGACTTCAAATCAATGCACGTGAAATATCACGTGAAATAAAAACAAATGTTGCTGCACTTTGATTGTTGCCCCATTTTAATGATGGAATAATACTGTGTAGATAATATATACTTATTGTAGTCTGTTAACAACACTGTTCGTTCACATCTCATGCTTCGTAATATTAAGTTCTATTTATATTAAGATTAAAAGATACGCAGGAAGGTACAGAGTTGCACAAGAGTGTTATTGTAAAAATGTAGAAAGGAATGCTTAGATGGTTGGGGCACATAGAAAGAATGAGTGATGAAAGACTGACGAAGGAAATCTACAGAGCGAAAGTAAATGGTGTAACAGAAGCCAAGGGAGATGAGATTCTTCGATGAGATTCGAAGTGGCGAAAGAAATATGTAAGTACCGCGAAGCTTGGCGCTCCGTCCTCTGACTGCCTGGTTAAAGATACAGTGTGAAGATAATGTATGTATGTATGTATGCATTCCTTTTTCTAATAAACTTCCTCAGGAAGTTACTCGATTAACGAAAAATAGATTTATATTTGTTATAGAACGTACGGTGATAAGACAATCATACGATAAAATGATAAAATAAAGGATTTCATTGACGAAAAAACACTAGTCTGGAAATAATCTTTTCTGAACATGCATTTACTGGCTTTATGAACATTGCAATTTTATAAAGCTATTGTATAATGATGTGGAAAAAATTTTACCTCACTGAGTTTTTGTCGGTTTCTCTAAATGTACACGTTTTTTCCGGACCGAACGAAGGTATATTTGAAGTTCGAAAACATCTTTCAACTTGGTTCACTTGAATGAATTAATTTGACTGAAACTAAGCGTTCTGGCATTTTCCCAACTTTTTACGCGACACCAAAAATCAGCCTCGGAAAAAAGTATAAAATGTCATCTAAATTGTAATGTTTTCCGAAAACACTTGTCTGCACAGATTATGTCGTAGACTCGGAGTCTCGTAACAAGATACTGGGGATTGTTGTGATACGTGTTGTTTTCAGTTCGGGAATATCTCATGATCGGAATCTAAATTTTGTGGGGCATTGGCGTGCCAGATATGTCTGCCGCCTAAGCTGAAGATTACAAATCTCTATCCAAAATCCATTCTGTACTATCAGATATAATAAAATGAACCACAAATCGCAACGAAACAAAGTTTTTCGTTGAGTTGATTTAAAAAAAAGCCAAGTGTGTGTGTCAGGCTTAGTGCAGTAAATTAATTTCTATTTCTTTTTTTTTCCTAATTTTTGTAACAGTATTTTTGACATGTTTCCATCAAAATTTCTTAATTATTTCAGAAAATGGTAACGCTATATTTTGAGTATTCTATTTTATTAGCCTGTCGAAATGCTCTGTTGTCTGTCGTCACATGCGACAGGAAATATGTGTGCGAGAGAGACGAAAATATGGACTTTTATGTATGTGAAAGCGAGAGAATGACTGAAGTTCGACAATTAGTGTGTGAAAGAGGCAAATGTATGTGAAAAGGTTGGGGAGTGAGCGAGAAAACGAGATAAGAAAATGAATGTAATGGCTACGAACCGTCGTTTTAATTAACAACACTTGCATAGGTATATTCATAATTCAAACGTCAGTCATGTATATTGTACCCAGAATGAATATTTTTCTATGTAATTCTTCCAGAGAATGTCAAGTACGACACGGCTGACGATCGGCGTGTTCCTGTTGGCTTTGGCGGCGACGTGCAACAGCATCAAATGCTGGCAATGCGGACAATATAGCGATGGCGTTGGTTCCATCACCCCATGTGCGAACCGCAGTGCTACCAAACTAGAGGAATGTCCTGCTGAATCCAAATTCTGCATTGTGAGTAACTAATCTATCGGCTCGCTGATATATACCACGTGTTCACTCCACACCTAACAGTACTCTACTACCCTCTAGGGCCTAGAGGGTAGTAGAGTACTGTTAAACGCCTCCCTGTGGGCGCTGCAGGCCTAAAGGGAGGCGGTAAGAGACCCAGGAAAAAAATGGGGGCGTTGTGTAGAGGCCTGGGGGGTGATTTGTAATTTCATTTAGCTAGGAGGCATCTTAGCCAACGACTGCATGAGCTCTCGACTCAGTAGACAAAATAAGTTTGGGAACCTAGACTCTAGGCATAGGTATCACCGCGTTACCGAAGATGCCGCGCAATTGCGCCAACTCCATTCTTGTGCCGGATATGTCGACACACTTATTTTAAATGAATTGGCGCATAACACACAACGTATAACACGTTACTTGCGTTAAAAGCCGAAATTTACTTATAAATAAACGATTTCACTCCTTTAATTGATGTTCTGTGAACGACAATGCCTAGTATTTCTATTAGATTTAAAGGAAATGCGTCCCACGCTTTGCAATAAAATATCATACTTAATTCGAAACATGGCTTACACTGAAACCCTATACGGAGTAAACAAAATGTATTATTTTTATTTGAGTGCAATAAGTACCTATAAAGGCGTGTTTTTTCAGGTTTTTAAACTATATTTTTTTAAGTAATAATACATCTGTTTATTCATCATATGACAATTATCGACATGCTAGAAATGTAATTTTAATTAAAATCAAGGGAAATGAAACTCAAAATACGTGTTCCATAAAAAAATATTTATACTCATTTATATTATGTCAAATAGTATCGCTAATTTCTCACATTACTTTTTGTGAATAGTTGTATATTTTTGTTGAATATAATACCTACTTACCATACATACGTACACATCCTCACTCTGTATCCCTAACGGGGTAGCCAGAGAGGACGGAGCGTCAAGCGTCGTAGATCGTATTACATACTCATACTTCTTTCGTCTCCCCAATCCTCATTCTTCTTACACATTTACGCCTAGATTAGCAAGTGCTTTTAACGTTTCCATCACCTAACACTCTGGCTATTTGATCTTCATAAGCCAGCCTGGTCTTCCTTGGCTTCTGCTACCATTCACTTTCGCTCTGTGAATTTTCTTCGTCAAAATACGTGTCCAAAAAAAAAATATGTATGTTTACGTGATGTCAAATAATATCGCAGATTCCTCACATTACAAGTAACTTTTCAAATAATTGTATATTTTTGATTGAATGTAATACCTACTAACTGTTTTCAATATTGCTTATCTTGATAGCAAGAGCTGTAAGTAAAGTTTTAATATTTCATTGATTGATTCAATCCGTAATTTTGAATTTAATGAGAAGCATTTTATTACTTACATAATTTACAATTATTCAGTTATAATGTAGGTAGTACAAAATTAATTCTAACCAAATTATAATTAATATTAATTAAAAATTATATCATAAAATATAACCTACATCTATACTCTATATCACCCATTCCCAAAGTGGGCGATAACGCCCCCCTGTGGGCGCTGCAAGCCTAAAGGGGGCCGGTAAGAGACCCAGAAAAAAAATGGGGGCGTTGTGTAGAGGCCTGGGGAGTGATTTGTAATTTCATTTAGATAGGAAGCATCTTAGACAACGACTGCATGAGCTCTCGACTCAGTAGACAAAATAAGTTTGGGAACCTAGACTCTATATCAATATTACAAAGAGAGAGAGCGGATGTTGTAAGTTAGTTTATATTATGTGTAGGGTAATCTCCGAAACCACTGCATTAATTTGAACAATTTAAAAGATTTTTTTTTTATAAAAGAGGGGGCAAACCAGCAAGTGGGTCACCTGATGGAGAGTAACCAACCGTCGTTCATGGACACCCGCAACATCCGGAGAATCACGGACGCGTTGCCGGCCTTTAGGGAAATAGGGAAAGGAGGGGGTGATGGGCCACCGTCACTCTCACTCACCGAACGAAACACAACAGCAATAGATCGATCGATCTCGATCTCGTGATCTCGTATTTGTCTGGCCGCGAGCTGAAAGTGAGTGTTAATGGGGTTTTGTCTGTGGGTTCAAAGTTAAAAATGGGAGTTCCCCAAGGATCAATTTTGGGACCTTTCCTGTTTTTGGTATATATTAACGATTTCCCATTTATGCTCAGGGACTTATGCGAAACAGTATTGTTTGCTGATGATACCTCATTGTTATTTAAACTAGACAGAAAAAATCTAGATATTACTTGGGTAAACAGGATCCTAACAGATGTCTCGAAATGGTTCGCTGCCAATAATTTACTACTGAATGCACAAAAAACTAAATGTATTAAATTTTCCCTTTCTAATGTAGCCAGAATCCATGATAAAATAGAACTGGGTGGGAAACAATTAGAATTCGTTAAGTCAGCCAGTTTTCTGGGTTTGACAGTAGATAACAAGTTACAGTGGGCGGACCATATCGGGGCATTGGCTAGTAAGCTCCGTTCTGCGGTATATGCAATTAGACGCATTAGGCAAATGACGGATGTAGACACGGCAAGGTTGGTGTACTTTGCATATTTTCACAGTTTAATGTCCTACGGCCTTCTTCTGCTGTGGGGATCAGCGGCGCATATTAACTCCATTTTCATTTTACAAAAAAGAGCAATACGTGCCATCTACAGGATGAATGCACGAGAATCGATTAAAGATCGTTTTAAAGACATTAATGTCCTCATCTTGCCCTCCTTATACATCTTTGAAATTATTATGTATACGAGAAAAAATATAGATCTGTTTAAAAAGAATGGCGATATGAATGGTAAGGAAACCCGAGGTCGTGATAAATTGGTTATTCCAAAATTTTAATTACATAAGTCAAATGTTTCATTTTTAGGTAACTGCATTGGTTTAATTCGTTCGTATAATAAAATTCCTCAAGAAATTACTCAATTAACAGAGATTAAATTTAGATTGGTTATAAAACGTACATTGACTAGACAATCATACTATAAAATAAACGATTTCATTGAAGATAAAACAATAGTCTGGAAATGATGTTCTCTGCACATGCGTTTACTGGCTTAATGAAAATATTGTATTTTAATAAACCTTTTTTTTTTTAGTAAGTTGAAAAAATGATATCTGAGTGAGTTTCTTGTCGGTTCTTCTCAGTGTCCAGGTTTTCTATTTGAACCGAACTAAAGTAGATTTGACGTTCAAAAATACCTTGTAATTGGGTTTACTTGAATAAATTGATTTGACTTTGACTTTGAGATGCTGTTATTTCACGCCAATATTCTGTGAGAGCGTGGTATTTCACGGGGTGAGCCGGCCCTATTCGTACTGCAATGCAGCATGGCTCTACCACCTTTATAAGATACAATATTTTAAACGGACATAGGCTGTATAATATTATGTATTAAATCCAGTCGTAATCGGGAGGGGCCGCTAGTAATGTATATAGACAAAAATTAAAATTATTTCTTTCCGAAATGTATAATTGGAAGAAGATAGCTGCAAAGACCACCTGTACCTCTATCATGAGTTAACGACGTCGATACTCGCTATCGAGAACGTAAAACTTTGTATGAAGAATTGGGCAGCGCCCCTAGCGGTTACTTCAGTGAACTAAGAACTGTCATACAAAACTTCGACGCGATCGCTATTGAGTATCGACTGCGTAACGTAAACTCATGGTAAGGGTGGGCCTAGACAAGAGGCTCAATTGTCGTAAACGC
Organism: Zeuzera pyrina; assembly: GCA_907165235.1. Classification (NCBI taxonomy): domain Eukaryota; kingdom Metazoa; phylum Arthropoda; class Insecta; order Lepidoptera; family Cossidae; genus Zeuzera; species Zeuzera pyrina. The sequence continues at coordinate 16,171,566 of OU015639.1, read as the reverse complement.
TAGTAGAATAGAATGACAAAGACCACGTAATCTAGCCTAACGAATTTTAAATTGGTAGTCAAACGTTATTACCTTTCTATGGAATCAAACGAAAAGTAAAATTGTATGGAAACCGCCGTATAAAACATAGCCAAATGGCACTTTTGACCAGCAATAACGCCAGGAAGCGTTTCGATTAAATGTCGATCTAAATGTGTTCGTTACGCTGGCAGCGTTGCCGCGTTGGACTGCAATTAACGCTTTTGAATGAAGGATTGTAACTATTGTCATGTATTTACTTCCTGATTAATTCATCCCAGTCCCACTTTTGTTTCTTCTAAGTCACGGTATTTGTTAAAACGGTTCTGGCAACACTAGTCTGAACCCTTTCGTCCCTAAACGTGTTACATCGAAGTATCTGTCTGGTAGTATGCGTTATACTGACAATTTCCGGCCTATACGGCGCTCATGATCGCACGGGTTATACCATGACAAAACTACGTGTAGAGATGGGAATGTGTACCTATTTGGTTTTATATCGATAAAAATGTTGAGAGGTAATTTTTATCATTTATTTAGGGTCTATCAAAAATTTAATATCAAAATAGATTATTCTGGGTTCCGTAATTTAGAAGGAGAAATGGAACCTTTATGTGATAACTCATGTGGCCATCATGTCGTCTGTCTATCTATCATGGTCGATGTTCTCAGAATATTAATACAAAGCGTTGTCTAAAGTTTACAAGGAAAATATAAGGAAAGCTTTAGATTTTATAGATTTTCTGAAATCAAGTTCGCAAGTTTTCACATTTTGTAAATTTTCTACGGAACCAAATGGTTCCGTAGAAACGGTGCGAGAGTCTAGCCCGTGTTTAACCAATTTTTTTAATAACATTTCGTTTCATCGTCGTCTTTTGTAGCCTTACATTACGATTAAATTTTCTGTTCATAAACCAATATACATAAGTTGAACCATCTTTATATACGCAGAGTAGTTAAAGCTCAACTCAGATCTCGGTTTTTGAACTGCGTATCACAATATAACATAAACCATTATTTAACATGAAGTCTGAATAAATCAACCTCTGAAATCCAGTTCAATCTTGGGTAGTTGTTTTAACATGATATGTTAGTATAAAATGAAAATAGACATTTTGAACATTTTTCTGACTCTATTATTCGTAAAAAAATATTAATTAAGGCATGAAGAAAAAAGGGAGTAAATTGTTGTGTAATCATTAATCAACATCCACTAGCGAGTATTGAACTATCTCAGTATTATCTCAGTATCTTAAAGTTTTGTAACAATTTTGGATAAAATAGAAGGCAAATAAAAAATAAAATTAAAAAAATCTTTATTTTTTGTTTATCACTTCTGGTTTTACTTTATCAATTTATTTCTTTCTGATATATTCCAATTCATTTGTAAAGTTGACAATAAATTGGCTGTAACATATGGACAGATAAGGCAGGCATGATGGAACTATAAGGGTTTTGAGTTTGCCATTTCGACTACGGAGCACCAAAAAGTAGAAAAATGTGTATGGTATTCCTAGTTTTTAGGGTAATGTGCGAGTACATTGTAGATCAGCGCTTATAATGTACAGTCATTAGTCTATTAAGAACTAGTCATGTTAGTATCTTATACAGATTAATCTTAATTTACAGGAGAGTTCGCTCTTAGCAGAGACATAGTTCCTTATTGATTAATTGTTATTTTGATGTCTTAATTAACTTGAGTGAGATTGGAATCGCGACCCCGTTTTCACAATGCAAAACGTGCTTGGCACGCGGCCAAAGATGCATTAAGCGTGTAGTGAGTTTCTCACAATAAACTTAATTGAATTCAAGGAACCAAACACAGTAAATAAAGGCTTCAGTTGTAAAAAGAACCGCAGACTAGTTTTTTCAGGATCTATTGCAAAACTACATTTGTATGCTATGTTAATGTAGCATTAGTAGCCTCTCTTCACCTTATTTCTGATAATAAGTCACAGACCACCTGTGAACGAACATTATTGGCTGATGATATCAATAGATTTGATATTTCATATCTAAAGAGAATTTAACATCTTACTATACTGTTAGAGATGACAGGAAATATTAACCAGATTTAACTGACAGAAACCAAAATATGACGCTAATTTAGCAACAAGACCCTTCTTTTTTCTAACCTTCTCTGAACTGGTTGACATTTTTTATAATTAAGAGCTTTCCCCTACATATGCGTCCACTTGACGATTCCATATCCTCACTGGAACACCTTCGCAAGCTATTCGTATGTGGACGTCAAGGGAGTCACGACGGGTAGTGACAACCGATTGCGGAACTCCATATTGGCACTGGAACACTTCGCTCGCAAGCTTACCGTATATGTGAACGACAAGTGAATCACTAGATGACAACCCACGTACTGGCCGCGAGTTGTTTACGTGAGGTTCGATAACGAATTCTCGGTAATTCACTGCCCATGCGGTGTCCAATTGTTTATCGCGAGAGGTCAATTCCCTGTTCGTCGTCGACAACGTGGAACGTGTGGACAATGTTGATCTTTCTCGGAATCTAAATGAGCGTTGACCTTATTAGTTTGGGTATGTCACGAGCGACTCCTCTACCTTTACAGGCGCTCACAAATATCATGACATACAGGGTTAATATAAATACTAATAACCTCTTAATATTTTGTATTAAACATTATCCCCCATAACTTTTGTTTTACGACTATTAAAATTTCATAAATACATTAAATGTTCCTGAAAATGGCACCTACTCTACCCGGTCACTAAAACGGCATACGCACAGCGCGGCGCTGAGGCCCGGTGCGCTTGCACTGTACCATTGGAAATACGTACAGAGTAATTATGTTTCAGACAACACAAAAAAAAAGTCGTAGAACAAAAGTTGTTAGGTATGTTGACAGGAATTTTGCACTAAGAGGTTATTAGTATTTTTAAATTAACTACTAGAATATTGTCTATTAATGGATCTTGATAATAAATGTTTTCAACAGCATTCACTAACTTTTTTATTTCTATTTTTTTAAAGACTTATCTTTTCGACTTGTTCGTACGTGTAGGTCTTTGCCATAATTGAATTTTAAACCAGTTCCACCTTAATGATTGAGCGAAAATGGCAGTGTATGTTATCTTTGGAGGTGTACTTAGGGATTTCAATCAACTTTACCCTGATGTATTACATCTTGTTAAACAATAAAGAAGGCTCTGGCATCCCACACGCATACCGCCATAAAACTCGAATGAGTCCGTATGATTCTCGTAAAATCCAACCAAAGTGGAAAGATAAATAACTCCAACGAAAGTGTTTCGTACAGAATGCAATCGAAAATGGAAATATAATATGAAAATGATTTAGTCACTGAAATAGTGTTATTACATTAACAACATAACATTTTTCCTCATTTCTTATTTATTACTTAATTTTCCTAAAAGGAAATAATAACAGCTTTACGTAATACTCGCTTCAAGGAATCGACATTTTCTGTAGGACATTATGTTACCCAGTGACCCATCCCTAGCGAGCTTCGTAAAGCCTCGGTTGCGCTAAACGGCTTTAGCACTTTCTTAGTTCTATCGCTTTATGACCGTCATCTTGGACTGCAGATTGTATTTAAGATATTGTTCCAATGTCAAACATAACCGTTTCTGATATAAGTTTAGTCCTCGTTTCTGCAGGCCCAGTTAAACAAGGCGATCAAGAATTTCATACAACTATTTTAATTTTATTTTTGTAGAGTTAACATATGTGGGAAGCATAATCTTAGTATATACTGGCGTATAGATGAACATAGAGCTCGATGACGCGTGGCGATTTTTAAATTGTTGGTGTCACCCATGACATGAATGATTATTGCAATATGTAATGTCACAATCACATACAGAACACGTAACCGTTATTGAAAAATACAGTACTTCTTTGAAATAAAACAGGAATAACACAAAATAATAAAATAACTAACTCAACAGCCTTCTCCACAGCGTGACGACTTGTCATTCAAAAAGGGTTACAATAGCGTCCCTTTCGCTGTCCCTATCCTACTCGTTCCACTATCGTAAAAGATTACATTCTCACTCGCATTCGTTATACGTCCATACGCCAGTAAATACTAAGTTTTTGGTTGGAGGTATCAAGTTACTTTAAAGATGTCGTGGTATTTATTAACCGACTTAAAAAATGCAGGAGGTTCTGTGTTCGTCTGTATGTATTGTTTTTTGGTATTTTCACTTCATCAATTGTGAACCGAATTGGACATTTTTTTTGTGTGAAAGTGTATGCTTTCGAGGTGATTTCATCTAAATTTCACTCCTATTGGAGCTTGGACTTCGAAGATACACCAAAAATCTTAACTAGCTGAATTTATATTGATAAATCTTTTGTATATTCCGTTTATAATTAGAAAAGAAGTTAATCGTAGACGCACCTTAAATATTTATTTAAGCCAAGGTCACTCGAAAAGGAAAAATAAAAAACGTTTTAAAAAATAAATTAAACCAAACCGACTTTAAAAAAAAAGTGATAAATTTCTGAAATCTTTAGCTGTTTTCCGCTCAAATTCCAAAAACCACCAATCGACACGTGTTTCAGCACCGATTCGGTGCTGGTTAGCTGACGAGTCTGATCTCTGGAATATCCTGAGGATGCTTCGTTGAGAGGCGAAACACGTGTCGAGCTAGTTCGCAAATGATTGATTCAGTTTTTATACTTATTACTTTTTTTTTTTTTAATTTATTTGCACAAAAACATTACACAGAAACAGTAGTCAAAAAAAGTAAGAATGACAAAAGGCAATGCTTATCTCTTTAAGAGATTTCTTCCAGCACACCTCGGTGATAGAGAAAATGAACGAGGGTAGATGCGCTTAAAAATAAATATAAAATGTTATTATTTAGTTATTACTTATTAGTAAAATAAACACTTTAAGAATGTTTGTCCATTTGTGTGTTTGTGCTTCAATAAAAACCACCAAGGATTAAAAGAATGATAGATATCACGACAAGTGTATAAATTTGAATTTAAAAAAAAACATTAAGAAATAAATAGTAGGAGATTATTATTATATTATTATTTTTTTTTTTTTTATTTAGCATTTACTCTCAATACAATGTACATAACATTTAAACCACTAAGTATCAAACTGTCGTCGGGAGAGTCTGGCGTCCGTACTAGACCTGAGTCTGTGTTACGGATCACCAGGTCCCTCCCCCCGGCAATAACCTTAATACACACATTATTCTCAATTTTATTTTTTTATTACTATGAAGATGATACATGTGTTGTTACGATCGTGAATGTGTGTGTTGTGTATGTGTGTTGTGTGTGCGTGTGTGGATTGTGTGTGTGTGGATTGTGTGTGTGAGTGTGTGTCTGTATGTATGTGCATGTGTTGTAAATATTTATGTCAACATGAAGGAATTATTATCACCCAGCATTATTATTACTTTATTGGAATTAAGAGATCTTCGACTGTGGCATAATCACTGTTGAGCAACCAATGTGTGATTCTACGTTTACAAACAGGTTTGGTCAACGAATAAATGGAGATGACAGAATTTAGCTTATTGTAAAGGTAGGATCCTAAGAAACAAAAAAATTTGTGAGACAAGGTAGTATGGTAGGATTCATATGAACAAACGATATCTTTTCTACGTTTAAATAATTTGTACGCTTCGGTAGTTGAAAACTGATGAGGTAGGAAATAAGATACTTTTATTATAGCTCTTTGTGCACGCTCAAGTATGATGATTTTACTTTTATCCGCTCCTCCCCAGGATGTTATACAGTAAACAAGTATGGATTGGCATAAAGCAAAATATACCATCCTAATAATTGCCAAATCTCCTATGTGTCTTAAATTACTAAATATATAAATTAATCTTCTCATCTTAGCTGTTAACATGTCAATGTGAGGTTTGAAGTTTAGTCTGTCATCTATGATGACACCCAGGTATTTTATGGTCACAGCGCGATCAATCCTAGCACAGTTACAACCAATGTTAGCACTGATACTAGGGTTCTCAAAATTTAAACACGTGTGACCTATTAAAGAGAAAGGGGATTGTATGTTTTGAGCAGTTCTAAGCGAAAATGTCAAATATTTAGTTTTTTTTACATTTAATGTCAATAAGTTTTTATTTAACCAGTTTGAAACATTAATGAGTCCTAGTTGAGCATTAGCATATACCTCTTCCCATGATTTTGCTGAAAACAATAAAGCTGTGTCATCAGCAAAGCTTATCATTCTGCCTTGTGGAATTTTTAACTGAAAAAGGTCATTTATATATGACAAGAACAGCGTTGGGCCTAATACACTTCCCTGGGGTACGCTATATGACATTGGTAGTTCATCACTAATAATATCATCTATTTTTTTTTTTTTATTGTTTGCACATCGCAAATAATTATGTTCTTTTGCTATTATTCTGTCTTACATTTCGAATGAATCGTGTCACTCACCACCACCAATCGACACGTGTTTCAGCACCGATTCGGTACTGGTTAGCTGACGAGTCCGATCTCTGGAATATCCTGAGGATGCTTTGTTGAGGGGCGAAACACGTGTCGAGCTAGTTCGCAAATGATTGATTCAGTTTTTATACTTATTACTTTTTTTTTTAATTTATTTGCACAAAAACAATACACAGAAACAGTAGTCAAAAAAGTAAGAATGACAAAAGGCAATGTTTATCTCTTTAAGAGATTTCTTCCAGCACACCTCGGTGATAGAGAAAATTGGTAGTTTTTGCAGTTCGAGCGGAAAATAGATAAAGATTTTAGGAATTTATCACATGAAATAGATTTCCGCAAAGTAACACCTGAGTCTATACAATATATTCAAATAAAAGACACCGAAAAGTACAAAATAACTATCCTTTACCAACCAAAACTCAAGTACCAAAAAAAAAATTTATACATACTACATAAATATTTACGTAACTAAATTTGACAGGTATTGAAGTCGGTGCCAAATCAATGTGCAACAACAGAAAGTCTATTAGTTTTGTAGGCTCGGCACCAACTTCAGTGAGTGGCAAATTTAATTAAATAAGTAGGTATTTGTATAGTATGTACAAAGTTATTTCTTTTTTACTTGTGGTTTGATTAGTAATACAAATAATACAAATAAAAAGTAACACAAAAAGTAATACAAATAAAAAGGATGTTTTGCAGCGATGGAGTGAATACTTTGGAGAACTGTATGAGAGTGGCGACTCCGTCTCTGATACTGAGAGCGATTCTAATGAATTGCCACACTCGGGCCAGAGACTGGAGGATGCCATTAGTATGAAAGAGATTGAGAAAGTGATAAGAAGTTTGAAATGTGGAAAGGCTGCGGGAAATGATGAGGTGACTGCTGAGATGATCAAGTATGGTGGTCCTAGGGTCTGGGATGCCTTCTGTGCACTCTGCAACCTTTGTTGGCAGAAAGGGAGGTTCCAGAGGACTGGCGCACGGCAGTCATAGTACCTCTATATAAAGGGAAAGGTTCCTACCTAGACTGTGCGTGCTATATGGCCATCAGCTTGGTCAGCTTAGCGAGTAAAGTCTATACTAAAGTATTGACTGAACGTATGAAAGGCGTTTCAGAAAGATATTTGTGGGAGGCGCAAGGTGGATTCAGGAACGGTAGGTGTTGTATGAATCAGATTTTCTCGCTCCGCGTTATCGTGAGAAGGTTTCTGGCTTTAGGTCGGAAAGTTTTCTGCGCTTTCGTGGATCTAGAGAAAGCATTCGATAGAGTAGTGCGGAAGAAATTGTGGAGTCTTCTGCCTGAATATGGCGTGGAGGGCTCCTTACTGCAGGCTGTGAGGTCATTGTATAGAGACCACAGAGCCTGTGTAAGGATAAACGGGCACATGTCGCCCTGGTTTGAAGTCTGTTCTGGTGTCAGACAGGGCTGCGTGATGTCTGCCTGGCTATTCGTGCTGTATTTGGACAGTTGCCTCCAGAGATTGAAAGGTAATATGAGTGGTATGGGATGTGGTGACACAGTGGTAAACTGCCTATTGTACGCTGACGATGCTGTGCTAATAGCACCATCAGAAGCAGAGTTGCAGACACTAGGCACGTGCATGAAAGAAGATTGTGAAGTAAAAGGATTGAACATGAATGTGAACAAAACTAAGGTTCTGGTGTTTGAAAGAGAAGCGGTACAAACGAGATGTGTGATTTGTGTAAATGGAAAATGTCTAGAACAGGTGAATGAAATTGTGTACCTGGGGAGTGCGTTTTCGAGGGATGGAAGATGTGAGTTGGATGTGGAGAGACGGGTAGCAGCTGGCAATAAAGTGAACGGTGCTCTGTCCGCATTAGTGGGTAGTGTGAATATATCTAACACTGCTAAAATGGCCATCCACAATGCGGTGTTGGTGCCAACTTTATTGTACGGTAGTGAGGCCTGGATATGCCCAAAATCGAGTGAAAGTATGTTAAATGCTGTGGAGATGCGGTCTCTCAGAAATATGTGCGGTGTCACGCTTGCTGACAGGATAAGCAATGATGAGATACGCAGTGTGACACGGTTGCACAACAGTGTTATTGTAAAAATGAAGAAAGGAATGCTTAGATGGTTCGGACACATGGAAAGAATGAGTGATGAAAGACTGACGAAGAAAATATACAGAGCGAAAGTGAGTGGTAAAAGAAGCCAAGGAAGACCAAGGCTGACTTATGAAGATCAAATAGCCAGAGTGTTAGCAGACGGAAATGTCAAAAGCACTCGCATACCTAGGCGAAAATGTGTGAGGAGAATGATGAGATTTGAGGAAGCGAAAGAGGTGTGTAAGGACCGCGACTCCTGGCGCTCCGTCCTCTCTGACTACCCCGTTGGGGATACAGCGTGAAGTTATGTTATGTTATGTTTGATTAGTAAAGGATAGTTATTTTGTACTTGACAGCATTTCTTTTTGAAGTCGGTTTATTTTCATCAGGTGGTAGAACTTTGTGCGGGGTCTATTAATTGATCTTATTCGCTAATCCTATCACCAAAATGTAGTGCTTGCACAGTTTTGTTCGAGTATGGAGTGTTAGATAGCCAGTGACATTTCTATCTTTCTGTCATAATATATTTTTTCTTTCTTTATGGCATGGCGCACAGGTTAGCGCATTTGCTAAAGTCACGTATTATTAAGTAGAATCACAAGTACTTTAGTTTTTTCTTATCGTAAAACTCCTCCAGTAAGATGATAGTAAGCTTTACTGAAGTTATAAAGAACTTCTTTGAAGAGCGCAAGAACTTCAGCTACACATGTTTATTTAGACCTACTCCATTCTTTTCACTTATGGAGAACTTTAAAATACTGTCACTTTTGTACTTTAAAACTACCAAAGATGTAAAAAACAGAAAATCTAAATAAAATGATAATCTCACTTCTCCCGTTCCCGCCAAAAAGTCCGGTACAATAGACGCAACGTCTTAGTCTCGGACCAAGAAGCATAATGGGAAGAGCCATAATAAGTTGCCGCTCTAACGTGTGCCAAATGAATTTTCCTGTCTCTTTCTATCTTTTTGAGCGTAACCAAGAGTAAAACCAAAGTTAGCTATAGTAAGTATGGCAACCTCGCACTGTCAGTGCATTTCGTGTCAGCTTATCAGTCGGTCAAGAACTCATGAAATAATTATTTGCAAAATACTCATAAATCTTAAGCCCTTTGGATAGTATTCATGAAAACAAAAATATGCAATGTTCAGATGTGTATCGTTGTATATCCTATTTTTTTCATTCGTGACTTGAATGTAAACAAACAAGAAACTAACCAAAATCTCTCCAAATTTTAACCGTTCGCTGGTCCGACGTGTTACACGTAGCACTCTAATAACATTGCTTTTCTTATAAACACGAAACATGAAATATGCACATATACATATTTAATATTATCCAATGTAGTACAGCATTGAAAAAATTAAGGTTATTTGTCAAACATTTTGTTTTTAATTTGTAGTGTTACCTAAAGGTTGCCTATGTTCCGACATCGAATTAGTATCATAAATCAGTTCACTCTAATATGTGTGACACGATTCATTCGAAATGTAAGACAGAATAATAGCAAAAGAACATAATTATTTGCGATGTGCAAACAATAATAATCTCCTACTATTTATTTTTTAATGTTTTTTTTTAAATACAAATTTATACGCTTATGATATCTATCATTCTTTTAATTATTGGTGGTTTTTATTGAAGCACAAACACACAAATGGACATTCTTAAAGTGTTTGTTTTACTAATAAGTAATAACTAAATAATAACATTTTATATTTATTTTTAAGCACATCCTACCCTTGTTCATTTTCTCTATCACCGAGGTGTGTTGGAAGAAGAGATAAGCATTACCTTTTGTCATTCTTACTTTTTTTGACTACCGTTTCTGTGTATTTTTTTGTGCAAATAAATTAAAAAAAAAAGTAATAAGTATAAAAACTGAATCAATCATTTGCCAACTAGCCCACCTCTAGTTATGTATTAATGTCATATTCGCCACCTTTGTATGCATAAAGACAAAAATGATAAAAATAGGATATGCTGTGACCTTTTGTATGTAAAAATCTAGAAAGTCGGTCAACAAAAAAAGGACGTTTTAAGGACACGCTTTCAGAGCTCGGCTCCGTCCGTTGTGATATTTGGTCCGAGGTCTTAATCCTCACGTTTGCCAATGAGTTAGTTATCTGAAATGCTTTCTTGTCCTTGACATTGTAAACGTCAGTAAAACAAGAACATGGAATGGAACTGGAATCTCATTAAATAATTTACAATTAAAGTAATATTGTTCAGCAACATCTCTTTTAATTTATCATCTAACTCTAAAATTAATTTAAAGGAAATATTTGTAGGGACTAATACTAAATAGTTTGCGACCCCCTTGGGACATGGCCTCCACTCTCCAGGCGTCGCGACCCACAAGAAAACATTGTTCCACAAGGAGAAAAATCGCGGAGCCTCAACAATAAATGAATGTAATTGTCAAATTTAAAATAACATCCTGCGAGACTGATTTCATTAAGTTTACATTTCAGTGCTGATTTCACGGGTTCGGACGAGAATTGCAGGGTTAAATGCTTGTTGAACGAAAAATAAAATGAAATAAATGAATGACTGACACGTTAATGAATAATGGATAGTCAGTAATTCAGTCTGTAAAAATTGACAGTGATTGCTTAAAAAATCTGTTAAATGTGAGCTCGACTCGCACACAGAAGGTAGGTACGATATTCATAGATACACACACATACATACATACGTGAATACAGACATACATATCTTCATACTGTATTCTCAAAGGGGTAGTCAGAGAGGACGGAGGGTCAAGCGTCACGGTCCTTACATACTTCTTTCTCCTCCTCAAATTTGATCATTCTCCTTACACACTTTCGCCTAGGTATGCGAGTGCTTTTGACATTTTCGTCGGCTAACGCTCTGGATATTTGAGCGTCGTAAGTCAGTCACAATCCCTCTGTAGGTTTCCTTCGTCAGTCTGTCAATGTGCCCGTACCATATAAGCATTCTTTTCTATATAACTATATTCATACCATTCAGTGCTAAATTCGAAATTTGATTTGGATGATCACACGCTGTGATTATTGTCCAACATTATCACTTGAAAGCCTCAAGTCAACTACATCGTTCATTTCCAGCTATCGATTTATTAAATTCATGCCTTTTACATGTGGTACATAGTACATACATACTATCTTCACTTTATAATCTTAACTATGGGTAGGAAGACGGATCGTTAAACGTGGTCCTTCACATCCTCAAATCTCTTTTCTTCTTATACTTACGCGGGGATATGCAAATGCTTTTGACATAACGTAGGCTAATACTCTGACTATTTGATCTTCTACATCAACCTTGGTCTTCCTTGGCTTCTTATAGATTTGATTCATAAATCTTTCGTCGCTCATTCTTTCCATGTGCCTGAAGCATGTAAGCATTCTTTTCGATATAACGATATTCATTCAATGGTATAGACACTTGATTTCTAAAAATCTTTGAGGCATAGGGCTTTTGTAATATTTTTCGTGTGAGCTTTAATTAAGTATTTCCTGAAATTTTCAGAATTCTATTCGGTTCTAGGATATACCTACTGAATATATTCCCCTATCTCTAAATTTACTAACCTTATTTAATTACTAACCTTGGTCTATCCTAGACCTCACCCCTTGTTCATTTCCCTTCTTACCGTTTATCTAATAAGTAATTACGTATTAGAATAAAATAACGCGTTCACTTTGATCTAGCTAGGGAAACAAAGGACAGACAAACATTGTACTGATTCCGCAAACGTTTCACTTTTACAGCTTCGGAACAACAGGTTAATTGTCTAACTTCGCTCGCAATCGTAATCGAAATTGATCTGAAGGCGATCATGTTCAAAGCGATTGGAAGCGTTTGGAAAAATACCTAGAATTGTGTATGTCACACCGTAAACATAGTATATTCCGCTAGGTATACTAATTTTACCCAACTGACAAACGTCAATCGCCTTCAAAATGCTGATATCGATTACGAGTGAAGTTATATAATTAGGCTGTAGAACACCATAAAACTCTGAAGGCACAAATTTTTGGTACAATATCATCAAAACTCCAGAGATTTATCACACAAATAACTACAGTTGTTAAATATTTGGATGTTATCTCAGTTTTCCTCACAATATGAGTTTGTGTTTCGCTCATTGACCTAGCTGTCCTAGCTGCATCTCCGCGATATACTTCTTTTGTCTCTGAGATTACGTGCATACCGCGACTCAACCTTGCCCCTGTTTCGCGTTAAATTTTAAACATTGAATACACTTTAAGAAATACCCTGTTTTCAGTCAATCGAAATGGATATTTATTTTCAGTTAATGAAAGTTAGAAAATTAGGACGCTGTCCCTGTTCTTTTCTTTTTTAATGACGGAAAAGTGAAACGAGCAAACAATCTACCTGTGAGTGGATTGAGGCTTATAAGCATTGCGATAAAAATGGTACTCTGAAGGCTAAAATATTATGCCTCTTGTGCTAGTTTCACTGGCATCACTGGGAACGTTGAAGAAATAACCTTCATAAGTACTCAGTTACCTGAACATGACACTGAGCCGAAATTGAAATGAGGAGATGAGACCCATAAAAAGATGATCACACCAGAGTCGCTCTTTCGCTGTGCCGAAGCATGTTTCGAGGGGGCAAAGTCGTTTCTACAATCCTCTCGCAGTACCACGACAGCACAGCAAGGACTGCACGCAGTGTCGTCGTCTTTGGAGTCGTAAGGACGAATGACAGGAGCCTTCAACGCAATCGGCTGCGACTGATTGCGTTGAAGGCTCTTACTTGCGTCCTGATTGCGTTGAACGCAATCGGGTGCCTCATACGACGGGCGAGTATACCTTAGCCATATTTATTTTCTGGCCCATGCTATGGAATTAAAACCCCTGATGATCTAACTATGGACAAAAATTGAATCTTGAATATATTGAAACCCATTCAACCAAAAGTTTGTAAGGTGACTAATACGCACAACGCCAACATTTACACCAATATACACACAACTGTAAAATCTCTCATGCACTATCACACACTATCATTCAACGTACACTGGGTGTATGTTGAATGATAGTGGGTTTTGTGGGATCGCTTGGGTTTTGTGGTCTTTTCATAATTTTATTTTTACTTGACTGCCCAAAAAGGAGAGTAATGTTTTTTGGGTGTATATTCTATATATATATTTATTATCTATGGATGCGTGCATGGTATTGTTTTTTTGGTTGTACGCATGTAGATCTGTGTATCCGTGTACGTATGTTGATTTCTTTGTAACCTCCTATAGGCTAAACATAAAGTGCCCGGTAGATTACCAAATCTTGAATGAACGATTCGGAGCTAGTTAGCTGATGGAGTATAATCTCTGGAATATCTTGAGCAAATTTGATTAAGGCGTAGGGAGAGCCAAATGACCTTGAGCAATTAAGACGTGGTTGATGTTTATAGACAGCCCTCGTCATTTTAATCAGTGCATGAGCTTGATTTTAAGGGTTGCGGTTGCGGTTTTATTATCTTCCCTATTGAACTATCGCGCTTTTTTCCGGATAGATGGCACGAGTTATCTTTTTAAGGAAACCCCGGTGATGATCTGTGTGACTTTTTATTGATAAATATTACATTATAGGTCTTAACTACAGCTTATTCGATATAGGAATGCCCTCAGTAGAGGGTGTCTACGTATTTATAACTAAGCGTCAGTGGGGTACGCAGTGTTCCCACAGCGGTATGTGTTTTACAGAAATAACAGATAACTGAAAAGTAAGCTTATTTTAGAAATGTAGAAGTGCAGGATTTTGGTTAACGTCAACTAACAGAACAAATGAAAAGTTTAGTAATGTGTTCTTATAAAATAACGGACCGGTAATTAGCACAGAGTAATGTTATGGTCAGAGACAAAATGAATAATAATAGTAAACGGACCTAAAAGTTCAAGACAGAAATTATAACAATGCCTACACATAGTTTGATTCGGCAAAGAAAAACGTCTAGGTACGAGTACAAGATTAAGTTATAATCATAACTGTTTCTTTAAAGGACTTCAGAGTGTCAACTATTACAATTGAAAATGTAATTTCACCACCAGGATCAATTAAAGATACAAATTAATTATACATGTTGCAAGACGTATTAGTCACTAAACCCCTATGTGCTATATTTTCGCTGAAAAATCTGCATAAAAACACCTATTTTTCACGTTTTCTATTCTCCGGCGACGCATTGATTAACAATAATTTAATCCAAAATAGACCTTCTGGTCTATGCAAAAGTGCACTCGCTAGCTTACGAAAAATACGAAAAAGTAGTTATTTCGTTTATTTAAAAAACCATAATTAATTTCAAAAAATCCAACTGTTATTTTGAACAATATGTTTAGATTAAAACTATACAGAAAATTTAGAAATATAAATCGGTCTCATTACTCCTAAAAATGGAAATCTCTGTTTTAAAAGAGGATTCCTTAATTTTTTTTGTGTTACAAAAGTTAACCAATCGTGTATCGCAACTGTCAAAATAAAGTCAATGAAATAAAGAATCAGGTTACCAAATGTAGTTTTCATACGTTTTGTAGTCACTTAGAAAAATTGATATCCCCGCCGTCAAAATTTCCATTAACACCTGTTAAGTGGCAAACACGTGTCGTTAAGTGATAGCTAAAATTATAAGAATTCATTACAGTTATTATTTTATATCGTTTTAACTTTTTTATAAGCATATAATTACTTTTTATCATCCTCGTATTTTCAAGCTACTATACGTAGGTATATTTATATGTAATATAAATAAAAATGTCAAAAGCACTCGCATACCTAGGCGAAAATGTGTGAGGAGAATGATGAGATTTGAGGAAGCGAAAGAGGTGTGTAAAGACCGCGACTCCTGGCGCTCCGTCCTTTCTGACTACCCCGTTGGGGATACAGCGTGAAGATATGTTATGTTATGTTATAAATAAAAATAAATAATAAAAAAGAGAGAGCGAATGTTGTAAGTTTGTTTATATGTGGAGGGCAATCTCCGGAACCACTGCACTTATTTGAATAATATTGTTTAATCATTTGAAAGGTACGTTATTCCATATGGACATAGGCTATATATTATGCCACAAGTTTTTGATAAAGTGGTTACATTTATTTGTAATGCGTTATACATCTTTACCCGACTACGGTGAAGCCAATTAGAGTGTTATAATTTTAGGCCGCATAACTTTTAAACTACTTATCATAATTTAACAAATGAGGTATCGTTAGAAGAGTTTGGATAATCTGCTGGTAACATACTATGTGACGTCCCACAAAAAAAGATTTCGATAGGTGCCGTGTTAGGTATCAAATGAAAGGTAATCCCTTTTATTATCATCATTCATCATCATTCATCATCGGTCATTATTATATTTCAGATATGTATAGATTTCACCAGCTGATCCTCGCTGCTTTGCCGAGATGGTCATTTATTTTTTATTAAATCACGTCTTAGATGTGAACCAAAAACTTTTTCTCATATACATGTTATTTATCTCAAAAAAATTACAAAATGTGTGCGTAAAATAATTTAAATAAAAAATAAATTTAAAAACGAAAACACGACTTCGTAAAAATCGCGGATAAACTTATTTTTTGAAGTAACAAAAATAATAAATAGCATTGTCGTTATTTTTACCAATTTAAAATGTTATTGTACGCATCCCGAAATTAAATCGTATAATCCTGATCTTATTGGTATACTAAATTTACCAAAATAGGATCCTCTATAGTTTAATTATCTCTGAACCTTGAGCTTTGTAGGGGGTGTGTCGGGAGCACGCTGGTTACAAATAATTACTGTCATTAACGCTGCTTAGAACTGCTCAGTCTTATATACGCTGTTTAAATATACAAGCGGTAGGGAGTGTTCGATTTTTAAGAAGAAACCAGCTGTGATGTATTTTTTGTAACGTGCCATAGCTTGCCGAATAAATGTGTTTCTTTCTTTCTTTCTGTACAACAAGTTTAAACTTGAGATTCTCAAGATATTTTATTTAAAAGTCAGCCAAATGCGACTTATTTCGTGGTCAAAGGATTCAGTACGATTTTTATAAAATAAGTAAAAAACTAAATGAACTTTTTGGAGGTCAAGTTGGGTGTTCTATGTCCGATTTTTCGAATTCGTTGCTTTTAAAGAAAGTTTTAATTTGAGATTCTCAAGGTATTTCGTTTAAAATATCAGATAAGGGCAAGTTCAAATCGCCGTTAAGGAGTTCAGTACGATTTTTACAAAATAAATAGTAAATTAAACGTTTTTTAAGATCAGTAAGCCCTATTTAGATTTTCGTTATATTTTTTGTAAATTTCCAATAAGGTTTTATATTCGTTAAGTTTTTTATAATTCGAGGTCCAATAGTCCGGAGATAGGGTCAAGGTCAAGGGTATGATCAAGAGATGTTCAAATACCTATTTGCCCGTCATTAATTATTCTATGAGTAATTTAAATGTTAATTAGTACAAAACGTGTAGGTTACGTTAAATCTATATATATAAAAGGCGATGTATGTATGTATGTATGTATGTATGTTCCTTATGGACTCCGAAACGGCTGGACCGATTTCGATGAAATTTTCAGGGAATCTTCAGATTGGCCTAGCGGGTGTTCTTGTAACGATCGGATCAGTAAATTTTTTTTTGTTTTTTTTTGCAGTATCAAAATAATTATAAAAACTGTTTAATTTATTTTAACTTCAACTAACGCCCAGTGAAACGGGCCGGGTTTGCTAGTAGTTTATAAAGTGGGCTGGAACAAATGAACGGAATGAGTGGTCTTACAAGGACTCCACTTTTCCTTTACAGTACGAACCCTTCAAACAACTTGTAAATAAGATTTCTAAATTGTTTGTGATGTTGAAACATTTTCAATGTTTTGGATTTCTATTCAGTCCTTTAGAATATCATGTGTATTGTGTACGTCCCCCTATTGGCCATGGTTGCCAAAGAATTATTATAATTATTTTTAAAATTCAAATAAAATTGTTATTAGTAGAGTGACACATTGTCATAGCGACAAATTCTTATTGTTTGACACCAGTAAGTACATTGGTAACATTTTATACTTTAGCCTGACAAAAAGTATTTTGTACTTGACTAAAAAGGCAAAACATAAATTCGCTACATTAGTAGCCAAATGTATTAACTTGGTTATAAGGACTATAACTAAGAATGTAGTTAGGGACGAAGCAAGTTTTAGTAGTAATACTAATATGAATACTGATAAAAATAAATTAAATTCGATTTAAATATTTAAATCAGGAAACGTTTAAAATTAGTCGTAACAGTACTTAAAATACATAGTTAAAACAGCCTCCAGTCACAGTACAAATAAGCATACAGTAGTCTACCTTCATACAAACGCTCCCAAACGACGCGCCTCGAAATCTCTGCATTTATCGGCATACAACAGTCGCGTGTGCGCCGCAGTTGTCGTCGGACGGTGTGAGACGCTTCCGCGCATTTACTGACGAAATATTATGTCAATCAAGTTTACGAGCATAATGTTCAGTGCATGGATGTTTGAATACATCTATATCGAAACCGGAAATATTTCTCTGTTGCTAATTTGTAGGAAATGTATTATCATAATGATCTAGTTAATTTATTGCTAATTTTTAATAATGCTGCACATAAAATGCGTTTTTTTTGTCCATTTCCACCATACTAACTCTCAGTTTTGAAACTAGAAATAAAGTACTAGTAGAATTATATAAATAAAAACTTATTAAATTTGCAATAATATAAAATGAAAAGATAAGAAGACAATTTAATATAGTACCTATTATCAAATACGTAATCCAAGAAAAACGTTCAGTCCAAGTCGGTAGCCCTATTGCGTGTTTACGTACCGAGCGACCGTAGGTAAATATCTCTACGACACTGCCGAGATAGAATACTGTATGCTTACTTGTACTGTGCTCCAGTTGTCTATAAAAGGCGACGCATTGACAAGGAATAATTTAATCTAAAATAGATCTTCTGCTCTATATAAACGTGTTTGTGCTAGCTTACGAACAATACGAAAAAACAGTACTTTATTATTATTTTCGTTTATTTTGAAAACTATAATTAGTTTAAAAAAATCCAACTGGCATATTGAAGAATATGTTTAGATTAAACTATGCAGAAAGTTAGAAACATAAATCGCTCCTGTTTCTGCGAAAAATGTAAATTTCTGTTTTAAAAGAGGTTTCTAAAATTTTCTTTTTTTGTGTTACAAAAATGAACCAATTGCGTAACGCAACTGGCGAAATGAAGTAATGAAATGAAGAATCAGGTTATCAAATACCATTTTCATACGTTTTGTAGTTACTTAGAAAAATTGAGATACCTGTCATCAAAATTTCCAATGCGTCGCCTTATGAAAAAGTTCAAACAGCCTGCAATTTGCTATAAATTACGTAATAACAGTACTTAAAGTAGTTCAAACAGACCCGAATTCAATATAAATTACAAAGTAACTATACAAAAAAAAATCTCAAAAACGCTCAAACACACAATACTAGTAGAACTATCAGTACCGTGGGAGACTAACATACCAAAAGAACCCTCAATAAAAACAAATAAATACCTTGTATTAACATAACATAACATATCTTCACGCTGTATCCCCAATAGTGTCAGTCAGAGAGGACGGAACGCCAGGAGTCGCGGTCCTTACACACCACTTTCGCTTCCTGAAATCTCATCCTCAATACCTTGTATTATGACATATAAATGAATTGATCAAAAATGGTTGTGTTGATTTATATATTTAGAAGTGGGTGCGAGAGGTATACCAGCTAAATCTCTCTATATCCTACTTACAGACCTTGGCCTGTCAAGAAATACCCTAGTTATTTATTAGAAAGAACATCTAAAGCGGCTTTGGCAGGCTCGAACCAAATCGATGCCGATGACTGATGATGCGTATCGTAATGGTGCTTCTAAAACCTTCTCGTCCCAGGCACTGCTCCAGGCTCCTCATCAGGCAACGCGATGGTCCAGGCACGCGTGTGGTGAATCCTTGGAATGCTAAGAATTTCGTCTCAAACATTCCTCATTTGTTATAAATTCATAGTTACAGTATTTTAAAATATTTAAACAGCCCCCAAATCGCTATTAAACATCCCACAATTTGTTATAAATTAAGTGTAACGGTATTAAAAAAAGGTTAAATGGCCCCCAATTCGCTATCGCCATCAAGAGCAGCCTCTTACGACTGCCTCCTATAATTTAATTATTAACATTAACGGTTATTGACGCATAAAGAAGGTTCAATTACTAACTACTAGTCATTTTATGGTTATTGCGGGTGACAGCAAAACAAGGAAAATTGTAGAGGCGTAATGGTACTTCGTTAGTTAAGTTACGCTGATTACGGTTACTTATTAGATGGGTAATCTAATTACCACATCAAGTCTATCATTTAGGTGGCTGTTCAATTTGCCGAATTGAACCGAACTGTTACGAGTAAAAAAAAGATATAAAAGATATTGCCAAACCGGTGGTAAGTTCGATTTTCAAAAATAGCAAACTTACTTTGAGAAAACTGATCAAATACGATTTTCCATATAAAATTTACAAAAGGGTTTCATGAACTTATTTTCTGGACATCCATGAGACCTAGCACTTCGCTACATACTTCCTGTATATATATATATGCATTGCATATATATATTTTATATATATGCATTGTATTCCTTTCCATAAAAATTTGAAATTCAAAGTCCAATAGTGTCAGTAGTTCGAAGAGCGAAGGGATGGACAGTTGCGCTGTAGAATTTGTCTCCTCTTATGATAATATTTCATGTTTGTATTGTATTTTTTTAGCAGCATACTTTTAGATACTTTACTTTAAGAAAGTATTTTAGGCCATCATTTGCAAAGCTCGGGTGTGCTTTCGCCATGAACATTACAAAACAACAGAAAGCGCTCATCTTTATCCAGCGCGTCTTGACAGTTCTCACGTACGGAGCCAAACTACTAAGGATGTCTTCTAAAAGTTAGAATTTAATCTGAAAACTATGGAAAGAAAATTAGTTGGAGTAACACTCAGGGATAGGAAGACCAACACATGGCTTAGAAAGGGCAGGGTTACTGATGTGGTGAAACGGGTGGCGGATCTAAAGTGGTAATCGGCCGAACACAGCCAGAAAACCGGATTCATGGCGTAGAAAAGTTTTGTCTTAGAAATATGTGTCACCCTTGCGGACAAAATAGCAATGAAGAGATACGCAGTATGACAGGGTTGCACGACAATGTTATTGAAAAAATGAAGAAAGCTAAGATGCTAAGATGCTAAAATGCTAAGATGGTTCGGACACACGGAAAGAATGAGCGACGAAAGACTGACGAAGAAAATCTATAGAGCGAAAGTGAGTGGTAAAAGAAGCTAAGGAAGACCAAGGCTGAGTTATGAAGATCAAATAGCTAGAGTCTTAGCCGACGGAAATGTCAAAAGCACTCGCATGCCTAGGCGAAAATGCGTTAGGAGAATGATGAGATTTGAGGAAGCAAAAGAAGTATGTAAGGACCGCGACGCTTGGCGCTCCGTCCTCTCTGACTACCCCGTCAGGGATACAGCGTGAAGATACGTATGTATATATGTATGAAAAGTTTTATATCGGAGGCCATGGGACCGAAAAAGCCCAGTAGGAAGACCACAAATTAAGTGAAGGGATGACATCGTAAAGATGGCAGACAGCAATTGAACTAACTGTAAATATAAATTCATGGAAGGATCTACACCAATATTATGGTTGAGATTGGCTTGAGATGATGATGATGAGTTTTAAAAAAAATCTGGATGCATGATCTTGAAGGGTTCCGTTTTTAAAGTTCCGTAGTCGTATCTGTTTGTCTGTCTGTCCTTAGATATGTCACAACTGATTTATTACTTCATCTTTGTACCTCTTGAGCTGAAATTCGATAGAGAGACATAAACTAACTCAAGAATAAACAGCAAACAATTATTAATGTGTATTTTGAACCCAATTTTTTCTTTTTTTTTATTGTATTATCTAAAGTTGGTGTTAATTTGTATCCGGCACGCTTTTATACAGCTGATTATTACTGAGTATTGTGTTACAGCGCTGTAACGGATAAACAAACGTTCACGATCATAACCCTCTTGCTTCATCGTTAGGTAAAAGTGAACAATTTCCGTTTTGTCGTTATAATTATATAAACTATGTATAATTGGATCTGGTAAACCAGTGCGTCTGTTAATTAGTAACTTCTAAGTCCTAAACAACTTGTCTGATTGAGGTACTCTCACAAAGTTGTTTCTTTCGTCGACATTATACTTCATAACTGTTCTAAGATACGATAGGGGGTGCTGCATTCAGGATATTTACAAATTCTACATGACTGAATGTACAAGTAAAACGAGTAAAACTCCCGGGCATAGCTTATACTCTTTAAAACACCGAGTCAACTTCAATAAAAGATATCAAAACAATAAAACTGCAATACATTATTATCCACTCAATTTTCCACATTCGTTCTTGATCTCATAATAGATATTAAGGATCAATCTTCTTACACAGAACCGTGAAAATTCAAGGGAAGTTTCCCCTTTTGAAATTACTCGAGCCCTCTTTGTTGGGGAATGGCATTAACAAAAGTCCTTCTGTAGAGTTTATTTTTATAACCTACTAGTTGATGCTCGCGACTTCCTCCGCGTTTTTTATTTGAGTATTTTTTTTTTAATTTATTTACACAGTAAGTAACAAATTTATTTTTTATATTTCCAATCGCCAAACGTAACAGTTTGTTGGCGAACAAGTACGCTCTTTCACATTTTTCATTAGATACCTACATAATTACACTAAATATATTCTGCTAATATAATAACATTAATATCAATATACATAAACAAATACCAACATACCTATATCAACTAAAAACAAATAGTTATGTGGATATCTATCTATACAAAGAAATGAAAACTTACACCAGCTACAGATTTTTAAATAAAAATATTTTTAACTTTTCACAGCACATGAACATCTATTTTCGGTTTGTCTTTTAACCAAGCTATTTCATTGAACAATCTTGGTACTACATATTTATTTAACCTTTCCCTATAATAATTGTTGGCTGTTGGTTGCCTAAGCCAACCCTCCCTGACGCTTCTGGTGTTATTAAACCTTTTATATACAGGTGTTTTATGTACGTCACTATAGTAGTTATTAAGGGCCATTGCATACTTATTTTTTAAATCAATTGGTAGTATCTTACAAACAGCATATAATTTGCTAGCTAGTAAAAATAGCCTATGTCCTTTCTCAGGATTCAAGCTATCTCCATATCATATTCTATCGCAATCGGATGAACGGATCGGATAAAAATACGAGCAAACAAAAACATTGATTTTTTTATATTAGATTACGCAGATGTGATGTTTGAGACATTCGTTTATACCTTAACAAGATACTATAGTAGGAGAGCCGTTAAACAGTTTAGAATAGGTATAAGCGACGCCGCAAGTATTTGCGTAATATTTCTTTTGTATTGTCTGAATACGAAATCGAAGACCTGGCTGAGGGTCGAGGGTCGTGGGACCCAACCAACGTTTGAATTATCAACTGCAAAATTTTATTTGTAAAAAAAATACTTATGGCATTTTGAAATTTTAATACATTGGGAATTAATACACTACGATAATATAAAAAAGCAAATTACTCTTAATCGGGTTAAAAATTTTGCCAGGCTATCTCAAAATATTATTTCATAAATACCAAAAAAATGTATTCGAGGGTGATGAGTTTTCAACAGAATATTTAAAAAAAAATATACTCAGAAAAAATATTTTTAGAGGGATAGGCCATATCGCTGGGACATTCTACCATCCAGATGATTGGAAATTTTATACGTTAATGCAAATAATTAGTGCTATGGATTAAGAGAGAGCGTACATTATTTATTTATTGTGTTCCCAACTGAAAATCAGCGTCATGTGCATGTCACTTGACATTGTGCTGAGTTGGGAGCCATTTCGCTGCTGCAGTGATGGTCTATTGTCGTGTAACGCAAAAAAGAAAAAAATGTATTATGTTGTATTATTTAAATTGTATATGTATTTTTGCAATTGTACGTGTATTCATCGTGTGCAGCGAATAAAATTATCTATCTATCTATTCTACATCGGAGGCCGGCTGAATTATAGTTGTGCTGTGGACGCAGTGCGATTGGCTCTCGCAAGACCACAAAAATTTTGGAGTAGTTTAAAGATTCTCACTTATAATAAAACACAGTAAACATACAGTTTAACTTAAACTACTACATAATTTCGTTTAACAATGCAAGCTTGCTACATGTCATGTAGTCTTGCGACAGTTAATCACACCGAGGCACACTTCAATTCAGTGTAAATAATTGTTATAACCACCGCCACGTGCTCTGAGACGGAAGTAATCAAATGCGATCAGAATTATTATATCTATATTGTTCATCTATAGCTGTGAATGATCATTGCTCGACATTATTTTTAAATTTCAATTTACATCAGACAAAATGTCTACATTTCATTTCAATAAACACTATTTAATTAGAGTAGTCCAATGCTAGAGTATAGGATAGTCATATTTTTGAATCATAAATAGTATCGAATGCTGTCGTCGCTCCCCCGCACCTTTTCCACTAACGAAGCAGTTTTATTACGTAAGATGACGTGGTAACCGTCTGTACGCAATTCAGTAAATATAATTGATTCACTACAGAAGGGAGGGAGCCACGGCAGCATGCTGAATACATTATTACATCGGATATTCAGGCGTTGTAGGCTCGCTGCTTATATTTAACCAATACATTGTTGGAGTAGGTAGAATGATTGGCAGTACGTTTTAAAAAGCATTACTTTAACTACAATAGAACATCTAGAACATCGAGCAAATCTACGAGCCAACGTATAGTGCTTCATAGAACGCCCTTCGCTCCCATGCTATGTCATGATCGTCTTTCATATCATCCGTCACAATATATACCAAATATTTCACGATGTGTCTCAAATATTTGATGATGGGTCACCGGCACTCTTACTCACCGAACGAAACAATAGATGCTGTTATTTCACGCCGATGTTATGTGAGAGGGTGTATTTCACCGGGCGAGCCGACCCAATTCGTGCTTCAATGCAATATGGGTCTATCACTCTTAAAAGTTGCTCTTAATTTTACTTTTACTCTTGTGTGTCAAATGAAACGCTTTGTCAAAAACACAGCACAAAAACTGATGCACGCAACTTACACCGTTGTACGGCAGTTAGCTAGTAAAGCTATCACCTGGGTCAGGTATGAAGATTTTATTACTGAAGTCATACTCGTCTAATAAATCGAAAATTAAAATCAGAAGTGCGAGAAAATATAAACCGCCAATTCGCGATTTGCACCACTATATTAAGAACCCGTCAGTATATAGAGTATTCCATTGTCCATAAACTTATAACAATCTAGATAAAAACAGTCAATGTAATTCAACACTGTATCGGACCGGATAGTGCTTTTGGTTGTTCATGCGACCCAGTGACGCGGGAACCTCACACTGCCCTATATTCTAAAGTCCACGCCACATAGAATGTGCCATTTTAAAATAAAAGGTTTTAACGGTATTTCATGGGCAGCGGTTGGACTGTTTATTTTAATATTCGCAAATTGTTTCTAATGGATATTGTGATGAAATTGGCGTAGTTTTGCATATCAAGTGTTTACGCTATTATGCATTATGTAGAATTGTTCAAATAAGTGCTTATTTAGTAATGCGATGTTGAGATTTTTTTAGTGGCTTAATCCGCCTCCATTGATCCTACTAAAAAAGCTGCATCAATATATGTGTCGTCTGAAACTCCAAAAAACATTAAAATGTATTACGTCAACATTTTAATGACTTAAGAATATGTCATTTTATTACTGAAGACGTAGGCTGTTATGGGCATAGATCCCTTTGCCTTCCCTCTCAAGGAAGAATTGTACAAAAAAATAAAAATGAAAAACCGGTTATGCGTGAGGAATAAATATGTGTAGCTGAAGTTTTCGCGCTCTTCCAAAAAGTCCTTTTTAACTTCAGTAAAGCCTACTATCACTTTACTAGAGGAGTGTTAGGGACAGTTGATGGTCTTGTTACCAATGCCTTAAGAAATATAAATAAATAGTTACCATGTCATTTACGAAGTGATAAGTTTCTGTATTTAATTCCTCGAAATTTTGCTAAAATGGATAGGTAATTAATACCTAAAAGCAGTTTTTAATTGGTAATATTTTGTTCTTGTAAATTACAATTATGTACAAAAACTAATTCTGAGACTTCTGCGCGATACACTACTCTGTCAAGAAAGTACCGGGAAAAAATCAACAGTACACGAAGTGTTAGTCATCCAAATTTATTTTATCACCTTCAAAGTATGCTCCTTCAGAAACGATACACGAATAATCCAATCATCAAAACATTTTTTAAACGCTTTTTCCGGAATTGAGTTCAGTGCTCGCCGCGAATTCTCCTTTCTGTCTTCTACTGAATGAAAACGGGTGCCGCGAAGTGGTAATTTGAGTTTAGGAAAAAGAAAGAAGTCGGATGGAGCCATATCTGGTGAATGAGGTGATTGCTCGATGGTATTTGTTGAGCTTTGGTCAAAAATTCATTCACAATGATGGCCTTGTGCGAAGGCGCATTATCGTGGTGCAAAATCCAAGAATTTTCTTTCCACAAATCTGGCCTTTTTCGTCGATTTTTTACTCTTAAACGCCGCATAACGCCCAAATAATATTCTTTATTTACCGTTTGACCTTCCGGCAGAATTCCGAGTGCACAACACCGCGATAGTTAATCAAAACAGTCAACATGACTTTGACTTTTGATCAATTTTGGCGTGCTTTTTTCGGTTTCGGTTCAGTTGGAAGGCGCCACTCCGAAGCTTGTTGACTAGTTCGCATGTCAAACTCGTAAACCCACGTCTCGTCACCAGTAACAATGCGTTTCATGAATGTTGGGTCGGAATTGACTCGTCTAGCATGTCCTCAGCGACTCTTATGCGATTGTGTTTTTGAAGAAAATTCAGGTCTTTTGGGACTAGCCGAGCGGCAACATGTTTCATACCCAAGTGATTATTTAAAATGGTACGGATTGACTCGTGAGACACAGAAAGTTCGGCGGCTATCTCTCTCAGACTTGAATGAGCATTTTCAGTCACTATTTCCTTCACTTTTGCGATGTTAACTTCAGTTGCAGACGTTGATGGCCTACCAGAGCGAGGCAAATCTTCTGTCACATTTCGACCGCTTTTGAACGCTTTGTGCTACTCATAAGCACGTGTTTTTGATAAAGTCGATTCACCGTAAGCCTTCTGAAACATTTTCAGTGACTCCAAACACGAAATTCCATTGGCGATGCAAAATTTAAGACAAACTCTTTGTTCGATGTTTTTGTCCATTATGAAATTCGCAATATACACTAGAATGATATAACTAAAAACAGAACTGTATTTAATCTAAATAACAGATGCAACTCAAACTCCGCGCCAAAATGAAAAACAGTTGTGCCAATCTAACAACAACAAAAAAATCAAAACATTGAATTTGGAACCAT
Organism: Zeuzera pyrina; assembly: GCA_907165235.1. Classification (NCBI taxonomy): domain Eukaryota; kingdom Metazoa; phylum Arthropoda; class Insecta; order Lepidoptera; family Cossidae; genus Zeuzera; species Zeuzera pyrina. Next base: position 16,144,475 of record OU015639.1, on the reverse strand, counting down.
AAACAAATCATCCATTCCCGATATTTTCTTGACTGAATGTATATATATATATGTGCATATATATATATATATATATATGCACGCACGACCTCCGTGGCGTAACGGCTAAGCGCGTCAGAAAGTAAACGGGGGTTGCGGGTTCGATTACCGACCCGAGTCTGGGTGTTTATGTATAATATGTATTTATTTACAAAAGAAAAGTATATAAGTATACATATATATATATATATATATATATATATATATATATATGTGTATATATCACGACCTCCGTGGCGTAACGGCTAAGCGCGTCAGAAAGTAAACGGGGGTTGCGGGTTCGATTACCGACCCGAGTCTGGGTGTTTATGTATAATATGTATTTATTTACAAAAGAAAAGTATATAAGTAGTATACCAGTTGTCTAGTACCCATAACACAAGCGCTGTGCTGCTTACTTTGGGACTCGATGGCGCTGTGTGAAATGTCTGAGTATATTATTATTATTATTATATAGTTATATGCTGCAGCAGCAACAAAGAACGAATTCATTTGGGCTGCGGTGTATAGACGCTCTTAATTTTCTAAAGAATATTTAAACATTTTAACAAATTCAAAATATATGAGTTAATAAGACATTGTCAATATGGTAAACTTTGTATTTCATACAAATTGAGGGAAAGTCGATTATGACAAAAAGACAATAGGCATAGGTATAGAAATGATGAATACACATCTAATTCGCACCCTTGTACATACAGTAGGTACAATAGTTGATTGTATAACAAGGAAATAAGATAATATTGACGCTATTTGAGGCGCGAAGAATTCTGAAGTAAAAATCCTGAGCGCAGCGAGGGATTCAATGTACGGCGCCCGAGGTAAATAAATAATTTTACTATCGAGTCATACACTCAACTTTTCATTCCCATCTATGAGAAAAATAAGTGAGGGTATTATTAAATAAAAAAAATACAAAGTAATTTTTAATTTTTTAATTTTTTTTTATTTCATTTAACTATTTATGTACATACACACACTTGTAAAGAGACATGAAATGTAACTTATGCACAAAGGTACTGCTTATTTGAAAATGAAGTTTCTTCCTACAAACCTATGATATGAAAGCTGTTAAAGTAGCAAAATTTAATATGTATGAAGCAGAAGAAATAAAGATACATATTATATACAAATACATACCTTCATATAAATATATAACTTTTATAATTTTTAAATTTTTTTTATAATTTTTTCTTTTCTAGCGCGCGGCTGCCGCCTCACATGAGACACATATTAGCCAGTAATATGTTTCATACAATATTTTCATTTGACCTGTCGTGTTCCTTATTCAAATTCTGCTCTTTATGAAAGACTAAAAAGAAAAAACCTATTTCGGTCGCAATTATCGAGGAACTAATCATCGTTTTTCGAATAGATGGAATGAAAATAATATTTTATAATTACTAAAACCTTGTAAAATAAATACACAACACAATAACGAAAATTGTATCAATATCTCCAGTAAGTCAGGTAATAGAGAAATAAACGACACAGTATTTTATACGTATTTGTCGACGTTTTCAGAGTGCAAGTTAGTGATTGGTCGGTTCTATTTTTAGAAAACTCAACTAATTCGACTGTGACTGAAAGGAAAATATTTTCAGCCAATCGTATATTTACACGCGTGCTGTGTTTTCATTATGGGCTTTTTAGGTCTGTTAGTAATGTACTGAAGGTCATAGAGACCCTAATAATTTAATTTAGTTCGCTTGTTCCAGAGGTTGGGTAGGTAATTACTATTATTTTCTAGCGATTTCAAGCTTAGAGATTGCGAAAGAATTGTCCATATAGCCTATTAAAGTTAGTGTTATGTTTTCAGGGTTCAATAGCGTTATCTACTCTTGTATTTACCCGATTACGGCGAAGAAAATAGAGTTATGGCTTTGGGAGCGTACTGTATGCGTAAATGTATGACGTTCATTTATTACCTTAGAGATCCAGAAGCACTTGATTCCAAAATGGAGATATCATTGGATTTGTTTCAATTGTGTGTACGTGAAAAAAAAAACAAAAAGAACTTGTATTACACACAGATTTAGTTGGATTTTAGAAATTCTACTTATTTTCAAAATAAAATTATTTCTATCGAAATAGATAAATAATTATGTCCTAAATCACTCGATCCAGTTTTTATGTATTGGCAATGTATTTTTTATGGGATATATAGTTTTCTTGCAAATTACAATTAAAGAAATGTCGAGACCTCTCCGTGCCGAAATATGATCGAACCACAACTGCGAAAATCAACCTTATCGCTGCTACATACGGCGGAAAGGGAAAGAATAAAGATAAAGAACTTATTTGCTTGTGCCGCGGTTCTAGGGCAGGCTCTTAACTTTTCGGTTTTCTTTATAGGTTATCAGTTTATTCTTCTTCAATCATCTGTGTACAAATTCACTGCTTAGTACACGTAAAGATGATAGATTCCTACGGTACGGTAGCATACAGACCAACAGACAGGTGTGACAAAATACAAGGTTACCGCTTTAGCCATTTTGGCAACCAAACTCTAATTAATAAATAATATTGAATAAAAAATCGACTAAACAAGAATAATAATTTATACATGAGTTGGTTTTCCACAAACAGCTGAGTCAAAACAATAGATGACATAATTTTGTATACGTACAAAATGTGGGAGATATCTTAATGTTATAATATTTGGTAACAAACAATACCTTTGTGTTACAATAGGTATCTTGCCAGCCACACAGAACCGTTTGACCTGATGACCTGTCCTACAATAAGGTGCCCTTAACAAATGTAATTACCTACCACCAGTGTATGTACTAATAACAAAAACGATTTTAAAATATAAAGAGAAATATTAAACCGACTTCCAAAAAAAATTATTGAAAAGTATAAAATACTAATCTCAAATATACATACATAAATACAATACAAATACCTATTTAAATTGGACAGTTACTGAAGTCGAAACTAATATTCTTCTGTTGTTGGACATTGTGTTTTGATTAGTAAAGGACAGTTATTTTGTATTTTTCAGTGTTTTTTTAAGTCGATTCTTTTTTTTTCATTTTTTTTATTTCTCCCTTTTAGGTGACCTTGGCTTATAAATATTTAGGGTAGGTCTACAATTAATTTCTTTTCTAATTCAGGCACGCAATGATATATAAGAGAATCATCAATATAAGTAAAGCTTATAAACAGTTAGCGTTATTTAGTGTATCTTCGAAGCCCAAGGTCCAATATCAGTGAAATTTAAATAGGATGTCTGGAAATCTGGAAGTATATTCTTTCAAAAAAAAAAAAGTATTTTCCAAATTATAAATGATGGAGTTCTGTGGTAATAACTATAAAAAAATACAAACAAATTGAGAACCTCCCCCTTTTTTTAAGTCAGTTAAAAATAGAAAAGAAAGGATTTTTTATTCTGAATTATTCTTTAGACAATTGTTAGTAATGATGGTGGGTGCCCTCTGTCAAAAGGTTCGAACCTCACATGTTCACCTCTTATAGATGTGGATAAATAAAATTCTACAACTGTGCAACTTTACAAAACGGCAGACGATTCCGAGACAATCTTTATCTGCTAAAACTAAGTCAGGTATTTCAATCTACATACTATTACGTATGTGGGTGGACATGTACCCACATAATGTACCTTTAAAAACCTGACTTAGTTTTGCGCCGATAGTTCATAATGCCTAATAATGCCGGTTCTGTCCGAAAGGGTTAAAGATTTCCATTTTACGTTCACAACTTTTTAAGAAAAAAATTAAACCGACTTCAAAATAAAAACACTAGTACAAAATAATTATTCTTTACTAATCAAAATTCGTTTACAAAAATAACTTCATAAATACTAAACAAGAAATAAACGTATGTATGTGTATTAGGGTGCTCCTTATTTTGGGTTTCGTCAAATTTTTTCGCGATAGTCCTAAATTGGTTTATATAAAAATAAATTGAGTTTAAAATGTAGTAGGTATATTCCTGTTATTTTGATTTCCAATTGAGAAAATGTAAGTGAAATATTGGAAGGTATTCCCACTGTGCCTCAAACGGGTTGACTGTTGGCAGAAAGTTATTGGTATGACATTTGTTTCTGACAATGACAATTACTTGGTCGTTTACTGGACGTGGCAGTGAAGACTTTTACCATCGACGATAAATAGAATATTCATAACTGTCAAGACCACGGCTGAGACGCTAATGGAGATGAAAAATATAAATCGCAGGTGTTGGTTATTATTAATATTCTTGATTAAATGTTGCAATCTTAATCATCAATAGATGGCAACATGGTTTTTTGCGAGTGCGATTCGTGATTTTAAGTTAGTATTTTCGAATGAAAAAAATTAATTATAAAATTTAACCGACTTCAAAAAAAACATTGAAAAGTACGAAATTATTATCCTTTACTAATCAAAAATAAAGTATAAAAATAACTTTATTGCGATATAAATACCCCTATAATTAAATTTGACAGTTACTGAAGTCGGTGCCAAGCCTACTAAACTAATAGAGTTTCTGTTGTTGCACATTGATTTGGCACCGAATTCAATAACTGTCAAATTTAATTATATAGGTATTTGTATCATAATAGTTATTTTTGTACTTAAGTTTGGATTAGTAAAGGATATGGTAGTTATTTCGTACTTTTCAGTGTTTTTTTTTTAAAGTCGGTTTATTTTTTCATTTTTTTTTTATTTGTCACTTTTGAGTGACCTTGGCCTAAACAAATATCTAGGGCAGGTCTGCAATTAATTTCTTTTCTAATTCTGTAGCACCATGACATACAAGAGAATCATCAATATAAACAAATAAAGTTTATAACCAGTTCTCGTATTTGGTGTTATTTGGTGTAGGATCTCGAAACCCAAGCTTCAATACCACTGAAATTTAAATGGGACCAATCTGGAAATATATTCTTTCAGAATTTTTGATTTTTGATATCGGTTTATAAATAACGGAGTTATGAGGTAACAAACATAAAAAAAAACACAATCGAATTGATAACCTCCTCCTTTTTTGAAGTCGGTTAAAATGGGGTAGTCAAGATTTACACGAGTTAGCGAATATACGTCTTTTTATTATATCTCCATATACCTATCCCACGTTTCCACCCACATCGATGTCTCAGAAGAACGAAAAGCTTTCACAGACAATGAAAAATTAACGTAACAGAATATTTTATTGATAAGGTAATAATGGTTTAGAAATGTTAGTCTAGTCTACTACTTAGAGAAATAATAGGGAACTGTCAGAGACAGACGACTGAACGTTGCCAACAGAATCCTAAAATAGATTGTCACGAACGAAGTTTCGCAAAACGATTTTTCAAGTGTTCCACATTTCTGTTATAGATATAATGAAAATATTGACTCGGCATTGCTTATTTAAAAAAGACAATCAATATAAGCTTTCCCATCTATAAATACAACACTCCTATATATATATAGTATATATATATATTAGGGATACAGCGTGAAGATATGTTTATTAAATATAAATAAAATTTAAATGTATACCTGTGATTTTGAAATAAAGGCTTTTTTTTAAGCTTATATGCTTATTTGTACGTGACATAACCCAAACGCGTTAAAACTTACGTCTGTTTGTTTACCCAGGCTCAATTTTTCTATGGCTGTTAACTTACTTTTATTACATATAAATTTTATTTATTGTTAAAATAATAGAAACTGAAAAATGAAATTAAGATATAATTGCAAGGTTATAAGAAGAAAGTAGTTATTTATTATAAAAAGAAAAAAATTATAAAAAAACTTGTAATATTTATTGTGAAAGTTTTTGTTTGGATTTATTATTTTCACAATTTTTATGTTGTATGAAGCACTTATTGCGACAATAATTTTCGCAAAATGTCGTCCAATTTTTGCGATTACGAATGTTAAAAAATATGTGATTATTCGCGAATGCGAATCCGAATGTTCGGTAAATCACTATGTGGGCAGACTGGCATATTTCTGTTTGACTAACCGTCCGTCAGAGACGATTATCTTGGAAATTACTAAACCTAAGGACTTCCAATTTCGCAGTTTTAGAACTTTTTTACCCACATGTAGTGTAGTACGTATAGTAGTAGTTGAAGAGCCGATTCAAATAGTTTTCCATTTTGACTTCCATTTTGTTTTTTCTAAAAACGGTGGAGCGCAATTCATCGTTAACCGATAGAGGATACGTGCGATTTATTATTAAAGGACCTGTGTATTTTTATTTGACTGTTTGTACACAACATAATAATGTCCACTAGGGAAGGTTGAAAGTGTGTATTTTCTTATGTAGGTATTGTGTATTGTAATGTTAATTATTTTTACATAGCTGCAATGAATATCAAATATCATGAAAAGCCGGTCAAGTGCGAGTCGGACTCAAACATCTAGGGTTAAAATTTGTGTTATGCATAACCACAAATAAAATATGACTCGGATTCAGAAACAAAAGACACGTTCCGTCATAGTCTGCAACTGCAAGTGTAAGTTTTTAACGGTTAAGAAATCCGTAATTTTTAGATTTTTTAGCTTATATAATACAATAAAAAGGTAGGTTATACATACCTAAAAACTTTTTATTTCAAAAAATCATCATGTAATTCTGTAGAATTTCGGAGATTGAATATTTGTATAAAAGAGTGTTTTCCTTAATTTTTTTTTAAATTTTGATTCTTTTTAATACTGATTTTAATGAGGTGAGACTTACAAAGCTTTCAAAAATGTTCAAAAAAATTTGTATTTACGAAACATTAAAAATTAAATGCTGTTTCCTCTTAAATACTCTTTCAATTAAAAACTCTTTCAAATAAAACTATTTTTTATGTAAAAAAAATTGGTAACCCTAGTCACATTGAACACCGTAGTACACATTTCATTATCGTGAATAACTTTTTGTTTTTATAAACTGTTAGTATAAATTGAAAACCATTTACAATTTAATTTGCCTTTAATTATTTTATGTACCTAATCTATGAACATTAATTCCGGGCACGCTCGCCAACCACTAAGACATCAACCCAAGTAACCGCTGATCGTGCATCCGTCCCTCAGTAGCTCGGAGACGTATTTCTCGCCCCTCACCCCCGGATCATTCCATTAGCGTAACGACATCTTCTCTAATGTATTCAAATTGCCCGGCCCGGGCTCAGACCTGTGTTGATTCTTGCCGAGTATTAATTACCGTTGACAGTTTTATGTGATTAAGAGCACTCTGCGGGTCACGGTTTGGTTCCAGAGTCGCCGAAGGTAATGTTTCCTACCTGTACCTCTACTATAAGTCACCTTTTTTTTTATATCAGAAGGGATAAACGTGCAAGCGTGTCACCTGATGGAAAGTGATCACCACCCATGGACACCCGCAACGTCCAGGGGATCACGGGTGCGATAGCTATACATAGTATAAAACGAAGTCGCTTCCCGCCGTCTTTCTCTCTGTACCCTTAAATCTTTTAAACTACGCAGCGGATTTTAATGCGGTTTTCATCAATAGCTGCAGTGATTCAAGAGGAAGATGTATATTTATAGTTTAATATTGTTTTGTTTTAATTTGTTGAAATATGATGATAATAGTTCAAGATGTCGGAAAAACTCAAGCCGACTGAGAGCTTTTATCGAAAATGCTGTCTTATTCCAAAACAATGTATGATGGAATTGTTCTTCTTCATTAGGATTACAAAAAGTCAGGGATGGCATATGTCTATATTATACGGATAGCCTTCTGTAACCATTTTAATGTTTAAAAATATGGATACAAATTATGTGGAGTTACCCGACCTACCCCGGCTTCGCCCGGATGGGATGTTGAATGTTTGCAACACACCAATTTTTTTTTATTAAGATTTTCAAACCGTACCGTATTACCGTACAAATTTCCGACTTCTTCGGTGTATTTTCCCAAAATTATCTTTCTTACAAACCTCGTCCTGGCAATTACAAACACGGCCAAGCCGTTCTCGAGTGATAATATTTCTTAAATACGGTTAATATTTATTTACATAAGATACATATATAATTCAGGTGTGGTGCCATGAGTCGCCATACATACGCGCACTCCTAATTTATTGGCGGTTTACCAATAAGCTTAAATTGTACGGACCTCGGACACAGAAGGAATGAGTGATTAAAGAATGACGAAGAAAATCTACGAAAGCGAGTGGTACACTCTGCTACCACCTAGCCTTGGTCTTCGTTGGGCTCTAAGCCAAAGAAGACCAAGGCTCACTTATTAACATCAAATAGATAAAGTTTTAGCTGAAAGAAATGTCGAAAGCACTTACATACCTAGGGAAAAGTGTACGAGGAGAATGATGAGATTTGAGTAAGCAAAAAAGTATGCGAGGAGTGTGATGCTTGGCGTTCCATCCTCTCTGACTAGCTCGTTAGGGATAAGGCGTAAACATATGTTATGGTTTACCAAAACTCAAGAATGCAGAATCCATTATATATTGATTCTACTGAGGCGAGATAAAGACTGCCTGTTTTTTACAAGATACCAATTTTATTTAATTTATTGTCATCCATTTCACAGGAAAGGCTTCACATTCATTATAATTGATATAAGAGAGGAAAAATTGCCACCTACTTGAAATCCTTTTAACCACTTCCATTAATCTCTGAAAAACTGGGACCAAAAATTTAAAAAATCAAGAGAATACGAAGTCTTAGAAGACTACAGGAAAATATAACGAAATTTTTACGCTATAGGTATAAATTTTCAGAAATAAAGTTTATGAACAGATTATAAATTTCTACCGAATAATTGTGCATGTGGTTACATTTTTTACAAACAAAATGACATCGTCATCATCTCTCAAGTCTCGAACATCGATGCCTCACCTCAATTTAATCAATCGTTCCGCTGCGTTCGCTTTAAACTCTCGAGAACAATTAAGCAGTGGTCTCGCTACATGCAGTATCTACAGACCGATCGATAACAATGTTTAATTATTAGGCTTAGAATTAGACTCGTGTGTACTTTCAATGATTTTTATATATACTGAGGAAAACCCGCCCCACTACAAAAAATAAACATTATTTCTGCAGACCTCGTACTAAAACATTGACAATATTATACACACAAGCAAACGATATTTAGGTATGTAAATGCAATTAAAAAACAATTTTTTTAAGAAGAGGTGTCTCACAATGTATTTGGCAGATCCTCGTCTCAAACTTAGGATTCTAGGAGTCCTAGCACAGCTAAGAAGCGTCATAACAACGAACCTAAAAAATTATACAAATATGACGTCAATTGCTCAATTAGTTCGGAATTATAGGATAATTAACAGACGCATCGATGGTTAAATATGAACATGATGTGTCCCGCGGTTTCACTCGCGTAGCTCGTGTTAAATATTCAATTAAGTTAATATTCAAGTAAGTTAAATTTTGACGGCAGGGATCTTAATTTTTCTAAGTGACTAGCGTATGAAAATAATATTTGGTAACTTGTTATTCTTTATTTCATTGACTTTATTTTGACAGTTGCGATACACGATTCGTTAACTTTTATAACACAAAAAAAAATATCAAAGATACCTCTTTTAAAACAGAGATTTACATTTTTCCGAGTAACGAGAGTGATTTATATTTCTGAATTTTCTGTATAGTTTAATCTGAACATATTCTTCAAAATGATAGTTGGATTTTATAAAATTAATTATAGTTTTTAAAATAAACGAAAATTACTGTTTTTTGTATTTTTCGTAAGCTAGCGCACGCACGTTTGCGTAGAACAGAAGGTAAATTTTAGATTAAATTATTGTTTATCAATGCCATAAGATAAACGATTTTATCGAAGACACGACAATAGCCTGGAAATAATCTTCTTCATACATGCATTTACTGACTTTCTGAATATTGTATTTTAATAAACCGGTTGTAAAATGATTATGAAAAATTGATACCTGACTGAATTTTTTGTCGGACCTTCTCAGTGTCCAGGTGGCCTAGATAAATGGCTCAATTGTTGTAAACGCTAGTAGTATAGAATGGCAAATACCATGTTTGGACGCTACGCAACATCGCCATGCTGCAAACAGACCTCTTATTCGGGTTACCACTAGAAAGTGATCCGTTCCCAGATCGGCTCCTCTGTGCGCTTTCGTGTCCATAACCTGTTTTTTGAGGCGGCTGTCCACCAGGAATAAATCACCGATGAATCCTTTAGTGCTTAAATAAGGCACTGGCAAAATATATTTTTCCATACACACTCCTAACATAATCCTACCAGCATCATTCGCTCCCTTATCTCCATACTTCCCTAGGACAGACTCAAATCTTTTTTGAGCTGTCTCGACCCATCCATTTATATCTCCACACACTATAATTCTCTCGTTTTCTTCAACCGTCGCTAGAACCTCCCTAAAATTTTCCCAAAATTTCGCGGCGGCTGTCCACCAGGAATAAATCACCGATGAATCCTTTAGTGCTTAAATAAGGCACTGGCAAAATATATTTTTCCATACACACTCCTAACATAATCCTACCAGCATCATTCGCTCCCTTATCTCCATACTTCCCTAGGACAGACTCAAATCTTTTTTGAGCTGTCTCGACCCATCCATTTATATCTCCACACACTATAATTCTCTCGTTTTCTTCAACCGTCGCTAGAACCTCCCTAAAATTTTCCCAAAATTTCGCGGCGGCTGTCCACCAGGTATAAATCACCGATGAATCCTTTAGTGCTTAAATAAGGCACTGGCAAAATATATTTTTCCATACACACTCCTAACATAATCCTACCAGCATCATTCGCTCCCTTATCTCCATACTTCCCTAGGACAGACTCAAATCTTTTTTGAGCTGTCTCGACCCATTCATTTATATCTCCACACACTATAATTCTCTCGTTTTCTTCAACCGTCGCTAGAACCTCCCTAAAATTTTCCCAAAACTGCTCTAGCTCGCCCAAACCGACAGAAGACACTGGGGCATACAACACCAAAACAAAAATCCTCGTCAACCCTATCTCGAGACACACCCAGAGCAGTCTCGTGTTTACACACTTATACTCAGCTACACAATTAACCAAACGAGAGGATAGTAAGACGCCTACCCTTGGCATTCCCTTCATTCTTTTTTAAAATTAAAATCAAACCTAATCCATAGCTCAGTCGCCCAGTTACTTCGGGAAATATGACCTAAATTGGTCAAGTCGCTGTGAATTTACGCCATTGCAGTTAGACCAACGACTAATCTGTAGTTATATGCTTATAGTTATATGCTTATACTTATACTTTATCCATACTATATTACAAAGAGGTGAATTTTGTTTGTATGTAATGGATAAACTCAAAAATTACCAATCGATTTAAAAAATATTTTACCTATAGAAAGCTATCTACATTATTAGTGAGATGCAAGGGCTATATTTTATATTTAAAAAAATTTCTACCCTTGCGGAACTGGGGCGGATTGCTAGTATATTATATGTATCTATCTCCCATCCAAAGTTTTACAACTATTTGCTCGACACGTCTTTGACTTCTCAAAGTAGCATCTTTAGGAAATCCTGAAGATCCCATTCGGTCACTAAGTATCGAAAGTTTCAGTTCGAAACTGTAGCCGAGAAATATAATTTAATCACTTTGAGCAGCTAGACAAGTGGTAAACACTTCGTGCAGTAGAGAGCAGCCAGCGTTATTGTTTTATACGGCGGTTTTCACACGACTTTACTTTTCGTTTGATTTAATAGAAAGTTTGACTACCAATTTAAAATTCGTTAGGTATATCACATTCTATCATTTTATATTATATCGCATTTGGTATTTGTCATTCTAGTCTACTAGCGTTTACGACAATTGAGCCACTTGTCTAGGCCCCTGTAATGTAAATTGTTATGAACTGCAAAACAAACTTCATCATGCAGCCTTTCTTTTAACCAACTTCAAAAAATAAGGACGTTCAATTCGTCTATATACTTCATTGTTTTATTTTAATTTGGTCTGAGATAGGTAGTCACTTAGAAAAGAACTGGTGTGACTAAGCTAATTTTATAGATAAGCTTTCTATTTTGCTTTGTTGGAACAACACACATTTGAACTTTCTTTTTTTCAGAAATATGTGAGCGAGCTCACGACAGTGCGGGACTGCGTACCCACATGCAGCGAAAAAGGTAATATTAGTTATTTAAAATGTCGATAATGTATATATATTATACAAATTTAAACTAAATAGTATTTGGACGTAATTCACAAATTAGGTCGCTAGGGTTGCTAGATGAAAAAACTGAAATTTTTAAATACAATTTTAAATTGTCGAATAATGTGGTGTTGTCGTCAGCAAAAAAATACCCATTAATTTAAATGAAAACTTTACTTTTATTTCGAAATCAACAAAAATACAGTCTCAATATTATTCACCAATTAAAAGTTGTGTAATCAATCAACGTAATTGTACCTAATATATTTTTGTATTTGAATAGTAATTTTTACACTTTAAAAATATGAGCAATATGACAGACGCCCTCAATCACTCGTTGCCATTGTATGACTAAATCAAATTACGACAGTTGTCTTGATTACCTGCCTCAGTTATTCCACAACACCGATATATAACTCTTTGTACAATGAAAGTATTATTTTAGAACAATGAAACTAATTTATTAAATAATTGCTTCTATTCTTCTGATATACAAAAGAGTTTAGCTTAGGTTTTTTCAAGAATTGTGTTTTTCAGTTTTAAAATTAGTTTTGATCTGACAATAGCAACCACCCCACTATCAGAAGTGTAAGAGCTACAACGAGAATTCAAACATTTCATGGCGCCTATACCTAACAGAGTATTGTACCTAATTAGAAGAGTGACATATCTATGTAATACGTAGGTATCTCGCTGTTCATTTGTATTCATTAACGCAGTCCTAATTTAAACTTGCTATTGTTTAATAGAATACGATGGAAATTCGATTTGATTTATCGCCATTAATCACAATGTGTCCTGTTTAACCTTGTACGAATGAATTGTTATGAATACGGTTTAAATTATAAAGAATTAGCTATGCCTGCAACTTTGTTCGCGTTTTTTGTTTTTGAAATAGCCTACTTTCTGCCCTAGGGTTTAATTTATCTCCATACCAAATTTCATCGCAATCTGACGAACGGTATGGCAGACCATAAAACAAGAAAAAACAAAAGGATTTTTATATATTAGATATTCATACATATACACATGATGACTTTTTTTTTATTTTTTTAAATTTCGATTTTTTTTGTTAAATCAGAATGTATTTCTTAACGTGTGACAAAGTTGCGCGCGGCGACCTAACACAAAATTTATTGTTTTTTATTGCATACATTTCAAGTGGCCAGTTTTATATTTTTATATGTGGACATTTTGCTTAAAAACATCAAAGAAGTATAACTTTTTATGTGACTTTTTGGCGGGAACGGAAGAAGTGATATTGTCTTTTTATTTAGATTTTCTATTCTATATATTTTTAGGGGTTTTAGAGTACAAAAGTGATAGTGTATTGTGTTTTACAGTTCTGTGTTAGTGAAAAGAATGGAGTAGGTCTAAATAAACATGTGTATCTGAAGTTCTTGCGCTCTTCCGAGAAGTCCTATATAACACCAGTAAAGCCTACTATCACTTTACTGGAGGAGTTTTATGATGGGAAGAGAAGGCGGAGTTACTTCAAACGTGCTTCATGACGATTCTGCTTATTAATACGTGACATTGGCAAATGCGCTAATCTGTGCGCCATGCCATGAAGAAAGAAAAAAAAAGCGCGTACATGAGTACACTCGTACTTTATTTTTTGCTTATTTGTATAACTTTGACATAAATATGATTATTGAATTTATTGACATTCAAAATTATTGACATTGAGTTGAGTGCTTGTGTTTTGTTATTTAGATAATATTATCTTGAAAACATCAAAAGACGTTTTTATTGAATGAAATCGTGTTACATGATGTGTATTTTCTAAGGAGTTCAAATTGAATATTTGCATGCTTTTAGTGAGCAGAGTGTGGAAAGGGATCTATATAATCTATGTATATCAGGTTATACTCCTGGAAATAAATAATTATTATTATAAAAATAATTAAACCAATGTTATGTGATCACGATGAACTCCCTATCAACTCTAACTTCTTTTCAAATCTCTATCAATTCTCGCTATTATTTTCTCCATATTATAATTCTTGCCCCTCTACTTTAAGATGTTGTCAGCACGAGTACTTAACAAAATTGACCAATAAGAACACTGTATTTTTGGCTCGTAACTTTTTACCTGGGTAACTAAAATTTTCAAAAAGTAAATTGTCACGTAGCATTTTTAAAATTAAAACATGTGCATTGAAAACAGTTAAATAAGTTTCAAATTAAATGAAAATTGCAAGAAAAAGTTATAACTGACATTACATACTATTATCGTTATGCTAAGCTTACATATGTGTGTTCTGTCTAACGAAAAAATAACCACTTTAATATGTGCATAGAAATAAAACAAAATGTAAGTTAACAGCCATTTGTTCTGAGTTTATGGTAATTGAGTCCGAAGGAGAGAGACGTTACTGCCTTACTGCGAGGGATGTCTATATACTTCCTGTAATGCGAGATGCGACACACGGTCGTATCGTTCCGCTAACTTTATCCTTGACACGCTTAGTAGACATTTTAAATCCAAGCGCGCTGCGCTTGTGTGGCACTGGTATATTGTTATTGGCCCACTGCAAAATTTGTACTATAACATTACATAAATGCATCTCAGAAATTTCACTGCCTTAACACCCGCTTCCCAAACCTCCGAAACGTGGAGAATAAGGCGGCATGAAATGAAATTTTATGTCCTCACTGGCAGCATTTTCAGCTAGTGAGTTCCAGTTATTTTTAAAAAACTTAGAGATCTCATTATATGCACCCACAAAAGACAGGCCGTTATCTGAATATAAATTGAGCGGTTTCCCTCTACGAGCAATAAACCTACGTAATGCTAATAAATAAGTGTTGCTCGTCAAATCACCTACTAAATCCAAATGGATTGCCTTAGTTGCGAAATATATAAGTACTGGACTTTGACTATCCTGCAACCACTACCTTGACGACTGACACTGGACAGGACACCAACATAATCTACGCCTGCGTTCTCGAAAGGATAACCCCCCGGCAACAATCTATTTTTTGGTAAGTTACCCATTATTGAAGTGTTTGTGTGTCCTTTCATTCGAGTGCATCGTAAGCAATGACGATAGGAAACCTTGCTAAATTCCGGCCTCTGATTGCCCAGCACATTATTCTAATAATTGACATAATAATAGTAGGCCTGCATCCATTTATTATGTTCGTAATTAAATAATAATTTAATGAAATAATGTTTGCAGTGCAATAATATAGGATACTCTTTATTGTAATCAAAATTTGAATTGTTTAGACATCCTCCAACGCGTAGAATATTGTGATGGTCTAAAAAGACATTGCACTTGATTAAAAGACTCTTTTTCGGTACCGTTATTAAGAAATAGATTAAATTCAAGAAAACATTAATTTTGGGAAGCTTTAATGAATATATAATACATTTTGCAGCTCTTTTTGATTGAGATAGTTAATACACGGTTTTTGTTTTTCACACGCACTAATAAATCGTAACACATAAGCTACGGTACGTCTTAACCGTAAATAATTAGAAAAACGATTGAAATGAATTAATTTGTCATTACATATTGATTGCTTTGACGTAAAAATAATGCCACGTCAGATCGCGTCTCAGGCAAATTCTTAGGCAGGTTTTCTATTTTAGAAGACCAGTTTAACCTATCCTGTTTTAATAACTCAGACGCCGACCACCACTGATAAAGAAACTGAATCGATTTAAAATTTACTCCAACGAGAAACGTGATCTGCAGGATTTTATTATGTAGGAACATGTCACCAGCTGCCGGAAATATGGTACCAACATGATTGCAAACAAACATTTTCAGGCTCGGTAACATTTAAGCCACCTTAGTACTATTGTGGAATCTGTCCAGAAAGTAGTACTCATAGCAAAACAGCAAAGAGAACCTATCAACTTTCCACAAAGTTCCAGCCTAGGTAAGGTAGTAGGCTTCAACAGTGCTACACAACTCTTGACTGACAGTGAACGTACTCCAACCTGCTTTTCATTATTTGTACTACGAACGTATAAGTAAGCACCATACGATCGTTGAGTTGCGTCAGAAAATATGTGAAATTCTATTACAATATATTTTTCACAAAGAACACGACGTGAGATAAGTAATGTTTTATAACTAACTGATAAGTCACAAATAATCTTCAGGTGTTCATCCCAAGACAATTTGTGAACAAAGCTTTTGAAGTAATATTTTCATTAAAAAACGCATGGAAAAACTAGTTCTAAGGGGTCAAATATTTATGAAATTACTGAAAACAATTCTCGTTTCGTGCTACAATCTGGCTTTAAAGAATTAACAGGAACACAAAGTTCATCAAGACTTGTCAACCAACCTAAACCGAATCTTTTATTGAGTTCAGACATTCTAATATTTGACCCAAAGTTTCACATTCTGATAAAAAATCATTATACATTTCTTTTAAAAGAAAGAAAGAACAATTTACTGTCCAGTGAAATTATATAAAGTGAACAGTCTAAGCAGTCACAAAAAAAAACACGAACAAACAGTGTATGGCAGTGAAAAAGGCAAGAGTATCAGCTTAGTTCCCCACCTCAAGGGAGCGAGGCGCTGATTTTCACGCGATGCCTTAAAAATATAATAAATTAAAATATACAATAAATAAAAAATGATATAGACAGAAATAAACAGATAAATATGTAATTAATTAATAAATAATTGTATTTAAACGTAATAAGTATATATATACATAAATAAATATGCAAATATACATATGTGAGTATATAATGTGTGTAAATACATATATATACACATACATGTGTAAAGGGCAGTGAAAGCCTCTCACGCCATCAGGGTAAACTTTGTTTGTGTAACAACCACTTCCTGAGATGATATTTAAAAACTGGCTGTGACAATGACTTTCTTAAAGGTGGTGGTAGTTTGTTCCAGCATTTAGTTGCCTGATAGCGGAAACTGTCCTCAAAAGCTCTAGTAATGTGGAACGGTGTATTAAGAATACAAAAATTTGCGCGCCGAGAATCGTACTTATGAGTAGCCCACTCCAATTTTGAGTTAAAGGGGCTTTGCATGCCTCATGATACCAATTATTAAACTCGCGAAGTGCAGCTGTCTACGCGACTCCATGTTTAACAAGCCGGCCTTACATAAGTATGGTGTGATATGACTTCTTGGTGGTATTTTATAAGAAAATTTGATACACACATTTTGTACGCGTTGAATGACACGCGTCTAAAAATAATAGACTACGTTTGGCTTGTACCATAGAATCTCGTTATAAGTCAGGGCTAAGTTTTCGTGGTATTCTGACACAAAATCTACCAATCATCTAATCAAGTTGTATTTTGAATAAAATGTTCTTCGCACAATTTCTCTTTTGGAAAAAATTCACATGACTTAGGGCTAACTTCTCGAGTTGCCAAAAATGCGTAAATTGGTTTTGTATGTCATGATTTAAAGTGTCGAAATCGACTTCATTGAAATCGACTTTATTGAAATTACACTGAACAGGCCGAGATAAGTTAGACTTATTACACTTAATAGGACCGGACACCATCCAGCCAAGTCTAACCTCACAGAGTACAGGTTTATCATCTTAATACTTTGCGTTCCTAATAAATCCCAAAATACGTAGGCGCCTAATAATAAATGAACGTGAGCAGGTATATAAAATTTAGGATCCGCATAACAAATACTAGACGGAATATTGAGATTCGTTAAATTTATTTGTCTAGTAAGAATTTTATCAGTTATCGAAAGCAAAACAAAACAGTGAAATTAGTGGAATAATATTTGTTCAGTGGCTTTATTAAAGCACAAAACATTGTTTTTACATGTGACGTCCAAGTATTGATATCCATTAAAGGATTATCTATTCTGTGAGCAGGCAGTTGTAAATGTTGATACACACTTTCTGTCATGAGACTCGAAGTTGATCAACGCAGTTTACAACAACACTTCAAGCGGTTCTTGACAGACAGCAGAGACGTTCGTTGACAGAGTTACTGTATCAGGCACAGAATACCACCAATGAAAACTACAGAATCGACCGAATATCAAATTTATTTGTTTTTACACTCTGAATTGGAACTATTAAACATAAAAAGGTTTCTCGTTTTATTAAATTACAAATAATTTCTTTTTCGCGTTCCTGCTGTGAATTACACCCTCTATGTTGCAATCAGCTTCGTTAACTCGAACATTATAGTTACATTATCGTCAATAGAAGTACTAGCAGTAGAGGTGCTGGCTTTCGTGCTGTTTCGTAACACCGGTGGCGAAGAACACTTGCAACTATGCCTTTTTCGTGATTTATGACATGAACTAGTGTATTATGTTTTTGTTTGCACATCTTACATCCGACCTTTTTACACTAGTTAGCATAATGCCCTTTACGAAAACAATTAAAACAAATAATTTGTATTTCAGCAATAATATCAGTTAGTTTGTTTCGTTTATTGTTTAATGCTAGAAATTGAGCGCAATTACTTAAATTAGGATCACCTTGCATTTAGGACACATATTTTTGGTAACGATGTATCCTCTTGTACTCGTATAGACACCACGGTTTGAAATTTATTAGACTTCGTCTGATTACAGGTGATTCTAACGTGTCAATTAAATCGACATGATGTCGCATAAACTGGATAAATGTGACAAAAGTAATAGAGACGTTTTTATCTATCTAACATTTGTATTCTTCCTATTCACGATATGTTTGGGAATCTAATTTACGAGTAATTATATAAATTAAAAATGTGTACCAGTGTTTCACTGGTTCGCCTAACGATTCCAAAGCGCGTAAATTTTTATGAAAGAATAAATCATACGTTTTAAAGTGGCTACATACATAAATATATGTATATATGTATTTGTTTTTGTAATAATAAACCGAAAATATAATTATAAACGAGCACCAGAACTATCAATTTAAACTACAACTTATTATCTGGAATTAAATTTAATAGTACAAAAAAAAACTACAGAAACGAATTTTCTGTCCATTCAATACGTCTGTATGTCACAAGGATATTGAGTGAATTTCGTGGAACAATTTTTATAAGACAAAAATCTACACAGATGTAAGAGTGAAATAAAAAATGCATATTTAAACTGCTGCTACTTAATTGTAGCACTAACTTCGTAAATTAAAATTATTTTTTTGTACCACGGGAAAGCCAAACGAGCAAATAATCCACCTGATGACAAGCGGACTGAGGCTCAGGACATTTACAATATTAAGGCTAGAAAGTCCTTAGATTGTAAATGCGTTGACGACCCGCGGGGTTATTACCTAAAAATTTGTTGACAGCGACAGCCACGCGATCACTGCGCGACCGGTGACAAATTGTAATAAAAAATTGGTATCATGTATGACGATTATTCTATGACCATAAAATGCACTTTTCGCGATTGATTTAGCGCAATTATACAAATTCTCTTTTACACAAATTCTCGTTTTGACAGCAGATATCGTGCGATATTGGCTGTCGCATGCTGTCTGCAAGTTACGTAATAAGTGTGCCGGAGGACTTAGATGTTGTGCCTTTCAATCTCACCAGCCGACTTACCCACCACACCGCCCAGATAGCATATAAAGTTCCTGCATGCTAGATTTTTCATTGACTGTAAATTGCCAAGACAAATATACATACATACATATTCTCACGCTGTATCCCCAACGGGGTAGTCAGAGAGGACGGAGCGCCAAGCGTCGCGGTCAAGTCAAATATGATGAGGCAAATTTTCACATTTACATACTTACATATATTCACGCTGTATCCCTAACGGGGTAGTCAAAGAACACGGAGCGCCAAGCGTCGCGGTCCTTACATACTTCTTTCGCTTCCTCAAATCTCATCATTCTCCTCACACATTTTCGCCTAGGTATGCGAGTGCTTTTGCCATTTCCATTGGCTAATAGTCTAGCTATTTGATCTTCATAAGTCAGCCTCAGTCTTCCTTGGCTTCTTTTACCACTCACTTTTGCTCTATAGATTTTATTCATCATTATTTAATCACTCATTCTTTCCATATTAATAAACAGATTACAAGTACCGCAACATTTATCTATTTCATCCCCTTTCGTTTTTCATTTGTGACCGCATAGAGTAGGTATAAATTTTCAGTAACATTTAATGTAATTTTATTTTTGTGTGATCGAAAATATATCATATATAAATATATGAAATCGTAGAATAAAAATTATTTAAGATAATGTTATAAACATAATGTTAAGAGGTTATTAGCATTCTATTTCTGTCACAATCTAACATGTAAAGGAACTATTTGAGGTGATTATGTATTACTCTTCCTTATTTTCTAGAGTGGTGGGGAGCGCGCACGTTTTGCTGCGACACAGATGAGTGTAACGACGCGTCCACGTCAAGGGCGACGGCGATTTTCACGGCAACAGCGATGGCGGCCATTTACGCGCACTGATTGTGTTTGTATGTACAGCCTTGTCATGAATGATATGTTAAAGTACTAACTATATGGTAGGGTAGTCGACAAAAACTGTTATATCGAAATATATTTAAGGTGTCATACCCTAAAAGGCTATCACAAAACCCTTATAGTTTTTAGTTTTATTTTTTCCGTCATATTTGCACATACTAAGCTGATGGTATAAAGACTTAAGTTTGTAACACGAAATATAAGTAATTAGAGAATATATATAAAAGAAGGCAGACTCTCACCCTTACCGTGACTGCCTACTCTCTGCCAAATACGTAGGATTGTTCCTGTCCGCAACTCAGATATAATATTATATTTAAGCATGTAACAATAAAAAAATAAAACACGCATATACGTTTCTCATGTTTATTTGTGACAATTGGCGGTTGTCGGACGGCGTAGCGGCTTATACACTGCGACCTGACTAATGCAGTCTAAATCGTGCTAAATATTGCTGGTTTTGCATGCTATGGCGTGTACTTATTAGCACGCACACATATAAACCACATTCGTTGTCTCCCTTTGAAGTCAATCATACTATCATATTTAGGTACGCAGTGAAATGGCCATCAAATAATAGTTCAGTGCGAGCTCGACTCATGCATAGAAGGTACTTATAAAATTGTATGTTTCCATATTTAATTTTTGGATATCTATGAAGCTTTTGTTATATTTTTCCTGTAGATTTTAAGTAAGCCTTTAATATTTTGAAAATTTTTAAAATCGTAAGCCCGATCGTTTTGGTGAGATTTGAAAATTAATTGCACTCGTTACCATTATACAATATTCACAGGAGAATTTAAAATAACCCGTACTTACTAGTACTTACCTAGTATTAGTACTTACTTAGTATACTTAGTATTCGTCTTGATTGTTCGCTATTTATTTCCAAAATTACTTATAAGAAAAATATAACCAAAAGTTTTAGATTTTAAGATTTTCGGAAATCAAGGCTAGAAATTTACATTTTTTTAAATATTACTATCGAAACTCTGCGAGCGAGTCGAATTCGCGTCATTTCAGTCGAATATCATTTAATTAGTTGATGATCCAAAATAAACGGTTACGTTTCGTTAGCGCTAACGCCAACGAGTTGAGACTACTTATAATAATGCAAATACAGAAACAAAATTTCTATATAACAGTTGTTTAAAATTTCTGAGAATTTCTGAGTATTTTCAAATAGATTCCCGAACATTTGTTATCAAAGTTGTTTAGTTTGAAAATTTGTCGACTACCCTCTTCGATTTTCAACTCCCGTAGTGTAATTCGATATATAGAGCTTAGAATGAAATGGCTTCAGAAGAAGTTACCAAAAAATAAAATTATATATGTGCATAAGCAGCATATAAATCAAAATTACAATAAGTATTAGAAACTATTTTCTGTTTATTTTACAGAATTACACTTCACAAACCATCATTTTTCATTTTATTTCAGGGAGATGCAACCGACAAGTGTTTGCCGGGCAAACGGAGTCGTTTATCGCTTATAGCTTCAGTTTTTTATGCAAGCATTATTATTCTACGACATAATATACATTATATCGACGATTAAGAATCAATAGTGTCTATCTCAGTTTTCAGCATATTTCACTTTTTAATGCATCTATGCAGGGAGGTTTAAAATGTTATTGGACTTGGCCTGTTCAATCGACGTCTCTAAATTGCAAAAATGGTAGTTATTCGGTACAGAAATAACCCCTATTTTGTCTACATTTCAGGAAACATTTTATCTCCTATAAAGTTAATTATTTTAAATAGACACAAATGATTCTTAATCGTCGAAATATCTATTGTTAATTTGATAATCCGGTACTTTCTGTCAAAAATTATTTTGAATTACAATAACATCACGATTTGTTAGTCCGCTTGTCGTTTGTACCTTGTCACAATCATATCAATAACTCACATAAAGTTTCTTTTTGAGAATAAAGAAGCCGTAACAAGTCAAAGAAATGCCCATAGAAAACTGTAACATTATTATTACATAACTTTTTGGTCCTGTCCATGACTGGGAATAAATTTAGATTGCCGACTGACTGTCGTTGTAGCCAGTGATGCGAAACTGTTGATGTTCATAGATAGACCTTGAAAAATATAATTGATATTGTCACTTGACGCTATTTACACAGTATGTCTATAGGTCATAAATTACTAATAAAAATATATTAAATCGCAGGAATTGAATTGAAATCCGGGTTTTGATCAAAAACCTAGGTGTTTGGTCAAAGCCCGGATTTGATAAAATTCAATAAATACGGTTTTTATGGAAATTCATCATAGGTATTTAAAATTATTGTGAAGTTAATTGAAATTGGTATTATTTTATTCTGGATTCATAATAATACTGTTACAAATACACATGGAAAATGCAGATTTTGTATAATAGCCTAGTATTTAATTAAAACTAGTTTTAACAAAATCAAAGCACAATTTTATCAAAAATTAGATTAACAATTACAACAGCCAGTAATTTGATCAAAACATTCAACTATAACCAAAATAAAACTGTATGCAATTAAATCTGCCACAAACAGGTATACGGCGCAGCCAACTAACCTAATCAGCCATTCAATTAACGGTCTATCCCCTTAACTAAACAGCATCGTCTGACATAGCTCATCAATTGTATGTATATGTATTGTGTATGTATACCCAGTTATGTTGCCGTCAAGATGTCACAGTATCGATAGTAATGACACGAAGACAATACTATCGACGTTGTATTTTTCAAGGTCACGATATTATAACCATTACTATCGACAGCTTACTATTCATTCGCTACACTATTTGTGAAGTGCCAGCACTAAAAAATAATTAAAACTATTGTACCTAACGATAGTAACCGGCTGAGCGCGTTGGATATGCAATCGGATTTCGCAGTAATAAAAAAAAAACAAAAAGAGTTAGGTCTGTTATATTATAGATTATTTAAGTTTTTGGTTTTTATTTCTGGCTGACGTTCATTGACATTGACATTGACGTCTGTGTGCTCAATAAATGTAATGATGGAATAAATTGATTGTTACAGACAGACATGACGAAATTATAAGGATTCTGTTTTTGCCATATTGTCTAGATACAGAAAAATAAAAAATAATACGTGAGTTTTTTACCGGTTTTCGGTTTTAATTTTGCTTTATTCAAAACCTTAGTTTTCGGTAATATTTAGTGGTAGTTTTCTTGAAAGACATTGTTTCGAAAAGTTATTTCGATGTGATCTAATAACACTGAATTGGAACTTAAAATTTGGATCGATGTTTTGCAGTCACAGTGAAATTAGAGATTTGATCGAAAACCTAGGATTTTGTCGAAATTCCAGATTACGGTAAAATTCAATTTTTTCTATAAAGCTTAGTAAATTCCGTTTTATGATCAAAAATTTAAACTAGGTAAGTGTTTTAATAAAATCCATCTAACAACGAGCAAGTTCAACTCAAGCTATTTTTAAAGCTGGACTTGCTTAGGGCTATGGCAAAATCGAATTTCTATTTTGTCATATCCCGGTATTTGGTTAAAATTCTAGGTTTTTAGAAGAACTCGAGTTTTATCATGATACTACTACAAATGTTGTTATGAGGACAATTCATGGCACGGCCATTTAGACCGTAATCAAATACAAGTTGAATTTGAACTTATTCGACAAAATTATGTGGGTGGTTGATATCAATCCATGTTAATACCGAGTTTAAGTAAATTGTACACTTTCTTGCAGTACAATTGTTTGTAAACTTGAACGAAAATAGTGTACGCGTGCTGTGGGATTTTGCTCATTGAAATATTATTTGTATAAGCTCATGTGTTTTTAAATTTGTAATTGTACAAAATTTTATTTTAATATCATATAGAACAAACCTTAACATTAGTAGAGCTTAAGTGGAATGTCTTGAATTTCATTCGGTATAATATAAACCGGTATACGTTATTATGAAGTAATAAAAATTGGCTATGTGCGAGTTCAATACATACGCACCAATTTTTTAGGTCGAAATCCATTGTAATTTTAAATTAGAATTATAAGTAATTTTAATTTGTAATATAATTATTGGTTTCTTTACATTTTAATTACAATTCATTTATTATATTTAATACACATTTAGCATTTAAAATAAGAATAAGAAAGTACATTTTCTAATTATATTCTAAAATTATGAAACACGCTTATATCATATGCTAGTTACAATGTTGAAGAAAGAGGGTAGATAAAATTGAATTTTCGATGTTTTATAAGCAATCAGTCTGAGTGAAATTAGTATGAAAAAAGAGGTACTGAAAAATAATGAATACATTCACAGCGATATTTCTGTCCCTTTCTATCACACGAGTATACGTATGTGTGCGTACGAGTATCGAAATTTTTATTTTTTGTTTTTGTTTTAAATCATACGTGAGTTTTAATGCTCTCATTGATGCAATTAAGTATTGAGACATGGAAACTGCAGCTAAGGAACTGTTCCTGACTGGGGTCCCCCGACCGCACTCGTTTTTTTTTATTGTAATGAAAGATCGAACAATTGTATGAGTAATTCGATCTTTTACGGTATCGATATTTTTTAACGTATTATTGTAATTCTGTTTGCCGCATTTGTAATTTTATTGTGTGTGTTTTGAAAAATATTGTATATGTTTGAGTTAATCTTGTAATTTTTCTCAATTCCATTTTTTATCACTTTAAACGGCATACAATCGATTAAATATCAAATAATACTGAGATTGAATCTGTCATATGATTGAATCGATGAACGATACATTTGCTCAAATGTGACTGATGATTGCGATCAACAATCATCAATACTTTAAAATTATTGCAATCGAATGACCGAATCATTCACGAACGACGCAGGTCTATATCATTCTACATTAGCATTAACAAATGTGAATTACCTTCTTATGCATTTCAGGGTTCAAAACTTCAAATCTTCATTTTTTGTTTTTCTCATAAAATTTAATAGTCTTTAGTTCTGTGATCCTAATAAAAACTCATACAACACTCATAGCGAAAAACGAAAAAAAACTGTATTATAATAAAAAGCACGTTATCTCCTGTAAATTAAAAAATATGTATATGTCGTAGCATAATTGCAATTTTCGATTCCTGTTCGATTCATTGCAATAAACCTAGTAACATTAAGTATTATATTTTAACGGAAGATTATCAACTGGTTAGGAAGAGGGTGGAGAAATCTCTTTAAATTTTCATTTGAGATACAAAAACAAACGCTTTATAATGTCTTATTTCAGACATCAAAGAAATCGATATATTCTAAATTACTGTAAACTTAAATGTAGGTATAGTCAATAATTGTTTAAGTAAACAATATGTTTGAATAAAGAATGTGATTTAAAATGGCGCATTGATTATATCCAATGAAATATTGTTGATACCTTGCGCAAATCCATCCCCAACAGTCAAGCCACATATCATATTGCAAGCTATTCTTCATCCAAATTTTCAAACCTATTGATCGAAACGTATCACGATCTCGTCTCTCAACGAAGTATCATCAGGAAATTCTAAAGCTCAGGTTCTGTTATTTGTAATATATTGTAATGTACTTGACATTGTTATACTAAGTACTGAATCTTGACAAAGCGACAGTAGAGAGTTGTGTTGTACAGCACTCGGTGTTACTTTGCGTAAATCCATATTAGTAATTAATTTAAGTATGCATAGTGTTAGTTCCACATTAATTTTAATGACATAAAGTACCCACGTGTGATATTTTGTAACATTTTAGTAACAAGAACGTGGGTAGAATGGATTTCCTGCGTGTAGTGGGGCTGCATAAAAGCCTGATTTTGGTCTTGTAAGAGTTCAGTTGTTGAGAAGCCGTCGAATAGTCAAGTACATAATAGTTGTGATGAAGAATTGATAGTGTGTTCATAGTGATCAGTGCTCCCGTTACATTTCATATTTAACAATAGATATTTTTAGCTATATTCCGCCCAAGTTTCAAAATCTCGTTTCTCAACGAAGCATCTTCAGGAAACTTAGGCATAAGTATGAAATCGTTTTAGATAAATCGATCACCTACAATAAAGATATTTTTCAATGAATTATATTTCATACAAGCAAGAATTTTTGAATCTAGCTGGATATCATAATCAACAGAGGTAGTTGAAGACAAATTATATGACGAGTAACCTTTGATCACTAACGTTTCATTTCTGTCTTTTAACTCCTCATGTATAAATATATATAAATGGGTGTATTTCCGAAATAACTCGGAAATAGGAGTTTTTGGCGGGAATGGAAAAGTGAGGTTGACATTTTGTTTAGATTTTATATTTTTTACATTTTTGGGAGTTTTAAAGTACACTAATGATAGTATATTTTGTTTTAATGTTCTGTATAAGTGAAAAGAATGGAGTAGGTTTAAATAAACATGTGTAGCTGAAGTTCTCACGCTCTTCCAAGAAGTCCTTTATAACTTCAGAGATGCCTGTTATCAATTTAGTAGAGGAGTTTTACGATAAGAAAAAACGAATATTCTTGTGATTCTACTTATTAATACGTGATATTGGCAAATGTGCTCAACTGTGCGCCATGCCATAAAGAAAGAAAAAAAGAAAACTCGGAAATATACCTACTAGTTTATATAAGATTGCTACATAAAGATATACCAACAGTAAAAGATAAGAATAGATGGAGGGGTGTGGAGATGTTTCTAGGGTTTTTTTCGACATCAACTACCTCTTCAGAGTACGGCCTCCAGTTTAAATACTGGTCCATGCGAACAAGAGTATAATTTGACTTCGCTTTGGACACCCATCTTACATATAAAAAATAGTAAGCCGCTCCTATGGTTAGCTCTCGTCCCGTAATTGGCACCAATAGTCCTGCCATGCAAGCGAGACTCACTCGAACAATTCACCTCACTTCACATTCGAACTCACACAAATAGAATTCTCCAAACATACTAAGAACGAAGAACAATAACCTCATTCGATATTTCGCTTAGTGTATTTTAACTTTTTGTGGGATATAGATTATTTAGATTAGATTGTTATATTTAGTGAAAAATACAACGTTAAGTGCAAAATGGTATTGTGCGAGCGAAAGGCAAATAGAATCTCCGCCATTTTTGATGTCGTTCTTTATCCAAGCATGTTGTCCTAGTTTACTGAATTAAAGTCAGATATTCCTAAATTTAAAGATATATACATAAGTTAGGGATGCATCTGAAATCAAATTGTTTATTTAAGAAATGCACTTTCCCACAATGATATTTGATTAGCCAATAACTTATTATGTTGATAAATAAATTCATCTTTAAATTATTAAAACTTTCGTGAGACATTATTAACGCACTAATTATTTAATACGGCTTTACTCACGTGTAATCGGTATAGGTACCGACTAGTTCACCCTGATGATGGACCTCCAATAGGTCCGAAACTAGTCGGTACCTATACCGATTACACGTGAGTAAAGCCGTATTAAATAATTAGTGCGTAAATAAATTCATCTTTTATGTAGGTTACATAATATCTACACTGAATTCTGGTTAATTTATATATAAATTATTTTAAACAATGTATTTGAATTTCATGCTTCTGTGCTCCTTTGGGAGAAAAAATTATAATATCTCAGCTACGAAGTACAACATTATTTAGCGCCAAAAGACACTATGGTACCTACTTATTACTCTAAGAAAATACCTAGCAAGCTATCTCTGCGCGTTCGACTGGATTAAATAGTACCTAGTTAAAAATTGCAGAAAGTAATAGCCGCGCCTGCCGCTATCACCTGCCATGTAATTCTGTAAGTCCAAGCGAGACTCGTTCGACAATTCACCTCACTTCGCATTCGAACTCACTTGGGCTTCAAACGGAATTCTCTAAACCAAACGTACTAGGAGCGAAGTGAAGTTATCTTGGATGTGAGTTTGTTAGGGATTTTTTTTGAAGTAAACATCTCAGTCGATATTTTTTAATGTATTTTAACTTCTTTGGAGACAATTACGTTAAATAAATCTTGTTTCATTTAGATTCATTTGGATAAAATTTTTATTTTTAGCAAAATGGCACAAATTTCATTTACGATAGTACGACTCGCCGCCACACTTATCGAGGCGGCGCTAGTATCTCTGTCGACTATAGTGAATATCAGCACAGTTCACGAACTCACCGCGAATTCAGAAATGAATTCGACTAATTTACATTAGTGAATGGCACATGCTGTGGCCGTTGTTTTGGTGTTTTGTAAAACTTATCGATATCGCGATTCTGAAATAATTTCGAAAATCCTTCGCGACTCTTCATTTCATTCATTTTCATTGTAAGTATTTCGTAAATAAAAGTTTTTTTTTAAATGTCTAACGTTTTTTTATAATATCTGTTTTATTTTATCATTTAACTCTACTAATTAAACCACATGGATTATGGCCCCAGATCGTAAAGGTGTTGGCCACACAGTTTGAAAAGCACTGGCGTGAGGTGATTGCACGAATTTGCACAAATTACTGTTCACAGTGTAATGACATTAGCCGCGGCTTTTTGTTGCAAAAGTAATGCCATTAGCAACAGAAGTAAATAGTTGTACGGAGGCAAAGTTCTCTAACAGAGTACATTATTTATATCTATTAGGGCCGAGGTTTAGGGTTAACTAAATAATATTTATATGTACATAATATAGGTGTACAGACCACGTAATGACTAATTGTTTGCCTATCGATAATTTTTTATGATTTAACGGTCTGTTGTACTGGATAAGCGGTTGGCAAATTCTGTATAAACATACATTTGTATTATGTAACATAATATACCTTTACGAGTACTGTTTTCTCTGCCAGGTGAGCATTAGAAGCAGCATGGAAACAAAATATAGGTTATATATTTTTTGTTTCATAATTTTCCAGATTTGAGTTACATACGATTTCATACAGAGATCTTAATCAAAATTTAAAAATTCCGTATCAGACAATTTATTATCACATGTAAAATTATGATTATGCTGGCGTAATTCTAATTAGTTTATTTCATAAGTGAAAGAATAGGGGTGTATCTTCAAAGGTGAGAGGTACATCGACCCGTCACATGGTTTTTGTACACGGTGACCAAATGGTGGCCAATACGACGCCTAAATCCATTTTAGAGCGTGATTGGTCATCACAATAGCAGTGCAAAACCAGGCGACCAACAACCACTATACGTTGGCAAGCATTGGCGACGCGTTTCAAGCAATTTAAATATTTTTTCACTGTCATTCAACTCTTATGATAAGCATTCGTTTCATAAATAATGTATGTTATCGGCTTTTTATTACCGCGACCAGCTCTGACCTTATTGTATGCATTCAACTACATTTACCTATGTAAAGGGATGCTTCTATAATTTTGCCCTTGAACGATTTTTATCGCCAGCATTTTACCGTCCACGATACAATCGGGGAAGCAAAATGTATGCAGTTATATGAAGACGCTTTTAAACCGTCGACGATAACGTCATGCCGGGAACGTTATCGTCAACGAAAAAACGTCATTTTCCGCTACACAATAAGGAAGCATTTCGCTTATCTATTGTATCGTGGAACGTAAAATCATGAAGGGGTATAATCGTTCAACGGTAGGTTATAAAAACGTCCAATGTCCAGTAAATGGAATAATTAAACCCCTAATTAAGGCCTTAGTTCGTTAAAACGTGTTTCTATCATGTGATTGAAATAAATCGAAGAATTAATAATTTTTTTTTGTAATAGTATAAGTGCAATCGTAGCGGTATGAATTATATCAAATATTATTATTAATATTCTACAATTTTACAGACACGCTATCATTTAGTTCCTAGCTAAATAAAGACCAATTTATCAATCCACTATACATTTGTTTTATTTAATTCTCCATTACACGAAAATTACCTAAACAAATTTTTTGATGGCCAATTGAAATAAATAATGGTAATTTTAATTTAAACGATTTAATTAGAACTCTTTTTTTATCAATTGCAATTGATATTGGTAATATGAGTTTTAAACAAGAATCTTTGTATCTAGCTGGATACCGTACTCTGAAGAGATAGTTGAAGATAAATCATGTGACCTCCAGTAATCTTTGATCACAAACGTTTCATTTTTCTCTTTCTAACTCCTTGAAAAACTCTGAAGTAATATAAAGTTTTAAACTTTCGCATTGCATTATAAAATACCTAAAACAGAAAATTTAACGCGATTACCTTTTTATTTTGACTTGATGGCCTCAACCAAACTGAACTGTTTTAAGTAAGTATATATACAAGTAATACAAAATAATACAAGGAAGAATCATGTTTACGTAGTGCGGGCCGCATGTCACGACATGCTGCCTTGAATGACGTCATTCGGCGGGCTCTTGTCGCCGCTGGCGTTCCTGCAGTCTTAGAGCCTGTAGGCATTGTGCGCAGCGACGGCAAGAGACCGGATGGTTTGACGCTCATTCCTTGGAAACTTGGAAGATCGCTGGTGTGGGATGCCACTTGTGTCGATACACTTGCTGTTTCCCATGTGCCGGCGACTTCCAAGTCAGCAGGTGCCGCGGCCAGCACTGCCGAGAACTTGAAGCGGCGTAAGTATGCGACTCTCTCTGAGAGTTTCATATTTACGCCCTTTGCAGTCGAAACTTTGGGTCCCTGGGGCCCCGAAGCCCATCGACTGGTTTCTGATATTTGTAAGAGACTGGTCGAGGCTTCGGAAGACCGCCGGGCTGGCTGGTTCTTCCGCCAACGAATCAGTTTGGCTATTCAAAGAGGCAATGCTGCCGGTCTGCTAGGTACCTTGAGCAATGACAGCTTTCTAAGCGGCAACTTTGAGGAAGTTTATTATTTAAGATAATGTGTAGTTTTAAGTTTGTAAATATTAATACTGTAATAAAAAATTATTTTTTGTTTTATATACAAGGAAGTATATACAAGATTGCTATATATACATTTACCAACAGCAAAAGATGAAAAGAGATAAAGATGTTTCAAGATTTTTCTCGACTTCAACTATCTCCTCAGAGTGCGGCCCGCTGTTTAAATACTGCCTCATGATTTCGAATTACTAATGAGAAGTACTTATAAACACTTATAGGTAGGTACCTACCCCTTTACTAATGAACTGCAGGTAAGTAATTATTATTTCTTTCAGATGAGGATTTATATTACGGCTGAAAAATAGATAAGTATTTTACACATTGACAGATTTCTTACAACAGAAATAAAACAAATTTATTTTAGTAAACTTTATTTTATTCAAAAAATTAAAGGTACGAAAAGAAGAAAGAAGAAAGTATGACATCAACATTAGAATCAGTACGCTTTGTCGTCACTTGCGTGTGAGATCACAAAACGAACTGATTCTTTAGTTGGTGTCTGCATACTGATGCGACCAAGAAAATATTATTTATTTATTTACAACCGAGGAAGACCGACAGCCAAAAATAGAGAATGTAATACAAAAATAAAAATTTACACACATACATACATACGTATCCTCACGCTGTATGACTGTATCCCTAACGGGGTAGTCAGAGTGGACGGAGCGCCAAGCATCGCGGTCCTTTCATGCTTCTTTCGCTTCCTCAAATCTCATCATTTTCCTCATATTTTCACCTAGATACGCAAGTGCTTTTCACACTTTCGTCAGCTAGCACTCTGTGTTGAGAAATTAATCCTCTTTTGCAGATATGTTTGAAATACAGGTATATTTAAATAAAATTCGTAGTCTGATCGTAATATGTGTACTTATCAACAAGGAGAATAATAAATATTAAAAAATAAGGAGGTAAAGTAAACAAAACAAAATTAAATAATTGATAACAATAGCAATAATAATTAATTGAATTATATGTTATTGAAAAATGATTAGGCGTTTATGATTCTAGCCCGAACACTTTGGCCATTTGTTCTTCATGAGTTAGCCTTGGTCTTAATTGACTTCTTTTACCAATCTCGCGTAGATTTTCTTCCTTTCATCATTCATTCTTTCAATATGGCCGAACCATCTAAGCATTCCTTTCTTCATTTTCACAATAACACTGTCGTGCATCTTGTAATACTGTACCAACTGCGTATCTCTTCATTGCTTATCTCATTTTCTTCATCTTCATTGCATCTCTTAAGAAAAAATTTTTAAGTCAATAAAAGATCTTCACGATTAAAACGTAAAATGATTTCAGTATCCCAGATAGCGATTTAAACTTGAATCAGACTTGCATCAAATTTGCGCTGAAGCTGTATACATTTGAGTAAAGTAAAAAAAAAAATTAAATGAAATTTTAGATTTATGCGTTGAATTTTGAAAATATGCTTATTAGCTTATACCATCTAAATTTTGGATTGAAAAACTTGCAAAAAAGTCAAATGCCATTCAAACCTAAACACGCAAATTAACTTATTTCAAAGTTGCCGACTCACAGACATCTCGCTCGAAATAAAAAAATATTTCTTACGACCCGCGCGCTTATTACGTAACTTGCAGTCAGCATGCGACAGCCAATATCGCGCGATATCTGCTGTCAAAACGACAATTTGTGTAATAAAATTTGTATAGTAGCGCTTAATCTACCGGGAAAAGTACATTTTACGGTCATAAAATAATAGATACGCAATCGTCATACATGATATCGATTTTTTATTACAATTAGTCACCGGTCGCGCAGTGATCGCGTGGCTGTCGCTGTCTCCAAATTTTTAGGTAATAATCCCGCCGTTTACAGTACACCTACCGACACGTATTACGTAACTTGCAGACAACATGTGACAGTCAACATCGCGCGATATCTGCTGTCAAAACGAGAATTTGTGTAATGTAATATATCACACCGGCACAATTAGCGGAACACAAAAAAAGCAGGATTTTAAAATCTTTTACTTGAGGAACTGGCCAGTTATGATATTTTTTTAATTTATTGTCAAATTTGAAAATAGAAAATTAGATGACATACACTTTTTTCATTCATTTGTTTTATTTTCCCGAACAATACGTTTTGTCAACTTGTTCGAGTAATAACTACGTAATTGTAATTTTTTTGAAAAATTGCACTTAATGGTTTTTTATAAATTTGTTATTCTATAGGCAATTTTGTTTATTAAAAGCTCTTTGTTATGCCTGACTTAACATCACTGGAAATCATTAGGGCTGATGAAATGAGAAGAAATGGCCATACCTACAGATCGATTGCCTCAAGGCTTCGTCGACCAGTATCAACGATTCATCGCAGCATCCAGCGGTACAGATCGTCTAATTCTCTTGTGAGGAGGAGGGGTCAAGGTAGAAAAAGATGTACATCGAGGCGAGATGACAGTTTTTTACAACTTGAAGTTCGTAGGAATACGCGATTAACGGCTGTACAAGCTCGAAATGAACTGGAAGACGTTCGAGGAGTACGAGTAAGTGAGCGTACAGTTCGCAGGAGATTTGAAGAAGTTGGTTTAGGGTCGTATATACCTGCCAAAGGCCCAAAATTTGAGAGACGTCACCGCGTAAACCGATTAAGCTATGCGCGAGAACATCGTCATTGGGATTTGAACGAATGGCAGCAGGTTCTCTTTATTGATGAGTGCAGAGTTCTTTTAAAACAGATCGATGGGAGACAGCGAATATGGAGACGCAAAGGAGAACGCCACATACAGTCTAATTTTGAACACACAGTGGCTTATGGTGGCGGCTCGATTATGGTTTGGGGAGGGATATGTTTGGGAGCTCGCACGGAGTTAGTGATAGTCACAGGAGGGACCATGACAGCAGATCGATACATCAGAGACATTTTAGAAGAACATGTTGTACCATTTGCCCCATTTATTGGTGACGACTTTATTCTAATGCAAGATAATGCTCGTGCTCATAGTGCACAATCGGTACAGGCATATCTGAGCCACGTAGGTATACCGGTGATGCAGTGGCCAGCAAATTCCCCCGATATGAATCCGATAGAGCATGTCTGGGACTTGCTAAAAAGAAGGGTTAAATCCAGAATGCCAC
Organism: Zeuzera pyrina; assembly: GCA_907165235.1. Taxonomy (NCBI): domain Eukaryota; kingdom Metazoa; phylum Arthropoda; class Insecta; order Lepidoptera; family Cossidae; genus Zeuzera; species Zeuzera pyrina. The sequence goes on along the minus strand of OU015639.1, from coordinate 16,109,965 downwards.
CCCCCAACAATCTGAATGAACTTGGAAACGCATTACTTGAGGAGTGGGAGCGGTTGCCTTAAGAAATCATCGATAACATAATCTGTAGCATGTCCAGACGAATGGAAACCGTAATCAGAGCAAGAGGGGGAAACACTCGTTATTAATTTTGCTTTAATTTTATTGTTAAATCATTTAATGCTTACTTTTTTTTATTTTTTGTGATGGTTCATAATCATCTAAAAATTTCACTTATTTCAAATTTCTTTATATTTCAATAAAAAATTACGAAGACTTTTCAAAGTCGTTGTTAAAAGATGTTAATCAATTTGTTATTTTGTGTCTAATTACATTTTCGTCAAATATATGCGTTATTATCTCATAGTCTCACTTTTTTTTCTGTTCCGCTAATTGTGCCGGTGTGTATATATATATGTATAGTGGCGCTAAATCTACCGTGAAAAGCGCATTTCACGGTCATAGAATAATAGATACGCAATCGTCATACTTGATATCCTTTTTTTTATTACAATTAGTCACCGGTCGCGCAGTGATCGCGTGGCTGTCGCTATCTGCAAATTTTTAGGTAATAACCCCGCGTCCAATTGTGAATCTAAACCATACAGGGACCCACTTAAACCGACAGACGTTCTCCTACCCAATATAAAAGTTCAAATTAGACTTTCTAGTTACCGCGCGACAATGATAAAATGTCATAACAAATAATAATAATAATTTATTTGTTCTCATTACATGTTCATTTTGTTTTACACATATACATAGTCTAAATAGAGTGCTTTGTGCTGAAATTATTCAGGTACGACACTAGAAGACAATTGTGTTTAATACACCAAGATAGATACCAAAGTATAAACAAAAATTTGATATCTTCAAAATAATAAGATTGCAACAATATTGCCAAAATCTTTGTTGTCAAATTTGATATATCGGTTTTTACTCATTAAATGTAAAAAAACTTGCGGCGTTAGATTCGATTTGGCAATTTATAATCAAAGAAAAATCAAGCTTGCAGCCACCTCATAAGCTATCTGGGATGTATTATTTAACGCATTGCCATAAACCTACAATTGTTGCAGTTCTTGTTACATAATATAGTTGAATTAAAAGTTATGCATTTTACAATGTTTGTCTGAATCAATGATACAAATTTATTTATATTACAAAGATGTACCTACCTACATGTTTTACTGATAATCTATCTGCATTTAACGATAAATATTTATTCTATTATGCCACATGAGTCGCCACGGCGTTTAGACACTGTAATCGCAGGGTTATTACCTTAAAATTGGCAGACAGCGACAGCCACGGCGTTTAGACACTGTAATCGCAGGTTATTACCTTAAAATTAGCAGACAGCGACAGCCACGCGATCACTGCGCGACCGGTGACTAACTGTAATAATAAAAAATGTATGTCATGTATGGGCGATTGCGTGTCTATTGCGTCATATCTATTGCGCCATGTCTATTGCGCCATGAGCGTAAAATGCACTATTCGCGGCAGATTTAGCGCCACTAAAAATTACATTAAACAAATTCTTTTTTGAAGCAGATATCGTGCTATATTTGGTCGTCGCATACTGACTGCAAGTTAGGTAATAAGCATGCCGGTGTTATGTAGCGGAAATATATTTCGTATAGGGTAAAGTTATAAAGCTGCTATAGTCGTATCCATGTGCAAAAAGTGGTACCCCATCATTAACATTATAACATTAGTCACAATACACAAACAATAATCATTGTTTGGGAAGTCGACGCAGAGTCTTGAGGGGATGCTCTAGGACGGTTTAGGGCCGATAGATCACCTATATCTGAGTTAGTTTACCTTAGTTCAAAGTCTAAGGATTTCGAATTATCACGGCATGATTTTTAGAAGGCACATGTTGTCCACATGTATTATGAAACAATAACGACACAATAGTTTCATAACTTTGACCTGCCACGCAATTTTGTAAAAACTCACATCACCCAAGCGAGACTTGCTCGACAATTCGCATCATTTCGCATTAGGACCCACTTTGCCTTCAGATTTAAACCAAACATAATTAGTGAGCGTTGAAGCAAAAAGGGTCCAGTAGTGGGGTATTGAGTTAATACTAGATTCGAAATTTAGAATAGTCAATTGATAATAAGGATTAAAAAAATGTTCTGAAAAAACTGGCATATTTTTTTTTATCAGACATTTAAAGTTGATTACCTTTTATTTTCGCTTGACGTTTCGGCCGAGGTGCATCGGCCGTTGTCTCAAGTAAACTGTCGCAGCAAGCTTCACTCCGTGTCCGAGGCAGATTTTTTTCATCTACCTCCAACATTTGTAATTAATTATTAGGGTTCCCACAGACAACATCCACAGTGTCCACACACTTAACGGAATGTGAACAACGAGGTATTGTTATTTGAATAACAGGATTCCTTGCTATTGATAAATTGTATCCTTTTCCCAATTGAAATTTTCGTGTCTCTTGATTTCAGTCGCTTCACGCACGATTCTTGGATAAAAGTGGCGATCGATGAAAAGGACTTGTGGGCGATGAAATTATATTCAGTGATTGGTATTCGATTGGAGAAGATGTTCCGCTATCGCTAATTTGGTTGTTTGCTGGTCTTTTACAGCTGCAATGTGTTCTTTAATCCTGTTAACAATAGTCCGCTTCGTTTGGCCAATGTATGAGATGCTGTTACTGTTTGCTGTTTGCCGTTTGCCGTTTGCCGTTGCCATTGCCGTTTTGCCGCTGCAAACACCAGGTGTCTACAAAATAAATTGCAGTTGCGGTAGTTCATCCATTGGGAAAACGGATACAATTTATCAACAACGTGGTTTTTCACATCCGTGAGTGTTGTGTGTAGGACCCCAAATGATTACTGACAAATATTGATATAAAATCTGGCTCGGATAGGGAGAGAAGCTTGCTACGACGGTTTGGTTGAGACCACGGATGAAACTCGGCCGAAACGTCAAGTCAAATAATAGGTATTTGCGTTAATTTGCCATGTTCTTAGATATTTTATAATGCAACGCGAAAGCTTAAAAGTAAACTATCAACATTATTTATATATTTCTATATAAAATCTGTTCTCATAAAATCAACAATAAACTAAACATTTTAGAATATTTATAAAACATAATAAAAAACATATAGAATTACGAAGATCAAAGAGCCAGAAGGTTAGCTGACGGAAATGTCAAAAGCACCTGCATACCTAGGCGAAAATGCATGAGAAGAATGATGAGATTCAAAGAGGCGAAAGAAGTATGTAAGGACCGCGAAGCTTGGCGCTCCGTCCTCTCTGATTACCCTAAACTGTTAGGTCTGATTAAACTGTTAGGGATACAGCGTGAAAATATATTTGTATGTATCCATAAGCTTTGAACTCATTTCTTTCATATTATTTATGGCTGGTATATGCAGTTACTTCGTTCGCGGTTTAGATTATGTTAAGAACATTCGATGTGTCAACGTCTTCATTTTTTTTTTTTTTTTGGTTTCTGAGAGGCGAAATTAAACCCCCGCGGGCTACCCAGCCGGACTCTACGCCGACTGGGGAGTGTCGGACTCGAACCGACTAAACAAAACCCCTCTTTGCTGTTAGCCCTAGAGGCTTTTACAGCGTCACAGGTCGCGTTGGGGCGAGCGCTGAAGGCGCCCTGCCAGATGGTCGACCGCCTGAGGGTTCCTCCAGCCGAGGGATGCCTCGTATGGAGGGCGGACCTCGGGCTCAAGGCGTCGCCAGGGGAGCTTTCCACACCTGCGTGCATCTTAACGGGCTTCCTATTCGGGTGAGGGCTGGGCCTCTAGCGGACCCGGCCGGCGAGGCGGCTGAGGGCCGGTTAGTGTGCCTAGTGTTCCGCGTGGCAGTTTACAATGTGGCTTAAGGCCGCGTGTGTGCGTGTAGAGCTACGTGATCGAGCTTCTAAACTTGAGACCCTTCTGGTGTCGCGGGGGTCGTCCTCGCCTCCGCCGGTGGGGGCGGTGCGGTCGTAGTGTGTAGGTTGGCATGTTCGAGTTCGAACGTGTAATGTCGTCGTCGCTGTCGCCTAACACATGTCTAGGCCTACGATAGCGTTTGCGGACGCGAGGTTCGGGGGTGTACGATGACGCCCTGACCACTACGGAGTTCGGGTGTAAGGAGGAACGGTGAAAGAAGCGTTGGGACGCCTCTTTTAGATATTGAGTTATAGAGGGCAATTCTAGGTCGTAGTGGAGATCTACGTTGCGCACGTAATGAGGGGCACCGGTGGCCCTGCGCATGAACCTATTCTGAATAACTTGGAGGGAGTTGATGTGAGAGCGCGCAGCGTGAGCGAATACTACACTGGCGTACGTCATGATAGGCCTGACGCACGTCTTATATAAGGTAACTTTATGTCTGAGGGACATTTCGCTTTTAGCGCAAATGAGCATGTTGAGACGACCGAGGACGAACGCGGCGCGGTCGCGGACCGTTTTGATGTGTTGGCCGATGATATGTTGGCCGACAACGTCTTTATCCAACCCTGTAGTATCATCATATAGATGTGACGTCACGAAGCTTGTGACTCGTCCCCTCCTTGTCACACGATGTCACTCTTTGTTGACTTCCTTGTGATTCAATTTTGAATGCCCCGTAATAGAAGACGAAGCTATTGAATAGTTGATTTAAACATAAAGGAAAATATGGTACGAGCGCCTTGCATAATATGCACCTCATATAAGGAGTCTAACGGACACAATATCTATAACAAATTGATCAGTTGTAATGGCAATGATGTCTTGTCTCGCTCCTGCTACAGTCTTTTGGGTTTTTGCACCTCTTTTATAACTGCTATATGATACATACACATATTTTCATGCCGCATCCCCAATGGGTAAGTCAAAGAGGACAGAGCGCCAAGCTTCGCGATCCTTACATACTTCTTTCGCCTCCTCGAATCTCATCATTGTCCTAACACATTTTCGCTCAGATATGCAGGTATTTTCGACACTTCCGTCAGCTAACACTCTGGCTATTTGATCTTTGTAAGTCAGCCTTGATCATCCTTGGCTTCTGCTACCACTCATTTTCGTTCTGTATATTTTCTTCGTCAGTCTTTCATCATTCATTCTTTCCACGTGCCCGAACCATCTAAGCATTCCTTTCTTCATTTTTACAATAACACTGTCGTGCAATCCTGTCAACTGTCGTATGACATGCAAAGTTTTTGTCTGCGAGTAGTATCCATGTCGTCTCTGACCCATCAGTCGACTACGGAATGTTCTAACATGGCTCTAACATACAGAGTTTTTCTAATTTATCTTTCCATACAAAACCGAAGAAAATATCTAGTATAGTTTTAAACTAATTTGTTCTTACTCATAAAATTGGAAATTAATTGTATATGGGCTATATTTTCGTACTTCACGTAATACTGTTTAATATCAGAATTAAGAATTATAAAAGATGAAGGTATTGTTCTTACTGGTTTCCGCCTTCTTGTTTTTATGTTAGTATTAACCATTGATATAATATATAATTGTTCTGCAGCGATGGAGTGAATACTATGGAGAACTGTATGAGAGTGGCGACTCCGTCTCTGATACTGAGAACGATTCTAATGAATTGCCACACTCGGGCCAGGGACTGGAGGATGCCATTAGTATGAAAGAGATTGAGAAAGTGATAAGAAGTTTGAAATGTGGAAAGGCTGCGGGAATTGATGAGGTGACTGCTGAGATGATCAAGTATGGTGGTCCTAGGGTCTGGGATGCCTTCTGTGCACTCTGCAACCTTTGTTGGCAGAAGGGGAGGTTCCAGAGGACTGGCGCACGGCAGTCATAGTACCTCTATATAAAGGGAAAGGTTCCTACCTAGACTGTGCGTGCTATAGGGCCATCAGCTTGGTCAGCTTAGCGAGTAAAGTCTATACTAAAGTATTGACTGAACGTATGAAAGGCGTTTCAGAAAGATATTTGTGGGAGGCGCAAGGTGGATTTAGGAACGGTAGGGTTTGTATGGATCAGATTTTCTCGCTTCGCGTTATCGTGGGGAGGTTTCTGGCTTTAGGTCGGAAAGTTTTCTGCGCTTTCGTGGATCTAGAAAAGACATTCGATAGAGTAGTGCGGAAGAAATTGTGGAGTCTTCTGCCTGAATATGGCGTGGAGGGCTCCTTACTGCAGGCTGTGAGGTCATTATATCGAGACCACAGAGCCTGTGTAAGGATAGACGGAGACATGTCGCCCTGTTTTGAAGTCTGTTCTGGTGTCAGACAGGGCTGCGTGATGTCTGCCTGGCTATTCGTGCTGTATTTGGACAGTTGCCTCCAGAGATTGAAAGGTAATATGAGTGGTATGGGATGTGGTGACACAGTGGTAAACTGCCTATTGTACGCTGACGATGCTGTGCTAATAGCACCATCAGAAGCAGAGTTGCAGACACTAGTCACGTGCATGGAAGAAGATTGTGAAGTAAAAGGATTGAAAATGAATGTGAACAAAACTAAGGTTCTGGTGTTTGAAAGAGAAGCGGTACAAACGAATTGTGTGATTTGTGTAAATGGAAAATGTCTAGAACAGGTGAATGAAATTGTGTACCTGGGGAGTGCGTTTTCGAGGGATGGAAGATGTGAGTTGGATGTGGAGAGACGGGTAGCAGCTGGCAATAAAGTGAACGGTGCTCTGTCCGCATTAGTGGGTAGTGTGAATATATCTAACACTGCTAAAATGGCCATCCACAATGCGGTGTTGGTGCCAACTTTGTTGTACGGTAGTGGAGCCTGAATATGCCCAAAATCGAGTGAAAGTATGTTAAATGCTGTGGAGATGCGGTCTCTCAGAAATATGTGCGGGTTCACGCTTGCTGACAGGATAAGCAATGATGAGATACGCAGTATGACAGGGTTGCACAACAGTGTTATTGTAAAAATGAAGAAAGGAATGCTTAGATGGTTCGGACACATGGAAAGAATGAGTGATGAAAGACTGACGAAGAAAATATACAGAGCGAAAGTGAGTGGTAAAAGAAGCCAAGGAAGACTGAGGCTGACTTATGAAGATCAAATAGCCAGAGTGTTAGCAGACGGAAATGTCGAAAGCACTCGCATACCTAGGCGAAAATGTGTGAGGAGAATGATGAGATTTGAGGAAGCGAAAGAGGTGTGTAAGGACCGCGACTCCTGCGCTCCGTCCTCTCTGACTACCCCGTTGGGAATACAGCGTGAAGTTATGTTATGTTATGTTTATATAAATAAAAGAGATTTAATGAGATATAGTATCTGATATCGTCGTAGAATTATGGAATAGGGTATATGACTATTTTTTATAACCTAATTAAGAAATGGGTTCAATAATCGTTAATAAAACCGTGAAATAATATTCGAAACACAATGAAAAATATAACAGTTAGTTGTTTTTAAACTTTTGTAGTGGGAACAGGATGGGAATAAGTTCCGTCTTTGTCGCTCCTAACGCTTTGCAATGTCTCCGCGTTATTGTAAGTCACAGTTATGTAATGCTATCTTCCTCTAGCTCACTGGTTCCCAAACTTATTTTGTCTACTGAGTCGAGAGCTCATGCAGTCGTTGTCTAAGATGCCTCCTAGCTAAATGAAATTACAAATCTCTTACCGCCCCCTTTAGGCCTGCAGCGCCCACAAGGGGGCGTTATCGCCCACTTTGGGAATGGTTGCTCTAGCTTAATCCCAATCTGTTCTCACTACTAAAATTCAAAACGCAATAACTCAATTTCCGTCTTTAATTTCAAGTAGTTTTTTCATATTTGTATTTAACATTTTTAAATATTTTAATACTATTTATAAAACATTACTTTCAAAAGCACCTAGCCTATTGGGCACGTAGGCATTTCGCGAACATCGCCATTTCATTACCATTCATCAATTATTTTACGCGTTCGTAAACCAATCATAAAATGGATATATCTTCTTTGTGGTGTAAAACGGAACGTGCCAAGTAACCTTGAGCCTCCAGGTCTAAGTTATTCGGATGGCAAGCGCCCCTATGGTCAAATATAACCTCAAAAGTGTACGGCAACGTTGTTACAATCTCATCATTTTTAGTAGGTGTCAAGGTTTTGTGTATATTTTAGTACCTACTTTTGTGAATAACCACAATTTCTATGTTAACTTTGCATCTTTGTCGCGTGGTAACTAGAAATCCAATTCAAACTTCTTTCAAGGGTTGCATAGCAAACTTAGCGCACACCTGGTTCAAGCTTAAATTGCTATCTGTATAATAATGGAATTGGCGAACAAAATATTTAAGCTCTGATCTTGTGGTCCTGAGTCCTGTGATCTTCTATGGGAGCTTCTAGGAGTTGTCAATGATCGGACGAGAGCTCAATTGATCATTATAATTTATTCAATGGGTTAAATAATTTTATAGCGATGACTACCCATGCGACACAATACACGAAATTTCAAACAACAAAACAGACAAGCAATTTTATATTTTCTTATAAACGAACAACAATGCGTTCAAAATTATCTCTAATAAAAAATGTTATCAAGGCACAAAAAATTACATAAAATAAATTCAAATTAATGAATTATTCTACAGTAACGTTTCTTTGTTGTACTTTTTCAATCAGTCTACCATATCATTTTCTAAAATTTATTATTATCTTTCCCTCTATTGTAGATGCCGTTTCAGTAGCAAAATGCCAGTCCGTAATATCGGACTCAGAAATAGATGAAATACCTGATATCAACGAGATCATTCCCGGTGTGCCGAGTCCACCGCCAAATTGGCGTCGAGCCTTCCCAAAAGAATCAGATTACATAATCAAGAACATCTCAATAGACTTAGAGAAACTCAACATAACCAAATTCATGCAGAAATTAGACACATTCAAATACTATGTAATAGGAAACAACAGTGAACAGAACTCACGAAGGGCGTTACAATACAAAAACTCTAGATACGAATATCGACAAGCACAAGCGCATCAGTACAGAACGAAGATACTGGACATCATGCTGCAAACATTATTTATGGCCAAGCACAAAATGCAAGAGATCGAGAACTATGTTGATACCACCGATGTATCTTATCGAGTATCTTTTACATATGAACGCCTAAAGAAAATCAGAAATCATATAGAGGATATCTATTTAACTATGATATATTATGAGACATACAACGAAAAAGTCGGCGAGTTAGAATACAGAGGAATGAGATATTGTGTCGCTAATCCGGATATATGTGGACACAGGCCTGAGAAACTTAAGAGTCATAGATATGTGAATCCCCGTTTAAAATTGCATCAATGGGCAGTCAAATTACATACCGATTTCTTGTATTTGTATTGGACGATGATAAAGCTGCACGAGTCTTATTGCAAACAGAAGAATTGCTATGCACGAGCAACCACTCCCAGTAATATTACTACCACTGAAGATTATCTGTTTTAAATGTAATTTATTTAGTTAATATGTAACGCGTAAGAGAATTAAAAAAGCAGAATCTACTCTGTTAAGAATCAATATCCATTTTCATGGAAATTCTATATATCCTCTTTTACAAGCAATATTTGTATATTTGTAATCGCGTTCTCGAAAAGGGCTATAACGATTTAGATTAAATTTAAAATTTAGGAGTTTATGGAGGCGAAAAATTGATCTAGCTAGGTCTCAATTCTAGGAACATTCGTTTTGTCCGTGTTCTCCGTTCTCACCAATGATATTATAATACAAAAGAGGTAGATAGGTTACCTTAGTACTAATCCAAGTAAAATATTGTCCCAGTTACAACGTTACAAAGTGAGACAGATATACATTGCACTGCGTCGCTATGCAATGTAAAACATAATTGCATTTCAAACTAACAAATCACATAGCTCTCTAAATCATTGTGATTGGTCAATTTCAATGTCTTACCACATTTTAAGCGAATCCGTGACTAATTCATAGGATATTAGTAATTAATTCCACAGAATAGACATTTAAAAAAATATGATTGTTACCTAATGGGATTAGACAGTAAAAAATGATGTCTACTTTTTTCGAATTTCGTTTTTCTTGAATCATGTACATGAGAACATATTTATTTAAAAAGATCGCCAATATTTTTAAATTATAAATTTGAAAATGATGAATTATATATTATTGCTTTTAATAAATGTAAACGCAAAATTTTCTTCGCATACCCTCTTAATTTTTTCTATTTGATATTGTTAAGGTTGGACCTTATGTGTAAGGAATAAGGTCGATTTTTAATGGAACTAAAAGCGTAACTTTTAGTGCTTATATCTCGAGACCTAGACTTTGCAAAGTTATGACCTAAAAACGCATTGCTAGCTTTAAGGTCTCCTATCGAATGGTATAAGTCAAATTACGAAAGAAGAACAAAGTTGCACCTCGAATATTCCCGAGCGATGACGTGTCATATACCTATGACTCATGCAAACAGGCGGCGTCGAAAACAATGTCGAATTATTGTTAGCGAGCGTAATTAACTAGAAAGTTCCACCCTCCTTTTTATCCGACTATAAATAGAGCTCCGTGTCCACCGCCGAGTCAGTGGAAAAACAGTCCGCTCTCGGCCGCCGTACGAGACGCACGCGTCGCTCGCTCGCTCGCTCGCTCGCCTCTCTACTCGCTATGCATCGTGCGTAGCGAAATACTGTGTTCGTGCCGCGTCGCGTCGCGCCTGCGCTCCCCGTAGCGCCTGCGCTCCCCGTAGCGCCGACCGGGTTATCGCGTCGCGGCCGCGCCAACTAGAATCGTTGCGATTTCACCGCGCGCCCGCGTGCGCTGCCATCGCTGTACTCACTGCGCATCGTAGTGCGTAGTGATAAATAGTGAGTTGGCCCGGCCTACCGCGTCGCGTCGCGGCCGCGCCAACTCGTATCGTTAAGTTCGTGTAGTTTATATAAGACCTAGGTGTTAGGCACACATCTGTGCACAATAAGACAGGCACAGTACGACCAGGGCTACAAAGTAGGCACTCTCTCCCCCTCTGCCTATCCTCGACAGGGAGGTCCTCTTATTCAACTTGGCGGCTCTACCAGCGCCATGGACACGCTGACAGACACCGAATTCCACGCGTTCGTGATGGCTCAACTCGAGTCATCACACTCTCATATACGCGACCTGTGGGACCACCGGGTCTCACCCGCGTCCCGCGGCCCCACCCCCGCGTCTTACTCGGCCGTCGTTTCCGCCGCCGCTACAGTCGCGAAGCCCCCGCCGCGCGAACCAACCAAGCCGGCCCCCGTTAGCGATTCTCCCTCCCGCTTCCCCTGACCCGACGGAGGCTTCGAACTCCGAAGAGGAAATGGACATAGCGCCTCCCTCCTCTTCGGAGGACGAGGCCACTGAGAGCGCCGAATGGCGCTTAGTGGGCGAATTCTCCGAGGGAAGGCGACACGCCCAGCCCGCCCCCCAAAACGACGACCGCAACCCCTCTGGCCAAACAAAAAGCGCCTGTCTCACAGGCCACCCAGGCCCCTCAGGCCGACAAAACCAAAACACCGCCGCCGGTGTTTATCCAGGAAAAAGCGTCGTGGGATAGGGTCTCTCGGGCCTTAGACGCGCGCCGCATCCCATTTAATTCCGCCCGCGACACAGCACAGGGCATTAAGGTGCAGTTACCTACCCTGGCTGGCCATCGGGAGCTCACAGCGCTCCTACGCTTGGAGCGCATAGGTTTCCATACTTATGCGCTCCCGGTCCAGCTTCGCGTGGTCATCCGCGGCCTCCCCTAGGAGCTCCCGGAAGAGCTCATTCTCGGGGACCTTTGTCGCAAAACCTCCCGGCGCGTGAAGTCCACCGCCTTTACAAGCCCCGCTCGAAGGAGGCCTTCGACCTCGTGTTGGTTTTTCTCGACCTCTCCTCCGAGGGAAAGGCCGTTTTCCAAATGAAATCGGTATGTAGTATTTCCGGCCTCTCCGTAGAGGCCCCGCACAAGCGCGGCACGGTGGGTCAATGCCACCGTTGCCAACTGTACGGGCACTCGGTCCGCAACTGTTTCGCACGACCTAGGTGCGTCAAGTGCCACGGGGACCACGGCACCCCCGAGTGCTCCCGCACGCCGGAAACGTCTGACCCTGCCGGTTGCGTATTGTGCTGAGAGTTCGGACATCCCGCGAACTATTGCGGATGCCCGAGAGCTCCGCGCCGTCGCCGCCGCGGGGGTAAGTCGCGCCGAGCCGACGGAACACATCAGGGCCAACGCCGCGGCCCCCCTACGCACCCAGTCCAACTTAAGGCCACCCCTACCGCGACTCCCGCTTCCACGCGGCCCGTGCACTCTGCGCCAGCCAAACCCGCGCCCTCTGCGCCGTCACAACCCGCGCCCTCTGCGCCGTCACAACCCGCGCCCGCCGCGCCAATTCAACCCACGCCCTCAGCGCTGACCAAACCCGCGCCCGCGCGCGCTCTACCGGCCCGAGAGACCATAGCGCCAACGCCAGCACAATAACCGCGGCGTAAGGGGCCCGCGCCTTAAACGCGTTCAGCAGTGCCGGCTCCTTCAGCATCGGCGTCCGATCTCCTCGGCGACATCCAAATGCTCTCCGACCGCGTTAAGGATATCAACCTTAACGAAATTAAATTAGTCGCGCGTAAAATCCGCGACTGTAGCGACGGGATGGGACGGCTCATCATATTTGCCGAACACGCCTCCCTTCTAAGCCTAAGCCGCTTCACGGCGCCCCCTCGTAGGTTATAAAACCGGGCACCCACGAGACAACTCCCTCCGCGCGCATCAAACCGCGTGGGCTCTCAATCTCATTTTTTAACGCGAACGGACTCCGCAGCTAATGCGACCTTCTTCACGAGTTTACGCGAGACCACCAAATGGATACAATGCTAGTGCAGGAAACCTTTTTGAAACCTAGAAATCGCGACCCCGGCCTCTCCGGGCTTAACATCGTGCGAAACGATAGTGTGCCCGCCCCCAAAGGCGGCAGTATTATCTACTACAGGAGGTCCCTGCACTGCATTCCGATCGATACGCCCGCCCTCACCAACATAGAGGTGTCGGTGTGCCGGGTGACCCTCACGGGGCACGCGCCTGTCACACTTGCGTCTATTTATCTCCCTCCCGGTAAAGCGCTAATTAGAAGCGATCTAGAGGCCCTCCTAAACTTAGACGACTCTGTCATACTCGCGGGCGACCTCAAAGCTAAACATCGTCGCTGGAATTCGCACACCACCTCGCGAAATGGCAGAGCTTTAGACCAACTAACCGATGTCCTTAACTTTGACGTTATCGCCCCGTGACGCCCACCCACTATCCCAGAGTTACAACACACAGACCGGACGTACTCGACATAGCGCTTCTAAAGAACGTAGCTTTCACGCTGCACTCAATAGAGGCGTTACACTAGTTAGACTCTGACTCTGACTATGATAGACACTAGGACGCTCACAAAAACCGTGACGGATTGGCAGAGTTTAGACGAAACGCTAAACTCTGAAAATTCGCCGCGGCTTAACGCGATACCGGACGTTATCCGTTCCCCCGAGGACGCGACCGCGGCGATAGACGCGCTCACCGCACACATCCGCGAATCGGTCTCCTCGTGCTCCCGTGAGATCCCGGCGGCGAACGACCGCCGTTGGGAGCTCCCTGGAGACATCCGTCGGCTGATCAGAGCCAAGAACGCCGCGACCCGCGCTTACGACTCGTTTCTCTCAGAAACGAATAAATGCAACTTACGCGCCCTCCAACGCGAAGTCAAAGACCGAATTTCCGAACTTAGGGATAACAGGTGGAGCGATCTCATGCGAGAGATCGAGCCGACGCACCAGGCTTACTGGAAGTTGGCCCGATCTCCCAAATCGGACACGTTCCAAATAATGCCGCCTCTGACGAAACCGAACGGACAGACAGCTTTCGACGATGTAGACAAAGCCAAACGCTTGACCAACACTCTGGAGGCCCAATGCTCCCCTAGCTCTCAGCCTATAGATCAGAACCATTTAGACTTGGTCAATGGCGAAGTAGGCTCCCTACCGCCCGCGACCGCCCCCTGCCAACTCAGACCCACGACGGTTGACGAAGTTCAGGACATTGTCAAGGCTCTCAAACCTAGAAAAGCCCCCGGTAGAGACGGCATCTCCAACCGAGTAGTTAAACGTTTTTCGATGCGCCTTCTCGCGCTCTTAGAAGCTATTATCAATGCCGCCATGGCGAACCGCGTCTTTCCAGCCGCCTGGAAGGAAGCGATCGTCATCGGAATCCCGAAACCGGGTAAACCCCGCAGTAGCCCCAATAGCTATCGCCCAATCAGTCTCCTTAGCGTGCTAGGGAAAATTTACGAACGGGTCCTTCTGGCTCGTCTCAAAGCCCACTTAGACACTTCCGGTCTCTTCATAGACGAGCAATTTGGCTTTCAAGCCAAACACTCATGCATACAACAAGTGCACCGCCTCACGGAATACATCCTGGAGGGCCTTAACCGCCCGAGTCGCACTATAGGCACGGGGGCCCTCTTCTTCGATGTAGCGAAGGCGTTCGACAAAGTCTGGCACGCCGGGCTGGTGTACAAGCTGCGCCGGCTCGGCGTGCCCGACGATCTCGTACGCATAGTACGGGACTTTTTGTCGGACCGCTCCTTCCGCTATAGAGTCGAAGGGGTACTCTCCTCTCCCCGCCCCATAAGGGCAGGCGTCCCACAGGGCTCCGTTTTATCGCCCACGCTCTACTCGCTCTACACGAACGACGTCCCCAAAACCCCCGGTGTAGAGCTCGCCCTATTCACGGACGATACCGCACTGTTCACATCAGACCGTCGCCTCAGAGTCTCCCAACTCCTTCAAGTCCCGGTCACGAGCCTAGGCGAGTGGTTCCGTCTTTGGAGAATCGAAGTCAACCCCGAGAAAAGCGCCGCCGTGTATTTCTCGAGGGGCACGACGACCAGCCACGCCCGCCGCGCTAACACTCTCAGAACAATCACGCTTTTCGGCCAGGATATCCCTTGGACTAGGAAAGTCAAATACTTAGGAGTCACTCTTGACAGTGCCATGACCTTCGGCCAACACATCAAAACGGTCCGCGACCGCGCCGCGTTCGTCCTTGGTCGTCTCAACATGCTCATTTGCGCTAAAAGCAAAATGTCCCTCAGACATAAAGTTACCTTATATAAGACGTGCGTCAGGCCCATCATGACGTACGCCAGTGTAGTATTCGCTCACGCTGCGCGCTCTCACATCAACTCCCTCCAAGTTATTCAGAATAGGTTCATGCGCAGGGCCACCGGTGCCCCTCCTTACGTGCGCAACGTAGATCTGCACTACGACCTAGAATTGCCCTCTATAACTCAATATCTAAAAGAGGCGTCCCAACGCTTCTTTCACCGTTCCTCCTTACACCCAAATCCCTTAGTGGTCAGGGCGTCATCGTACACCCCCGAACCCTGCGTTCGCAAACGCTATCGTAGGCCTAGACATGTGTTAGGCGATAGCGACGACGACATTACACATTCGAACACGAACATGCCAACCTACACACTACGACCGCACCGCCCCTAGCGGCGGAGGCGAGGACGACCCCCGCGACACCCGTAGGGTCTCAAGTTTAGAAGCTCGATCACGTAGCTCTACACGTACACACGCGGGCCTTAAGCCACATTGTAAACTGCCACGCGGAACACTAGGCACACTAACCGGCCCTCAGCCGCCTCGCCGGCCGGGTCCGCTAGAGACCCGGCCCTCACCCGAATAGGAAGCCCGTTAAGATGCACGCAGGTGCGGAAAGCTCCCCTGGCGACGCCTTGAGCCCGAGGTCCGCCCTCCATACGAGGCATCCCTCGGATGGAGGAACCCTCAGGCAGTCGACCATCTGGCAGGGCGCCTTCAGCGCTCGCCCCAACGCGACCTGTGACGCTGTAAAAGCCACTAGGGCTAACAGCAAAGAGGGGTTTTGTTTGGTCGGTCCGAGTCCGACACTCCCCAGTCGGCGTAGAGTCCGGCTGGGTAGTCCGCGGGGATTTAACAGTCAACTTTTTACATTTTACCGTCTCAGAAACCAAAAAAAAAAGCCGAGTCAGTGTTTGTCAACTATCGTTCGAAGCGACATAATCAAGCTTTTGCTTAAGGAGCACACAGCTTCCATTCCAGTCTAATTTGCTTTCCAAACAGTTTGTGCCTATTTTTTGCCCGCAGATATATGTATTTAAAAATAATTAAACATTATGAATATGATAGAAAAAACTGTTGACGTTCATTGATAAAAACCGTGTTATTAGATTTTAAACTTCAGTAGGGGAACAGAGTGGAGATGAGCTAGAGGGAGATAGCGTTACATAGCTTTGACGTCACAAAGTCGCAATGACCGCGCTAAGAGTGACAGAGATGGAAGCCCACTGTTCCCAGTACTAAAGTTTAAAAGCGAATATGTCTTTCATTCTATTTCAAATATTTAATCACAATTTAATCATGACTTGCGACCCGCCCCGGCTTCGCATGGGTAGAATTTTTTTTTAAAATAAAATACAGCCCATGTTACTCACTGATAATGTAGCATTCTATAGGTGAAAGAATTTTTAAATTGGTTGAGCAGTTTTAGAGTTTATCCATTACATACAAACAAAGTTTACTTCTTTATAATATTATAGTACAGATTACTAAACCTATATTTTAACTAGGTTGTTAGAAATAATCATCTAGCCTTTTACGTGAAAGTCTATTACAGAATTGGCCCACGCATTTAGTTGGGTAGTTAAAAATGTAACATTATGTTTCACTGGAAAATTAACATGTACGTATGTATGCAAATCTGCTGGAATTAGCCGTCAGAGGTCGCAGCTTGAGAGGGAATTATTCAAATGGCTCCAGCGAAGCTGAAATCCTTTCGCATGGCGCGACATCCAATGTCAAGTGCGTTTGAACGTGTCGCATTACGACTGAATGTCAAATGTGATCTAATGTAGAATTCAGACGGATTAATTTATGTGCTAGTAAGTAGTCAGATTTCGTGCTGCTTTCAAAGACTAAATATTAATTTAGGTAGACGCGTACAACGCGTCGCTTTCTGAAACATTAAGCGGGAGCTAATAAGCACCAATGCGCACAGTTTACGTTAAAACGCCATCACCGTTGAACGTCACGCGGCCTTACAAAAAGTGTTGTTTAAAATATTAGAAAACACTTAAATTATCATCATACGAGTAGGTAATAGGTACAAAATCTTCGCTCTTTGAAAAAATAATATTTGACGAAAGACGAAACGGGGCATTTCATTTCATGTAGCGGTGGCGGTTCTGCTTTCTCTTTTGCTCTTCTCAACCGACCAAAAAAGGAGGAGGTTCTCAATTCGGTTGTATTTTTTTTACGTTTGTTACCTCATAACTCCGTCATTTATGATCCGATTTGAAAAGTTCTTCTTATGTTTGAAAGGATATACTTCCAGATTGGTCCCATTGAAATTTCATTGATTTTGAAGCGTTGGTTTCGAAGATACGCCAAATAACGCGACCTGGTTATAACCTTTATTCGTTTATATTGATGATTCTCTTGTATGTCATTTGTTAACTATCGTCTCCACATGGTATAATGGTAGTAGGGAAAAGATATAAATTGCCTGTGATATAACAAATTTAGTCAGTAGAGTCAGTCTTGTGGCGGACAGACAAAACGGCTGGTGGCTGTCGTCTTCGGATTGTAAGAATACTGCTAGGGTGTAATTATGATGCAACCTTTACACTGTTCTTTTATAACTGAGTGGAATTTGAAACCTAGTAGAGCGATGACAGTTTTGACACAGGTTTGTTCGCGGGTCGATGGACTATCACCGGGTGTCAAGTCATAACTTACGCGCATCTCCATAGGTTAATACTAGGACCAAGGAACATATTGGACGGAGCCGTAACAAACTCTTATCACTGTGTGTCAAATGAATTCTCGTATCTCTTTCTATACTATTGAGTGTAACCACAAGTAAAACAGCTATAGTAAGTATGGCATCTTCGCACTGTCGACGTAGTTCATGTTAGCTCATGACTGACTTCACATACAAAACTGAAATAATTATTTTAAAAATATTCGCAAATCTCAAATGTTTTGGCTACTGCCTACTAATATTCACAAAAATAAAAATATGTCATGTTCTGCTGTGTAATGTTCTTGAGGACGGTCGTTATTTGGAGTTCGTCGAGATCTTCGCTTCTCTCTGTGGGAGGTGCTGATTTTTTTCTTCTTGTTTATTCTTCTCGTCGTGTGTTCGGAATGAAAGAGTATTAATGCTGTGAACCGTGTTTATTTCCCAACTTATTTCTATATATTTATAAACATTTTTACATGAGCGCAACTAGCGCTAGTCCTGGCGATATCAATTGACTACATCTATCTCTTTCGCACAATACAGGTGTGCACAACTAGCGATTATACTAATAATAAATATAAATATTTGCGTCTCTTTCACACATTGAGTCCATCTCGCTCACTAAATCACTTATCCGCAACTAGCGGTATCTTTAGTCACTATTCGCTAGGCACTTTTACACTTTACAGCGTTCGTTGTTGCGGTCGTCCGTAACAATTGTTGTACCGTGATCCTTCCGTAATCACGCACATTAAAAGTCTAGAAAGTAGGTCAACAAAAAACGGATACGTTCTTAGAGCAACAGCTCCTTTCATTTTCTTCTCGGTCCGAGCGTCGTAACATGCACGCGACTTCATACCACAGACCTGAAAAGAGTGACGACACAGTCGCGGTGACAGTGACAAATACCACCCGTGCGCGCTAGCTCTAAGATTAAAACCTGAATTCTTATAAATTAATATCAAATTCAAGATCTTGAGGAAGACATTGTTAACCTCAAATTCTCATGCCACATCAGAAGTAAACGATGGTAAAGTTTATAGAAGTAACAAAGTTATATGAGGGCGAGATGCTTGGCGTTTCTTTCTCTTTTTATCCTGTTACAGATGTAGAGTACAGATAGGAATGTAATGAGTATATTATTTGAGAAATGAAACAACAGATTTTATTTAAAATTCTGTTTTGTATTTTTATTAGAAATAAAAAAGATCAAGAGAATAGGTCTTCCAAAGCGTAATATCTTTCTAAGAAAGGAGTCTGTTCCTCTTCGAAATCTGAAAAAAGCGTGTTTAAATTAATTGAATTTCATAGGTAATTCAATGCTTAGAAGAGCTTCTTAACATACATAGCTGGATTGCTATTCAGTTCATGAAAATATGTAAACGAGCAACAAAATTAGTATTTCAAACTAGATACAATTTGTTACATTCAAAATTGACATTTTCTACTACTTTAACATTTTCTACTTG
Organism: Zeuzera pyrina; assembly: GCA_907165235.1. NCBI lineage: Eukaryota > Metazoa > Arthropoda > Insecta > Lepidoptera > Cossidae > Zeuzera > Zeuzera pyrina. Next base: position 16,090,757 of record OU015639.1, on the reverse strand, counting down.
AAATAAATTAATATGAAGGTTCGACAAATATAGATTATCCATAAACACAGACGACTGATGTCGAAATGACAGAAATGAATATTGAATTGTATGAACTATTGTATAACACACTGTTACGCAATTATATATTATAAAAAATTTAAATAGTAGCATAAAATAATTTTCGTATCTACTATGAATAGCTTTTAAAGAAAAAAATTAAGCCGACTCCAAAATAAGAAATACTGTAAAGGGCAATATAACAAAGTCAAGTACAAAAATAACTTTATAAATATGATACAAATACATATTTAATTAAAATTAACTGTGCTGAAGATTACATTATTTAATATACAGGGTGTATATGAAAACGGGACAGTTACTTTAATGGATGAAAGGACATAACTTTAGTATGTAGTTACAAAAAGAATTATCGAAAAAAAACGTCTTCGTTTAAGAGTTATAACCATGTAAATTTTCAGGTGTTATCACTACCATTTCTCATAAAAGCAGCTAGAACGTGTAGTTATAGATTTTAAAAACAACGCATTTTTTTATTTTGTAATAATTTCATCCGTTATAGAAATAGAGCATGAAAACCAATTTGAAAAATAATACATATGCCCCTTAACAATATTTACAAATCGCTATGATCATGAACACTAAAAATACGTTATTTCCACGTACACAGTAATATCAACTGTATCGTTACAAAAACAAAGCAGATTTCTGTGGATTTTTGAAATTAGGTAAAAATTACATTTCGGTGTCGGACATAAACTACTTGTCACATTAAGGGGAAGCGCAACTGAAGTAAATTGTGTTTTGACCTGTATATAATTATACTTTCTTGAAGTGTTATCAAGATGCATTGTCGTTATACTATAGCATGTTTAAGGTGTCCCGTTTTCATATACACCCTGTACAGTCCTGTCTTATTGTTGTTTGAATATTCATTAACATAATAGTAACCTTTCTTCCAGAGAGTAGTTTCGCTGTTGTCGTTTGTTTTTTTAGTAGGGACCTAACGCAAGAAAAACTTGAACACAAATACTCAACATCCTGGGCGTGAGACATGTGGCGCTTCGCGGCAGTCGTTTTCAGCACGTTATCTAAGGGCTCTGGGATCTCCTACGAAACGCACCGGAACCTCTCTTCGCGCTGTGTCGAAGCACTTCTCAGAGGGTACATCTCAAGGGTACATACACCTTGGGGACGTAAACATAGGTTTTTTTCCTAGTTTGTGTTTCGCTTGATTATAGTTAACGCTCACTACTGGATACGTGCATGCGACTAACATTTTTTTTTCTTCTTGCGACACTTGTAAACTACTAGCTATATTCTTTTGCTCTTTATCGATCGGTAGATTATATTGTATTTGTATATAATATATATAATAATAATAATGATAATATAGTAATACTCCAGACAATTACACAGATCGCGTGACCCCAAACTAAGCAGTAAGGTTGTACTATGGGTACCACACAACGAACTCTGGGGGAGTTCCCAGTAACACCCACAGACTCCAAGCCAATTTAGAAAAGTTCGTTTCTCAAATTGACATGACCGGGGATCGAACCCGGGACCCTAGCTTGGAAAGCAGATGCATATGCCACAGCGCCAAAGTGTAGAACTGTGAAGTGAAGTTGTATTTAATATAGTGTATAATTCACTAAAAAAGATTAAATGTTTATACTAATACTAATGTATTTTATATCATAGAGAGAAAAAATTTGATTGTTTGTTTGTAATGTTATATAAATATCAAAACATATTTTACTTTATTATTAGTTTTTGTATTGTATAACTTAAGTATCTAAACACTACTAACCCTCGCTATGTTTTCTTTTTTAAACAAACTGTATGAGCACGCATATTTAGAGTTACGGTCTAGTTTGTAATGCTTCTTAATGTGCAACTTTTTTTTGTGACTGCAACTTGTTTTGTGTGCCATAAATAAATAAATAAATTTTATTCTCGAAAAAAAAATGAATAAACCTACTCCACCGCTTTCAAAAATTCGTTGCTAGCTACATTATCAGCAAGTAACAGGGGTTGTATTTTATTTTCAATAATACTCTACCCGTGCGAAGCCGGGGCGGTTCGCTAGTAGGGGTATAAAATTGAAAGCTATTGTATATGAGTTTTACAGTTGTGTTTATACACAGTATGTGTTGTACATGAGCTTGATACGCAGTATTTATAAATATAAAAATATGTATTGTAAAACTACGCCGTGCGTAGTTATCACTAGTGATGTCCCGGATCGTTAAAAATGTATATCCACGAATACGGATCCGAATACGGATATTTGGTGTCAAGGTCCGCGGATACGGATACGGATCTCAACTTTCTTACTCGACCGGTGTCGGTGCGCGTGACCTTCAAACGATAGTTGACGCCACTTCACGCTTTGCGTGACAGGACATGTTCCGACTTATATAGAATATAATGTATGTATTAAAAATTAATACGGTAAAAGATCCATAAAAGATCTGCCAAAAAGTAACGGATACGGATCCGGATTTTTGTTCTCCCTCGGATATCCGCGGATACGGATACGGATATCAGGCACATCACTAGCTATAACATAGGTGACCGATGCTCCTGTTCCTATCGGGGACAGGGATCACAGTAACCTCATTCTCTGGTCAGGGTTACAGGGCTGGGTTGCACCGTGGTTTAACTGAGAACCGTGTAACGGCCGCTGAAAAGTTACAGCACGTCTACATGGAACTTTTGAACAGTTGTTACAAATATAGATGCTTAAAGTCAAAGGGAAATCAATTTATTAAAGTAAACGCTTAATAGATATTGACATAAAAGTGGTACATACCTCGGAAGATGAAAGTGCGATTTTTTATATCGTAACATGGACCCATGTGAACTATTTGGAAAACTTAAAAAAATATACACATTAAAATTACTATGGAAATAAAATATAATACCTATATGTATGTAATGCATGGAATGGAATGTAAGTAAGTGTGAATGAGAGGATTGAAAGTGAGAGAAGGTTACTAGCAGTAGAGTTCTTAAAGTAAATAGTCGCGTATACAAGTAAGTACAATAATTTGAAATTGGAATGAAACGGCGGGGTTATTACCTAAAAATTTTCAGACAGCGACAGCCACGCGATCACTGCGCGACCGGTGATTAATTGTAATAAAAAATTGATATCATATATGACGATTGCGTATCTATTATCCCATGACTGTAAAATACACTCTTCGCGGTGGATTTAGCGCCACTATACAAATTACATTACACAAATTCTCGTTTTGACAGCAGATATCGCGCAATATTGGTCGTCATATGTTGTCTGCAAGTTACGTAGTAAGCCTGCGCATGTCTAACGAAAATATATTGGTCCGCTACTCGGGCGATTTCGGTAAACTTCGGATGTGACAGCTAACATTTAGCATGTATAGAAAGAAACGTACATTTCCTATGAAATTACTTGCAGACCTAGAAGACAAGCAATTGCAAACTGAAACTTTGTCACACATCCGACATCACCACAGAAGACATCACTAGTTAATTACTTGAAATAAAGCATGTAAATATTGCACGATGTAACGTTAATAAGAAATTTAATAATAAATACCTTTTTAATGAAGTGTTCAAATATTTAGCTCACAAATCAGACAACCTATGCCAATAGTCGCATGTGATCGACTAAATGAGTTGTAACTAGACAGGGGGCCTTAGACAAGTGGCTCGCATGTCGTAAACGTTAGTAGAATAGAATGATTTAGAGTAACTTGAAATTGATTGTCAAACGTTATTAAATGACTTATATATCAAGCGAAACGTAAAATCCTGTGTAAACCGCCGAATAAAACGTAGCCAAAGGGCACTTTTGACGAGCAATAACGCCAGCAAGCGTTTCGATTTTACGAAGCGTTTGCCACTTGTCTAGACGCTCTGTGTCGCTCGTGATTGATTCGTTCATTTGATTGCAATCATTTCAAAGTATTGATGATTGCAATCACATTTGAACGAACGTATCGTTGTTCAATTCAATCATTTGTGTCGTTTGACCAATTCAACCTCAGTACTTGTCGATATTTAATTGATTGTCTATACCGTTTAATATGATAAAAAGCGAAACTCAAAAAAATTACGCATTATTTTTTAAAACACAAACAATAAAATTATAAATTATAAATGCGGCAGAATTATAATAAAAACCATAAAAAATATCGAAGTTGTAAAAGATCGGATTATTAGTACAATTGTTCGATCTTTCATTTCAATTAAAAATACATGATTATATCCGTATTCATTCAATGATTGATCGAATCCTTTGACCAAATCTTTTCTCGTATCAATAGTTGAATGTTCGAATCTTTGAAAATGAACGATTGACACAGTTCTAGTTGTAACCAATTGACTACACTTTAAGTGGGCAAATTTTTAGTTCTACATTGCCAGTGTTGTGGGTCGATGGCGGAAAGAGCAAAAACTTTTCTAAGGTGCGGAAAAGCTTGACATAGAGACTACTAGATCATCCATCCATTACGTGATCGTGCGCAACAATACTTACTCTCTCTCACTCACGAACTCACTTACTATTCTTTCTCACTCGAGAGGAACGAGAAAACTGAGATAATTAAGATAAAGTATGAGCTCACCTTCGAATCTTTCCATGCAGTTGACATATCGTAACATACAGTAATTATCAAATGTCTTCTGGATATGGAACGACGTTCTACCGCATACTTGACCAGTACTATAAAAAGCAAATTTTTCACGTCACCGTGCACGTTTTCGGATATACATATAATATACGGGAATATACAGGGTTAATTTAAAAATACTAATAACCTCTTAGCGCAAAATTACTGTCAACATACCTAACAATTTTTGTTCTACGATTTTTTTCAAAACTCAATACGTTCTTAAAAAAATATTTGTTAAGTTTTGTTGTACTGTCTGAAACGTACTACTCTGTAAACGTAAACTACTCTGTACGTATTTCCAAAAATGAAGTGTAAGCGCACCGGGCCTCGGAACCCTGCTGCGCGTGTGCCGCTTTAGCGCCTGGGTAGAGTAGGTGCTATTTTCAGAAACATTTAATGTAATTTTATTTTGTATGAAAGAAATACTTATGAATTATTGAAAGTCGTAAAACAAAAGTTTTTGGGGATAATGTTTAGTACAAAATACTAACAGGTTATTAGTATTTTTAAATTAACCCTGTATATCCCAGATAGCAATTTAAACTTGAGCCAGGCGTGCGGCAAGTTTGCAATGCAACGGAATACACGTGAGCCAAGTTTAAACTAGACTTCCTGGTTACAAATATAACAAATGTAAAAAATATAACAAATACGAGTGTAAATATACCTATTATATCTTGGATATAATACTTTCTAATATAATATTTTTTTTATACAAGGTTATTTCGAAATGATAGGTAAATACGAAAAGGTATTAAAAAGGTCAACAGATCTAGTGTAACACCTCAAGTTAAAAATAAAGAAAGAGTAGCAACACTAATATCAGCCTTTTTACGTCGCTAGCAAACCTTTGGAATTTAGGGCACAATGATAGCGTTGTACATTTTTTCCTTTTTGTTATATGTATGTGTGCGTAGCGTGTTATTGTCCTTATGTAACTGTGTATTGTACACCTATGTGCATATCGAATTAAGGCGACGCATTGAAAATTTTATCGCCAAGGATCTCAATTTTCTAAGTGACTACAAAACGAACGAAAGTACATACATACATACATATCTTCACGCCGTATCTATATCGATATTTGGTAAACTGATTCTTCATTTCATTGACTTTATTTTGCCAGTTGCGATACACGATTGGTTAACTTTTGTAACACAAATAGAAATATTAGTGAAACCTCTTTAAAAGCAGAGATTCACATTTTTAGAAGTAACGGGACCCACTTATGTTTCTAAATTTTCTACATAGTTTTAATCTCAACATATTCTTCAAAATGACAGTTGGATTATTTAAAATTAATCATAGTTTTTATAATAAACAAAAACAACTACTTTTTCGTATTTTTCGTGAACTAGCGCGAGTACTTTTACATACCGGAAGGTCTATTTCGGATTAAATTATTGTTTATCGATGCGTCGCCTTAAACGTCAGTGTGTTATATTGGGTCCTTACATATGAAATTGGCGTTTGGTACGGGAGGAATATAAAGTCAATTTTTTTTTGTAAAATATATTTAATTAATCAAAGTATGCACTTTTGCCATCTCATAGGTAGTTCATTGATCCCTTTACTAAAAAAACCATGGGAGCGAGAATCAATAAACTCTTTGAAGGCGGTTTGGACTGCCGCATCGGAGTTGAATTTTTTTCCTTGTAAGAAGTTGTCCAAATTCCGGAAAAAATGGTAATCTGTTGGAGCAAGGTCTGGGGAGTACAGTGGATGTCGCAGACATTCCAATTGTAGCTCATCTAACTTAGTGGTTGTTTGTTGTGCAGTGTGTGGTCTTGCGTTGTCGTGAAGCAGCAGTGGCCTAGAGCGATTGACCAATCTCGGTTGTTTAGCAGCTAGTTCTTCCTTCATGGTTTGCAGTTGCTGACAATAGATATCTGCCGTAATCGTTTGGCCAGATTTTAGAAAGCTGTAGTGAACGACACCGGCGCTAGTCCACCAAACACTCACAAGTAACTTTTTCTAAGTCAATTTTCGTTTAGGGCAGGATTTGGCTGGGTCTCCAGGGTTCAGCCATTGCGACGCGCGCTTCCGATTATCGTACAGTATCCACTTTTCATCACAAGTAATGATTCGATTTAAAATCCCTTCATTATTGTGTCGGTTGAGCAAAGTAATACAGCAGTCGACGCGTGTTTGCAAGTTCCATTCACTCAATTCATGAGGTACCCATCGTTCAAGTTTTTTTTACTTTCCCGATTTGCTTCAAGTGGATTAATACAGTTTTGTCACTTACCCCGAAGCCTGCAGCTATCTCTAAAGTGCTTTGTGATGGATCCGCTTCCACAATAGCCTTTAATTCTTCATTTTCCACTTTAGTCTCCAGCCATCCACGGGGTTGGTTCTGAAGGTCGAAATTTCCAGAACGAAAACGTTGAAACCAAAAACATACCGTGCTTTCTTTTGCGACACCAGCGCCGTACACATCATTAATCCTTCGAGCTGTTTCTGCAGCACTGGTGCCACGGTAGAAGTCGTACTCGTAAATATACCGATATTTCATGTTTTCCATTGTGCGGTAATAAGCGACGCCAAAGTAAAAAATAATGAGGAAAAAAATAAATGAATGACTGTTTTCAAAACTCAAATGTACCAGCTAAATGAATTTATAAATTTGAATTTGGAATTCTTAACTAAAGAGGAGATATTTCAGATCAAATTGGTCAGTACGACTAAACGCTAATTTCATATGTAAGGACACAATATTATAAGCAAGCAGTTGTTTTACTTGTGTCCACACACAACACTTTTAAATGAATGTTTTTTTTGTATGGAAAACAATATAAACGTCCCGTACATTACATTTACATCTGCAATATATCAATTACAATACAGTTACAACTGCAATACTACTCTGTCAAGAAAGTATCGGGAAAAGATCAATAATACACGAAATGTTAGTTATTCATCCAAATTTATTTTATCACCTTCAAAGTATGCTCCTTCAGAAACGATACACTTACGCCAACGAATAATCCAATCATCAAAACATTTTTTAAACGCTTTTTCTGGAATTGAGTTCGGTGCTCGCCGCGAATTCTCCTTTATGTCTTCTACCGAATGAAAACGGGTGCCACGAAGTGGTAATTTGAGTTTAGGAAAAAGAAAGAAGTCGGCTGGAGCCATATCCTGTGAATAAGGTGGTTGCTCGATGGTATTTGTTGAGTTTTTGGTCAAAAATTTGTTCACAGTGATGGCCTTGTGCGAAGGCGCACTATCGTGGTGCAAAATCCAAGAATTTTCTTTCCACAAATCTGGCCTTTTTCGTCGAATTTGCTCTCTTAAACGCCGCACAACGCCCAAATAATATTCTTTATTTACCGTTTGACCTTCTGGCAAGAATTCCGAGTGCACAACACCGCGATAGTTAAAGAAAACAGTCAACATGACTGATTTTTGATCGACTTTGGCGTGGATTTTTCGGTTTCGGTTCAGTTGGTAGGCGCCACTCCGAAGCTTGTTGACTAGTTTGCATGTCAAACTCGTAAAACCACGTCCCGTCACCAGAAACAATGCGTTTCATGAATGTTGGGTCGGAATTGACTCGTTCTAGCATGTCCTCAGCGACTCTTATGCGATTGTGTTTTTGAAAAAAATTCAGGTCTTTTGGAACTAGCCGAACGGTAACATGTTTCATACCCAAGTGATTATTTAAAATGGTACGGACCGACTCGTGAGACACAGAAAGTTCGGTGGCTATCTCTCTCATACTTAAATGAGGATTTTCAGTCACTATTTCCTTCATTTTTGCGATGTTAACTTCAGTTGCAGACGTTGATGGCCTACCAGAGCGAGGCAAATCTTCCATCACATCTCGACCGCTTTTGAACGCTTTGTACCACTCATAAGCACGTGTTTTTGATAAAGTCGATTCACCGTAAGCCTTCTGTAACATTTTCAGCGACTCCGAACACGAAATTCCATTGGCGATGCTAAATTTAAGACAAACTCTTTGTTCGATGTCTTTGTCCATTATGAAATTCGCAATATACACTAGAATGATATAACTAAAAACAGCACTGTATTTAATCTAAATAACACATGCAACTCAAACTCCGCGCCAAAATGCAAAACAGTTGTGCTACTCTAACAACAACAAAAAAAAACAAAAAATTGAATTTGGAACCATAAACAAATCATCCATTCCTGATACTTTCTTGACTGAATGTATGTCAACCAACAGTGACGAGTTGAAACCCCGGCGGATTTATACCCCCTTTCACCCATAACCTTGTATATATAAATCTATAAAAAATGAAATATCTTTATCTGGCCACGCGTTGTCATAATGTACCTTTAGTCAGTTTGTCATAGTAGGTATACCTACCAAATATTGTACAAAACTCGCACATACAAACGAGCGTTTTTGAAAAAAAACGAACATTATCATTTCTTAAGAAAGATTTCGCACAATGCGTTAAGTAATTAAAACAATTATTTGTCTAATAGAATAAACTTTACGACATAAGATGAATTCCGTGGCGCAACGGCTAAGCGCGTCGGAAAGTAAACGGGGGTTGCGGGTTCGATCCCCGCCCCGAGTCTGTGCGTTTATGTATAATATGTATTTATTTTCAAAAGAAAAGTATAAGCAGTACATCTTTTGTCTAGTACTCATAACACAAGCGCTATGCTGCTTACTTCGGGACTAGATGGCGCTGTGTGAAATGTCTGAGTATATTATTTAAAAAAAAGTATATTATTGTTTACATGTAAATTAAAAAATTCACAACACAAAATAGTGTTGCTCTTGTCCTCAGACTAGAATACCCTGTGTCGTGTCATGTGATGCTACTGTACGAGGGCTTTTACGAAGTGTTTGACTTACTTTAATTTCTACGTTATATCTATTAAATCACACAACAATCGAAAATATTCAGTTAAAAATATTTAATTGTATAACGGACATTTGTTTTTTTGTAAATATTATATACTTACCTAAAAGCCTTCAAACACTGTACAGACATGTAATAGCAATATTCTTCGAATGAGTGCCTACGTTTCGTTGTTACACGACCGGAATCAGTCGTTGTTTTTTTGCTGTAAATATAATATAGGATACAGTAAAGGCACGAGGCTATGCACCCCGGAACCCTCGTAAACGCTGAGCGGTCGAAGCGGCTACCTTATTACGCAGTTACGTAATAAGTTATTACTTAACGTTAAATTGCGTGATATCAACTTAAGACACGCGCCGCGCATATGCGGTGCAGCTATCGCTGTCTGCAGTTCTTTACGTGATAACCTAGCGGGTCTCCAAACGGTGCGTGGACCTGCTCCGTCGTTACCACCGTTCGGTGAAAGAGAAGGTTCAATCTTCCCAAGTGCCGGGAGGCCCTGATTGGTGCCGTTGGCAACTCTGAAACCCAAAGTATTCCACTGCCGGCCGCCGTGAAGTATTGGTCAGTAGGAGTCTAACATAACCTCGTCTCTCCCGAGATGGAGTCGGATGCATAATGACGAGTTCCATATGTAAAAAATCTACTCCGCTACGATATGAAGCCATGTGGCATACCTATGGTAAAACTTATATAAGTGACAATATATTAGGCGATGTTTTCCATTTTTTTCGAAATTGCATATAAGTACATTTTCAAATATTATTTTTCTAAAGAATACATTGGTTTTAAGATGGATTCTCCGTCATACCAGAGAATATGCAGCAAAGAAGGCCGACTCCCCGCCTCATATGTAACGGAATTCTCTACTCTCAGCCGTATACGGAGAGTTGCTTTAATGGGTGTGAGATGAGGAGAGTATCTCGTTTACTCATACATTTAGTATATAACAATAAAAAACAGTGCATACTGATAACTTTTTCATGTTTGTTAATTTGATTTCTTGTACTTATGTTAACGAATGATAACTTCGTATTCGAATACCAAAATAGTCTAAGCATCTAAGGACATTATAATACGTTCGTTTAACGATTTAATTTTTATATTTGCGACGATGTGGAGAATGAATTTAAAACAAACAGAAGCGGTCACATAGCGCTATAATAATTGCCCATATTCACCCAAAATATTGCCGTTGTGTACGTGCCGCGGCTCGTGCGTATTAACGCGCACACATACAAACCGCGTACGCTGGCTTTCTATAAAGATATCCTACTGTTATGTTCATATTGTGGTCATATCGTTTAATTTTTTAATGTTTTGCGTTATTAAAATATTGCATTGTCTCTATTTTTTCGTATGTTTTTCTCTAATGAGATAATAATAACTGAATTATTGCATCAAAGCTTTGAATCATCCCTAATCGGAGGTTTCAGAATAAAATTTTGTATATACATTATTTAGGAGGTATATTAACGTATTTTTTTATTTTTAGCGGTGTTACAAATCCTTTCGAGAACAGGTTTCGTAACACTTCCCAAAACGTATAAATATATGGTACATTATATAGTCGAGGTCCTATGCTTTAAAATGGTATAAAAATTGTAAGGCAAAAATTAAAAAAAAGTAAGGCATTTTATAATGTTAGCACTTAATACGCGCTTGACTACGGATCGAGACGCGATATTACCATGTCAAAATAAAAAATAAGTTTATATATATATGAATGGTATAGAGATAAATAATTACAATTTTTTGGACTTTTTTTTGTAAGTATTCTTTCCCTCTGATGTATCGTTCGCTCTAAGAACGTGTAATGTGTCACTGTCACCATTGATTTCATCAAATGGATATTTGCCGACGGCTCCTGGACTATACATGCTTGATGCAGAAAACGTATCTGAAAAAAAAACAGATATAATGTTTCCTTTTTAAGGGATCTTTTAACTATATAGGAGTTCCCTAATGTTATGTTCCCTAATGCTTTGAAGTCGCCTACGCCTTTTTATAGAACACTTTGTACGTGCGTATTCGCTGACCTTTAAAGAATTATTATAGTGATTAATGTACCTGAGCGACCGAACTAAAGACCTATGTGAAATAATATTATTTGCTGATGACACATCATAATTATTTAAATTAAGAAACAGAAAAGACATAGATATTAGCGGACAGAATAGGACCTTGGCGGATGTCTCGAGATGGTTCGCTGCCAATAATTTACTACTGAATGCACTAAAAACCAATTGTGTCAAGTTTTCTCTATCCAATGTACTCAAAATCCACAATAGACTAGAACTGGATGGGAAACAATTACAATTAATGAAATCAGCTACTTTTCTTGGTTTAACAGTAGACAATAAGCTACAGTGGGCGGACCATATCGGGATTTTAGCTAATAAGCTCAGTTCGGCAATATATGCTATATAATTATAGTTTTTAAAATAAACGAAACGTAACTGTTTTTTCGTATTTTTCGTAAGCTAGTGCGAGCACGTTTGCATAGAGCAAGTCTATTTTAAATTAAATTATTGTTTATCAATGCGTCGCCTTAGAGATACATTCTTTAATGCGGTGTCTCTGGTACGGTGAGCTCTGTATTCTGCAATATATTGAGGACGGTGCCCGCGACTTCATCAGCGTGAAAGTTGGTGTCATTGCGCACCCCTTTTGTCTCCTTGAACGTGCAACAGGTGAGCGGCGTATTTAAAATTATCTTTAAATGACGACAATTTTTGTCACTTTCCATTTGATTTTAATGAAACATAGCCTAAATGTTCCAAGCTGAGTTTAATCTACCTGTGAAAACCGCAAGAAAATCTGTTCAGTAGTTTCGGAGATTAGTGTGTACAGACAGACACAAATTTAAAAAATTCTTTTTGTGTTCTGTTACTCTTTTCTTATCGCTCACATTAATTTTTTTATTTTATTCAATATACAAACACGCGGTTTCTACTGTTTTGTTATATATACTTTGATGATAAAATTTAATGTACACATACACGGTTTGTATTGCTTTATTATACTATATATATTATAGCGCAGTGGTTTAAACGTTGCATCAAGCGCGGAAGGTTCCGGGTTCGATTGCCGGTCGGGTTAATTCCGGAAATGAACTTTTCCAGATTGTCTCGGGTCTGGGTGTAATGGGAGACGCCCCCAGTAGTCGTCGTCTGGTTCTCATAGCACAGGGAATACCCTAGCTTGAGATCAGACGATTGGTGTGTATCGTCTGGCGCAATATTATTATATTATGTATAGATGCTATGTTGAGATGTAAAACACGTGTCAGTCAATAAACTTAATGTTTAGGTGCAAGGTACTTTAAAATTGGTGAAAACGCAGAGAAAATTGCTATGAATTGCTAATAAAAAATGTAATGTCGTACAATAAAATGTTACTCCTTCATTAAATCGATATTAGCTTTAAAAAATTTTAAGACATGAAGATAATTATTATTACCAATAAGAAAAAATAAGCTATCATTTAAAATAATAGATTGTGCTACGTAAAATAACATTTTCTATAAACTAAATCAATAAATTTGACAAGGCACATCTGGCACAGTGAATGGAGTTAGAGGAGTATATTCCTTGATGGAGTTGGTGCAATTGTGCAACGTCTCTTCCTAACTCCTGGAAATAACTGGTAAATACGCCTACTAGTATAAATAAGATTGCTATATATACATATACCAACAGCAAAAGTTGAAAAGATGTGGAAGGATATAGAAATGTTTCAAGATTAAATTTCTTGACTTCAACTATCTCGTTAGAGTGCTATTATGTGTGCTCCTATTTCAATACTGCCCCTGGAAATAACTCGGAAATACACCTATTAGTTTATATAAGATTGCTATATATAGTTATACCAACAGCAAAAGATAAAAAGAGATGGAGTATTGTAGAGATGTTTTGAGATTAAATTTCTCGACTTCAACTATCTCTTTAGAATGCGGACTCGTTTCCATACTGCACTTGGAAATAAGTCAGAAATCTATATATAGCAGTGTTATATACACAAATATATAACATTCCTATATATAGATATACCAACAGCGAATGATGAAAAGAGATGGAGTATTGTAGAAATTTCTCGACTTCAACTTTCTCTTTAGACTGCGGACTCCTGTTTCAATACTACTCCATGTATAAAGCGGATTCCGCAGGGTTATTATTATTACCTAAAAATTTCCAGACAGCGACAGCCACGCGATCACTGCGCGACCGGTGGCTAATTGTAATAAAAATTGGTATCATGTATGACGATTGCGTATCTATTATTCTATGACCGTAAAATGCACTTTTCGTGGCAGATTTAACGCCACTATACAAATTACAAAAATCCTCGTTTTGACAGCAGATATCGCGCGATATTGGCTGTCGCATGCTAACTGCAAGTTACGTAATAAGCGTGCCGATCTGGCGCTGGTAAAAAGACCTAACCTAACTTAACCAAAACAAGTGTTATAAATACACATATACACATACATTTAGCTTAGGTATTTTAACTTTGTAATTTTCAATTTCTACTTGTGCATATTATCAAATTAATAGGTATTATTTTTATTTTCATAAAATTACAATTATTTGGTTTTGACTTCAATATGATACAATTAATATTGATTTTTGAAATTCGAATAAAATAGTCGAATAGAATTCGAATCATAGTTCATAGTTCAAGGCAAAGGTCTCAAGTGTAGTGGTTCTATGTCAAGGTGCAGTAATTCTATGTCTAAAGTTCAGAAGCGTAGTGCCCGTCAAATATCTACATGGTATATTCACAAATGCACAGGCACCTGCGATACTAGCCTCGAGCTTAGTGCAGCGACCGCTAAAAAGAGAGAACTGTAAATACACCTCCCTAACATTGCACCCCTTTGTTTAAATGCAACAACCAATCTAATTAAGATTTGTATTAAATTTTAAGGTGTAATATGTATTCATTTGAATAAATTTGAATTTGAATTAATTTGAATAAATATATCGTCGTGTTTGTATAAAATTACAAAAAAAAATTGCAAAATTTTAACCAATGTGAAACAATCTAAACCTTAGTCTGCACTTGTCCTCACGATTCCCTCCCAAGCATTAATTATCACCATTACACCACATTAGTTTTAGTGATTGAAGTGTAACCAAAATTTTATGTGAAAACTGTTAAATTCGAAGTTTACCATTTTTTTGTAGCAAAGACCATTAATTTTAAATAAGATGTGGTTTATATCAAAAGTAGCAAATTTATTGAGAATGCTGTTAATTTTAAATATTGATAAATGTAGATAAAAATACTATTTCTATAGCTCCATTATGTATATCCCATTTCAAATACAATATTCATAAAGCCCAGTAACTGTGTGTGCATAGAGGATTATTTACATACTATTGTTTTTTCTTCAATGAAATCGTTAATATTGTATATGCTTTTCCAATCAGTGTGCGTTTAATAATAAGTTTTAATCTTTTTTCCGTTAATTGAGTAATTTCTTGATGAATTTTGTAATAAAAAAGAAAACACAGTTGCCTAAATATGATCCACTTAACTTTTGTAAGTTAAATTTAGGAATAACTAGTTGATCAAGACCAAGAAATTCCATACCATTGATAACGCCTTTCTTTTGAAATAGATCTATATTTTTTCTATTGTACATTGTTTTCAAAGATGTATAGCGAGGGTAAGGTGAGTATTTCTTTAAAACAATCTCTCAGCGACTCTCTACATTCATACTGTAGAGTGTAGAATCTTTTGTAAAATAAAGATAGACTTCATATGCGCCGCTGATCCCCACAGTAGAAGACCATAAGACATAAGGCTATGGAAATATGCAAAGTACACCAGCCAAGCCGAGCCACATCTGTGCCAACATAATTTTCTGAGGGATACATCTCCATTTCAATTGAAGTTGCAAAATTAGACCTTTGGACTGACATCTTCACATTGGCAATCAGCAAGTGCGCCAATAAAATATTGGAGAAAATAAAATCATATAATTTTGTCGTAATAACCTTTTAAATGAATTATTAATATAAGAATATAAATTGACTTCATTTTTCTTCATATAACTACACCAAACTCACTAAAAATCTAAATTTCAAATACACTGTTATTAATTCAAGTAACTCATAGTAATTTCTCATACTTTTCTCAGTAGTGCACTGTAAGATTTTGTAAGCACTAAATAACTGATTTTTTAACTTTTAAAATGTAATATCATTTTCACATAACTGGCAATTACACGTGACAAAAATAATTGATTTTTTTATTACAGTTTGCTTTGGATATTAAATTTTACGCCAGAAAAATATTATCGTTCTGAAATGTGGTATGAATAGGACATGTTGACTACGATCAAAAAAGTACGAACTTTGTAACAAATGGATTCGTCTGTGCAAAATCTAAAATTAATTCTTGTTACTTATGATTTTATCGAAAATATAAATGCGAATAAACAGCCAAATCGATACAAAGGAAGTGCAGGGTTGTCGGCTTCACTGATAAATGAATTCAGATCTGAATAGGTGTCAAGCTCTACAGAGGGGTTTTTAAATCATAGCAGCAGGAATGTAATACATGTATATTCCAACTTGTCACGTTTTCATAATTAAAGTTTCGATGCTAAGCAATTTTCTTTTAAAACAGGGGCTATCTATATATCATATTTCTACTGATATGATTTAGCAGTAGAAATATGATAAACCTTCGTAGATCTTAGCACCATTTAGATCTCGATTCTTTACAGAATAACTTTGAAAGTAATCTCAAGATGTGATGCTGTTGTGACTTGTCTATTCAATTTGAATGGAAAATGACGTAATATTATGTAAGCTTGGAGATACTTGTTTCGTTTAAAATTGTATTCTTTAACTAGTTTTTACAATTAAACACCTGGCAAATAGTATGTTTCATTATGCACCCAGACTAGGGGTTAATTGGAGATGGAAGTCGTTCATTCTAGGATTCCCAGTTTGTATCCGAGTTCATCCCAGTTAATATTTGCATATTATGTAATAATCTCTAATCGACATTAATCAAAGTCAAAATTAATTAATTTATTCAAGTAACCCAGTAAGATCTACCGGTTGTGAGAAAAATATCCACTGAGAATATTGTTTTTACCGACTTTAAAAAAAGGAGGAGGTTCTCAATTCGGTTGTAAGTTTTTTTGTGTTTGTTGCCTCAGAACTCTGTCTCACGACATACTCTCAGATTGGTTTCATTTAAATTTCACTGGTAGGTATTGGAGCTTGGATTTCGAAGATACACTAAATAAAATCAAACGACGCGAACTGCTTATAAACTTTATTTGTTTATATTGATGTTTCTTTTTTGACGTCATTGCGCTCCAGAATTAGAAAAGAAGTTAATTGTAGACCTGGGGGGTTATTCACAAACGTCGGAAACTTTCCGTGGAGGAAAAGCCGATCGTCGAAAAGCATAAATTCAATCCGACGGCTTGGATTTTTGAATACGACTATATATAATATGATATATATATAATATAAATATAATACGATTTCGGATTTGTGAATTGCGTATAGACAAAATCATCAAAGTTTCCTGTCGGAAACGGAAAGTTGAGTTTCCGGCGTTTGTGAATAACCCGCCTGCCCTAGATATTTATTTAGGGCACGGTCACTCAAAAGGGAGAAATAAAAAAAATAATAGAAAATAAAACCGTCTTCAAAAATAAATCACTGAAAAGTACTAAATAACTATCCTTTGATAATCAATACTCAAGTAAAAAAAATACTCTTAATAAAATACGATACAAATACCTATATAATTAAATTTGACAGTTATTGAAGTCGGTGCCAAATCAATGTGCAACAACAGAAAGTTTATTAGTTTAGTAGGCTTGACACCGACTTCAGTAACTGTCGAATTTAATTATATAGGTATTGGTATTGTATTTATAAAGAGTATTGTTTTTTAAGAGATCTTCTACGATAATGTTCGTCAGGGAATTCGCTTAGACTTATTTATTACACTTTCATTTTTTCTTTTCTTTTCGGCTAGAGTTATTTATTACACTTTTACAATATTTACTTCTACAATATGAACTACTATATAAACTATATAATGAGTGGGAACGCGATATAGTGCTACTACCATAGAGCTTGCGTTCGCAACAATGTGTGATTGTTTTACCCCCGCACCGCCCCCACCGGCGGAGGCACGGTCGCCCCCCGCGACACCCGTAGGGTCTCACGTTTAGAAGCTCGATCGCATAGTACAAGTGTACATAGTACACTTATCACATTGTAAACTGCCACGCGGAACACTAGACAAACTAATCGGCCTTCAGCCGTCTCACCGGCCGGGTTCGCCAGAGGCCCGGCGCTCACCCGAATAGGAAGCCACTTAAAATGCAAGCGGGTGCGGAAATCTCCCCTGGCGACGCCTTGAGCCCGAGGGCCGCCCTCCATAAGAGGTATCCCTCAGCTGGAGGAATCCTCAGGCGGTTGACCATCTGGCAGGGCACCTTTAGTGCTCACCCCAACGCGACCGGTGACACTATCAAAGACACTAGGGCTAACAGCAAAGAGGGTTTTTAGTCTGTGTGATTGTCAAAATGACTCGACTAAGGGCGGCTCGTGGTTTTTATTCGCGCTGCTCCGGAGTGCGTAGCACGCCGTGTACGAATATATCAAGGCAAGTTCCTGAAATTTCTTGTTACTCCTTCATTACTATGAACATGTAGTTGGAACAATAAATAACTCTCAATAAATTGTTTTCTTAATGACATGAATTCATGAATTGACTTTACAAATTGCATGAATACCTAGTCCTTTTGTGAATTGTCTTTCTAAATTGCATGAATTGTTCTTCACGAATTGTCTACTTTATCGTGTGCTGATGCATTGACCGACTGACACGCTGCATGTGCATACTTTGTCTCTGCCTCAACAGATATATGGTCGTCCTTTCGCTGTAGACCGTCTTTGTTTAAAATTTGCGCTCTCTACGCAGATGTTAACGATTATTGTTTGACGTCGTCTCTTAACAAAAATTATTTTGTACTTGATTATATTCGTATATTGATTAGCATTCAGTGATTTTTTTAAGTCGGTTAACTTTCATTTTTTTTATAACCTTTATTAATAACAAAAAGGTACATACATACGTTAATATTTACAAACTTAAAACTAGACATTTTCTTAAATAATAGTTGTGGGAATGAATGACTGGAGACTGGTGGTAGATATTTTGGATTTGTTATGATAAAAGAGGAAACTTGCGTATGATTTTAACTTCGAACTGAGATCCTTTACTTCAGGTTCATCACAAATTTCAACACACAGTTCAGTACACTCGTGGCGAGTTTTATATTATATTCTTCTATATTATTTGATTTAGCGTTCAGTGAGTTGCGTGCGCGCGCGCCATACATAACACACACACACACACATATATATATATATATATATATATATTTAGGAGGGGAGCGGAAGCGGGAGAAAGAGTGTAATGTTGCTAGTGTAAAAAACATATAAATACAATCGGCGTATACAAATAGTCTTCCTCAAAGTTGCCGCTTAGAAAG
This sequence comes from Zeuzera pyrina, assembly GCA_907165235.1. Lineage (NCBI taxonomy): Eukaryota > Metazoa > Arthropoda > Insecta > Lepidoptera > Cossidae > Zeuzera > Zeuzera pyrina. The sequence goes on along the minus strand of OU015639.1, from coordinate 16,071,696 downwards.
CTGTCATTGCTTAAGGTGCCCAGCAGATTATTTGTTAAATTAATTTTTATTAAATTTTTCACAGCATCCTATTACAATATTCATGAACCTACCGGTATAAAATTGATATTTATTTTCAGTTAATGGATATTATACAATTGGGCTTTTCTATAAAATTAAAATAAGTAGACCATGGAAGGTTTATTTAGTAAAAAAGTCAAATATGTTTATCATTATATTTTATTCATTTTAATGTTTATCAGCAACCCTATCAAATAGGGTTTGTTCTTCTTGTGGCCAAAATTCAAAATCTAATTATGTCGTTTCTAGTTAATCTACAATGTTACTGGTATTTATCCAACTAACGATCTTATTTTTTAGTAAATAATGTGTGTTTAACGAAGCATCCTTAGGGAATTCCAGAGCTTAAACTCTGTCGGTTACCTACCTTGTTTTGTGTACGCAGGAGAAATCTGCACACAGATACCCCGCCCTCTGGGGTAGAGACTGGGTTATGTGGGGTTTTTATCGACCAAAAATATTGCGGTCGCCGTCTTCAGTGCCTTGACGAGGTGCTCCGGGATCGGACCGGACCGGGCCGGACCGGACCGGACCGGACCGGAAGCCGGAGCCCCTCTAATCCTGTGCCTAGGCATTCCGTGGGGAGCAGTGACCAGTTAAAACCAGGAGGTCTTTTGTACTGTACCTTCGCAATGCCAAGTCAGAGAATCACAGAGTAGCTTACCGAATCTGAGCTGTAGATTTTCTTATGGATACTTCGTCGAGATGCAAAACAGCTGATCAATAATAATAACCAACTTGAAACTTCGAGGGAATATAGGGAGCATCCATTAATTACGTGAGCTGTTTTTCCTTCAATTTTGGTGAGATTAAATGAGATTTAATGGGACTTCCTCTACCACCCCCACGTGAGATTTACGCTATAGTTGTTAAAAGACTTTTACTTATACAAAGCAGAAAAATTATTCAAGGTTAATAACAAATTAATTTTTTTATTCCAATAATAAATATTTTTAATAACCATAGGATTTTTTCAACGGGCAGAATGGGGCACTCCAAAAAAAGTAAAAGAAAAATTTAATATTTTTTAATCTGTATACATACTTATCTTCACGTTGTATTCCTAACGGAGTGGTCAGAGGGCACGGAGCGCCGAGCTTCGCGGTCCTTACATACTTCTATCGCTAGCTCAAATCTCATCATTCATCATTTATCTGTAATAGTGTATATTCTTTAAAAGTTCCTCAGTTTAAATGAGGTTCGATGAGATTTTACTGGACAATTTTGAGCTCGCATAATTAATAGTGCCCACTTACAAAAATATAATGTAAATTAATTACGGAGTTGGATTTTCGCAAAGTAACATCTGAGTCTATACTTTACATAGCAAGCTCGTGGAATTCAATTGATATTTATATAGGTTGTATATTAAAACAGGACACCTCCTCAAACATGCTATAGTGTATTGAGAATGCATCTTGATTACGCTTCAAGTAAGTATTATTATATAATAATAACAAAGACACAGGTCAAAACACAATTTACTTCAGATCGGCTTCCCCTTAACACGACAAGTAGACAGAAATTAAATTTTTACCTAATCACAAATCCACAGAAATCTCCTTTATTTATGTAACGATAAGGTTGATATTCCTGTGTATGTGAAAATAACTTGTTTCTTATTTTTAAATTGGAGTTCATGATCGTAGCGATTTGTACTAAACATTGATAAGGGACATATGCATTATTTTTGAAGGTGGTTTCATGCTTTAATTCTATAACGAATGAAATTACTACGAAATAAAAATGATGGTCGATTTAAAATCTGTAACTTTACACGTTCCAGCCGCTTTTACGAGAAATGGTGGTGATAATACCTGAAAATTTAAATGGTCACCACTCTTAAACGGATGCGTTTTTTTCAATAATTCTTTTTGTAACTACATACTATAGTGATGCCCTTTCGTCCATTAAAGTAACTGTCCCGTTTTCATGTACACCTGTGTACGTGAAAACTGTGATATGAATTTTTTTCGATGACATTCACTTCACACAATTTTCTTTTAGTATCTATAATATTGGTCTAAGAATTCGTCATCTTGGTATGGATACGCTGAAAAATAAAAAAAATAAAATAAAAATCAGTCGAAAAATAAAAAAATATTTGCATTTAGAAACTATTTGTACATTAATCGATTTATTACAATATTCGACTTTGTAGTGATTGATTGATGCCCGATTTCACCAAGGCTATCTGAGTCGTCACATAACTATGTAACCCCTAGATTAAAAGGACCCCTAAACCGGTTCTTAGATTATATTGGTTTTCATCAAGCAAACGGTTCCCTAGTAGTGTCAGACAGTTATGTGACGTTTTATTGTGTCCATAGTGACTATTCGTTTCCAAAAGTTTATCGATAAAACAGATATTATTGGTTTATTTCTGTTTCTTATCTCTATACAAAATAACTAGCTTTTCCCCGCGACTTCGTTCGCGCGAAATTCTAAAACCTACAATATCTCTAAAAATTATAACATATGTGTTGTTTTGATGTATGAGTTATATTATTATGAAGTTTCATCAAAATCCGTTCAGTAGTCTTTGCGTGAAAGAGCAACAAACGTCCAACCATCCTCACAAGCTTTCTCATTTATAATATTAGTAGGATACATTATTGTTAGAATTAGGATGTGTTAAATGTTATGATTTTGTATTTGATATGGTTTGGATTTTGTCTGTGGTTGATTGTAGTAACTGTGTGTACTGTGTGCTATGATTTGTGTTGATTGTGTGTGCTCTGTGCTGAATAAATGAAACTAGATATAATAAAAGGTAATTTAGTTAACAACGTTTATAGTAAATTTACAACAATTATTCTCCACTAGCTTTTGCCCGCGACTTCATTCGCGTATAAATTATAGCCTATGTGTTATTCTGATGTATAAGCTATATTACTGTAAAGTTTCATCAAAATCCGTTTAGTAGTTTTTACGTGAACGTGTAACAAACATCCATACATCCAGACATCCATCCTCACAAACTTTCACATTTATAATATTCATAGGTTATACAAAAACTAATACGAAACTGTTACATAGTGTTATGGCTTCGAATATCGACTTTCTAAAAGGAATCTTTTAACTACATAGAGGCTCCTAACGTTACGTGAAACGATTTTTTTCTCCAATCATGTTTCTACGTTAAAGGATTTCAAGACAAAAAATTGAAGTTGTATGTGTCCATATGTGTAACTCTCAGTCTTCTTAGATATCGAGATCCGAGTCACAAAACACACCAAAGTCTGCGTAAGCGGACTCAGTAAAGCAGAGATTCCTAAAGTGGGTTCCGCGGAACCCAAGGGTTCCGTATACAAGACACTAAGGTTCCGAAAATGTTACAGTGGTCGTTAAATCGTTGGAATTTTTTGGTTACCATCATTTGGGGCGACATTATTTTTAGCGCGGAACTTGGTCTAAGCATACATATTCAAAGTCAAAGTCAAAGTCAAATGAATTTATTGAAGTAAGCCCAATTACAAGGTATTTTTGAACGTCAAATCTACTTTAGTTCGGTTCAAATAGAAAACCTGGACACTGAGAAGAACCGACAAGAAACTCAGTCAGGTATATTTTCAATTTCATACTTCAACAACTTCATACTTTCAACTTCATATTGACAAATGTTGAACCATTTTAATTCTATAGGTGGTCCTACACAATAAAAATGTTCGATTTTTGACCTATTAATAATTTTTATAGGAAGCAGTGAAACAATTTCATTCATCTCATTAATCTTTATTCCAAATATTTGTAATACATGATTTTTACTCCTATTTGTAATTGCGGTAGGTATTGTTTATTATTATAGTTTGCTATAGGGTTCCATAAATTAAATTGGATTTATTGAGTGTTCCATGGTCTTAAAAGTTTAGGAACCACTGCAGTAAATCTTAGTGAAAAGCAGTGCCAATAATTTAGTCAGCCAGTATACCGACTATACGACGAACACTTTATCCTCAACCTCACTCAGAAACATATATACTTACACACTTCATATAGGCTTTTATATAGGTCATCTCTTGTAATATTAATTCCTTCATTCAACAGTTTTTGGCCTCCGCCAAAATCTCCACATCGTCCCATATGTATAATATACCACACTGCAACACATATATTTGATTATAAAATACCTGTAATATCCTGCGGATACTCCGTTAAGACCCAGATAGCATTACAAGGTTGCTCTCAGTGGCGTGTATCCCATAGTGACAAATAGAGTCTACTCTGAGAACTTACTAATTAAATAAAGTAAAAAAATGTAATGAATTCTTAAAATTTTTAGATGTTTTCCGCTCAAACTCAAAAACCACAAAATCGACACGTGTTTCGCCTCTCAACGAAGCATCCTCAGGATATACCAGAAATATGCCATGTCAAATAAGACAACGAAAATTTAGATCAAACGCTTGCTCGTTTGCCCCCTCTGATATAAAAGAAAAAAAAAAGATAAAATTTATGCAATTTTATAATTTTTAGTAGGTATCAAGTTGTTTATATTGTGATACCTACTTTTGTGTAAAGATAAATGTCTTCAGATACAACGATGGGGTGTCGTACTTGAATAACTTTAGCACAAAATACTCCGTAATGTCTTTACTCGTGTCTTTACTCCGTTAAATCATTGTCTCTTGGTAAGTAGGAAGTCCAGTCTAAGCTTGCCTGACGTGTATATAGTTCACGCCAAACTTGGCGCACGTCTGGTTCAAGCTTAAATTGCTATCTGGGTAGCATCCTCACAAATACATGTCGGTTAGTTGATGTGGATTTGTGTGGATGTGGGTAGATAAAAATTATAGGAATTAATCACGTAAAATGCATTTCCGCAGAAGTAACATCCTAGTTTATATTACATAAATAAAATAAAACAATAGTTTGCATTTGTACCTTTGTAGTGAAACAGTTGCACGGAGGAGGAATTGTCGTCAAAGAATTTTAAAATGTTGTCAACGAATAATTACTAGAGATGTCACGAATATTGATTCGGCCGAATACCGAATACCGAATATTCGGTCACGCTCTCGGCCAAATATTCGGCGCCTGAATGTATGGCAAAGATTGCGTGCACTTTTTCGCGTGTTAGATTACGACCTGTTTCAATACGTGCGTGCAGGTGTTTTGTTTGCTTATGGTTAGATGACGTCACGATTGTTTTATTTATGATTAAATCACGTTATGATGTGCTTTACTAGATCATTTTGTGTAACTAATAGTCCTTATTGCTAAAAATATAGCTATTGGTTCATCAAAATTAATTATTAAAATCGGCCGTGGTCTCAAACAAAAAAGGCCGTTGCAACGCAGTCAAAACGTCAAGCCAACATAAAAGGTAATTGCTTTAATTACCCGTTTTCGATATTTTATAATACAACGCGAAACGTTAAAACTTTATAGTTTCTAGAACTTTGAGAAAGTCACTACAGACAATAGGCAAAATAATAATGAGGATGTGGAGAAGAGTGCTATTGCAAATGAGATGGATGTCTATTTAAAAACAGTTCATTCTGTCTCACGACATACTCTCAGATTGGTTTCATTTAAATTTCACTGGTAGGTATTGGAGCTTGGATTTCGAAGATACACTAAATAAAATCAAACGACGCGAACTGCTTATAAACTTTATTTGTTTATATTGATGTTTCTTTTTTGACGTCATTGCGCTCCAGAATTAGAAAAGAAGTTAATTGTAGACCTGGGGGGTTATTCACAAACGTCGGAAACTTTCCGTGGAGGAAAAGCCGATCGTCGAAAAGCATAAATTCAATCCGACGGCTTGGATTTTTGAATACGACTATATATAATATGATATATATATAATATAAATATAATACGATTTCGGATTTGTGAATTGCGTATAGACAAAATCATCAAAGTTTCCTGTCGGAAACGGAAAGTTGAGTTTCCGGCGTTTGTGAATAACCCGCCTGCCCTAGATATTTATTTAGGGCACGGTCACTCAAAAGGGAGAAATAAAAAAAATAATAGAAAATAAAACCGTCTTCAAAAATAAATCACTGAAAAGTACTAAATAACTATCCTTTGATAATCAATACTCAAGTAAAAAAAATACTCTTAATAAAATACGATACAAATACCTATATAATTAAATTTGACAGTTATTGAAGTCGGTGCCAAATCAATGTGCAACAACAGAAAGTTTATTAGTTTAGTAGGCTTGACACCGACTTCAGTAACTGTCGAATTTAATTATATAGGTATTGGTATTGTATTTATAAAGAGTATTGTTTTTTAAGAGATCTTCTACGATAATGTTCGTCAGGGAATTCGCTTAGACTTATTTATTACACTTTCATTTTTTCTTTTCTTTTCGGCTAGAGTTATTTATTACACTTTTACAATATTTACTTCTACAATATGAACTACTATATAAACTATATAATGAGTGGGAACGCGATATAGTGCTACTACCATAGAGCTTGCGTTCGCAACAATGTGTGATTGTTTTACCCCCGCACCGCCCCCACCGGCGGAGGCACGGTCGCCCCCCGCGACACCCGTAGGGTCTCACGTTTAGAAGCTCGATCGCATAGTACAAGTGTACATAGTACACTTATCACATTGTAAACTGCCACGCGGAACACTAGACAAACTAATCGGCCTTCAGCCGTCTCACCGGCCGGGTTCGCCAGAGGCCCGGCGCTCACCCGAATAGGAAGCCACTTAAAATGCAAGCGGGTGCGGAAATCTCCCCTGGCGACGCCTTGAGCCCGAGGGCCGCCCTCCATAAGAGGTATCCCTCAGCTGGAGGAATCCTCAGGCGGTTGACCATCTGGCAGGGCACCTTTAGTGCTCACCCCAACGCGACCGGTGACACTATCAAAGACACTAGGGCTAACAGCAAAGAGGGTTTTTAGTCTGTGTGATTGTCAAAATGACTCGACTAAGGGCGGCTCGTGGTTTTTATTCGCGCTGCTCCGGAGTGCGTAGCACGCCGTGTACGAATATATCAAGGCAAGTTCCTGAAATTTCTTGTTACTCCTTCATTACTATGAACATGTAGTTGGAACAATAAATAACTCTCAATAAATTGTTTTCTTAATGACATGAATTCATGAATTGACTTTACAAATTGCATGAATACCTAGTCCTTTTGTGAATTGTCTTTCTAAATTGCATGAATTGTTCTTCACGAATTGTCTACTTTATCGTGTGCTGATGCATTGACCGACTGACACGCTGCATGTGCATACTTTGTCTCTGCCTCAACAGATATATGGTCGTCCTTTCGCTGTAGACCGTCTTTGTTTAAAATTTGCGCTCTCTACGCAGATGTTAACGATTATTGTTTGACGTCGTCTCTTAACAAAAATTATTTTGTACTTGATTATATTCGTATATTGATTAGCATTCAGTGATTTTTTTAAGTCGGTTAACTTTCATTTTTTTTATAACCTTTATTAATAACAAAAAGGTACATACATACGTTAATATTTACAAACTTAAAACTAGACATTTTCTTAAATAATAGTTGTGGGAATGAATGACTGGAGACTGGTGGTAGATATTTTGGATTTGTTATGATAAAAGAGGAAACTTGCGTATGATTTTAACTTCGAACTGAGATCCTTTACTTCAGGTTCATCACAAATTTCAACACACAGTTCAGTACACTCGTGGCGAGTTTTATATTATATTCTTCTATATTATTTGATTTAGCGTTCAGTGAGTTGCGTGCGCGCGCGCCATACATAACACACACACACACACATATATATATATATATATATATATATTTAGGAGGGGAGCGGAAGCGGGAGAAAGAGTGTAATGTTGCTAGTGTAAAAAACATATAAATACAATCGGCGTATACAAATAGTCTTCCTCAAAGTTGCCGCTTAGAAAGCTGTCATTGCTTAAGGTGCCCAGCAGATTATTTGTTAAATTAATTTTTATTAAATTTTTCACAGCATCCTATTACAATATTCATGAACCTACCGGTATAAAATTGATATTTATTTTCAGTTAATGGATATTATACAATTGGGCTTTTCTATAAAATTAAAATAAGTAGACCATGGAAGGTTTATTTAGTAAAAAAGTCAAATATGTTTATCATTATATTTTATTCATTTTAATGTTTATCAGCAACCCTATCAAATAGGGTTTGTTCTTCTTGTGGCCAAAATTCAAAATCTAATTATGTCGTTTCTAGTTAATCTACAATGTTACTGGTATTTATCCAACTAACGATCTTATTTTTTAGTAAATAATGTGTGTTTAACGAAGCATCCTTAGGGAATTCCAGAGCTTAAACTCTGTCGGTTACCTACCTTGTTTTGTGTACGCAGGAGAAATCTGCACACAGATACCCCGCCCTCTGGGGTAGAGACTGGGTTATGTGGGGTTTTTATCGACCAAAAATATTGCGGTCGCCGTCTTCAGTGCCTTGACGAGGTGCTCCGGGATCGGACCGGACCGGGCCGGACCGGACCGGACCGGACCGGAAGCCGGAGCCCCTCTAATCCTGTGCCTAGGCATTCCGTGGGGAGCAGTGACCAGTTAAAACCAGGAGGTCTTTTGTACTGTACCTTCGCAATGCCAAGTCAGAGAATCACAGAGTAGCTTACCGAATCTGAGCTGTAGATTTTCTTATGGATACTTCGTCGAGATGCAAAACAGCTGATCAATAATAATAACCAACTTGAAACTTCGAGGGAATATAGGGAGCATCCATTAATTACGTGAGCTGTTTTTCCTTCAATTTTGGTGAGATTAAATGAGATTTAATGGGACTTCCTCTACCACCCCCACGTGAGATTTACGCTATAGTTGTTAAAAGACTTTTACTTATACAAAGCAGAAAAATTATTCAAGGTTAATAACAAATTAATTTTTTTATTCCAATAATAAATATTTTTAATAACCATAGGATTTTTTCAACGGGCAGAATGGGGCACTCCAAAAAAAGTAAAAGAAAAATTTAATATTTTTTAATCTGTATACATACTTATCTTCACGTTGTATTCCTAACGGAGTGGTCAGAGGGCACGGAGCGCCGAGCTTCGCGGTCCTTACATACTTCTATCGCTAGCTCAAATCTCATCATTCATCATTTATCTGTAATAGTGTATATTCTTTAAAAGTTCCTCAGTTTAAATGAGGTTCGATGAGATTTTACTGGACAATTTTGAGCTCGCATAATTAATAGTGCCCACTTACAAAAATATAATGTAAATTAATTACGGAGTTGGATTTTCGCAAAGTAACATCTGAGTCTATACTTTACATAGCAAGCTCGTGGAATTCAATTGATATTTATATAGGTTGTATATTAAAACAGGACACCTCCTCAAACATGCTATAGTGTATTGAGAATGCATCTTGATTACGCTTCAAGTAAGTATTATTATATAATAATAACAAAGACACAGGTCAAAACACAATTTACTTCAGATCGGCTTCCCCTTAACACGACAAGTAGACAGAAATTAAATTTTTACCTAATCACAAATCCACAGAAATCTCCTTTATTTATGTAACGATAAGGTTGATATTCCTGTGTATGTGAAAATAACTTGTTTCTTATTTTTAAATTGGAGTTCATGATCGTAGCGATTTGTACTAAACATTGATAAGGGACATATGCATTATTTTTGAAGGTGGTTTCATGCTTTAATTCTATAACGAATGAAATTACTACGAAATAAAAATGATGGTCGATTTAAAATCTGTAACTTTACACGTTCCAGCCGCTTTTACGAGAAATGGTGGTGATAATACCTGAAAATTTAAATGGTCACCACTCTTAAACGGATGCGTTTTTTTCAATAATTCTTTTTGTAACTACATACTATAGTGATGCCCTTTCGTCCATTAAAGTAACTGTCCCGTTTTCATGTACACCTGTGTACGTGAAAACTGTGATATGAATTTTTTTCGATGACATTCACTTCACACAATTTTCTTTTAGTATCTATAATATTGGTCTAAGAATTCGTCATCTTGGTATGGATACGCTGAAAAATAAAAAAAATAAAATAAAAATCAGTCGAAAAATAAAAAAATATTTGCATTTAGAAACTATTTGTACATTAATCGATTTATTACAATATTCGACTTTGTAGTGATTGATTGATGCCCGATTTCACCAAGGCTATCTGAGTCGTCACATAACTATGTAACCCCTAGATTAAAAGGACCCCTAAACCGGTTCTTAGATTATATTGGTTTTCATCAAGCAAACGGTTCCCTAGTAGTGTCAGACAGTTATGTGACGTTTTATTGTGTCCATAGTGACTATTCGTTTCCAAAAGTTTATCGATAAAACAGATATTATTGGTTTATTTCTGTTTCTTATCTCTATACAAAATAACTAGCTTTTCCCCGCGACTTCGTTCGCGCGAAATTCTAAAACCTACAATATCTCTAAAAATTATAACATATGTGTTGTTTTGATGTATGAGTTATATTATTATGAAGTTTCATCAAAATCCGTTCAGTAGTCTTTGCGTGAAAGAGCAACAAACGTCCAACCATCCTCACAAGCTTTCTCATTTATAATATTAGTAGGATACATTATTGTTAGAATTAGGATGTGTTAAATGTTATGATTTTGTATTTGATATGGTTTGGATTTTGTCTGTGGTTGATTGTAGTAACTGTGTGTACTGTGTGCTATGATTTGTGTTGATTGTGTGTGCTCTGTGCTGAATAAATGAAACTAGATATAATAAAAGGTAATTTAGTTAACAACGTTTATAGTAAATTTACAACAATTATTCTCCACTAGCTTTTGCCCGCGACTTCATTCGCGTATAAATTATAGCCTATGTGTTATTCTGATGTATAAGCTATATTACTGTAAAGTTTCATCAAAATCCGTTTAGTAGTTTTTACGTGAACGTGTAACAAACATCCATACATCCAGACATCCATCCTCACAAACTTTCACATTTATAATATTCATAGGTTATACAAAAACTAATACGAAACTGTTACATAGTGTTATGGCTTCGAATATCGACTTTCTAAAAGGAATCTTTTAACTACATAGAGGCTCCTAACGTTACGTGAAACGATTTTTTTCTCCAATCATGTTTCTACGTTAAAGGATTTCAAGACAAAAAATTGAAGTTGTATGTGTCCATATGTGTAACTCTCAGTCTTCTTAGATATCGAGATCCGAGTCACAAAACACACCAAAGTCTGCGTAAGCGGACTCAGTAAAGCAGAGATTCCTAAAGTGGGTTCCGCGGAACCCAAGGGTTCCGTATACAAGACACTAAGGTTCCGAAAATGTTACAGTGGTCGTTAAATCGTTGGAATTTTTTGGTTACCATCATTTGGGGCGACATTATTTTTAGCGCGGAACTTGGTCTAAGCATACATATTCAAAGTCAAAGTCAAAGTCAAATGAATTTATTGAAGTAAGCCCAATTACAAGGTATTTTTGAACGTCAAATCTACTTTAGTTCGGTTCAAATAGAAAACCTGGACACTGAGAAGAACCGACAAGAAACTCAGTCAGGTATATTTTCAATTTCATACTTCAACAACTTCATACTTTCAACTTCATATTGACAAATGTTGAACCATTTTAATTCTATAGGTGGTCCTACACAATAAAAATGTTCGATTTTTGACCTATTAATAATTTTTATAGGAAGCAGTGAAACAATTTCATTCATCTCATTAATCTTTATTCCAAATATTTGTAATACATGATTTTTACTCCTATTTGTAATTGCGGTAGGTATTGTTTATTATTATAGTTTGCTATAGGGTTCCATAAATTAAATTGGATTTATTGAGTGTTCCATGGTCTTAAAAGTTTAGGAACCACTGCAGTAAATCTTAGTGAAAAGCAGTGCCAATAATTTAGTCAGCCAGTATACCGACTATACGACGAACACTTTATCCTCAACCTCACTCAGAAACATATATACTTACACACTTCATATAGGCTTTTATATAGGTCATCTCTTGTAATATTAATTCCTTCATTCAACAGTTTTTGGCCTCCGCCAAAATCTCCACATCGTCCCATATGTATAATATACCACACTGCAACACATATATTTGATTATAAAATACCTGTAATATCCTGCGGATACTCCGTTAAGACCCAGATAGCATTACAAGGTTGCTCTCAGTGGCGTGTATCCCATAGTGACAAATAGAGTCTACTCTGAGAACTTACTAATTAAATAAAGTAAAAAAATGTAATGAATTCTTAAAATTTTTAGATGTTTTCCGCTCAAACTCAAAAACCACAAAATCGACACGTGTTTCGCCTCTCAACGAAGCATCCTCAGGATATACCAGAAATATGCCATGTCAAATAAGACAACGAAAATTTAGATCAAACGCTTGCTCGTTTGCCCCCTCTGATATAAAAGAAAAAAAAAAGATAAAATTTATGCAATTTTATAATTTTTAGTAGGTATCAAGTTGTTTATATTGTGATACCTACTTTTGTGTAAAGATAAATGTCTTCAGATACAACGATGGGGTGTCGTACTTGAATAACTTTAGCACAAAATACTCCGTAATGTCTTTACTCGTGTCTTTACTCCGTTAAATCATTGTCTCTTGGTAAGTAGGAAGTCCAGTCTAAGCTTGCCTGACGTGTATATAGTTCACGCCAAACTTGGCGCACGTCTGGTTCAAGCTTAAATTGCTATCTGGGTAGCATCCTCACAAATACATGTCGGTTAGTTGATGTGGATTTGTGTGGATGTGGGTAGATAAAAATTATAGGAATTAATCACGTAAAATGCATTTCCGCAGAAGTAACATCCTAGTTTATATTACATAAATAAAATAAAACAATAGTTTGCATTTGTACCTTTGTAGTGAAACAGTTGCACGGAGGAGGAATTGTCGTCAAAGAATTTTAAAATGTTGTCAACGAATAATTACTAGAGATGTCACGAATATTGATTCGGCCGAATACCGAATACCGAATATTCGGTCACGCTCTCGGCCAAATATTCGGCGCCTGAATGTATGGCAAAGATTGCGTGCACTTTTTCGCGTGTTAGATTACGACCTGTTTCAATACGTGCGTGCAGGTGTTTTGTTTGCTTATGGTTAGATGACGTCACGATTGTTTTATTTATGATTAAATCACGTTATGATGTGCTTTACTAGATCATTTTGTGTAACTAATAGTCCTTATTGCTAAAAATATAGCTATTGGTTCATCAAAATTAATTATTAAAATCGGCCGTGGTCTCAAACAAAAAAGGCCGTTGCAACGCAGTCAAAACGTCAAGCCAACATAAAAGGTAATTGCTTTAATTACCCGTTTTCGATATTTTATAATACAACGCGAAACGTTAAAACTTTATAGTTTCTAGAACTTTGAGAAAGTCACTACAGACAATAGGCAAAATAATAATGAGGATGTGGAGAAGAGTGCTATTGCAAATGAGATGGATGTCTATTTAAAAACAGTTCATTCTGTCTCACGACATACTCTCAGATTGGTTTCATTTAAATTTCACTGGTAGGTATTGGAGCTTGGATTTCGAAGATACACTAAATAAAATCAAACGACGCGAACTGCTTATAAACTTTATTTGTTTATATTGATGTTTCTTTTTTGACGTCATTGCGCTCCAGAATTAGAAAAGAAGTTAATTGTAGACCTGGGGGGTTATTCACAAACGTCGGAAACTTTCCGTGGAGGAAAAGCCGATCGTCGAAAAGCATAAATTCAATCCGACGGCTTGGATTTTTGAATACGACTATATATAATATGATATATATATAATATAAATATAATACGATTTCGGATTTGTGAATTGCGTATAGACAAAATCATCAAAGTTTCCTGTCGGAAACGGAAAGTTGAGTTTCCGGCGTTTGTGAATAACCCGCCTGCCCTAGATATTTATTTAGGGCACGGTCACTCAAAAGGGAGAAATAAAAAAAATAATAGAAAATAAAACCGTCTTCAAAAATAAATCACTGAAAAGTACTAAATAACTATCCTTTGATAATCAATACTCAAGTAAAAAAAATACTCTTAATAAAATACGATACAAATACCTATATAATTAAATTTGACAGTTATTGAAGTCGGTGCCAAATCAATGTGCAACAACAGAAAGTTTATTAGTTTAGTAGGCTTGACACCGACTTCAGTAACTGTCGAATTTAATTATATAGGTATTGGTATTGTATTTATAAAGAGTATTGTTTTTTAAGAGATCTTCTACGATAATGTTCGTCAGGGAATTCGCTTAGACTTATTTATTACACTTTCATTTTTTCTTTTCTTTTCGGCTAGAGTTATTTATTACACTTTTACAATATTTACTTCTACAATATGAACTACTATATAAACTATATAATGAGTGGGAACGCGATATAGTGCTACTACCATAGAGCTTGCGTTCGCAACAATGTGTGATTGTTTTACCCCCGCACCGCCCCCACCGGCGGAGGCACGGTCGCCCCCCGCGACACCCGTAGGGTCTCACGTTTAGAAGCTCGATCGCATAGTACAAGTGTACATAGTACACTTATCACATTGTAAACTGCCACGCGGAACACTAGACAAACTAATCGGCCTTCAGCCGTCTCACCGGCCGGGTTCGCCAGAGGCCCGGCGCTCACCCGAATAGGAAGCCACTTAAAATGCAAGCGGGTGCGGAAATCTCCCCTGGCGACGCCTTGAGCCCGAGGGCCGCCCTCCATAAGAGGTATCCCTCAGCTGGAGGAATCCTCAGGCGGTTGACCATCTGGCAGGGCACCTTTAGTGCTCACCCCAACGCGACCGGTGACACTATCAAAGACACTAGGGCTAACAGCAAAGAGGGTTTTTAGTCTGTGTGATTGTCAAAATGACTCGACTAAGGGCGGCTCGTGGTTTTTATTCGCGCTGCTCCGGAGTGCGTAGCACGCCGTGTACGAATATATCAAGGCAAGTTCCTGAAATTTCTTGTTACTCCTTCATTACTATGAACATGTAGTTGGAACAATAAATAACTCTCAATAAATTGTTTTCTTAATGACATGAATTCATGAATTGACTTTACAAATTGCATGAATACCTAGTCCTTTTGTGAATTGTCTTTCTAAATTGCATGAATTGTTCTTCACGAATTGTCTACTTTATCGTGTGCTGATGCATTGACCGACTGACACGCTGCATGTGCATACTTTGTCTCTGCCTCAACAGATATATGGTCGTCCTTTCGCTGTAGACCGTCTTTGTTTAAAATTTGCGCTCTCTACGCAGATGTTAACGATTATTGTTTGACGTCGTCTCTTAACAAAAATTATTTTGTACTTGATTATATTCGTATATTGATTAGCATTCAGTGATTTTTTTAAGTCGGTTAACTTTCATTTTTTTTATAACCTTTATTAATAACAAAAAGGTACATACATACGTTAATATTTACAAACTTAAAACTAGACATTTTCTTAAATAATAGTTGTGGGAATGAATGACTGGAGACTGGTGGTAGATATTTTGGATTTGTTATGATAAAAGAGGAAACTTGCGTATGATTTTAACTTCGAACTGAGATCCTTTACTTCAGGTTCATCACAAATTTCAACACACAGTTCAGTACACTCGTGGCGAGTTTTATATTATATTCTTCTATATTATTTGATTTAGCGTTCAGTGAGTTGCGTGCGCGCGCGCCATACATAACACACACACACACACATATATATATATATATATATATATATTTAGGAGGGGAGCGGAAGCGGGAGAAAGAGTGTAATGTTGCTAGTGTAAAAAACATATAAATACAATCGGCGTATACAAATAGTCTTCCTCAAAGTTGCCGCTTAGAAAGCTGTCATTGCTTAAGGTGCCCAGCAGATTATTTGTTAAATTAATTTTTATTAAATTTTTCACAGCATCCTATTACAATATTCATGAACCTACCGGTATAAAATTGATATTTATTTTCAGTTAATGGATATTATACAATTGGGCTTTTCTATAAAATTAAAATAAGTAGACCATGGAAGGTTTATTTAGTAAAAAAGTCAAATATGTTTATCATTATATTTTATTCATTTTAATGTTTATCAGCAACCCTATCAAATAGGGTTTGTTCTTCTTGTGGCCAAAATTCAAAATCTAATTATGTCGTTTCTAGTTAATCTACAATGTTACTGGTATTTATCCAACTAACGATCTTATTTTTTAGTAAATAATGTGTGTTTAACGAAGCATCCTTAGGGAATTCCAGAGCTTAAACTCTGTCGGTTACCTACCTTGTTTTGTGTACGCAGGAGAAATCTGCACACAGATACCCCGCCCTCTGGGGTAGAGACTGGGTTATGTGGGGTTTTTATCGACCAAAAATATTGCGGTCGCCGTCTTCAGTGCCTTGACGAGGTGCTCCGGGATCGGACCGGACCGGGCCGGACCGGACCGGACCGGACCGGAAGCCGGAGCCCCTCTAATCCTGTGCCTAGGCATTCCGTGGGGAGCAGTGACCAGTTAAAACCAGGAGGTCTTTTGTACTGTACCTTCGCAATGCCAAGTCAGAGAATCACAGAGTAGCTTACCGAATCTGAGCTGTAGATTTTCTTATGGATACTTCGTCGAGATGCAAAACAGCTGATCAATAATAATAACCAACTTGAAACTTCGAGGGAATATAGGGAGCATCCATTAATTACGTGAGCTGTTTTTCCTTCAATTTTGGTGAGATTAAATGAGATTTAATGGGACTTCCTCTACCACCCCCACGTGAGATTTACGCTATAGTTGTTAAAAGACTTTTACTTATACAAAGCAGAAAAATTATTCAAGGTTAATAACAAATTAATTTTTTTATTCCAATAATAAATATTTTTAATAACCATAGGATTTTTTCAACGGGCAGAATGGGGCACTCCAAAAAAAGTAAAAGAAAAATTTAATATTTTTTAATCTGTATACATACTTATCTTCACGTTGTATTCCTAACGGAGTGGTCAGAGGGCACGGAGCGCCGAGCTTCGCGGTCCTTACATACTTCTATCGCTAGCTCAAATCTCATCATTCATCATTTATCTGTAATAGTGTATATTCTTTAAAAGTTCCTCAGTTTAAATGAGGTTCGATGAGATTTTACTGGACAATTTTGAGCTCGCATAATTAATAGTGCCCACTTACAAAAATATAATGTAAATTAATTACGGAGTTGGATTTTCGCAAAGTAACATCTGAGTCTATACTTTACATAGCAAGCTCGTGGAATTCAATTGATATTTATATAGGTTGTATATTAAAACAGGACACCTCCTCAAACATGCTATAGTGTATTGAGAATGCATCTTGATTACGCTTCAAGTAAGTATTATTATATAATAATAACAAAGACACAGGTCAAAACACAATTTACTTCAGATCGGCTTCCCCTTAACACGACAAGTAGACAGAAATTAAATTTTTACCTAATCACAAATCCACAGAAATCTCCTTTATTTATGTAACGATAAGGTTGATATTCCTGTGTATGTGAAAATAACTTGTTTCTTATTTTTAAATTGGAGTTCATGATCGTAGCGATTTGTACTAAACATTGATAAGGGACATATGCATTATTTTTGAAGGTGGTTTCATGCTTTAATTCTATAACGAATGAAATTACTACGAAATAAAAATGATGGTCGATTTAAAATCTGTAACTTTACACGTTCCAGCCGCTTTTACGAGAAATGGTGGTGATAATACCTGAAAATTTAAATGGTCACCACTCTTAAACGGATGCGTTTTTTTCAATAATTCTTTTTGTAACTACATACTATAGTGATGCCCTTTCGTCCATTAAAGTAACTGTCCCGTTTTCATGTACACCTGTGTACGTGAAAACTGTGATATGAATTTTTTTCGATGACATTCACTTCACACAATTTTCTTTTAGTATCTATAATATTGGTCTAAGAATTCGTCATCTTGGTATGGATACGCTGAAAAATAAAAAAAATAAAATAAAAATCAGTCGAAAAATAAAAAAATATTTGCATTTAGAAACTATTTGTACATTAATCGATTTATTACAATATTCGACTTTGTAGTGATTGATTGATGCCCGATTTCACCAAGGCTATCTGAGTCGTCACATAACTATGTAACCCCTAGATTAAAAGGACCCCTAAACCGGTTCTTAGATTATATTGGTTTTCATCAAGCAAACGGTTCCCTAGTAGTGTCAGACAGTTATGTGACGTTTTATTGTGTCCATAGTGACTATTCGTTTCCAAAAGTTTATCGATAAAACAGATATTATTGGTTTATTTCTGTTTCTTATCTCTATACAAAATAACTAGCTTTTCCCCGCGACTTCGTTCGCGCGAAATTCTAAAACCTACAATATCTCTAAAAATTATAACATATGTGTTGTTTTGATGTATGAGTTATATTATTATGAAGTTTCATCAAAATCCGTTCAGTAGTCTTTGCGTGAAAGAGCAACAAACGTCCAACCATCCTCACAAGCTTTCTCATTTATAATATTAGTAGGATACATTATTGTTAGAATTAGGATGTGTTAAATGTTATGATTTTGTATTTGATATGGTTTGGATTTTGTCTGTGGTTGATTGTAGTAACTGTGTGTACTGTGTGCTATGATTTGTGTTGATTGTGTGTGCTCTGTGCTGAATAAATGAAACTAGATATAATAAAAGGTAATTTAGTTAACAACGTTTATAGTAAATTTACAACAATTATTCTCCACTAGCTTTTGCCCGCGACTTCATTCGCGTATAAATTATAGCCTATGTGTTATTCTGATGTATAAGCTATATTACTGTAAAGTTTCATCAAAATCCGTTTAGTAGTTTTTACGTGAACGTGTAACAAACATCCATACATCCAGACATCCATCCTCACAAACTTTCACATTTATAATATTCATAGGTTATACAAAAACTAATACGAAACTGTTACATAGTGTTATGGCTTCGAATATCGACTTTCTAAAAGGAATCTTTTAACTACATAGAGGCTCCTAACGTTACGTGAAACGATTTTTTTCTCCAATCATGTTTCTACGTTAAAGGATTTCAAGACAAAAAATTGAAGTTGTATGTGTCCATATGTGTAACTCTCAGTCTTCTTAGATATCGAGATCCGAGTCACAAAACACACCAAAGTCTGCGTAAGCGGACTCAGTAAAGCAGAGATTCCTAAAGTGGGTTCCGCGGAACCCAAGGGTTCCGTATACAAGACACTAAGGTTCCGAAAATGTTACAGTGGTCGTTAAATCGTTGGAATTTTTTGGTTACCATCATTTGGGGCGACATTATTTTTAGCGCGGAACTTGGTCTAAGCATACATATTCAAAGTCAAAGTCAAAGTCAAATGAATTTATTGAAGTAAGCCCAATTACAAGGTATTTTTGAACGTCAAATCTACTTTAGTTCGGTTCAAATAGAAAACCTGGACACTGAGAAGAACCGACAAGAAACTCAGTCAGGTATATTTTCAATTTCATACTTCAACAACTTCATACTTTCAACTTCATATTGACAAATGTTGAACCATTTTAATTCTATAGGTGGTCCTACACAATAAAAATGTTCGATTTTTGACCTATTAATAATTTTTATAGGAAGCAGTGAAACAATTTCATTCATCTCATTAATCTTTATTCCAAATATTTGTAATACATGATTTTTACTCCTATTTGTAATTGCGGTAGGTATTGTTTATTATTATAGTTTGCTATAGGGTTCCATAAATTAAATTGGATTTATTGAGTGTTCCATGGTCTTAAAAGTTTAGGAACCACTGCAGTAAATCTTAGTGAAAAGCAGTGCCAATAATTTAGTCAGCCAGTATACCGACTATACGACGAACACTTTATCCTCAACCTCACTCAGAAACATATATACTTACACACTTCATATAGGCTTTTATATAGGTCATCTCTTGTAATATTAATTCCTTCATTCAACAGTTTTTGGCCTCCGCCAAAATCTCCACATCGTCCCATATGTATAATATACCACACTGCAACACATATATTTGATTATAAAATACCTGTAATATCCTGCGGATACTCCGTTAAGACCCAGATAGCATTACAAGGTTGCTCTCAGTGGCGTGTATCCCATAGTGACAAATAGAGTCTACTCTGAGAACTTACTAATTAAATAAAGTAAAAAAATGTAATGAATTCTTAAAATTTTTAGATGTTTTCCGCTCAAACTCAAAAACCACAAAATCGACACGTGTTTCGCCTCTCAACGAAGCATCCTCAGGATATACCAGAAATATGCCATGTCAAATAAGACAACGAAAATTTAGATCAAACGCTTGCTCGTTTGCCCCCTCTGATATAAAAGAAAAAAAAAAGATAAAATTTATGCAATTTTATAATTTTTAGTAGGTATCAAGTTGTTTATATTGTGATACCTACTTTTGTGTAAAGATAAATGTCTTCAGATACAACGATGGGGTGTCGTACTTGAATAACTTTAGCACAAAATACTCCGTAATGTCTTTACTCGTGTCTTTACTCCGTTAAATCATTGTCTCTTGGTAAGTAGGAAGTCCAGTCTAAGCTTGCCTGACGTGTATATAGTTCACGCCAAACTTGGCGCACGTCTGGTTCAAGCTTAAATTGCTATCTGGGTAGCATCCTCACAAATACATGTCGGTTAGTTGATGTGGATTTGTGTGGATGTGGGTAGATAAAAATTATAGGAATTAATCACGTAAAATGCATTTCCGCAGAAGTAACATCCTAGTTTATATTACATAAATAAAATAAAACAATAGTTTGCATTTGTACCTTTGTAGTGAAACAGTTGCACGGAGGAGGAATTGTCGTCAAAGAATTTTAAAATGTTGTCAACGAATAATTACTAGAGATGTCACGAATATTGATTCGGCCGAATACCGAATACCGAATATTCGGTCACGCTCTCGGCCAAATATTCGGCGCCTGAATGTATGGCAAAGATTGCGTGCACTTTTTCGCGTGTTAGATTACGACCTGTTTCAATACGTGCGTGCAGGTGTTTTGTTTGCTTATGGTTAGATGACGTCACGATTGTTTTATTTATGATTAAATCACGTTATGATGTGCTTTACTAGATCATTTTGTGTAACTAATAGTCCTTATTGCTAAAAATATAGCTATTGGTTCATCAAAATTAATTATTAAAATCGGCCGTGGTCTCAAACAAAAAAGGCCGTTGCAACGCAGTCAAAACGTCAAGCCAACATAAAAGGTAATTGCTTTAATTACCCGTTTTCGATATTTTATAATACAACGCGAAACGTTAAAACTTTATAGTTTCTAGAACTTTGAGAAAGTCACTACAGACAATAGGCAAAATAATAATGAGGATGTGGAGAAGAGTGCTATTGCAAATGAGATGGATGTCTATTTAAAAACAGTTCATTGATGGTCAACAAACGCAAAACGATATCCAAGCCCGATAAAATTTGCAAGGGTTTATCTATCGTCTCTTGGCAGTAGTGTGTACAGTGAGAGGCTATTTTTTGAAGCAGGTAATATTTACGAGGAAAAGCGCAATCATTTGCTATCAACAAATGCTGGAAAACTTGTCCTTATTTATCACAACTTACCACTCTACTGTAATAAATTTTTTGTATTGAAGTTTTGTCATTTGTGAATAAAATACATATAATTTGGTATTTGGTTCCACCGAATACTGCGCACTATTCATCCAAATACCAAATATCAAAAAATGTCCGAATAGACCGAATACCGAATAGTCTAATAAACTCTAATAATTAGTGACATATTGACTGAATTGAGTTTCGAACAGTGAACTTTTTGTGATTTGTGAACTGGTGGTGAAATGTGAACTGTTTCGACTCGACTGTAAAATGTGGAGTGTACGTCATGGGAAAAACTATTTACGGGAATATTTACGGGATATTTACGGTCGAATTTCAACCACTGGGCGACCACTAGTCCCCATCATATCAATAGAACTTCAGAAATAAGTAACTCACATTCTATTCGCTCCATACAATTTTGGTATTCGAATTCGCAGTAATTGTCAAATGTCTTATAATAAACACCGTAGTAAAGTTTTCTCCCACACAATAATCCAGTGCTGAAAATGGAAGCGAATAATGAAATAAATAATTATAAACTTAATACTTAATAAAATCGTTTAAAAGAAATTTGAAGTAATGTTGTCTTTGAATATATAATGTAGATTTCAGTCGAGTTTTTTTTGCAAAAAATGAAGTTAACGATGTACAAAACAAGTTTAAAAATATAGTTAACGATACATAAGATTGGAACAAAATAAGTGTAAAAATAAAAGTCAAATTGAAATGAATCGAATTAAAATTGAATTAATTTGACAATGATTGTTGCATATAATAACCGATCTCTGAAGTGTTGTGCAGTATAGAGTTCTACACTGCATAAAACACTTCAAGATTACTGATTACAGATTACAGAGCCGACCCGTCCATTTAGGCAAACTAATCAATGGTGTAGGGCTTTTTGGTGGCGGCGTGGCGAGGGTATACGTACGTACACTATGTGCCCAGTGAACTTAACCAATCTTATGTATATTATCATGAAGTCTCCTATACTAGATAGAATTGTCATTCTTTATAATACATATGATGTGTATTGTGTTGGTCAATGGAAAAAGTTTAAAACCTGAGTCTATTTGAGGATTTTTTTACAACTTCGACATATTGATACCGATCTTTTCATTTGCACTTCGCTTTGCGTAGCAAAAATATGTCAAAACAACATACAAACAGTATTATTGTTATTAAGCGCAGTCAGTACTTCTTCCTGTTATTTCGAATTCACGTAAATGCAAAAAAAATTACCCTACTGGGCGACAGAGAACTTTGTGTTCGGACTTTAATCCAGTCTATAATATTATGATAATTATAACGGTATTTATTTAATCCTGTCTATAATATAATCCGTATAGTGGTAATTCTATACGATTATACGCGCAAGGATCGCGACGATTGGCGCTCCGTCCTCTCTGACTACCCTGTTAGGGATACAGCGTGAAGATATGTACATATGTATGTATACGCGCAACATTTGTAAGTATATATATATATATATACATATATATAATCACGTTCTCGAAAACAGCTCTATCAATTTTAATGAAATTTACAATGCAAAGGTTTACAGGGGCCAAAAACCAATCTAGCTCGATATTAATTCTGGGAAATATGTTTTCTTCGTGTTTTCAAACAATTCAAACTTGCCCGCGAAATATGATTGGTAATCTCAGAACAAAGTTTACATTGTCATTGCGTAAGTCTACCACATCAATGTACGCAAGGTCGAATCCTGCACTGTGGTCAGACTTTTCTTTGATATACAACCAAACGTAAAAAATACCCAGATATGTCTACATAATAGAAAGATGTATCTCGACTTGCATAATTGAAATAAATTATTTGACGAAAAATGGCATTGTTGTTTTACAGTGGTTTTATTTTTTAGGCAAATTTTCCTTTCATGAGGCGCTATTCAAGTCATTTGAATAAGGCGCCAAAGTTGCTTGAACCGACACTGACTGAATAATTACAAATGTGCTGAACTGTCTTATCTGTGTCAGTTGTTTCTCCAAATTAAACTTGAAAACTTACCACTTCGGAAAAATCGTACAGAACCCCCAGTGTACAAGTTTAACTCGCGCTTGTCCAATTTAAAACGATTACTTACTTATATGTATCCATACAAATTACTTTCAAGTATTCACAGTCCTCCGTCAGAGAGATATGTGGCGGCAATGTCCGAGTGCGTTGAGTAGTAGTCGGAGAGGTGAGCTTACTGAAAATTCAAAAAAACGAACTGGCGGCCGATCAGCTTATCTAATAATAAATGCGTGTTGTACAATAATATGTGATAACAATTGTATAAAAGTTTAGTGTATTCTACGAAATATGTATTTCTTTTTTAACCGACTTCAAAAAAAGAAGGAGGTTCTCAATTCGTCTGTATGTTGTTTTTTTTTTGTATGTTTGTCATACAAAACATACAAAAACATACACCTCATAACTCCGTCATTTATGAACCGATTTCGAAAATTCTTTTTACGTTTGGTAGGTAATACTTCAGAGGTGGTCCCATTTGAATTTAACCGATATTGGAGCTTGGACTTCGAAGATACACTAGATAACACGATCTGGTTATAACCTTTATTTATATTGACGATTCTCTTGTATATCGTTGCCCTCCGGAATTAGAATGAAGTTAATTGAAGGCCTGCCCTAGATATTGATTTAGGTCAAGACCACTCAAAAGGGAGAAATAAAATTTTTTTATTAAAATAAATTAAACCGCCTTCAAAAAAAAACACTGAAAAGTATAAAATAATTAAATTTCACAGTTATTGAAGTCGGTGCCAAATCAATGTGCAACAACATAAAGTCTATTAGTTTGATGGGCTTGGCACCGACTTCAGTAACTGTCAAATTTAATTATATAGGTATGTGCATCGTATTTATAAAGATATTTTAATTGTACTTGAGTTTTGATTAGTAAAGGATAGTTATTTTATACTTTACTTATATGTATCGTGTTTTTTTTGAAGGCGGTTTAATTTTTTTTAATAAATTTTTTTTATTTTTCTTTTATCATACTGTAGATGAGCACCGCTGCCTCTTCGAAATTCAAATTTAATATTATTTGTATAGGTACCTACATAATATCTATAATGCATCAATATTCTGTGTGTGGTTTGTGTGATTGTAATTTGGAAAAAACCTGCAATTGGCTATAGTAAGGTGCCTGACCCAAATAAGGCCTACTTCCCAATAAGGCCTATCTGTTAAATATTCCACCTCGCGGGTTCAAATTGCTGCCAAAGTGTGGTAGCAGCGTGGGATTATATGTCTAAAGCACACATGCACAGCGAGTACCTCGTACCACAAGCGAGTCGCAACGTGTAGTTGAAAACATTCGCAACTTGAAGCGCACGATCGTTTTTATAAAATTTCTGCGGAGAATGTAGCAAGTAATTTCATTTATTTACATGCATGGTTAGTTGTCTTTTCTTTATCGTTTAGTTATACATTTAGAAACCTCTTCATACGCTTTTATAAGCTATGTTATGGGTATAATTTATGTGATAAAACTCATATGGCATGTCCTAATAAAGCCTATAAATTAATAGTGCAGGGCTTATTAGGACTCACTTTTAAGTTCATTTGAACGTCATGACAGTCAAATATAAAACCTCTGTTTTTAATCACGTCATGGAAGAAGGAACAGCAGCTTCAACTTCGAAGAAAAAAAGGACGCAATGGACTTCTCAAAAGATGGACAACGCTGTTAGGATG
Organism: Zeuzera pyrina; assembly: GCA_907165235.1. Taxonomy (NCBI): domain Eukaryota; kingdom Metazoa; phylum Arthropoda; class Insecta; order Lepidoptera; family Cossidae; genus Zeuzera; species Zeuzera pyrina. The sequence continues at coordinate 16,046,387 of OU015639.1, read as the reverse complement.
GTAGAAATGGATATAATATCTCAATATGCTGTCGCAGCCAAGTACAATATATATATTTACTACAATGCAAACTTACATTGTATCCAAGAAGAGTGTAGTAAAAGACAGTCTTTTCGTCGAAAAAGGGGTGAAGTTCAATTGCATGATAGGGTGGTGCAGTGTATAAATTAAAAAAAGATTGTGCTTATGATAGATCCTTCTTTTAAATTGGACGGTATCGTGAGATTAGAAAATAAAAAATTGATTGTAAGAGAATATTGACGAATATAATAAATATGTATTATCATAGTTGTCTGCTACTTGGCGCTCCGTCCTCTCTGACTACACCGTTAGGGATATGTATGTGTGTATGTATGTATCAAAATTGTGATGAAATATGCGCGAAGGTGTTACAACACAGTATATTTTGTACATTACACAAGTTTACGTTTCAAAAACTCTATTAAAGAACGTGTACATGGTGTTTAAAGGTTTGACAGTTTAAACTTTTTTGAACAATAAAATAAATATTTTTAAAATTTTTGTTTGTTAGTGGTTCTGTGCGAGCAAAATGTCCATGATAAACTATTTGTGATATAATATGCACCTAGACGAAGAATATCAGTTACAGCTATAATACGGATATATAAAGAACAGTTTACTAACAGCAGTTCATGATGTTTTGTTTCAAGCGCTACAGCTTCGTGTATTTTATGAACATTATGTTCTATTCTAACCAAGATTATCAGGTAGACGATCGGTTTTAGATACAGATACAGATTGAAAACGAGTAAAGATTTTTAGATACGTCACGGAAGGAAACTAAATGGAAAAGGAAAATTACATTTTTTTCTTTAAATGTCACCATATCGACGACGATAAATACCTTCTTTAATAATAACTATTTTGATCTGAGAAATAGTAGTTTTAAAGTACAACAGTGATAGTATATTGTGTTTTAAAGTTCTGTGTAAGTGAAAGGAATTGAGGAGATCTAAATAAACAAGTGTAGCTGAAGTTTTCGCGCTCTTCCAAGAAGTCCTTTTTAACTTCAGTAAAGCCTACTGTCACTTTACTGGAGGAGTGTTAGGGAACTTAGTGTTTCTCCAGAAGTTACGTCATTAGGCTGTGATGGTCTTGTTATCAATGCCTTAAGAAATATATAAAAAAACAACAAACCACAGAAGTTGCACCAGCGAATACAAACGGAGTGTTTTTTTCACATATGTATGTACATGCTCAATAAGCTGGTCGCTCTCAGCTCTACATCTGCGTCCTTGACAACAACGTGACTATGCAATATAGTGTATACCAGGGGGGGCCAACCTGCGGCTCGCGAGCCACGTGCGGCTCTTTGAAGGATTATTTGTGGCTCTCGATAAATGTACCCGAGTTCCCTTTTTATTTTTGTGCTATTATATTTTAAAAATTATTATCGTTCCGTATGTGTATCAAAATGTCTTTTAAATTACTGACAACAAATATGAAAGACTAAGTGCAACGTTGTAACAAATTTCATTTCCGTCCAAGTGCCGAACATAAACAGTGCCGTACAAATTTTTTTAATAACTTTTTTGCATTACTTTTAAATATGGCTAATGGCTCGGACTAACAAAGAGCTTGGCCACCCCTGGTGTATACTGTATAAATATAATCTCTACAATAACAATTATTATAGCGATATTTTCATAATAAATTCACGCTGATGAAGTCGCGAGTTACAGCTAGCATACGAATGTAATATAAATAGATATACATTATTATATTGCTACAGGATAACATATTATTTAGCGAGACTGTGATATTACTATGTAGTTAACGCTGTTGTTGTCGGTAGTTGAACTTCATTTCCGTCTCCCTGCTTCCGTCTATGCCATATTGAGACCCTTTGTCGATATTGTTTATGTGCATGAAGTCCTACTACAATGCCTAAAATAAAACAATGAAACAAATGTTAGGATTCGGTAATCAATTATACTTGTATTGCATTAGCTGTTTTTTTTTCATTTATACTTGTATTTTTAGAGTGGTAGAGTCATGCTGCATTGCAGAAAGAATTGGGCCGGCTCGCCCATACCACCCTCTTACAGAACATCAGCGTGAAATTACAACATCCATTTCTGTTGTTTCGTTCGGCGAGTGAGAGTGCCGGTAGCCCATCACACCTTCCCCTCCTTTCCCTATTTTTCTAAAAGCCGGCAACGAACCCGTGATTCCCTGAACTTTCCAGGTGGCCACGGGCGGCGGTAGTCACTTTCCAACAGGTGACTCGCTAACTCGTATCCTTCTTCTTTTATAAAAAAAAATTGTTTATAATGGTTTCATGAATACAATTTTGGTAATGTGTAAGTCCCGTTCGCTATAACCTCTAAACAGGTTTATTTTTTATTAGTACAAAGTAATATAGTATTATATTTCTGTGACATAGATATTCATACATACAAAAGAATTTAAAATAATTGAAAAAGAAATGATAAACATGCCGGTAAGTACATAAATTTAGCTACTAATTCATACTATATGAATAATCAGTGCTCTCCAGTCAAAATTCCCTAACCATTTTTTCATACCTGTCATTAGTCAGATAATATTTACTATATGTTTGGGTAAACTATTCGAAATCATAGGCAAAATGCATAAGTAAACGGTGCTCTGTCCGCATTAGTAGGCAGTTATATCTAACCACTGATTTATATATCTAACTCAGCCAAAATGATCATACACAATGCGGTGTTGGCTCCAACTTTACTGTGCGGTAGTGAGGCCTGGATATGCCCGAAATTTAGTGAAAGTAAGACAAATGCAGTAGAAATGCGATCTCTCAGAAATATGTGCGGTGTTATCCTTTCGGACAAAATAAGCAATGAAGAGATACGCAGTACGGACAGGGTTGCACGACAGTGTTATTGTAAAAATTAAGAAAGGAATGCTAAGATGGTTCGAACACGTAGAGAGAATGAGTGAAGAAAGACTGACGAAGAAAATATACAGATCGAAAGTGAGTGGTAAAAGCGGCCAGAGAAGACCAAGGCTGACTTATGAAGATCAAATAGTCAGTGTTAGCAGACGGAAATGTCAAAATTACTCGCATACTTAGGCAAAAATGTGTGAGGAGAATGATGAAAGCGAAAGAAGTATGTATAGACCGTGACGCTTGGCGCTCCGTCCTATCAGACTACCCTCTTAGCGATACAGCGTGAGGATATGTTACAAAATACGTTGATATTAGGTTCTACTACCATATACATTTCTATATTTAGGAATGTTGAATCGTTTTAGGTAAGAGAGTGACCTCAGAATATCCCTATGTACATTATTTTCCAGTGTATCCCTATTTACTTTTCCGCACACAAAATCAACAATACATATCTTCCCTGTATTGGCAATACTTTACAGTAATTAAAAAGTTTGTTATACTTATCACCAGGGCTTTTTTGCGGGGGCACGTGGGAGCACGCAGTGCCCCCAAAGGAAATTTTGAAAATATCGAAATATTTCCATAAAAACTGACAAAATGAAAGAATTTGAAAAAATTGAAAAAAAAATTTTGGTGAACTACAAAAATTTTTGGATTTTTTTTTAATACGTTTAATAATCACGTTTTATTTCCAAAGATATTATGTTTTTAAACAATAAAAATAATTTACTTCGATATTTCCTCAAAACACAGTGGTAAGGGGAGGGGAGTGGGTACAATAAATTATGGACTTACAACTTTCGAGAATTAGCGTGCCCCCAAAAAACAAGCGACAAAAAAAGACCTGCTTATCACTATACCTATTCTTTACATATTCAGGGACGACAGTCTTTAATAATCTCATTTGTATTGTGTGCATTTTATCTAAATAGGATTTATATGTTCGCTCGTAACTACTCAGTCCGTAACTAATAATTGAATCTGCAAGCGATATATAGTAACTCTAAAGCACTAATGTTTATATTTATATCTCCAAGAAACACCAGGTCACCTCTCTGCATATATTGTTTATTAAATGGACAATTTCGTTTATAAAACAAGTTATAGATAGGTCCAGGCGGTCTTTAAATAGCACACAATTGTATTTTACGTACGCTAGTTTCTAAACACCCCATAATCATCTCGCTGAAACATGAATATATTTTATGTCGGGTAAATTTACCTTCTTTATGCATATATTATAAAATCCCTTTTTTCTCCTCGCCCTCCCTTTTTTTGTGTGTTCTTAAATTAGTTTGCATATTGTAATTTGTCAAGTCTAATAGTGATTTGTATGAATCCTTAATATTTACACAGTAAGTAACTTCAGTAAGTAAGTAAGTAGGCAGTGAATCTATATATTAATTCTCATTATAAACATTAATTTCGTACATGCTATTTTTATTATTGTCCATAAGTACTAACAATCACGTAAATAAGTTATAAAAACACTAAGAGAGTCAATGCAGTGGTTGGTGCAGTTGGCGAAAGCTGATCGCTGTATTTCCGGTCAGATCATTTTAGGAAATGAATGTTCCTAAATTGTCTTGGAATTGCGTTACTGGGAGTTACCAGTTCGTTGCGTGTTCTTGCTTAGTTTAGACTAGGGATGTTACGGAGGTGGGTATACCGGAACCGGAGCACGAGGTTTTAAATCTGATTTATCGAAGTCACAGTCGCAGTTGGAGTAGCATTTTACACTGGGGTATTGGTGTCAAGTTCACTTAAGTACAATTATTTCTGGCTTCATTGTTTTAGTCTTTAAATGAAATTGTTACGACAAAAATACTAATACTAATACGATTCCCCGCACGAAGTCAAATCTTATAGGTACACATTCTGGCTGCGGTCATCTTCGTTATAACCTCCGATTTAAAATTATCGTAGCCGAAGTTGAAGTCGAAACTGTAACATCAATTGAAAGTTCTGCATGTTTGTTATCTAACTCTTGCAGTCAGTATGCGACAGCCAAATATCGCGTGATATCTCCCGTCGAAGCGAGAATTTGTATAACGAAATTTGTATAGTGGCACTAAATCTACCGCGAAAAATGCATTTTATGGCGTGATAAACACGCAAAATGTGTCACCATATTATTTATACAATAAGTAAGTAGGCACAACACATCATCCAACTCTATGATACTGCGCATCTTTTCATTGCTTATTTCGTGAACGAGGGTAACACCACATATATCATTGAGAGATCGTACTTATACTGCATTTATCGTACTTTCATTTCATTTCGGGCATATCCAGGCCTCACTATACCGTATAATAAAGTTGGCACCAACGCCGCGTTGTGGAAGATTTATTTATAAAATGTTTCTAAACTTTATTTTAGGAAATCTATAAGAGCTAGGTTCATATTTTTACGTTCATATTTTTCCTTTAAAATTTCATTTACGTCCAGTAGTTTCGAATATATGTATGTAGTAAGTAAGAGAGAAGAGATGAAGTTCAAGTATACGATTTACTCTTTTTTTAATCTGCCTAGAATATATTAAAAAGTCAGGTAGTACAATATATGGGGACCTTGGACCAAGATTCATAATGCACGGAACCATAATGAGTTGCCGCTATCACCGTTTGTCAAACGAACTTTCGTATCTCTTTCTATCTCGTTGAACGTGACCACGAGTAAAACAGTTAGCTATAGCAAGTGTGGCAACCTCGCACTGTCACTGCAATTCGCGTCAGCTCATGACCGACTTTACGTACATTAATGAAACAATTATTTGCAAAATACTCATAAATCTTATGTGTTTTGGCTGTAAAGTGTTCATAGAAGCAAAAATATGTCATGTTCAGCTGTGTATTGTTGTATTGTGACCCTTCCCTAGTCAAGCATATTAGTAGATCTAAAACTAGGTCAACAAAAAACAAACACACAAAAAACAAAGTATGTAATATATATCATTATTGAATGTATGTATATATATTTATTATTTATATTTATATATGTGAAATTTATATATTTATATGTACTGATATATTGATTGTATGTGTTTTTGTTATTGTATTTTGTATTCATTATTATTTATATTTGGTTTAATAATATTGTATTACACAGTGTCTACCTTTCTTTCTTTCTTTATAAAATGTCTCTCTCGCGGGTCCGCTGGGAGTAATTTCTTATAGAAATAAGCGGTACCTTTTGCTCTTTTTTTCTGTATCTCTCTTTGTATATGTCGTTGTGTGCAATAAATTGTTAAATAAATAAATAAAACACGCTCTTAGAGCAAATACTTCGTCCATTGTAATTCTTGATCCGAGACAGGGAATAAGGTGTATCACTGTACCAAAAAATAAATTCATACCTACACCTTTTTTTTTAAATTCAATCGTGTCAGACGGACGCATGATTGATCTAAGTCCTTTTAAATTACGAAACACGAAACACAAAAATCACATACTAAATACAAAGAACAAAATGTTTCTAAATATTTTACTTCATACATACATAGGTCTCGAGAATAATTAAAAGCATTATGTTATTAAAGACGCTACAAGTACCTTTAAATGTAAATGCCAGTACAAATATACGTATTTGATCCATTACTTTGACGGTAAATATTTTATTACTTACTGAATTAAAACATAGAAACTAATTTTTCAATTAAATTTTCAATTCCTATCTTTTAGTGTTCCGTAAATATTGTTAAAACTGACCAATTGCTGAACTCAACAGTTGACTTTAATTCCTGAAGTAATAAAATGTATAAAAATTTACTTTTTGTTATTTCAAAGACTAATAACGGTTATTTTAACTGTAATCTCTAAATTATAACATATCCTTACACTTTATCCCTAACGAGATAGTCAGAGAGGATGGAACGCCAAGCTTCCTTACAATACGTAAAATATAATATAAATAAAATAGAAATGTCCTTATCTACATCTTTTGCCTTCTCAAATCTCTCTCCTCGCACTCTTCCGCCTATAGGTATGCGAGTGTTTTACATTTTTAAGCTAGCACTCTGGCTATTTGATATTCATGAATCAGCTTTGATCTTCCTTGACCTCTGCTAGCACTTAATTTCGCTCCGTAGATTTTCTTAGTCAATCTTTTATCACTCATTCTTTCTACGTGCTCGAACCATCTAAGCATTCTTTTCTTCATATTATTAATTAAAATAAGTATAAAGTATTGCGCGTTAAATATATTTTAATTTAAATAAATTTATTATCACCGTATGTTACATTTTTAACAAACTACCGCTTCTAACGATTCACGAAGTTCCCTTTGGAGCAGTTAAATTACAAAGTTAAATTTAATTTAAACCAAATTCCCTTTAAACTATTTTTCAATTAAAAGTACCTTGCGATTCAAAATTAATTGTAGCTGCGGAACAACCTTCATTTAGCCCAAATCACTCTTGTCCGGATTTTACTTACAATCAAAATCAGAAACGCCATCATGTTGCAACTCACGCGTAATATTAATGAGAAGAAAATTAAAAAAACAATGAATTATTCGATCAACGACAATTCTAATAACGTACCACTCGTACGTGATAATCTGATGTAGTGCTTTTATATAAATAAATAAAAATCTCAAGCTAAAAATATCGTAAGAACAATTAATCGCGAAGTTATTCATTACCTAATGTGTCATTTAAAATATTACATATATTATGCAGTGTTTTCTTACATTTACTTGAATGTTCATTTCAATACAACTTGCTAGAAAGGTAAACAAATTTTGTGAGTATTTTATAAACTAGGGCAATGTTTAACATCTACTTAAATAAAAACCAATCGCCACATGTATGACGGAGGATCGCTTGAGAACAGCCCGACTGATTTGGCTGATTTCTTTTTTGTAACGTTTGTAACTGTCAGGACAACAATTGTTGAAAGAAATTTTTTGAAAAATCCACAAACAAGTCGGATATTTGTATAGTAATTTTGTATGAAAATCTCAAGGTAGCCAGTACGAAATAAAAACTGTTACAAAATGTTTTTATGGTTACTAGCTAATATATTCCAAAAATGAAATAATAACACAGAACTTGTTTACTTTTTTGGCAGCTACAATTGAAACAGACTGTATATCTATAAGTCGGCTTTAAAGTCATGATTGAAACAATAACACAAAGTTGGACTACATAATTTAATGTTATAAAAGTGTTTTTATAATGATAATAACGAAAAAATGAACAAAATAATAACATTTCTTGTAGGAATTGCATCTGCGCTGAGAAGTAAGTTTATTCCACAGTGTATTGATAGCGTAACTTCTATTCGTTGGAAAACAATAAGAATATTCAGATATACTGAATACAAAAATCGGTCAATTGTGATTTCAACTCACGTATAAATAGTAGGCCTTTTTAGTCATTTGATTTAATTTGATCTGAGCGTTACAATGAATGTGTCTTGTATTGTGCAAAAATAAAGACATTTTTCGTTTTTCGTACCTAAGAAGTACATTTTCAAACTTTAGTTATGTATTTAAGGTCAGTTTACGTCGAATCTTCCTAATTGTTACTAAACTAATTTTTTTCTACCATAATTTAAAAAAATTGTTCATATTGAAGCGACTCAACAAAAACATCTTTAAGAGTTACAAATTGTGTATTATGTACGCAGAGTACAGCATACAGAGTGTTAGTAGATGGAAATGCCAAAAGCTCTCGCATACCTATCCGAAAATGTGTGAGGAGAATGATGAGATTTGAGGAAGCGAAAGATGTATGTAAGAACCGCGACGTTTGGCGCTCCGTCATCTCTGACTACCCCGTTAGGAATACCGCCTAAGGATATGTATGTATGTATGCACGCCGAGAGAATTTAGAATATTTACGTTGGGATCAAACAATTGGTACGTTTGTCTCTTGAGTTTATTTATTCGATCAACAATTATTTCAGTATTTCTTTCGGATTGTTCAAGAACGACGAGTAATGTTGGCTGTGGTCGTTTCGGATGCGCGCTGTCCCCATATTATCTACGTCAAGGGCCGGGCCCGCCCGAACGTCTAAATGAAACTGAGGATAGTAATAACTTAAGTGATCACACAGTATGGTAAGTTTTTAAATATTTTTAATAAAATTATGGTTTCACCGGAATTTTTGTATATACGACCATAAATATAAGTACTAACTTATTATAAACTCTTTGGCGACAATCTCTAAGTACTCTGTGCGACTGTTTGATCTAAGGAGGTTACGTATGTATGATCACAAACTATTGAGTTTGATATTGACAGTCTTTTTCACACTGGGCAGTATGAACGGAAAACCATGCCAAATCTCACATTCCTCCTTGCATGTAATACTCTTAAAAAGGTATTAATAGACTGTTTCCTAATTTTTTAACAAAAACAAAAAAAAAGAAAATCGGTTGACAAATACAGAAGCAAAGGGTACTGAACGGTTTTATTTTTACCTATTTATATATAGATATGTATAGGTGTACCATTCAATGAAAAAATGTCCGTGCATCTGTATTCTGTATGTAGTCTGTCACTCTCAATTTTGAAGTATAGTGTAGCCGTATAGCTCCAGCTTATAGCACATACTTATAACGTTATAAGTACGTTATACTTGAACACATATTATTATGTACCACATACGCACAAATACAAACACACATTTCCGCACACTCCCACATACACACACACGCACACGCTTAGGCTCATACTCATTCCCACACACACTCATCCACAGACAAACTTACTAACAAATGTAATATAGTATTAATTTATTATGTTATATACGTATAATAATCCTATGTTCGGAGGGCGTTGATATCTGCAACACAGTTAATATTTCTGCAAGTTGTTACTGTTTGTTGTATAGACGCAGGTGTTACTTTGCAGGAATCCATTTCATGTGATGAATTCCTGAAATCTTTAGCCATTTTCCGCTGAAACCCCAAACACCACCAATCGACACGTGTTTCGCCTCTCAACGAAGCATCTTAAGAATATACCAGAGATCAGACTCCGGCACCGAATTCGATGCTGGTTAGCTGACCGAGGCTGATCTCTGGTATATCTGAGGATGCTTCGTTGAGAGGCGAAACACGTGTTGATTGGTGGTTTTTGGAGTTTGAGCAGAAAATGGTTAAAGATGAATATATTAGGAATTCATCACATCGTTACTGTTTGTTTTGTTTGTGTACGTGTTATAAATAATGTATGTATAAATAAAATAAAATAAAATAAAAATACAAAAAATATACGTAGGTATTTTTAATACTAATAACACATTTAATTCTAAACTTTGTAATTCAAGATAAGGCTAATTAGAGACAAGAACTCGACTTCAGTATCGTTGCCGTTATCTTCACGCTGTATCCCTAACGGGGTAGTCAGAGAGGACGGAGTCCCCAGCTTCGCGGTCCTTACATACTTTTTCGCCTCCTCGAATCTCATCATTCACGTCACACATTTTCGCCTAGGTATAAGGATGCTTTTGACATTTCCGTCGACTAACACTGGCTATTTGATCTCCGTAAGTCTCCATAGCCTTCCTTGGCTTCTGCTACAACTCATAAAATATTATTAAAGTAATTCAATGAGATCAAAAAATGGTTGTGTCAGCAATCAGCGTAACATCTGGCAAAAGCATCAATTATAGCATAAAATTACTTATCATTTTTCGAAGAAAAATAACCCGGTTAGATTTCCGGGTTGTATATATAGCTTTTTTAATAACATTTGAATATAATTTTTCTTTACTCTAAAATCAACGACATACTTCCTTAAAACATATTTCTCTACATGTTATAGTTTTAGGATCCTCAATATTGAGTCCCCCTTTTCGATGTTACACCATATAGATAATGTTGATTCGTTTTACAGGATGGATAAATATGGCAGAACTACTACAAAAGTTAGAATAAGAACAGCAAGAGAGCGCGTGTCGTTCACCGAAAGATGTAATTATCTCGCTAAATACTGCTTGGAAGCATATACGTAAGAAATATATTCAACTGTGTTCATTAACATCATAAAATTACTGTAAGAAACTCGTCTTCCTAAAAACTTAAAAAAATTGGGAGTGTACTTTTTATTGGAGTTTAGTTCTAGGTTTTTCGGGGTGCCGATTACGAAAATGACTTTCATTTTCAAATCCAAGATGGCGAAATTACTTTATTGGATAAATCGATATGGGTGTCAAATTCTAAGTATCTCGGGGTGCTAATTACGAAAATGATATTCATTTTCAAATTCAAGATGGCTAATATTACTTTTTTTTTGTATAAATCTAGGTTTTTCGGGGTACTGATTACGAAAAAGACGTTCATTTTCAAATCGAAGATGTCAAATGCTACTTTTTTTATATCTATTAATATTGATATTTAATATTATTGTATACAATGAAGTGAGTAAAAGTATATAATAATAATAATAATAATATACTCAGACATTTCACTAGTCAGTGTCATCTAGTCCCAAAGTAAGCAGCACAGCGCTTGTGTTATGTGTATTAGACAACTGATATACTACTTATATACTTTTCTTTTGTAAATAAATACATATTATACATAAACACCCAGACTCGAGACGGCAATCGAACCCGCAACCCCCGTTTACTTTCCGACGCGCTAAGCCATTGCGCCACATATAAAATATGGAAAAAACCAGTAAACTCCAGTCGTGCGTCGGAGCTGACACACACACTTTTTTATTTTTAATTTTTAAATGGCACCGTACGTGAGTCCATTGCCAACGTCAAGTAAAGCGAGAAAACAATTCAGTAGATGATTAGCGCATTTACCAATGTCACGCATTAACACAAACTAGTATACAGACACAGAATAAGTAGAATCCATGTAGAATCACAAGTAAATTAGTTCTTTCTTATCGTAAAACTCCTCCAGTAAAATGATAGTAGGCTTTATTGAAGTTATGATGCACTTCTTGGAAGAGCGCGAAAACTTCAGCTACACATGTTTATTTAGATCTTCTCCATTCTTATCACTTACACAGAACTTTAAAACACAATATACTATCACTGTTGTACTTTAAAACTCCTAAAAATGTAAAAAATAGAAAATCTAAATAAAATGACAACCCCACTTCTCCCGTTCCCGCCAAAAAGTTCTCGCGCGTGTATTTATTTGCGCACATAAAAAGATACTTCTTTGGAGTAAATAGAAAATTAAAATTAACCACTTAAAATAATGAAAAAAAAAATTAAAACTGGTCGCATATAAAAAAACTAAACTCTTTGTTGCTAACTTCATGTTGTGTTACATCGGTGCGCGCAACTTTCTTTGCTAACTTCGTACCCTAACTTCCCTTGCCTGCTGAGATCACACTATGATCTTTTTCACCAAACGCGCTAAAAGAAGTATAACTTAAAAAAAAAATTGTAGATAATTTGCTAGTGGTGAATTCGTATATTTTTTCGATATTATCCGCCGAAATTTTCTAATTTTCGTTTCTTTCTTTCCTCAACGAAGCATCCTCAGGAAAATACTGAGATTAGACTCGGCCAGTAACCCGTCACAAATGAAATTCATTCGGTTGTCTTAATATACTCATATTATACTCTGAATCGTTCAGCTAACCAACACTGAATGAAATTATTGTCGTGATTTTTTCAAAATCAAAATCGAATCAATTTAATCAAGTAAACCCGCAAGGTGTTTTCTATTTTTATTTTATTTTATTTGATACACAATACAGTTACAAGAACTTACATGCTAAAATTACATTCTATTTCTAGGTCTTTGACATTCTTGTGACCAAAGTTTGTGTATACATCGTGCATTAATCATATAGTTACCAGTTACAGCAAACAATGATAAACAAACACAGTGGACAGTACACAAAACTCACCGACTGTATCAAAATAACTAATTTAGATCAAAGAGAAAAATAATAAAAGTAATAAAAGACAATTCAAACACAATCTAAACAGCGCCTGACACTGGCTCTAAACGCACCCAGTTTCTGACCAAAAATATCAAAATTATTGTTTGCTCGAGAGAGATCGTTGTATAGAGTGCACATTTTGTTTAAAGAACCATACAAAGCGGCATTTATGGTGACCGGTGACGTATGGAACACCTTAGGTTGACGCAATTTGTAGTTAGTGTTAATATTTATTTTCTGTAATACAGAAGTAGACATTAACGAATTTATGATTTTGTATAGTAAGACGAGGTAAGCTATATTTCTTCGGCTATCCAACCTTTCCAATTAGAGTATCTCAAACAATTCTCATAACTGTTAAGTGAACGCCTGAGTCCGTAACGAACAGACACTAAGTATAAGAAGCGCTTCTGGATATTCTCAAGCCTGGAAATGTGGATAGCATAGTAAGGTGACCAAATAATGGATCCGTACTCTAGGACACTCCTAACTAGTGCCGAATACAGATGCAAAACGCTCTTATATGATCTGAAACCTCTTGTAGTTCGAAGAATGAATCCCCCAAGTTTATTACATCTATCAGCAATAGAAGCGTAATGTTCTCGATATGTCCATTTACTGTCTAAAATTACTCCTAGATCTTTCACAGCTTCCTTTCGAACAAGCACCCTCTGATCGACACTGTAAGGATAACACAAATTGTTCTGACGTTTCGTATATGATAAAGTAAAACACTTATCGAGGTTAAGGTGCATGTGATTCAGATTACACCAGTCAAAGAAGACATCAAGATCTTTTTGAAGATGCACACAATCCGATTCATTCTTAACCATTCTAAAAATCTTCAAGTCATCGGCATAAAGCAAGCAGTCACTACTTAAAAATGAAACCAAGTCGTTAATAAACATTATAAACAAAAGGGGTCCCAAATGTGAACCCTACGGAATACCCGAATTGACAGGTGTTGGTGAGGATTTAAACCCTTTCAATGTTACTATTTGAGTACGATTAGAGAGATAGGATATAACCCACCTCAACAAATCACCATGAATACCATAATACTCTTGAAGTATCGCGCATAGAAGAGAATGATTAACCCTATCGAATGCCTATCTGAAATCTGTATATACACAGTCCACTTGCTTACGAGATTCCAAAGCTGTGCAAACAAACTCTTGAAATTCTAGTAGATTAGTAACAGTTGACTTCCCTTTAACAAATCCATGTTGCCTTTGTGAGATACAAGACTCAACATGCGTATAGATATAAGGATAAACAAGCTTTTCGAACAGTTTTGCGAAACATGACAGGATGCTTATTGGTCTAAAGTTTTCACATTGAACTTTACTGCCACTTTTATGTATTGGTATTATGTGAGCAATTTTCCACGTATTAGGGAAAATCCCATTATGAAGTGACCTATTAAACAATATTAGTAACGGCATGGCAATATCCTCGCAACATGATTTTACAAAATATGGAGGGATTTCATCTGGCCCCGCACCCTTTCTTGGATCTAATTGTTTTATTTTTTGAACGATTTCATCATAATTCAATTTTACGCTCGAAAGACCATTCGCTTTCATCATACTTGAGTCATGTATAACATCTTTCACATTCTCATCCCTGTCACTATCAAATACCGATACAAAAAACTTTGAAAATAGTTCACAAATGTCTTCGCCATTGCTGGCCGTCAGACCGCCAAATGACATCACCTGAGGTATCAAGGTGGAGGTTTGCTTACTCTTAATATATTGCCAAAAACGCTTGTTATCATTTAGAAGAGATTCTTCGATTGAATTAATAAATAGGTTGTAACATTCAACAATCATCTTTTTGGACCTAGTGCGCAAGAGAGCAAATGTATCGTAATCGCGGGGATTTTTATATTTTCGGTATCTGGCATGGTACTTTAATTTTTCCTTGATACATTTTTTTAGGGGTTCATTGTACCAACTAGAAAAATAGCGACAGACATCTCGTTTGCGAGGAACGTTTATGGAAAAAATTTTTAATAAGATATTATAAAAGCATTGCAATGTGTTGTTAACATCTAAGTGGTTAAACTCAACCTCCCAATTTACATTTCTAAGATTTTTATTTATTTCTTTATAGTTAGCCTTATAGAAGTTATATTTATAATTATGCTTATTACTCTTCATTGGACTACTTTTTGTACATTTTACATGCAGTTGAATATGTAAGGGAGGATGATGCCTATCTTGTTTACTCAAACCTTCCGCAGGTCCAACCTCAAGACTTTGAATATTAGATAGAAGGAGGTCCAAAACACGATTGTTATCATTAGTTACATGGTTGAACTGTCTCAGATAACCAAATGCCATCATATCAATCAGCAACGAAGATTTTGTGTCATTCGGTAATAGAGTATGCTTTGTTTTAGTCCACACAATATTAGGAAGATTGAAATAGCCCATAATAAGCACTTTGGTATGGCAATCAATACCTGAAATTACGCGTGAACACTTGTCATAAAAAGCCGATAAGGTATCAATTGGTAAATAGTTTGGTAAATAGCAACAGCAAATATGTAAAGTGTCATTATAAAATTCATTAGGTAAAACAGTCAACCATAGGTCCTCGCACATACTGTCCCAATCCTCGCGTCTAATCACAGAGTACTTCTTATGTATGGCAACTAATACCCCACCCCCACCACCGATTTTTTTACTATTGATATGATCTCGATCACGACGGAAACTTTGAAACCGGTCATCCATGAACTCCTCACTACATATACTGGCGCTTAAATTAGTTTCAGTTAAAGAAATTATATCGTAATCAGAACTGAGAACGTTTAGGTAAAATTCCTTAAATTTGGATCTAAATCTATTTACATTTTGATAGAAAATATCCATAAAAACCTTTATAAAAATGGTCCGAGCGGGAAAACAAAATACAAACGAATACAACAAGAATAAGATCAATTAATTTGTAGTTTTAATATTATTCAAATATTCAATACTTTTAATACGTATACACCCTGATTTTTCGTTTTTTCTTAGAAACACTCTGCCATATTTAACCCAAACGTATTGAAATGAATTTTTCTTTGCGAATTTTCGAGTAGCTGCGTGAAGAGATTTCACCTCAGGTGATAAGTGCTCTGTTACATAGATGGGCACACTGCTACCCGACAGGCCTAAATGTCTTGAGCTGAGCTGGTTCATCATTCATCCCTCTGACGAGGTGAGGGTAACGTCAACAGCAAATTTCGAGGTCTAGGTGACGAACTGTCCTTTTTGGCCACTCGACGACAGTGAATTATTTGCGAATCTGCTATAGAGTATGACACAGACTCGCATAATTTTTTAATAAGAACAATAACGTTTTCGTTTCTGTTTTCTGGAATTGCCTGGATTTCGACGTTATGACTTCGAATTAGTCTTTCATTAGTATTAAGTGTCGTCATATCATGTTGCAGATTATTTACCTTGTGTTCTAGTTCTACAATGATTTTATTAGCTTCTTGAATCGACAACTTCATGTCGCATTGTTCAGCTTGCAGGAAATCCGTTGCTTCAGTAAATTCGGTTTTAAGAATATCAATTTCACTACGTATTAGTTTCGACATCTCTACTTTAATCGACGATTCTATCCGCCGAATCATGTCTGATATTTTGATATCCAAAGTTTTATTGAGCAGTTCTTCAATATTACTTAAAGTGATACTATCACCTGCAATTTTCATTGCTTTGTTAGAACCGATGTGATCATCCCCTTGGCTACTAGTTCCAATTTTGAGTTGAATGGGCCCAGCAACATCTGGCTGTCTATTGTGAGTGGTCTTGTTTGTTGCGTTGTCTCTTTCGACGTATGCTTTACCTCCAGAACCCTCACCAGATGAATCTGTTGGATGATACTGACCACGCACTGGCGTATTGGCATTATCAATTTTTGGTTGTTTGGTACTGCACTCGGGACATCTCCAGGATTGCTTACACATTGTTGAGTCATCGCGGAAAATCTTTTAAAGGAGATATTAATACATTCTAGATCATAATAACTTTCGCATACACGACATTTTATGAATTGTTTATTTCTTATAGTATTGTGACAATCAGCACAAGTACGTGACCTACGTGTGGGAGTCATGTTCATATAAACAATTCAGTACAACAATTTCAGCACAAAAATGCACTCTGCAATAAAGGACCACTATACAAAATTTCTGTTGTTTAATAAATTTCGCACAGCAATAAAGTCTCAGAATGTATTAGCCACAAATCACCCAGCACCAGAAAGATAAAAAAAATATATATGTAAAAAAATAAGTTGTTTTACAATTTCTTCAACACAATATTCGCTCCGAGTTGTTTATACAACTTTTTTAGTTAGAATTTATATGTATTCCATATAAAAATTTAATAGTTAACGTATTTGCACGATGTATATTTTATGCAGCTCTTCGCCTGTGGTAAGCAATTATAATTGAGCACTGCCACTATGTATAACTAAGCTAGTTCACTATGAATCCGGTTATATCAATCAATTTTATAACAATCAAAATATTTGTTTATTTATGGAGACAAAGAAAAACACGTGTTGTCAGTTTCACTGCAAACAAATCTACCTTCTTTTGTCAAATCAATCAATCAATTCTTTTGTCAAACCAATTGTCAAATCTACCTTCGATTCCACGCTTCGTTCAATCGATACGATTGTTGGCGTTATTGCGCGATATAATTAGTTATTGCTCGTCGAAAGTGGCATTTGGCTGTGTTTTATACAGCAATTTTCACACGACTTTACGTTGCATTCGTTATATGAGAAATTTAATAACGTTTGACTACCAATTTAAAATTCGTTACGCTAGATCACGTGGTATTTGCCATTATATACTACTAGCGTTTACAACAACTGAGCCATTTATCTACGCCACCTGGACACTGAGAACCGTCAAGAAATTCAGTCAGGTATCATTTTTTCATAATGATTTTACAACAGGTTTATTAAAATACAATATTCAGAAAGTCAGTAAATGTATGTGTAAAGAAGATTATTTCCAGGCTATTGTTGTGTCTTCGATAAAATCGTTTATCTTATAGCGACGCATTGATAAACAATTTAATCTAAAATATACCTTCTGTTCTATGCAAATGTGCGTGCGCTAGCTTACGAAAAATACAAAAAAACAGTAATTTTCGTTTATTTTAAAAACTATAATTAATGTTGTAACACAGTATCTTAGTTAAATGGACCGCTAGATGGCGCCACACCATTCCTGTGTCGCGTTGTTAAGATTATCCTTCTCGTATTAACCTCGTCGACGGTCCTGATATTTTTTTGATTTGTCTTATTTGTATATTTTTGATTTATGATAGTTATTGCGTACAGTTGCAGACGTTTATACGGCTCTTCTGGACCTATACTAAAAAGAAAAGGCGTACGGGTTGTGAACGATTGTGTCGGCCCTTCCCGGACCATTTTCTTTACTCCTTATCATTTCAAATCTATGTCTTTCTCGTATCTCTCTGACTACGTAGGGGATACTCTCTGTAACAACTAATACAATTGGCGCCCAACGTGGGGCCTGGAGTTGAAATCCTCAAACTGGAGGAAAACCCCAGAACAAAAAAACCCCACATAGTGGTTACGAAGAGGGCTCGGTCTGCGAGATCAGCTAGTACGACGAGAACAGACTCTGGAAAAATGGCTACTGTCAACATGACTAATGAACAATTCCAGCAATTGCTAAGTACATTGGGAGGTACTCAAGCTCGCCGAACTTTCGCCACAGCTTCGTTTTTCTATGATGGCGCACGAGAAGTCGATAAATTGGAAACATTTTTAACTACGGCCAGAGTATATAAATCAGTCGAAAACATCACTGATAAAGATGCCATAGCCTCCGTACCTTTGTTGTTGCGAGACGATGCTGCAACTTGGTGGAACGGTGTAAAAGATGTTAGTATAACTTGGAACGAGTTCGAAAAACGCCTGAGACACGCCTTTGCTCCTAAAAAACCAGCATACCTAATTTATCAGGAAATTGTGAGCAAGACACAATCATCAGATGAGCTTACTGAATCGTTTATAGCAAAGAAAAGGGCTCTTTTTGCACTATTACCCGCACCTAAACATGACAAAACCCAACAGCTGGACATGGTATACGGACAATTACATTTACATATTCGAGAAAGGGTACAGAGAGAGTCTTTATCCACTTTCGATTCCTTGTTGGAGGCGGCGAGAAGTGTCGAGCGTTTATTGATTGAAAAACCAAAAAAGAAAGTACCCGAAAATCGTGCTAATAATGTCAGACCACGCTGTAATTATTGTAGGATACTCGGTCATACTATTGACGAGTGCAGGAAAAAAAAGGGAATTGGAAACAAAAATGAAGGGGTTCACATTAAAACAGATACTGCTATTACACAAGTTCCATCGCCATCCCGGCCAGTCTTTTCATGCTACGGTTGTGGAACACCGGGTGTAGTCCGGAGCAGGTGTCTTGCATGTTCGGAAACTAAGAAGCTTACTCGTGTGAAGACTGAAAATGTAGACTTCTGTTCCATGGATGTGAAAACTGGAGCCCGGCCTAGACCAATGATAGGTATTGGTGTGGGTGACGTCACTGGTACTGCGTTTGTTGATACGTGTGCGAAAACAAGTGTAGCCTCGTACGAGTTATACAAGTGCCTGAAAACACAAAACTTCGTATTTATTCCTCGGCACGCCACAGTCACATTAGCCGACGGAACCAAGAAGTTACGAGAAATTCTAACATTCACGTACCTGTGAAGTTATGCCGACGTATAGTACCAACTACTTTTATTATCTTTCCAGAATCGAGGGACAATCGCACTTTACTTGGTGTAGGATTTATACAAGACGCTGGAATGGTGCTTAACCTACCTCAAATGAATTGGCATTTTATAGATAGCCCCTATGAAACATATGATCTGGAAAAGGAAGATATGACAGGTATAACTATGGCTCATATGGAAGTGACTCCACCTGGACAGATAATGCAATTTGAGTTCCAAGAAGCTACTTCTTTGGTGACTCCACTTACCAAATCTGCGCATCCGTGGAGAACCGATCTAATGCCTAATCTGGATGAACCCAACTTGCCTGAAACAACCTTATGTGATAAAAAAGAAATAACCTCTATGAAGCAAACTACAGGTAGCCTAAATTACACTAAGCCATATATTTTAAAATCACTAGAACTGGAAGACTCACCTGCTAAGCGCACACGTCTATTTGATGGGTATTCACCTAGCCATCTAGATTTTACATTCAATGACGCTCGGCATCGAATCACCGACGAAGGAATACAACTGTCGCCACATTCCCGACAATTGTTTCCTGAAACTAACGTCACTTATGGAGATATTGGTATTGGGGCTCTTGAGTAGAAGAAATCAATCTTCCGGAGGTATTAATCATCGATCAAATTGTAGAAAACTTAAATAATGAACAACGGAAACAACTGCATCAATTTCTTCAAAACAATAAGAGTGTGTTTGAATCCAACAAAGAGCCTACAGACTTGGTAGAACACTATATCGATACTGGTAACCATACACCTATTTCTGTAGCACCGTATCGGCTGTCGCAAAAACGTCGTGAAATTCTGGAAAATGAACTTTCAAATATGTTGAAAGAGGATGTTATTGAATCATGTGCTTCACCTTGGACTGCTCCTATTGTCATGGTACCAAAACCGAACGGATCTGTACGGCTATGTGTTGATTACCGCAAATTAAATGCAATCACCGTTCCTGACGTTTATCCCATACCCAGGATAGACGATCTGCTACACGCAGCTAAGCCGACCCCCTTTATGTCTACGCTAGATTTACGTGCAGGATATTGGCAAATAAAAGTTACAGAGGAGGACCAAGACAAGACCGCCTTCATTACTGCACTTGGAGTATATAAATTCAAAAGGATGCCGTTTGGTTTGCGTAATGCTCCTACCACTTTTCAGCGTATGATAGATAGTCAGAGTAAGTCTCACTAATATAAAAATACTTGCTTACCTTGATGATATAATAGTATTCTCAACCACATTTGAAGAACATGTTAAATCTAGATAGAGTACTGAAAAAGCTGAATAATCACAATCTAAAGGTTAATCTAAGCAAATGTAACTTTTGCTGTTCAACTGTCAAGTATTTGGGACATCTTATAACTCCACGAGGTTTGGAAGTAGATCCAGATAAAGTCGTTGCTATCAAGTGCCTTCCTGCACCTAAAAATGTTACCAATTTGCTATCATTCATACAATCATGTTCATGGTACAGACGATTCATACCAGATTTCGCGAAAATAAGCGAGCCCTTAACTCGCTTGACTAAGAAGAAAGCAAAGTGGCTTTGGACAGAAGAACAGGATAGATCTTTCACTGAGCTGAAGCATCGTTTAACTACTGCACCCGTACTCTGTCAGGCTGATGAAACTAAGCCATATATAATTAAAGCAGATGCGAGTAGATATGCTCTTGGAGCTGTTTTGGTCCAGGGGGAGGGGCAAGACGAACATCCTGTAGAATATGCAAGCAGAATGTTGAACCCAGCCGAAAAAAACTACTCGACGACTGAAAGAGAAGCTCTTGCAGTAATCTGGGCCATTGATAAGTTTAGAGGATATATAGAAGGACTCCCGGTTACGGTTTATACGGATCATCAGGCCTTAAGATGGCTTATGACACTCAAATCTCTAACAGGGAGATTGGCTCGGTGGGCTCTTCAGCTTCAAGCTGTTGATTTGGATATAAAATATTGTTCAGGAAGAACCAACGTGGTAGCCGATGCATTGTCGCGACTACCCTACTCCGATGAAGGTGAAAAGGTGAACGCTGAAGCCGCCAGTTTCGCCATTGATATGCCTCGAAAGAGTGCATCTGAAATCAGACAGGAACAGATGAAAGACGAATATATCGCTGATATAATAATAACTTTGGAATCGGACAGTCAGGAAAAGGCTGCTTATTGGAGTGCCAAAGGGTACTTCATTAATAATGGCCTACTTTACCGCTATAATAAAAACGACGAGTTCGATGAAGCTCAACTGCTAGTTCCACAACATGAATGGGCTAATGTTCTTACTGCTTACCATGACCACCCTTTAGCGGGTCATTATGGTGTTGACAAAACCTACAGAAGGATCTCTACCCGATATTACTGGAAGGGAATGTTGAAATATATTGAAGCATATGTAAAAAAATGTCTACCATGTCAACGGTACAAACCCACAAATTTAAAACCAGCAGGACTGCTTCAGACAACGGCCCTAAATCAGAGGTTTGAAGTAGTGGCGTTTGATCTCTTCGGTCCGTTGCCACCATCACAGAATGGGAAGACATGGATACTCATAGTCGAAGATGTTGTCACTGGCTGGATAGAATTGTTTGCGATGAGCACTGCAACCGCCGAAAACTGCGCAGTAATACTGATTGACGAGATCTTCCTTAGGTATGGAGTACCTCGACGTCTAATTAGTGATAATGGGCCGCAGTTTGTGGGTGCAGTAATGCAACAGGTTGTTTTCTGCTTAGGAATACAGCACAGCTTCACGCCGGTATATCATCCATCTGCCAACCCTGTGGAAAGGAAAAATAGAGAGTTAAAAACTCAATTAGCCACTTTAATTGAAGAAGATTATAAGTCGTGGGAACAAAAACTCTCCAGCATAAGATTTGCTTTTAATACCGCTGTTTGTACAACCACTGGACATACTCCAGCATATTTAACTTTCGCTCGTGAACTGAAAACGCCAGATGACCATGCACACGATCTGCGACAAATCGTTCTTTCAGAAAATTTAATTCCCGAAATAACTCCAAAACTGCTTCAGTTGGCCACCACTCTGAAAAGGAGTCGAGAGATCCGTGAAGAAAAAGAGGAATATAGAAAGAAGTACGCAGATAGAAACCGCCGAGAGATCCCTATATACCAACCGGGAGACTTAGTACTGACGACTGTACACACGGTTAGCAACGCTGCTCGTGGACTTAGTAGTAAATTTTTACCTCGACGTGATGGACCCTATATAATACTTCGAAATCAGGGTGCTTCTTCGTACGTCCTTGCCAATGCCAATAAACCTGCTGAACCTATTGGAACTTACCACACATCAGCAATAGCACCATATCATGGTGAGATTGAAAATCTGCCAGCTCCCATTCAACCCCTGCGGAAAAGAGGACGTCCAAAAAAAAACACGACCACCGCAACAGTTCCAAAATCAACTAGAGGACGAGGAAGGCCAAAGAAAGTAGGTGCTTAACCCTGTACTTCTCACCGGGACGGCTTCGGGTACAGAGGGGGAGAATCTGTAACATATTCAGAAAGTCAGTAAATGTATGTGTAAAGAAGATTATTTCCAGGCTATTGTTGTGTCTTCGATAAAATCGTTTATCTTATAGCGACGCATTGATAAACAATTTAATCTAAAATATACCTTCTGTTCTATGCAAATGTGCGTGCGCTAGCTTACGAAAAATACAAAAAAACAGTAATTTTCGTTTATTTTAAAAACTATAATTAATGTTGTAACACAGTATCTTAGTTAAATGGACCGCTAGATGGCGCCACACCATTCCTGTGTCGCGTTGTTAAGATTATCCTTCTCGTATTAACCTCGTCGACGGTCCTGATATTTTTTTGATTTGTCTTATTTGTATATTTTTGATTTATGATAGTTATTGCGTACAGTTGCAGACGTTTATACGGCTCTTCTGGACCTATACTAAAAAGAAAAGGCGTACGGGTTGTGAACGATTGTGTCGGCCCTTCCCGGACCATTTTCTTTACTCCTTATCATTTCAAATCTATGTCTTTCTCGTATCTCTCTGACTACGTAGGGGATACTCTCTGTAACAACTAATACAATGTTATAAAATCCAACTATTATTTTGAAGAATATGTTTAGATTAAACTATACACAAAATTCAGAAATATTGTATAAATCGCCCCCGTTACTCGGAAAAATGTAAATTTCTGTTTTAAAAGAGGTTTTTTTGATTTTTTTTGTGTTACAAACGTTAACCAACCGTGTATCGCAACTGTGAAAATGAAGTCAATAAAATGAAGAATCAGAATACTAAATATCACTGTTATTTAGTACCTACTCAATTTAGAAAAATTGAAATCCCTGGCTTAAAAATTTCCAATGCGTCGCTCAGTGCACGTTCAATAACTAATTTAAATTACTTTTCCATTAATCATAAAAACCATTTTAACTAATTCTCATTCTACCAGTACTGGAAGTCTTTGTGCACGGACCATGTCCTTCACCTATATGACGTTCGACGACTATTGCATGATGGATTATGTGAATTGTATAGAACGGCATGTTGGTAAGTATTATGGTCGACACACACGATCAAGTATGCTTGATTAAGGGCCGTTAGATCAATGGTAGCCTAAACGACGGAAGAGAGTTTAATCTTTTGTTTTCGAATATTTCGTAAGGTCAATGGCAGTTAATCGATTACGAGCAAATTAAATTATCGAATATTGAAAAAGAACGAACGAAATGTGAACGAAACGAATAATATTAGCATTAATCCGATCACTACTTCCATTTGATATTAGGACAGTGGATTAAACTGTCGATCAAATTTTATCGTAGATTACGAAATCTATAGTTTTAACTGCTCTTGATCTTAAGGACCTAAGTCCGTCGAATTGGCATGAAGCGTTGTTTGGTATGAGGCCCCTACACATACGATCAAATTTACTTGATGTAACCTCCGCTTCATGCAAATTGGACGGGCTTGATCAAGTATACTTAACGTGACCATACGTCCCATATAAAACAAAAGCGTCTGCAACTGAATCTAATATTGATTATTTCAAATCACATAATTATTAATTTATTATTCTCATTTTTTTTTATTTAAATAAATAGTAAAGTAAACTTTTTTTTCTAAATTTCGCAAGCGTCTCGCTCTGACAAAAAAAAAAAAAGGTCACTTTAAGTATACTTGATCGTCTGTGGCGAGCATTATGCGTCCAAACGTCCAATACCCATTTCACCCTCTTAACAATACTTGTACATTCATATCAGCTAATAGGTATCCTAAGTATCGCATAGACTCAGGTGTTACTTTGTGGAAATCCATATCATGTAATCAATTCTTGTAATTTGCAGCTATCTTTCCATAAAAAACCCCTAAATCGACTCGTGTTTCGTCTCTTAACGATGCATCCCCAGGATATTCCAGAAATCAGACTCAGAAGCATTCTCAGGTAATCTATCTTTTAGGGGTTCTTTATTAAAAAGGCGTTGACTTTTAATTTTATTTCATTTAATACTAACTGTATCCGCGACTTCGTCTGCGCCAAAAATTTTTTCGTGGCTTACCCGGATTATATTAGATTATATATACATGTGCATAGTATGTTTAAAGATTGTTTTTGAAAAAATACAATCGTGCGGTGACAATGTCACCGCACGAAATTTTATTATTACCAAGATTTAGCGTATCCCGTACAAAGTTTCATCCCCCTTTTCACCCTCTTAGAGATAAATTTTTGAAAAAAAAAACCCATGTCCGTTTTAAGCTATTTCCTTGCCAAATCTCATCATAATCGGTTCAGCGGTTTACTAATTCCCATACAAAATTTCATCCCCCTTTTCACCCCCTTAGGGGTAAATTAAAAAAAAATAGCCGGTTATGAGCGCAATCACATGTTCTTGCTGCTGATTTTCATCAAGATCGGTCAAGCCGTTCTTCAGTTATAAAAGGACATACAGACAGACAGACAAAAATTTTAAAAATGGTAGAATCGAAGTCAGTGAGCCATAAAATCACCATCAATTACAAAACTTGACAGTAAAGTTTTAATTACAGACAGACGCTAGAGATTTGCAATGGTATAGAATATAGAAGAAAAAAAAACATACGTGTTCGACTTAGCGCTGACCCTAAAGAAGATAAGGGTTGGAGTTGCCATGCAAATATATTTATATAATTAATTGCAATATATAATATCGGGATATTTTTAAGATCAGATTCGGTCAACTAACCAGCACCGCATCGGATTCGGTGCTGGTTGTCTGACCAAGTCTGATCTCTGGAATATCCTGAGGATGCTTCGTTAAGGGGTGAAACACGTCAATTTTTGAAATTTTTAACGAAAGGTAGCCTACAACTTATAAGAACTCATCACATCCAAAGTATCGTTATAATCCTACGTTACATTTCATACCAACGTTTCGCTAAGATATATCACTATTATGCTAGATTCCCTGCAAAGTTTTGAGTAACGCTGAGTAGCCTAAACGACGCTTCCCCACCGATTGGTCACTAAATGAATTTGGACAAGTCTAAAGTTAATGGTCAATGATTACATATTTCCCGGACCGATTAACATCGACAATCACGAAGTTGTTCAGCACGTATACAAGTATACCTGGGACACATTGCAATTAGGTAGAACAACTTCGACAAAGTAATCAGTAAGGGGATACATTAGATGGACCGAACGCCATTCGGGAAATTGCGTTACGTCTTTTCGTCGCACCCAATGGTAAGTAGCGTTATGTATGTATAATGCTACAGATGATATGAATAAATTAGCAATTGTATGTAATTACTAGACATAATGTATATTGACAAAATTGTGTAGTTAATTTGATAAATTAATTACATTATCTACTCATTATAACAGCTAGTTAGAATCGATTATATTAATTAACATGGCTTTTGTTATGGATATGTAATTCCTATATAACACTTTATAGAGGTATTGTATAGATTCAGGTGTTACTTTACGGAAATCCATCTCATGCGACAAATTCCCAAAATCTCTAGCTATTTTCCGCTCAAACTCCAAAATCCACTAATCGACACGTGTTTCACCTAACCAGCACCGAATCAGTGCTCAAATCATCATCAGTGAATCAGAATCAATGAATCAGATCGGTGCTGGTTAAGTGACCGAATCCTATCTCTGGTATATCCTGAGTATGCTTCGTTGAGGGCCGAAACACGTGTCGATTGGTAGATTTTGGAGTTTGAGTGGAAAATTGCTAGAGATTTTGGGAATTTGTCTCACTTTATACAGGTGTTAATGAAATAATGACCTCCATAACTTCTAAAGAGTGAAAAGTCCGCCTATTCAGACTTTGGTTTGTTTTGTGTCTCGATATCTAAGAAGACTGAGAGTTCGATATTTAGATACACGCAACTTCAACTCTTTGTCTTTGTCTTGAAATCCTTAAATGTGGAAACATAATTGGAGAAAAAAAATCTACAGAAAAAATCAGAAAAAATCCTGTTTTGTACAAAGATCCAGTTGCACCGCCGAAACTCTATAGAATTTTAAAATCATTTTTACTACAATGAATATGTAATTATGGTATCTCAGATCTTGAAAACCAGTTTTTTAATTGGTAATGCAGTTTTCTTTCAAACTACAAATATGTGCAAAAGCAAATGATGAGATTTCTCCGCGCTAAAACATTATCAAACCGTATCTGCGAAAATCAACTTTACTGCTATCGCCATAGCGTAATTAGTAATTATTATTAGTATTATTTTTATATAATTAGTATTAGTATTAGGGGTAATTGAACAAATTCAGTTTTATCGGGCTGCATAGGTGGACTCTTAAATTGAA
This sequence comes from Zeuzera pyrina, assembly GCA_907165235.1. Taxonomy (NCBI): domain Eukaryota; kingdom Metazoa; phylum Arthropoda; class Insecta; order Lepidoptera; family Cossidae; genus Zeuzera; species Zeuzera pyrina. The sequence continues at coordinate 16,019,014 of OU015639.1, read as the reverse complement.
TTTAAGTGGGTCCAGATGCTGTAGAATCAAAGTATTCATAGGCCATAAATAAAATAATAATCGCTTCGGATGTGACCTACATGCATATTTTTCACTACTCAAATAATTCATGCTAATTTTGTGTACATGGCTCATGGCTGTAAGTCTCACCTTTTTACAGTCTGGCAACTCGTTCATATGGGTAGATGCTTTAGACTGACTCCTATGGATAAAGATGCATCAGAAGGTAAGTGAACAAAATCATTTTATCACATGTTGGAAAAAACTACAAAAGAAAATAGTTAAGGTAACTTCTATTCTATAAAATATTCAATTTTAGGGTTCCGTAACTAAATAACAAACGGAGCCCTTATAAAATTATTCATACCTTCGTCGGTTTGTCTGTTTGTCCGTGTTTTGGAATCGAATTCCTCGAAAACTTGTAACATGCTAACTTTAAATCAACAGCATATGGATACATTCTAGTACCTAACATTTTAAAATTTACATAGGAGAATTAAAGATTGTAAAAGAAAAGAAAACAGATAGAATATTTAAAGGAATTGGGAGTCGAACTCGACTTGAACGAAAAATATCTCCGAAATTACTGGACCAAAAATTTTAGTATTTTAAACAATTTAATGCAGAGATATGCAGTTAGATTAAAATGTTATTGTAAAATTTAAGAGCGAAATACTAAGGTGGTTCAGGCACCTCAATCTTTGTAGGTGATGAAGAACGACGAACAAAATCTAGAGAGCAAAAGTGAGTGGTAGTAGAAATAGAAGACCATAGCAGACTTACAAAAATCAAATAGTGAGAGTGTTAGCTGACAGAATTTTTAAAAGCGAAAATGCGCGAAGAGAATGTCGAGTTTTGAAGAAGCGAAAGAAGTAGAGACCGCGAAGCTTAACGCTCAGATATCTTCACGCTCGTTATCTTCACGCACTGTGAAGATATGTATGTATGTCTTTAATCATTAAACTCTTTATACACGATACTTGTATGAAATATACTACTCTATAGAAGAAAGATATATTTTAATGTTTATTTCAGTTTATCACTACCAAGATGACACCTTCTTGGAACAACCTTACGTAGAAGAATTGGATGATACTTAAGAAAAATGAACCATGTCGATAACAATAAAATGAAATCTCTAGACAATTGTAGTATTAAGCTCTTTGACAGTTGATTTAAACTAAATTTAATTTAACTTTAATCATAATTGTGCAAAATAATCAAGTCACGCGTTGCGGTGGCTCTGTAGTTTTAATATTTTTCGTTTGTATTGGTTCGAGTTCATATAAACATCCCATAGAGAAAAGTACTTTCAGTTTGTCCTCAATTTTCCCATTTTCCGGACAACTTTTCCAATTTTTCATTCCATAAAAACCTTACACGGACAATTACGAAATTGTCAAAAAATTGCCAAGTGACTTTCGCAAGTTTTGCGCTTAGCAACGAACAATATTTCATTTTTGTTTATACAAGGTTAATTTCGAAAGGATGTGTAAATGCAAAAGGGTATTAAAGTACCCATGAAAACGGAAAATTTGCATTCTACAACTTCCCTAAAAGTCAATAGTTCTAGTGCAAAACCTCAAAGTTTAAAAAAATAAAGTCGAAGCAACCCTAATATCAGCGTTTTCACGTCCGCGTCGCTAGTACATTTGGTATGTACATGACGATAGGGTTGTCCATTTTTTTCTCCTATATTTTTTTGTATGAACAACTAAATAAACGTATTCCGTAATTATTATATCTATAACCCTGGCGTATTTATACCCCTTTTCACAATAACCTTGTATAGATATATAATATATCTAATGTTGAAATTACATACAATAGAGATAGACGTGCAAACCATCCACCTATTGGCAAGAGAGCTGAGGCTCAGGACATTTCAGGCTAAAAAATCTGAGCATTTAAATTTATGTAAAAAAAATCCACCGGCTGGTATATCCTGCTTACTAGAACTACAGTCCAGACCATAACAATGCAAGCACTGCTCTTTGGCGGCTGGATTAGTGAGTAAGATGATGATAGCGATTCGGACGGACACGGTTCTTTTTGGTCACGCAGGAAAAATCACAGATACCCAGCCCTCTGGGGGAGAGACTGGGTTATGTGGTCGATGGTCATCGTCCGCGCGTTTTCGAAGATCTCCGGGATCTTCTACGCAAAGCACCAGATCCTCTCTCGTGTCGTGTCAAAGCGCTTCTTGGGCGGCATCTTCAGTCCCGGAAGCCTTGCAATGCCAACAAGGTCCTGCCAGCCGCGAGTTATTTCTGTCACTCATAACACTGGCACAGCTGTGTTAATCTTTATTGATACGATTATTTGATTGCAATCATTTGAATAGAATAGAATCATTTATTTCATATTATCAATGTCAGTTTTACAATTTGTTACAATAAAATGTCAAAGTATAATATGATCGTCACGTTAAAAACATATATAACATATATTTCATACAAAATTATATAAAAAGTAAAAATAGTTCATAATAATAATTTAAACATGTCTTTGCAATTTAATGAATGTGAAAATGAAAGAAAATAGATAAATTGGTCAATTTACAATAAATATTCATTAGTTGAATAATATTCTTTTTCCAACAAAAGGTCTTTCAGTCGGCGACTAAACGTTTCGTCATTCGTTTCGCTTTTAGGTCCGTGGGCAGTTTCTCATAGTACGTAGGACCAATTACGCGAGGGTTCTTAGTCGCCATTTAAGTATGGCGTGCCACAGATTTCAAGCGACCCACGTTTCTGAGCGCATGCCCACGTTCGACGGAGGAAGAGTGCTAAATTTTGTCGCACATACATCACCATTTGATATATGTATACGGAGTATAAAGTCATTATGCCGTATTTTTTAAATAAGCCTTTGGAATGTGCTTTAGGCTTAGCCCCTGCAAGTATACGTATAGCTCGCTTCTGCAATATGAAAACGCGGTCTCCGTTGAGTCACCCCAGACAATCGTACCGTACGAAAATATTGAGTGGAAGTGCGCAAAATATGTCTGCCTAAGAACGGTGTCAGATATAAGCGGTTTTATTTTTCGCCGTGCATATGATGTGCTATTAAGTCTATCGCACAGGGATTGTATGTGTTGGGAAAGTATGGAGCATTTGAAAGTGCTATGACATTATTTCACTGCACAAACTCGTTTTATCGTGGTTAGTGGTTTTAAGAAGGCTTTCAGCAAATTTCTTCAATTTCGTTGCACTAAATCGGTTTCTAAGCGTTATTATTTTAAGCACTGATTCATTTGATCGAATTTCTTTCTTAGCAATACCAATCAATACGTCGTGCCTTATAACAATAGCAGCAGGAGATTGACCTACACTGCGTTTGCCTAAGAGATATTTTTTTACATCAGAAAATGCTTTATACATCCCTGTCCTGATCAGGGGCTGGTGGGGAGGGTATATGTTGGTCCTCTAGGCTAAGATTAACCACTAAAACCCGATGTTGATCATCGGCGCGTTGTCGAGAGGTTCCAGGTTCTCCTACGGAACGCAACCGAAGCCCCTCTTACGCTGTGCCGAAGCACACTTCTCGGGGGAGGTAGTTACGGAGATGCATCCTCGCAGTGCCACGACTATGACTATGCCACGACAGCTCGGACCACACGCGCTGTCGTTCTTCTCGATGCCACGTGGAAACACGATCAGAACCTCGTCTTCGATCGACCGTGACTCCAAAGGTCCCCTTCAAGCGATTAAGCGAGTCACCTAATGGAAAATGACCGCCGCCGCACATGGACACCCGCAATGTCCGGGGAATCACCGAAACGTTATTGGCCTTTAGAGAAATGAGGGAAAGGAGGGGGAAAGGGAGATGGGCCACCAGCACACTCACTCACAGAACGAAACACAACAGCAATAGACGCTGTTATTTCACGCCGATATTTTGTGAGATGTTATTTCACTGGGCGAGCCGGCCCAATTCGTGCTGCAATACAGCATGGCTCTACCACTTAAAAATCTCGCCTCTCACGACAGGTGGAGAACACTTCACCTAGATTAAGTCTATTGGCTACTTTCTTTTAATTCAAGCAGCAACAGCTAATATTATGTACTATGTACAACATATTCTGTCTTACTACAAAACACATTTTAAACATTGGTCTAACTCGTGTTTAGCTAAACACAGTTTTAGAGATAGACATAGTTTAAAAGCACGTTTATTGTTGGCTACCATAAAACCACGTTTAATACATGTCTTCTTACACATTGTTTAACTTGACAATACAATTAAACATTCATTTATCATGATGCCGTTCATTCCAAAACGATCCTTTTTAAGCACAATAATGCGCAAAACGTCTTAAGGTTTTTGTAGAAAATAATCTTTTGATAAAATTAGCAGTTCACATTACCTATATTACCAAAATTTGCTTGGACGTCCACGTATATGGAGCGAGTCAATATATATTTTTTCACCATGTCCAGTACCGCAAGGCACAAGCTACCTAAATTTCGGATCTATTCTACCACGAGGATCACTAGGAAGATCATCTTTGACTAAGGTCACTATTTTGATGGAAAACGTTTCGCCGAATCTATATATTTCTTGAATTTTGCGTCATCATAATGTTCAAACGGATTCATACTTATACGGAACGGAATTCAATTAAATCCATTGTAAAAGCAAATATGTATGTAAATAAATTCTTTCAAAGTTATCAATCACATCTTTGCCTTAGCCTTTAAGATTAGTGGCAATATAGCGTTTTCGTGCTTTTAGGGTGGCTTGCATCAACTAGAGATACCAGAGATAGGATTCGGTCAGCACCGAATCCAAATTTCGGTGGCTTCGGTGATTCGGTGCTGGTTAGCTGACCGAATCCTATCTCTGGTATATCCTGAGGATGCTTCGTTGAGAGGCGAAACACGTGTCGATTGGTGGTTTTTTGGAGTTTGAGCGGAAAATAGCTAAAGATTTTGGGAATTTAAAATGGATTTCCGCAAAGTAGCACCTGAGTCTATACAATATCCTTAAATCGAGTTTAAATAGTTGGTGCAAGCCATCCTTAGTCCCACGTTAAACTAGCTTCAGCTTGTGTTTAAATTTAAACATAATCTACGCCATGTCTAACTCCAAACGAGAGTTAAACACGGTTTTGTGGTGGGATTTTTTGTGAACATGTGACCAAACTATTTTTATCTTTTTTGTAGTAAGTCGGATTATATCTACTCTGCTCTAACTATAGAAGATTTTTTCCTAAGTAAAATGGGGACATGTCTATAATCTAATTTTGGGACAATGGAGGTCTCGTGTAGTGTGTAGGTAAATAAATGGCATACAGACTAGCGGCAGAATTATTTATAAGAGCGCCCGAGCCGTGATTTATCTGAGGAACCCTCGTTTTCATTAATTTCTAGTATGGGCTAAGCGTAACTACTCGTGTCTAATAGGCTAGACTGGAGTTACTAAAGAACATGACTGCACCAAAAAATTGTGAAATAAAGCAAAAAATTCGAAATTTAAAAATTACTTTATATAAGCTTTGGAACATTTGCCCTTTTGCATAAGCCCTTTGGAACATTTCGGCATAGTCTTTCATAGTTTTGTACTCGGACCAAGTACAACATTGGACGGAGCATTTGCTCTAAAAGCGCGTCCTTAAAGTGTTCTTTTTTTGTTGGCCGACTTTCTAGATTTTTATTAATCTGCGTGACTAGGGATGTTCCCTAATCACGCAAGGCTTATGAAGATCAAATTGCCAGTGTAAGCGAACGGAAATGTCAAAAGCATTCGCGTATCTAGGTGAAAATGTATAAGGAGAATGATGAGATTTGAGAAAGCGAAAGAGGTATATGAGGACCGCGATGCTTGGCGCCCCGTCCTCTCTGACTACCCCGTTGGGGACACATCGTGAAGACATGTATGTATGTAACTTAATTGACATAACACAAATGTCTAATTTTATATGTCTACCTATAATTATAAGGATGTACTACATATTATATTTTTATTAGACAACTAGCTGTAATCCGCGACTTCGTCCGCGTGAATTTACTGTGAAAATATCGCTATAGTAAATGTTATTGTTAGGATTATATACACTATATTGCACAGTCACGTTGTTGTCAAGGACACAGATGTAGAGCTAAGAGCGACCAGTCATCATCGAGCATGTATGTAAAAAAAACACTCTGTATTTAATGTTTTTAAACTTTCACGACCTGTACACATCTTACAATATTTACTAACGGGTCTATGTCGCGTTTATAATTTAAGGCTAATTACCTATTTTATCCCGACGTTTCGACCGGATTGCACCGATCGTGGTCACGGGCAGACTGCTGAGGATGAATGACGTCTTCGTAGCGTGCGGTTTTTTGCAACTACCCACACTCATTCAATGCATTTCTTAATTTTTGTTATTGTCACTGTCGGTACTTCGACACACCACACTAACGACATCTACACACTGGCGACGTCCGGTTTTCCGGCTCCGGACACACTCTGTATTTGCTGATGCGACTTCTGTGATTTGTTGTGAAAAGAATAGGGATGTCGAGAGAAAAATTTCCAAGATTATTTGCGAGTTTTCATCAAAAACTTATTATTGTTACATATACAAATACAAAAAAAATTAAAAATATTTATTTTATTATTCAAAAATGCTCCAAAGGTTTAAACTGTCAAACCTTTTTTAACACTTCCCATGTACATGTTCTTCGATACATTTTTTGAAACGTGGACTCGAGTAATGTATAAAATATACTGTGTTGTAACACCTTCGCGCATATTTCTTAGGCGATCGCCAGCAATGGCGACCACAGCTTTGATAATACATATTTATTTTATTTGTCAATATTCTCCTACAATTAATCTTTTATTTTCGAATTTCACGACACCGCTCCCTCAATAGAGATAAAAGAAGGATGTATCATAAGCGCTATCTTTTTTTAATTTGTACACTGCACCACCCTATTATTTTGACGGCCTAGATGGCGCAGTGGTTTAGACGTTATCTCAAGCGCGGAAGGTTCCAGGTTTGATTCTTGGTCGGGTCAAATTAGAAAATGAACTTTTCTAGATCGGTCCCGGGTCTGGGTGTACTGGGAGACGCCTTCAGTAGTCGTCGTCTCGTTCTCACAGCTTGAAGTCAAAGCAAGTCAAAGCTTGAGACCATGGCCGATGCAACTCGGTCGAAACGTCAAGCCAAAATAAAAAGATAGTCGCGTTAAATTTCCCGTTTTAGATATAGTTCACCTCTCACCTCTAATTTCTAGAGTTTTTCAGCTTTGAAGCAGAAACCTAAATATCTCTCGGATAAACAGTAATCTAAATTTTTCTTTACAAAATCCTCTACCTTTCATTGACGGTCTCGTCGAAATCGGTTCGGCGGCTTAGAAGATCAATCCGGGCAATCAAATACACAGAGAATTTTTTTTAAAACGCGTGTTTCGGTCTTGGTTACGTGCAGAAAATCATACAATAAGCTTAAGAAAAAACATTTATTTCGAAATCACAGACACATGCTTCAATTTTATTTATATGTAGTATAGATGTATAGATATTGATAGTACAGATAGTTTGGTGTGTAGATGCAGATGCACCTTCTTGAAGATAATACTGGCGGCGCCCATGCGTATTTATTTACTTACTATCTTACTATCTAAATTTATTTACTATCTAACGTTCTAACGTATATGAAGAGATAATAGATTAATAGATCGCTCAGTTAAAGGGAGCTCAATTTAGATCTCAGTACTTTAATGTGGAAGTCTGACTTAAAGAGACTCAGTCGTGAAAGTCTTTTGTTTGCATATTTATAGATTTACCTAATAGTTCTAGAGTGTTTCAATTTACGCAGGAACCCTAAAAACTTCCTGGATAAATAGTATTCTAGACTATTCTTCGAAAAATCCTCTATCTGCCAGTGAAAATATCGCTGATACGAGTATCAATTCAGCCGTTTTGAAGATTAGCCCGGACAAACAAACAGATAGACAGACAGACAAAATTTTAAAAACGCTTGTTTGGGTTTTGGTTACATGCAGAAAATCATATAAGCTTAAGAAAAAGTCTGTATTTCGAAATCACAGACAGACGCATCAATTTTATTTATATGTATATAGTAGATGTATAGATATTAGTAGTACTCGTATAAATAGTATAGTATGTAGATGCAGATGCACATTTCTGAAAATAATACTAGCGGTGCTCATGCATATAGGAACGTAAAAGTTAGGCCGAAATAACACATAACAATAAGAATGGCTTCAGAAACCTTCCGCTGCGCAACGTGATCGCTGATAGTCAGCTCAGTGGCACGGGTATGGCGACCACCATTTTAATCCCCCGCCCCAAAAAGAGGGGTGTTTAGTTTAACGTGTGTATTTGTGTGTTTGACTGTGGCATCGTAGTTCCTAAACGGATGAACCTATTTCGATTTAGTTTTTTCAAGAAATAATGCGGAGAGAGGGAGGGTCTCTCCCCGCATTATATCTTGAAAACGGTTTGTCTACAAAAAATAAAGGAGATTAAAGTAGGAAATTGAGATATTCAAGAAAAATAGATTAATATTTTTAAATAATAATATATAGTTTTGACTTTTACTAGTTTTGTTATTATTAGTTTTGTTTTACTAGTTTTGACTGAAAATAGTTTTGACTTCAATGTCCCAAGACGCGTGCACGCAATCATATGACTTCCGACAACACCTAGAACGTAAAAACAAAGGTTTTTCCAAAAACTCATCACCTCAATTTATTTCCGAGGTCGGATCCCTATTTGACTGGACAGACGGAATATTCGTGTTATAAATGGCCCGTTTGGACAGAACTTTGGATTTTTACGACGGAACAGATTATGTCATCGTTAGGTTCCACGCGTGGCTAATGACACTCCCATTTATCCAAATCGGTTTAACCGTCTAAGCTTTGGACCGCAATACCTGCTATATTACACACTAGCGGCTACCACCCTGGCTTCGCACGGCTAGAAAGTATTTTTAAAATTAAATAAAGCCCATGTTACTCGCTAATAATGTAGCTTTCTAGGTGAAAGGATTTTTGAAATCAGGTGAGTAGTTTAAGAGTTTATCTATTACATACAAACAACATTTACTTCTTGATGCCATAGTAAGACTGCAGAAACTGGCATTTGACTAAATTTATACAGATACTTGGATATAATACACTTTTTTAGTCTCTCACGGTTTGTACCCATTGCAGCAATAAAATTTACTATATAATATTTAATATCACGGTAAGAACTCGTTTATTTTATGGTTACAATGAATACTGATGTAATTGTAGGAACCCCGGCTACATGATGTATCTATCAAATTTGTATTTGGATGTACTGCCAACGTATTTGACCAAATCTGAAACACTGTAACCTTAAAGATTGTACCATAAATGAAGCAAAAAGACTAATTTTTTAAATTTCTTCTTTCTCTACGCTGAGACAGAGAATACCCTAGCTAATGTAGCTTAACTTCGTAGCTTAAATTCGTGAGTTTTTGCTTTGCCTTCGTTACTAACCTGTGTATAGAGTTTGAAGTCGCCTCACACCATACCATGGACAGTAAGTATCTTATAAGACGAATAAAATTATTAATTTATCCTATAACTGCTACTTTGAACACGAACACAAACGTATATTTAGCTTAAATGAATAAAAGTTAAAACAACCTCCTCCTTTTTTTAAAGACGGTTAAAAAATACGAGAATTACGAAGTTTTTATAAAATGAAACAAGCACATGCATAAATAATGTTGGTAAAGTAGGCTGTATTCAAATAGAAACTAATAATTAAATGAACTTTAACATAATGTTGTATCTGTATAATTAACATAATATACACACATCAAAAGTGTCTAGGGATCAAGTCGTTTTAGAGTATCGCCGCAATTGATGATTATTATTTTAACTCTTTTGGATCGTTATTCATTTTTTTTAGTGATTTTCACTATTTTAATAAAGATTTTTTTTAATTTTGATTAAAAATAGAAAATCAACTGTCAATCAGGATTCCTATAAAAGTGTGTAATAGCGTTTTTACAAAACTATTACAATTTCTGCATTGGAACTGAAAAAAATTGCGTTGATATGGAGCGACGACATCATTTGACACGAGGACAGATCATGAGAGCCGTCGGAATGTTGTAAGCTGGTTACAGACAACGTACTGTGGCTGTCGCTCTTTGCACTACACAGAGCATCATAAGCCGTCTCTGGACACGGTATCGTAACACGGGCAGCGCAGCCGAGCGACATGGAGGACGATCTCGTATCACCACTCGCAGACAGGACCGGTAAATCCAACATACTGCTCGACGGAATCGTACCATGACCGACATGATGTTGGCTACGAGGCTCTACAGCCCTTTCAGGCTTGCTGATAAGCGACCAAACCATCCGAAATCGTTTACGTGAAGTGGGTCCGCGTTCCCGAAGGCCGGAAGGCCGAATCGTAGGGCCCGTTTACAATGGGCTCGCGAACACAGAAATTGGGAGGAACAAGACTGGCGGTGTATTTGCTTTTCCGATGAATCTCGTTTCGGTATGAGGCCGGATACAAGACGTACTCGAGTTTGGAAGATCTCTGGACGTCAAGAACGTTTGAAATTTTGTCAGGAAGTTCATTTATATGGAGGGGGAACAATAATGGTTTGGGCCGGTATTTGGATCGGTGGAAGAACCGATCTCATTTAGATCAGGGGCAACCTCAATGCTCAGATTTATGCGGAGAGGATTGTTTCAGACGTGATCATCCCTTTGCGAAGCCGGTTGGATGATTCGTTTCGACTAATGTACGACAATACATGTCCACACACGGCTAGAGTCGTAACACGCACTCTTGCCGATGCTCGCATCAACGTTCTGCCGTGGCCTCCTCAATCGCCAGACCTCGACCCAATTGAGCACGCATGGGATATGCTCCAAAAAAGAGCTCTGCCGAGTTTGGATGTCGTACATACCCCACAACGACTTTTCGGCTTCTGGGCGGCCATTCCTCAAAGTGATTTTGATGAACTGATTTTAAGCATGCCAAATCGCTGTGATTGTGCGATTCGTGTCAATGGTGGAAACACAGATTATTAATTTTTTTATCTTTACAATAAAAATTTAAAAATCCTCATTTTTGCCTTTTTTGCCATTTAAATGAGAACATTAACTTAGGTCAGGGGTTCCCAAACTTATTTTGTCTACTGCCCACTTTGAGTCATGCAGTCGTTGTCTAAGATGCCTCCTAGCTAAATGAAATTACAAATCACCCCCAGGCCTCTACACAACGCCCCCATTTTTTTTCTGGGTCTCTTACCGCCCCCCTTTAGGCCTGCAGCGCCCACAAGGGGGCGTTATCGCCCACTTTGGCAAAGGCTGACTTAGGTTAATTTAACAGATTTCGCGATACATGCAATTTTTCTTAATTTTTACGAAATATAGGGATTAGTTGTTAACTTAAACATATATGAATTAAAGTAAAAAGCCAGTCTGGAAGACTAGATTTGATAAATGTTAATCGGATAATTTTTTATAGTTAAAAATGTACTCAATCCCTAGACTCTTTTGATGTGTGTATTATGCTAAATAATAATAACAGTCAGTATTTTCTATGTTCGGAACTGAACATAAAATATGTACTTACCTATCTCTATTTTCTAAATGTACCACAGTTTGTAAGATGGATACAGTACCCGTCGCTCCAGTGGACCAGTTATTAAATAAATAAATCTCACCATAATAATACAAGCGATTTTTTATATTCATTATGAATTCATCATAAGTTTTCTTCATATAAAATGTACAAAAAACAACTCACGGCCGAAAGATTTAAGGCCGGAATCAGATTACGCTACTGAAATAAAAAATAAAGGTAGACGTGCACAAAATAGCGTTTTGTCACTTTGTTATGTAAAACAGGCCTCTGTCATTGTAATGTACGAAATTGGTGGACCAATGAATTCTAACGATGAATTTCAAAGTGATTTTCAGGAAAGCATTTTTATTTAGCCCGGAAAGAGCATTGTTTGTGCACCTTTTAGGTTGAATTTAATAGAAAAATTTGAGAGTATTGAACGAGAAATTCATAAAATGAGCTAAAATATTAGTAATACAAGCTACAATTAATTCTAAATATAAATTTTTAAACTTTCGCATTGCATTGTGAAATGTATCTAAAACGGGAAATTTAACGCGATTACCTTTTTATTTTGGCTTGACGTTTCAAACCAAGAGACATAAAAATTTTAGTCGGTAAAACGGGAACAATTTATCGACGATGTGGAATCCTGTGATTCAAGGAACAAAACCTCATGTTTTGCATTCGGTTAAACGTGTGGACACTGTGTGTTGTGTGTAGGTATCGCGAGACTATTTACAAATATCGGGGGTAGATGACAAAACGTCTACCTCAGACACGGAGTGAAACTTACTGCGACAGTTTGCTTGAGACCACGGCTGATGCAACTCAAATGGTACGCAACGCAAAATAAAATGGTAATCGCGTTAAATTTCCCGTTTTAGATACATTTTACAATTAATTCTATTTAAAATTAAGAGTCGTCACATTTAATTTTGTTAAATTGTTTATACAGTATGTAAAATAACTCTGTTCTATTTATATACTTTATGTAATAAGTAAAATAAAATACTGTGTATTAAATAAAAATTTAGTGAAATAAGGAATCCTGCATGGCAATACAGGCGACAAGGCGGGCGGCCGCGCGGTTTCTGTCAGTGTATGGCGCGCTTATCACCGCTGATGACGGCGGCAACGTGACATTTTTAAAGCCAGAATTTGTGGTAATTGGATTTAAAAAAAATAGTAGGTATTTTAAATTAGAAAATCACAATTTTCTTTGTTTTTTGAGTAACGTCAATGGGATACCTATATATTCCTTTCGGATCAAAAAAATGACATTCTAAATTGAGGACAAAAAATATTTTTCAAAAACATTTAACTTCTGTACGTCGAGGTTTAAATAAAAGCGAATTGTCAAGAGAGAAGCTATAATGTGAACCAAATTTAGAATCTTAATTATTAATGAACTGTTTTCCCTTGTAATAATAATGTACCCATTTCAATGTTTTTCCGTTAAAAATATGAGCATCCTTTGCTAACGGATAAAAAATGAGTTGTAACTTGTAACGATAACAGCTTAATAAATATTTTAGTAGCTCCAGATTTTTCGTCAGCCTGTCAAAACCATTTGATATTTAATCCAGAAAATTGGTAGTGAAATGGAAATAGGCTGGTTATTATGTGGTTTATGCCAAAGGCGAAGAGCGGCGGCTACTTATTCGCTTACAAAATAATAATTAATTAGATCGATAGGATCGAATACAGGAACTTTTAATTTATCGTTTAGTTCTCAACTGCTAATTTAAGAGCCTGTCTATGTTCAATTAATTATTTGTTTAAATGGCCTTCTATACAGCCCAGTGCAAACGAATTCGTTCTTCACCGGTGCGCCTTGTGGTAGTACGAGGGCTGCTATTTATGTATCCGGAATAACAAAGTGAAACAAACATATAGCATTTATTATAGTTTTATTGCTTTTCAAAATATTTACCATGATGATTGATGCACTTTTGCATACGTTAGAACCAATTTTCGTAGCACTTTTTCCATTCGGATTGAGGTATCTCCAAAACATGCATTTTGAACGCATCAACAGCCTCTTCACGGCTCGAAAAACGTTGACCACGTAATTTATTCTTCACGGTTGGGAATAAATAGAAGTCGTTGGGGGCCAAGTCGGGGCTGTACGGCGGATGACCCTTTAATTCGATCTTTTGATCTTCCTAATACCGAGTTGTTTCGGCCGATGTGTGGCAGCTAGCATTGTCATGATGAAGAAGGATTCTGCGTTGTCGGTTGTTCTTTCTTATTTCTTCAAAGACTTCTGGCAAACAAATGGCCGTGTACCAGCTTGCAAGCGAGATGTTCCGGTGCCGATAAAATGTTATAAGAGAGCGTATATGTATGACAATACATTATATATTATAATATATTAATATGTAAACGTATGAAAAATACATATACCAAGCGCTCGAGGGATCCAGTAGGAGTCGCTCGAATGCTAGTTGGTAAACGAGTATTAACCCTTATTCTGTTGATAACATTGAACACTTGGTTTTACTATGTACGATCTATCTTCACTATGGCCAACGACATCTATGTTGTACAGACTGATTGTTTAAAAGCCACTATGACACTATCATTATATTCTACTCAACTGCAGTTCGAAACCACACCTAGATCACATGCACTATGATGCTTATGAAGTAAACGAAGTAGCATATGCGACTTAATTTCATACTTATGAGGATTAATCAATAAATAATTAAATCGTTTTACACTTGTGAAGTACTCTTTTGGTAAATAATAATAACGAAGACAAATTAACTCAATTAATCATTGGATTGCATAAATATGCAAAATTAAACGTCAATTGTTGCACATCGAATTGGATAGCCCATTCGGGGCAACGAAACAATAGCACTGTCTTGGCTTTTCTTACGGCGAAGCGCCACGCGTTAGAGGAGTGAAGGCTACATACGGTATGTAGCCTTAACTCCTCTAACGCGTGGCGAGGTAGGTAACCTACCTCGTCACGCTGTGCCAGTGCGTAGGGGCATGACCATTGTTTTGGTTTACTATTCTAGTGTCACGTATAATTCAATAGGTAGTAGGTAGTAGTAGGCACTCACGTTAGTGGTAGTAGGCATCAACCTACAAGACTGGCGATGTAGTTAAAAATTTGTCAGCTAAAGAGTAGTAAATTGGTTACAAATCATTTAGTCGATCACATGCAACTATGGGAACAGGTTGTCTGATTTGTGAGCTAAATATTCGAACACTTCATTAAAAACGCGTCTATTATTAAATTGCTTAAAGTTATATCGTGCAATATCTATGTGCTTTATGGTATTTCAAGTATGATAAGTAATTTGTAATGTCCGATGTGTGACAAACTTTTCGTTTGCAATTGCTCGTCTTGTAGGTCGATGGTAGTAGGTATACATTTATATATCCCACAGTCACTTATAACTTAGGCCAACCGCAATGCCTACTGAGTGCGATTACACCAGTAAACGTGAATTATTTTGAATAATTCTCTGTGAATATTCATAATTCATACTTCGACGGCGCCAGAAGATATCTCTTTGTCCGTTGGTATCGGGAGTTACGTAGATATGGAATATTCGCGTTTGTAATTAGTCATTCTTTGATACCTACTTAATAATCCATTCTTTCATACTAATAATAAATGCTACTGTCTGTCTGTTTATTACTTTCGCACGGCTTACCCGCTGGATCGATTTTGATGATAGAGATAGATTGAACCCCGAGAAAAGAACACAGGCTACTTTTTTAAATTCCATGCAAAAGTAGTCGCGGGAAACACCTAGTAGTCAGGTATTAAAGTCGGTGCCAAATCAATGTGTAACAACCGCAAGTGTACTAGTTTGGTACGCTTCCCTAAACTTAGTATACCATACTTACGCTTCCCTAAACTTAGTATACATACTGACGTATAGACGTACAAAGAGTGCGAGTGAGAATGTAATCTTCTATGATAGTGGCACGAGTAAGAAAGGGACAGCAAACGAGACGCTATCGTAACCCGTTTTGAACGACAGGTCGTCACAAGTCGTCACGTTGTGGATGACGCTGTTGCCTTATTTTATTATTTTATGTCATTCCTGTTTTATTTCAAAGAAGTACTGTATTTGCTAATAATCGTTACGTATTTTGTCTGTGATTGTGATATTACATATCAGGAATCATTCATTTCATAGGTGACATTGACAAATAAATAATCGACACGCGTCAACGAGCTCTACGTTCGTCTATACACCAATATATACTAAGTATATGCTTGGCACTGACTACGGAAACTTTTATATTTAATTATACAGGTATTTGTATCTTATTCACAAACTTATTTTTGTAGTTGAGTTTTGCTTAGTAAAGAATAGTTAATCTGTACTTTTCAGTGTTTTTTTCTAAAGTCGGTTAAATATTTTCTTAAAAGGTTTTTAGTTACATGAAGCAAAAAAAACTAGTTCCAATAATTCAAACTAGGTTTCAATATGGAGCAGCGGAATAGGCAGCTTCCATTTTAATTCCAGTTGTTTGTATTCAATAAGGACGTAAGAACATTAAGGGAGCATAAAAATATTTAATTAAAATTTGTTAACAAGAGCTATTTGTCTGAATTTGTTCTAAATGTACTTGCCAAGTTTACCGTGAAGATGTAGGCAGATAGACGCCGTATGTGTGCCCACCCTTGGGGAAATAAATAATACAGAACTGTACGTCGCAGGTCGTATTAGAAATCAGATATTATGAAAAGATGCAGAGAACTTTTAAAAGGGAAATTAAAAATAGCGAGGTTAAACAATGTTAAGAAAAAACAGACAGACTAATAGAGAATTAGACATTCAATTTTAATTTATACAATTTTCAGAAATAAATAAATTGTAATTCGTAAAGAAATACTATACTTTACAAAATTACTGTAGCATAATCGTAACGCTTCGTCCTCTCTGACTACCCCTTTGGGGATACAGCGTGAAGATATGTATGTTTAATCGTGTTAGAAGTATAAAAACGTTAGTTGCTGAAAGCAACTAAATTAAATAAAATAAAATAAATTAAATAATTATTTAAATAAAAATAATTTAATTGTTATTTAAATTAATTTAATTAATTAAATAAATAAATTTCACAAACTAACAGGATAAGCAATGAAGAGATACGCAGTATGACAGGGTTGCACGATAGTGTTCTTGTAAAAAGGAAAAAAGGAATGCTTAGATGGTTCGGGCACTTAGAAAGAATGAATGATGAAAGACTGACGAAGAAAATCTACAGAGCGAAAGCGAGTGGTAAAAGAAGCCAAGGAAGACCAAGGCTATCTTATGAAGATCAAATAGCTATAGTGTTAGCCGGCGGAAATGTCAAAAGTACTCGCATACCTAGGCGAAAATGTGTGAGGAGAATGATGAGATTTGAGGAAGCGAAAGAAGTATGTAAGGACCGCCACGCTTGGCGCTCCATCCTCTCTGACTACTCCGTTAGGAATACAGCGTGCAGATATGTATGTATGTATGTTGTAACTTTAGTTAACAACCATCCAGGTGACTCCATAAGCCCAAAACAATTTCATCAAAATCGGTCAAGCCGTTTAGGAAAAATTACGAATACGTACACCGGAATTAGATATACCCAAACCTATATTGCAGTATGAACTAGATCACAAAAGAGTAACAGAAAATTTTACTGCATCTATATTTTCGACTTTAACCGTAACTCGACGCTAGATTACCTATCAAGTTGAGTGCTGATGTAAGAACCGGCCAAGAGAGTGTCGGACAAGAGTTCTGTACCTTAATAGGAAAAGTTCGACCTTTATAAAATCATTATACATCTATCTCTCTCTGCCTGTAACGTCTGCTAACGATTGATAACGTTAACGAACGTCAACTTCACGGTACGGACCCTTACAGCGAATGGAATTCCGTTGCGCTATCCTTAGCCTAGCTAGATAGCTAGGCTAAGGCTAGGCTAGGCTACCTAGATAGGTATCTTGCATAGATTCAGTTGTTACTTTGCGGAAATCCCTTTGATGTGATGAACTCTTATAATTTTTATCCATCCTCAGCTTGGATTCGTTGCTAGTTATCCGACAGAGTCTGATCTCTGAAATATGCTTCATTAAGAGGGGAAATACGTGTCGATTTCGGTAATCTTGGGAAAAGGATAGCTAAAAATATATGTATACATATAGATAGGCAAAGGCAAAACAGTTCAATAGCTTTTTTCTCTCTGTTTGTCCACCTTTTGCTTCTTTTTTTTTGTTTAGCATCTATTTACAACCTTTAATTTTATCAATAAAAAAATTTTGGAAACAGTTATATGGAGTGTGAGATTTGGCATAGTTTTACGTTCATACTGCCGATGTGAATAAGAGCTCAATGTCAAACTTCAAACTCATATTCGTTTGTGATCATATATACTTAGGTAACCTCCTTTGATCAAACAGTCGCGCAGAGTAGAAATTGTGGCCAAAGAGTTTATATTATAAGTTTATATTCATATTTATGGTCGAATTTTGACCATCGACCGATATAGGCGACTTCTAGATTTAAGGATTCATCACGTATCTAGATATCTTTCGCACAGGTGCTTCCGATTAATCTTTACGTCCAGATGTTAATCTGGATGTTCGGATGTTCATCTGGATGTCCGCATGTTCATCTGGCTAAACGTACGGGAGCTTCCTATCCACTAAAGTTCTAAAAGTCTTCACGAATCACGGCATTACAAGAGACGTAAAAAAGTGCTAACGCTTTGTAAAATATAAAGTATAATGAACGCAGATAAAAAGTAAGGCGTCTTAACTTTTGTAGCCAAACTCTACGCACTTCACCTTATAATACTATTATGTCTCTGTCCAAACAGCAGCTAAATAAGTGTAAAGGTGCCGTAATAAATCGACGGTGATATATGAACAGACAGATAAATTTTAAATGTTCCATTTTTGCCATTTTGGTTACTGAACCTTAAAAACTGTGGTATTGAGATCTACTGACAACACCATTACGGGAATTTCTTACTCTACTGAATATTGCATGACAGTATCCTATTTGCAAATTACTAGTAATTTAGGTAAATAACGATAGTGGGAACTACACGTAATTTACCAGCGAACAATACATATGGAACTTATAAGCAATGAAAAGTGGGCAAACGTCGGCTCACGAGATATTTACATTTTATGTGAAAGGGTGGCAAATGATATTTTTCTTCGCGCTTTCCCTAAGGATTCAATGAAGAAGTTGACTGAGGCATTCCATGGTAGCAATTGTCTTCATCACACTATTTAGCCTGTTTGAAACACTGCTTTTTGTTTGAAAAACAAACCGGTTTGAAAATTTAACCTGTTTAAATAAACAGGTTCATATGTACTTATGACAAACCGGTTTGAAAATTTAACCTGTTTATTTAAACCGGTTTGTCATAAGTACATATGAATTTATTATTATTTCAAATTAAGTTGTCATTAAGGTTGGTGTTAATTAGCAGTCATTAACCGTTATTAACCGATATTTGTTTAGTTCATTGAATTCTGCACATGAGAATACCACTTTGGTTGAAAACTACTTGCTGCATTTGAGTTGAACCGATTTATTTCAGTTATAGAGTGAAATAAATATCAGTTTTCCTCCGAACGAAAATTTAAACGAAACTGGAAAAACCTTTATTAACGGGATTTTTCATACCGGTTCCGAGTTTTGATCTACACGTGTAATTGAATTAACTAGAAAATCAATATGTAGGTATAAAATAATGCATCTGTAGGTAAGTGGTGAATTCATATATTTTTTAACTTCCGCTCTAAGTTGCTAACTTATAGATTGACATGTGCTTAGCTTCTCAAAGAAACATTCTCAGGACATTCTAGAGATCATATTACCGAATGGTTCGTGGCTGATTAACTGACCAACTGAGATGATTTTCACGAAGTAACAGTAAAATTTATGTAATATTTTACTGTTACTTTTTTTTTATATATTCATTTCAATTTTGTCGCTTCAAATAAATCTATGAGACCTACATTCAATAATTCAATTTTCCAAACTTTCTAACAATACACATCGCAAACCTACCAGTGACGGTAATAATTTACTGCGAGGCATAAACGTGAAATTTATTTTAACTTTCAGAATATCAGGCATTAGTGATTGGTTTACGTTGAGTTGAAAAAGAGGTTAAATTTTTCAACAAGTTTATTAAACGTTAATACAGCAATTTTAATAAAGCATTCCTTTCTACATTTTTACAATGACACTGTCGTGCAACCCTGTTATACTGCATATCTCTTCATTGATTATCTTGTCCACAAGGGTGACACCGCACATTCTATGAAATCGCATGTCTACTGCATTTATCATACTTTCACTCGATTTCGGGTATATCCAGGTCTCACTACTTTTCAATAAAGTTGGCACCAACACCGCATTGTGGATTTTAACAGTGTTAGGTATATTCACACTGCCTACTAATCCATATAAACTTTAATTATGCCAAATCTCACACTCAAAAATTAAACCGACTTCAAAAACTGTCAAATTTAATTGAGTTTTGATTAGCAAAGGATAATTATTTTGTAGTGTTTTTTTTTTGGATTCGGTCTAATTTTTCAGTGTTAGATTTGACATAGTTAAGGTTTAAGGAGAAGAATGCAGAATAGCTATTTTATACTTTTCAGTGTTAATTTTTGAAGTCTGTTTAGTTTTTTTCGTACTCAGTTCGATAAATTATTGTAAGCTTAACATTAATTTTTCACATCAATTACCAACATGTGATATTTTGTAGTATTTTAGTAACAAGAGTGAGGGTAGAAGGGGTTTCCTGCGTGTAGTGGGGCTGTATAAAAATCTGATTTTAGTCTTGTAAGAGTACAGTTGTAGAGATGCTGTCGAATAGTCAAGTACATAATAGTTGTGATGAAGAATTGATAGTGTGTCAATAGTGATCAGTGCTTCTGTTACATTTCGTCTTTAAGAGTATTTAATCCAGTATTATTTTCTCAGCGCATATTTTTTTCTGAAATTTATGATTTCATTAGAAGTGTCAGCTTTTTATCGTCAACGTGGTGTCTCACAAAACGGTATTACGAATAACGTAACGTTAAGTAACGATGAACCGTTAATTTTAACTCAACGTTCAACGCTCATCTCTACTAAGCATTAAGCAGAAATCGGAATGAAAAAGACGTCATAACTGTTACGTTACGTTGAAATTAATAAAGTTTGTCGACCTCAATTTATAAAGTTTGCTTAACAACTTTTTCATTACGCGACCTGTTGACTACAGTAAACTGTTCGTGTAATGAATTATGTAATGGAAAGGTTTTTTAACACGTTTTAATAAGCTTCACCTGTAACTATGTAAAAAAAATGTTGGAAGTTAAAGACCCACTTCCCGTTTTGAGAAGTGAGCTTGAGCTGAAATTTTGCATAGTTTGGGTGACAATGCATGGTTAGCTAAGTGACGTCATTCTAAATCCAATATGGCGGACTCTCAAAAATAGCGGACTATAGTTATTTTTAGCGCTTTTTGGTTGTGTACTTTTAATTAATTAGACAAAGCGCTCCACACTTTTTGAATTAATCATTGGACATAAAAGAAATGATAAGTAGACTAATAATAACCTAGCATATCTATCATCCGTCACGTACTGAATAAAAAAATGTACGTTTACCCTACAATGAAGTTAAAATATTGGCAAGGGTAACATGGATATATCTATTTAATTTAATTATTTTTAAATTTTTAGTGCGCGATTAAAGGGTGTTTTTTAGTTATTAAAAATTGTAATATTTTTTAACAATATTCTTTTTGAGAACGAAGGAAGCAAATACAAACATTATACGTATTCCTGCTTCGTATGTCTATAGCTATAGAATCTATTTTATAATAATTTTTTAATCAAAGAACATCAAAATGGGACGTATTATTGTTAATTAGAAGTTACACATTTGGCGACCTCCGTGGCGCAACGGCTAAGCGCTTCGGAAAGTAAGCGGGGGTTGCGGGTTCGATTCCCGCCCCGAGTCTGGGTGTTTAAATATAATATGTATTTATTTACAAAAGAGAAGTATATAAGTAGTATATCAGTTGTCTAATGCCCATAACACAAGCGCTATGCTGCTTACTTTAGGACTAAATGGCGCTATGTGAAATGTCTGAGTATATTATTATTCTATATATACATATAATGAAAGTTTTTTTTCTTTGACCGCGATAAACTTGAAAACTACTGGACCGATCGGCATGGGACCATGACCATTCGACGCGGAATTAGTTGTAGATGGTTATAGGCTACTTATTTTTTGAACTCCATAGACCCTTCACAATTTTTCAAACAAAAATGTACTATTATGTACAAAGTTTTCACTTACGCCCAGCGAAGCGGGCGGGAAACTACTTTTATTATTATAGGCGTATTGAATCCTCTGTTTCACGAATGCGTATAAGGGGGGTTAGGAGGTCCGGGGCTACTTATTCTGGAGCTACGTACTTTGAAAATGGGCTGGTTACTCTCATAGAAACACCGCTCACAGTATCACTGTAGTATAGTATGTTATGTATTATTACGTGAACGATAAGAGATAGAATGAAACAATAGATTGCAGAGAGAGTGAGACAAACGGTGGTTATTGATATATTTTCAGGTTGTTTCACTTGGCATCGCGCCGTGACACATTGAGAACCACTTAATTGCTCATACCATATTTCCCTTTTTATTGATATCGACATTTTCACGTCTTTTTATTGGAAACTGCTGATAAAGCACTGTTTTGTATTCAGTGATTTAAACCCATTGATCAGGCGAATAATAATAATGTATTTTCCTATTTTCCTTCAATATGAGTATCATATAAAATGATCGATAGATAATAATGAATAAATAATATATACATGTTATATAGAATAAAGACAAGAAGGTCTGTGAGCAATAACTCTATATTCTGTCATAGCCTGCATAAATATATGTAAAAAAAGAAAAAACACTTCAAATCTACAAACATTATAAAAGAAAACAAAAAAAAATTGTTATAAATGAATAATGTTACAATATTTCTTCTCGGGCTTCATGTTGGTAAATAATACCGCAGACTATGTGGTAGATGGTATAATGGTACTGTGCGGCGTGGTAATGCTGTCGTTTACATCTCATGTGCTATACTAATTCTTACTACTATTTATATTGGAGATGTAGGTGCGTGACAAGTTCCCTTGCAGCGATGCGAATATTTAATCTGTAGATCGCGCACAAGGTCACGATTTGCTGTGTCAGACACAAATAATCTGGCACAAATAATATAAAATTAAGGATGAACAAACATAAAAAAGGAAGCTCCGTCAGAGAATAAGACTACGGTGATCCACGCCTGTCATAAGAGGCACTTAATGGGGCCTTAGGGTCACGACTAATCAGATTGGGGCTCATTGAGGGCTCTGATTATTATCCGTCCGTGCGACCCCGAGAAGGAGGGTAGTGGATGTGATCCTCGCTGTCACGGCTCTGTGAGAGTACCTGTTACAGTCCTTACCCGGAGAACTGCTTCGGTATAGCTCCAGTGCGTTCCGTATGAGTTCCTAGCGCCTTTCGACAAAGCGCTGAGGACGGCCATCACAGGATTTTGATGAGCCAAAGGCCAACATGACCTAGTCTCTCCCCCCAGGGCACTAGGTATCTGTATGGAGATTTCTCCTACGTAAGCACAGGCTAACTAGCATAAAAAAAAACTGAGTATTCACGTGTCACAATGTATTAATTAATTTGCTGCGTCTAGATGCCCGGTCTTGATGTTATTTAGTAGGTACTAACGTGAATGTATGACAGATAAATATGTCAATATTAGACCAATTTTGAAGAGTCGTGTTGGTAATGAAATGATGACAAATGTTTAACAAATTAGTTCAAATATAGTTCAAATTCATAAAAAATGTGTGTTAGTGCTGTAATCATTATCTTTTCGGCTTTGCCCGAAAATTGGGTTTTCGGTTGAGATATTTGCCTATGCTTATATTCAAATTTAATAATTTGCCATGTGTTGTTAATATCACACAGATGTTAGAGATAAATTCTAACATCTCTAAATTCTGTAATATAGTCACACAAGTTTCTACACATAAACACAATACGAAATGTAAATATTAATATTTAGTAACTACGTACCTACGTAATCATATTACATTTTAAACCATAATATGGTAATACTTTAATTCCACTACTGCTTACGGGTTTATATGTACTTAATGAGATATATTTATTGATGTGTCAATGACAGAATTTGTTTTTTGATGGAAAACTTTCGAATAGTTAAAAAGAAACTTAACATCGAAGTCTATGGCAAACCTAACGGCCGCATTTCTGGGTAGAAAACATTTTGTAAAGGAAAACTTTGTTTTTCAAATTTCATTAATTCCGAAACACCATCTATAGAGGCATAGTTTTGGCTCCCAAGAACTAGTTAACAATATCTGTTGTTCAGTGTCAAAATGAGAAGCAGTAGTTTTTCTTAAACTTCGCCCATAATTTGAATGTCAGTGCAATATCAAAATATTGTATATACACGTCATGTCGAAATATTTTATGTTCATAATTGGATAAATACGAGTAGTAACTTTTGATAAATTCGGTAATAAAATTAATTACATTTCGTTGTCATAATAAAATTCCTCAGGAAGTTACTTGATTAACAGAAAATAGATTTAGATTTTTTGTAAAACGTACATTGATAATACAGTCATACTATAAAATAAACGATTTTGTTGAAGACAAAACAACAGTTTGGAAATAATCTTCTCAGCACAACATACATATTATACGGGCTTTCTAATAATCGTATTTTAGTAAATCTATTGTAAAATGATGTTGAAAAAATAATAGGTACCTGACTGAGTTTCTTGTCTGTTCTTCTCAGTGTGTATATTTTCTTTTCGAACCGAACGAACGAAGATGGATTAGACGTTGTAAAACACCTTACAATTGGGTTTACTTAAATAAATTGATTTGACTTTGATTGTCAAGAGTATTGTTACTGTGAAGAAGTATTTGGTTTTCCGCCAGTTCTTGATCTTAAAGTGAAAACAGATTTATCTAACAGATTAATTTGCGAGAATTTAAAATAAAAGTTATTCTTTATAGTCTGTCTCAAAGTTATATATACCACCTTTAATTTTGAAATAAATAAGTATAGTATTATGCGTAAAGATAGGATTATATCGTAACCCAAACCCAACATAGCAAATTTTTTTTAGTAAATCAGTATAAGCATAATAACAATTTCCTATCCGTTTTCACTCCAATTGAAAGATAGAAGAGTCTTGGGGATTTTTCACTACAAAAAATCAGTCCAGTCTGTTAAATAAATCAGTTGAAAACTTTTTAAATTTATTTTTAACAATATTATAAACACAAAACTAGTCTTGGAATGGCCACGAACGAGAAAAAATAAATGTAGATTATGTTGTACAGCTACGAATACAATATTACCATTATTAACAAATACATTTACCATTTTATCATAAATACTAATAAATTATAACAATTACAATAATTCAGAGTAGGTATTATAAATACAAAATGCATATAGAAAATAAATTAAATAATAATGTTCATTGTATTGAACAAGTACAAATTGTTACATTTCTCCAAAATCGCAACACAACGGTAATAGTTTTAACCGAAAATAATTCGCCCAAGCACTAACCACACTTCCCAATACTAACATTTTACTACCTCTTACTAAGACTAGTTATTTTATTTTTATTACGGTTTTTATACGCTGTAAAACTACCTTCGTTTTCTATCTCTTTTTGACTAACAACATACTGGTATCAGCTACTCTCTTCTATCTTCAATAACATTTCGGAACTTAGGAAAAATAATTTATGGCCCGTGTTTGGGGTTTAACCTTTGTAGAAGAACGTTATGAGTTTAACTGTTTTATGTAGAGATAAAAATGCAATGTAATAAACAGCATTTTCAAGACAATATTGTGGATTTTAGCGCTTATGAAATATGAATGAATGCGAGAAGTTTCTAAGCTGATATTTATTTTAACCTGACAAAAAAATAAGGGTTAGAACATAGATTTTATAACTTCAGACAACCTGACCCGTACTATCGTACTAGGTAAATAAAATCTAATGAAATGTAGGCGTGTGGATTTGTTTTCTACAGAAATCACGGCCGATCAGCTTATCTGACAAAAATATGTCGTATGTACAGGCGAGTTAGCTTATCTGATTTACTTCACCGTTACTGCTCGGGCACAATGTCGGGCTAAAGTTACGAGTATCTATATTACTTAAAGAACTTTTAACTAAGTTGGTTAATGTTAAAGTGTACTTAAAAAGCGTCATTAGCGCTTCAGTAACAATTAATCAAAACAGCCCAGACATTTGTAAGTATTTGTAAGCACGAGATACCACTGGCTTTGACAATGGCAATGACCTTAAAACACTGAATATTAAGTGAATATCGAATCTATTAACTCTATGTTTGAAACTATTTGGAACTACTAAACATAAAAAAAAATATGAAAAAAAATTAAACCGCCTTCAAAAAAGAACACTGAAACGTACAAAATACCTATCCTTTACTAATCGAAACTGAAGTACAATTAAAATAACTATAAATACGATACACATACCTATATAATTAAATTTGACAGTTACTGAAGTCGGTGCCAACCCTACCAAACTAATAGACTTTCTGATATTGCACATTGATTTCGCACCGACTT
Source organism: Zeuzera pyrina (assembly GCA_907165235.1). Taxonomy (NCBI): domain Eukaryota; kingdom Metazoa; phylum Arthropoda; class Insecta; order Lepidoptera; family Cossidae; genus Zeuzera; species Zeuzera pyrina. The sequence continues at coordinate 15,992,717 of OU015639.1, read as the reverse complement.
CAATAACTGTCAATCTCGTTTTATTAAATTATAAATAATATCTTTTTCGCGTTCCTGCTGTGAATTGTCCCCCTTTATGTTTCGACCAATTTCGTCAACTCGAACAGTATTACTGTCATGTTAGAAATTGCTGCCATGTTAATTCGTTGCGTGCAGAAAAGAGCCGGTCGTCGTATTTTTTTATCTATACTAGGTATAATGTTTTTTTTATTTTTTAAATATTAAAAACATTGTTTCGTGGGTTCCGTATTACGCTTTTATTGTACCTCATGTGTTGCAAGTATATTTTTAAAACTGCCATATCTAGCTTTTGCATTAGATATGCGTCATGATGGCGTAACTTGGATGACATTTTTTAGCCCTTGCCTTTAAGCCATATTCATGTCCTTATCATATTATATTAAAGACGTCGTTTTTAATCTAACCTTTCACTACATATTTGAGACGAATCCAGCAGCTCATTCATATTCATGTCCTTATCATATTATATTAAAGACGTCGTTTTTAATCTAACCTTTCACTACATATTTGAGACGAATCCAGCAGCTCATTCGCTGAAATCAGTACACACACACACACGTACGGTTCTAAAATTATAATATACTTCATATTTCGCTCTAGTAGCGATTTGCTCAACCTCTGCTGAAATTAATTTAATATGTGGCGCACAATATATGCTACGGGGGCCCCTACTAGTTATTTGTTCGGATTTTCTATTCAAAAGATATAATTGTCAAATAGTCTAGTTATACAGTATTGATTTATGGGTTTCCAGGTGAATTAGAACAAACTTTTTGAATAACTTTGTTAATAACGAGAAAACTGGATTGCGGAAGCAATTTAAGCTATGTCGCCTCTTAAGCTGCATAAGCCGCTTCAAGGCAATCGTTCAAACTGTCTAACCGTCACGAATAAAGACGTGGACACACAAATGAATTAATCGATAATGAAAATTAGATAAGAAATCAATGGATTTTATAATCATAATTAAACGATATATCTTTGAACTTTTCTCGTCTTTTTGGAAAATTAATGAAAATAAAAATCAGCGTTGAAAGATTTTTTTCGGGCAAAGCAGAATTTTGAAAGTTTTTGAGTAAAAAAGCGCGATTTTTTTGTCGAAAGCGAGACATAATTAAAAAATGTAATTAGTACCTACTTATCCTTTCAAATTAAGTTCATAATGATTACAGATAGCCATAAAAATCATTTTTTATGAAAACACGTTACCATACTAATAACAATAATAACTGTCTGGGTCTTCTTCAATTTCTTTTAGTCTTTTTTTGGTATTTAGTTAAATTTTTAATTTAGTTTAGAACTCTACACAGGATAGCTCCAGATTCAGAGTTCAGTACTTACGTATTCAAACAAAACTAATAAAGAAATGTAATATTTAGGTACATAAATTTATATTCTTTGTATCAAAGAAATAGATAGAAACATAGGAATAATTGATGAATAGTGAAAGAGTTAAAGAATACGTTGTAGCGGGCGTCCGCGCCTCTTACGTAACACCGTTGGCACGTCGAGTAATCTCTGATAAGCGACTGAGCTTGTCCTGTGCGGAACATTTGATTTTGGGGCAAAAATTGAGACGTTCCGGTAAAATCGGGACGTCTGGCAACGCTGGTAGAAACGCAAGACCAGCCGATAACCCTAATGTGAATTTCAGTGATACTTATTGGCCACTTTTACGGTTGAACGATTTTATCGCAATGATTTTACCGTCCACGATACAATAGGGAAGCGAAAATCGGTTGTATGAAAACGCTTTAAAATTTCCATCAACAATAACGTCCACGGCATGACGTTATCGTCGACGGAAAAAGCTCTTCTTCACAACAAAATAGAGACGCATCTTGCTTACTCATGTGCGTGGACGATAAAATCGTAACGATAAAGTCGTTCAACGATAAATTTTAAATAGCTTATTGTCATATAATTTTGTTTTCATAAACGTTTAAGAATTACCATGGAGACCAATAAACACTCAAGGCATACATATTTACGAAGATTTTGGCAGGATTATATTTGGAACGGTTGGGCGTTTATTTTAATTATTTACGAATTGTTTTTATTGTATATACACACATACACATTTTTACGCTGTATCCCCAACGGGGTAGTTAGAGAGGACGGAGCGCCAAGCGTCGCAGTCCTTACATAGTTCTATAAAGCTTTACGGTGGTCAAAAATCGATTTAGCTAGGGTAAAATTCTGAGAAAATTCTTTTCTCTATGTTTTCACACACTTAAAACTTCTAAACTCTAGACTCTTCTGATTTCACAATAGAGTTTACCTTCTCAGTAGTACAGTGGCTAGAGCGTAGATCTACCAAGCTGAAATACGCGGGTTCGAATCCTGCAATGTGATCAGAATTTTTTTGTTTTTTTTTGTAAGGCACCGAGTAAAGCTCAGTCGCCCAGGTTCTGTATATATAAATAAATACATATAAATAAATTTGAAGTCTGTCTGTGATTTCAAAATAAAAGTTAAATAAATTTTCTTAAGCTTATATGATTTTCTGCATGTAACCCAAACAAGGATTTTAAAAATTATTCTGTGTCGAAACGGCTCAACCGATTTCAGCGAGATTTTCACTGAAAGGTAGAGGATTTTGCGAAGAATAATCTATACAACTATTTATCTAGGAAGCTTATTTAATTAGTACCTGGGTGGCACTATTTAAATTAAGTAAAATACGCAATGTCAGTTTTTATCAAGATATAATTAATTTGTTTTTTAAGTAAGTTCATACATCAGTGACTACAAACCTTTTTTCTCTTTTACCGAGTAACTATTGCCTTTTTCATTGCGGCCTCTATTGTTATGTTTGTATGTTATATAATGCAAACTATAGCTGAATCTAACTTTGCTTCTAAGCTTGGCTTTTGTGTTTTAACTGAAAATTGATCAATTTAGTTTCTAAGCCTTGTCGAATATAACCCATGAAGAGGTCAATCGAATGAGTGAGTTACATACAGACTAACATTATTTGTAATTTAGGTTAGTATGTATAGCCTATAGATAAAAAACAATTAACTGTGAAATCTCTTTAATCAATTCAAACCAATTAAGTTTCCTCTGACATCCAATCCAATAACAACAGTGTCCGTTTGGAGATGGATGACATCAATCAAATCAGGTTTTATTAAAAACCATTGCGCTGTTTCTGGCGGGTGTCGAGCACAGAGCGAAATAAATAGTAATTTGTCAAATGGAAGCACCAGCCGGGAGGGCTGTATTGCGAATGAAGTGTACTTGAGATTAGGGTAGTGTATTTAACCCAATTGAATTTTAAATAAGAAAAATACAGCCAAACGCGCCAAAAGAAGTATAACTGCAAAAAGGGACTTTTTGGCGGGAACGAGAGTAGTGATGTTGACATTTTGTTTAGATTTTCCATTTTTTAAATTTTTGGGAGTTTTAAAGTACGAAAGCGATAGTATATTGTGTTTTAGAGTTCTGTATAAGTGAAAAGAGTGGAGTAGGTCTAAATAAACATCTGCAGCTGAAGTTTTCGCGCTCTTCCAAGAAGTCTTTTATAACTTCAGTAAAGCCTACTATCACTTTGCTGAAGGAGTTTTACGATAAGAAAAAACTAATTTACTTATGATTCTACTTATTAATACGTGACATTTGCAAATGCGCTAAACTGTGCGCCATGCCATACAGAAAGAAAATAAAAAATACATAACTCATAAGTCATAAACATTATAATGTACACGATTGTAATTTGTGTATATGATTATATCTTCATACTGTATCCTTAATTGCCCGCCTATGCAGACTAGTGTGTTCGGTAACCTACATGACAAGATCTCGATGTCTAAGAAGATTTATAGTTAAATATTGACATATTCAACTCATTATCTGAAAATCCTAAAGCGTGGATACGAGATTGGAGAAAATAAGCTTGAAGAAAAAAATCCAGAAAAAATCCCGTTTTGCATAATAGCTCATTTGCATCTCCGATATTTGAAAAGGATTTTTACTAAATTGGAAAGGTAATAATATCCTAATTCTCTCGAATGAGTTTTTAATAAGTAATGTAGTGTTCTTGCAAATTACAAATATATGCAGTAAATTGCAAATTACAAATAAGTGAGGTAGAGCCATGCTGCATTGCAGCTCGTATCGGGCGGGCTCGCTCGGTGAAATACCACCCTTTCACGGAATATCGGCGTAAAATAATACAGCATCTATAATTGCTGTTGTGTTTAATTCGGTGAGTGAAATTGCCGGTGGCCCATGAAACTTAGTCAGGTGTCCTTTTTTGAACATCATTTTACAATAGGTTTATTGAACTACAATATTCAGAAAGCCAGTTCCAGAATATCATTTCCAGACTATTGTTTCGTCTTCAACGAAATCGTTTATTTTATAATATGATTGTCCAATCAATGTACCTACATACCAGAGATAGGATTCGGTCAGCTAACCAGCACCGATCAATCAATCAATCAGTGTACGTTTTCTAACAAATCTAAATCTATTTTCTGTTAATTGAGTACCTTCCTGAGGAACATTATTATAAAAACGAATGCAGTTGCCCAATATGAAATATTTGTCTTATGTAATTTAAATTTTGGAATAACCAATTTATTGTGACCTCAGGTTTCCATACCATCGCCTTTTTTTTAAACAGATCTATATTTTTCCTCGTATACATAATCATTTCAAAGATGTATAAGGATGGCAAAGTAAGTACACCAGTGTCTTTAGAACGATCTCTTAGTGTTTCTCGTGCGTTTATACTGTAGATGACATTGTAATATTAACCTCATCGTCAGCAACGCGAGTGCTACGGTGTTTGAACGATTGCTCTGCCATTGTATCGCGTGTGAATCACGTATTATATTGAAGATCACGACTAATCGAGACGCAAAATGACTAATTCATATGTCGGTCGTATCCGTTGAGTGACATTTATTATTATCCCGAATAAAATGAGAAAAACGGTAGCGTCGCGTGCCGCGTGCCGAATGTAGGACACGGATTACGTAACATTCGAAACGAGGATGCGAAATTTGGAGTTTAACAAAGGCTATAAAAAAATTATTGACTGACACATAACATGGGGTGAAATTGTAGATAACATTTAATTTTAACAGCAGGTATTCCCAGATATCAGGTAATTAACAAGTTTAAGAAGGTGGCGTAGAATTGAAGAAATAGGGTCGAGATTTGTAAAGGAAAATTGAGCTTCAGCTTCTAACATTTCGACGAATAAAAATGTATTTTTAAAATGTTTTTCCTAATTTAGAGATAATGATAAATTTAATACCTATAAACATATCTTCACGCTGTATCCCTAAAGGGGTAGTCAGTTGGTCGATCCATTAATATTGTTACGGACCTTATGTCCAAGCAATGAGGTCGATTATTAAACGGAAATAAACTCTTTACATCCTTAATCGCTTTATTATGCTAGTATATATGATAATCAATGAACTATTTTCTAATAATATATTTCTCTTATACACTTCAGTCAAAGCTTTAAATTTTATTACTTTTACAGGATTTACTCCAATACAGTAATGTCGATTATTTCTTGAAATGTTTAAAGTTCTACCTAATTTTCTTAGTTTTAATTTTTGTAAGAATGTTTTAAGTGTTAAACATGGGTTAACAAAATGTATCGCTGTGCCATATTTCAAGTATCTACGTTAGTGCGTGAAAACATTTGTGATAGACGGACTGCCGCATGAGTGATCTTAAAGGATTTCATTTATTCTGCTACGGAACCCTAAAAATCAAATAAATCTTCCAATTCAGTAACTATGAACTCAACTAAAAAAATTTTTTTGCCTACTATTTCCAGAATTTGGATTGCAGGGCACACGTAAAATGCGAGGTTCAACTAATTACAATATATTAATCTTCACCTTTAAATGATATAACATTTAAACATCAATTTGAACATTGTAATTAATGTGGAATTTGGTAGCAATTGCTACCAGACGCTTTTCACGATTGTATGTGTTATTTAAAATATTTGTATATGACACCTTGTTTAACAGAAGGCCAAACGGGAGTTCTAATTTGGTAAGATAAGTTCACAGCAGTAATTAAATTACTGGAACTTGTTTGTATTTTGTTCATGTTTGGTAAACTTTGCCTTAATTGATTGTGTTAATAGATGTCTACGTGCCTTAGGGATATGTCGAAGCAGTCGAAGATTTCTACAGCTACACCTATTTTTTCTGTCTATCTTCTATCTATCTTTTATATTCTACTAGCAAACCCGGCCCGTTTCACTGGGCTTTAGTAGAAGTTAAAATAAATTAAACAGTTTTTATAATTAATTTGATACTGCAAAAAAAACAAAAAAAAATCTACTGATCCGATCGCTACCAAATTTTACAGGATCACCCGCTAGACCAATCTGAAGATTCCCTGAAAACTTCATCGAAATCGGTCCAGCCGTTTCGGAGTCCATAAGGAACATACATACATACATCGCCTTTTATATATATAGATGTATCTTCTATCTGTCGTCTATATGTCTTCTAACGGTCTTCTCTCCATCTTCTGTATTCTATCTGTGTTTTGCCTGTCTTCTATCGATCTTTTATTTATCTGCCTTCTAATTTTCTTCTGTCTATCTTCTATCTACGAGTATCTCCTATATCTTCAGCGGCTAGACAAGTGGCAAACGCTAAGGACAATCGAAACGCTTGTTGACGTAATTGCTCGCCAAAAGTGCCACTCGGCTACTTTTTATAAGGCGGTTTTCACACGAATTCACTATTCGTTTGATTTAAAAGAAAGATATTAACGTTTGACTATTAATTTAAAATTTGTTACGCCAGATCACGTGGTATTTGTCATTCTATTCTGTTATCGTTAACGACAGTTGAACCGCTTGTCTAGGCTCCCATGTCTGCTATTTGTCTCTATCTTCTGTCTAGATTATAAAAGAATAAGCAGAAACAGAAGCTGAATGGGTGACATGAAAACTTGAACTTGACTAACCTGACCTGACTGACTTGAAAAACTTGACTTTACGCACATATGTTCCTTGTATAAGGCTCTCGTTGAGAAGGATCTTTTGTAAACTGAACCCCTGAGATTTTCGTTGAAAGAAGTCCATTTTTACTTGGGATATTGGACTAAGTTCTTGCAACTGTCACGGTTTTAACAAAGATCAAGAAATTTATGACAGGCAGACGGACACCGAGGTTCGTTTTCGAGGTTATGTTAGTGTTCCTTTTTACAATTTATGGACGGATCACTAAAAATCAACCCAAATAGAGGTAACAAGAAAGAAGAAATCCACGCGCAAAGTTGCAAGCAATGACTACTGTGCAATAAGATATAGCTGTGTAAACAGTTCTTTACTTAATATAATATAACATATCCTCACGCTGTAACCCTAAGGGGGTAGTCAGAGAGGACGGAGCGACAAGTATCGTGGTTCTTATATACTTCTTTCACCTCCTCAAATCTCATCATTCTTCTGACACACTTTCGGCTAGGTTTGCGAGTGTTTTTGACATTTTCATACGTACAATATTTATTATTTTTTATTATTTCATATTTTCTTAATCCTCACAAAAGTCATTCGCACAAATTACATTACGTAATAGACTGTTAGCCAACAGAATAATCATATTAACCATCCATACGGTCATATGCGAGGCGCTAACGTAGCAATATGGTTGTTGGATCTGGCGTGTAGCCAGCGCGTCAGGTGGCGTAACGAACCTACTTGTATATGGACATGCAATTCTAGAATGCAGCTTGGAATAATTTAATATTTGCGAGAATTTTTCTGCAACGTTATGGAAAATATTTGATCGATCGTGAGTTAAGTTTACAAAATAAAATAGGAAATAGCACCGAAAATTACAAAATAATTAAGTTTAATCAAAAGTCGAGTTTTGACAGTTACTGAAGTGGGTGTAGCTTGGGTGTAGCCTACCAAACTAATAGACATAGTGTTGTTGTTTATTGATCTTGCATCGACTTTTTAACCGACTTCAAAATGTTCGTCTATGTATGTGTTTTTTTTTGTCAATTGTGGACTGATTTCGAAAATTTTGTTTTGTTTGAAAGGGTATATTTCCGAGGTGGTCCCATTTAAATTTCACCGGTATTGGAGCTTGGACTTTGAAGATACACCAAATAACACCAAATAATTGACCTGGTTATAACCTTTATTTATATTGATGACTATCTTATACATTGTTGCGCTCCAGAATTAGACAGAAATTAATTGAAGACCTGCCTTAGATATTTATTTAGGCCAAGGCCAAATCAATGTGCAACAACAGAAAGTTTATTAGTTTGGTAGGCGTGGTACCGACTTCAGTAACTGACAAATTTAATTATATAGGTGTATATATAATATAGGTATATCACTTATAAAGTTATTTTTATTGTACTTGAGTTTTGATTAGTAAAGGATAGTTATTTTGTACTCTTCATTGTTTTTTTAAAGCGGTTCAATTTTTTTCTAAAAGTACATACATACGTTAATATTTACAAACTTAAAAGTATACATTATCTTAAATAATGGACTTCCTCAAAGTTGCCGCTTAGAAAGCTGTCATTGCTCAAGGTACCTAGCAGACTGGCAGCATTGCCTCTTCGAATAGCCAAACTGATTCGTTGGCGGAAGAAGCTGCCAGACCGGCGGTCTCCCGAAGCCTCGACCAGTCTCTTACAAATATCAGAAACCAGTCGATGGAATTCGAGGCCCCAGGGACCCAAAGTTTCGACTGCAAGGAATGAGCGTCAAGCCATCCGGTCTCCTGCCGTCGCTGCGTGCAATACCGACAGGCTCTAAGACTGCAGGAACGCCAGCGGCGACAAGAGCCCGCCGAATGACGTCATTCAAGGCAGCATGTCGTGACATGCGGCCCGCACTACGTAATCAGGATAAACCGTGGTGACCTAGTACATCGACGAGATCACCACAGCGGCAACGGTGAGGAAGGTTAGTCCTGGCCCCCAGACGAAGGGATACAATGAGAGAAAGTGTGGTATTGTCAATCAAGGTTCCTAAGTTTTTTGAAGGTATTACCGTCAACCAGTGCCCTGACTCCTTCTCAGAAACAGCCAGGAGGCGAGACCGATCTTTTTCGGTACTACAAGAATCTAAAAGTAAATGAACATTTTTGCATAGAGGCTCATCCCAGTGTTTCTGAGTAAAGGTCGAGGTAGGCAGGTAAGTACTCAGACAAACGCTTAACCAAGCATTTTGAGCATCAGTCAAGCACGGCACCTGAACCGATCCTAAGGAAGGGTGAATAACAGATAGGAAAAGGTTTTCCGTGCTGTAGGCTGACGAAAGAAAAGCAGGCAGTGACACACTCGAGATTTTGCATTTGCCCAGGCCTCCATAACAGACAGGAAGCGAGTCTTGATTCCAGACCCTGTCATCAACAAAGGAGCAATTTAATATTTTAGATAATGTATTTTTGAGAATATTGTCTACAGATTTTAAAAGCGTTTGAAATTTAAAAAGAACAGCGAAGAGCACATGTGAATTTTGGAACGAAAAGGCAAAAGCGGACAATGAGGAGGGCCATGTGGGAATTAATTTTGAAAAGTTTGTCTGAAGACAATTTAGCCAATTTTTGTATTTGATCATTGATAAAGCAGGGTATGGAGTCATCTAAAACGGGAGCACCTAGGAGGTACAGCGATTTTTTTGACAGGACTTTAATATTTGGTGCCAGATTGTTAAATTTATTAACATTTTTTTTTCTTAAAATTTTATAACTTTCGATATTAATTAATTAGGTATTTATAACGCGTTTATAATACATTGTACTTTTCTAATTTTCCGTGTTTTTATCTAGAAGTCGTTTTACTTTTTTAAAATGTAATAACTGTAGATTGAATTTCTAATTTCATTGTTATTCATATATATTGTATATATATTTTATATTCGTATATATTTGTCATTTTTTATACATAGTGTAATTACGGTAATGATTAATTACTAATTCAGTATGCACCTAGCTAATTAGCAGTTGACTAAAATACTAACTGCCTGTTCTATTTCTATCTTTTCAATATTTTTAATTTTTCTCTCGACTGTTTACCATCAGATTTGTTTAACCTTAATGTCCAAAACTTCCCCAGAGCATTGCTCTGTTTACTGTAATGCATTATGTTTTGTTTACATTAGCGAAATAGGCTTTCCTAATGTAAACAATGCCGTAGGGTAATGAAAAGCGGCCACAAACATGTTTGACAAATGTTACTGTCGTTTGGGATCTCACACAATTGCTGTGGCTTGGGGTTCCGTACAGAAGTTGCAGAAAATTAAGTTAGTTTTACTCTTTTTTTTACAAAAGAGCAAGTCACCCGATGGGAAGTGATCACTGCCACCCATGGACACCCGCGACGTCCGGGGAATCACGGGAGCGTTGCCGGATTTTAGGGAAAAGATGGGGAAGGGGGAGATGTGCCACCGGCGCTCTCACTCACCGAATGAAACACAACAGCAATAGACGCTGTTATTTCACGTCGATATTATGTGAGAGGGTGGTATTTCACCGGACGAGCCGGCCCTATTCATGCTGCTAGTCAGCATGGCTCTATCACACGAAGTTTATACAAATAGTTTATACAACTTACACACATTTTATACAAATCTCGCTAAGTCTAAGTCGTAGGTACTTGCGTTATCAGTGTAGTACTATCGGTTACATAACTTAACATATTCTTTATCCTCACGCGGTACTCCTAACGGCCTAACGGGGTAATTAGAGAAGGTAGTGCTGAGCATCGCAGTCTTTACATATTCTCCTCCTTAAATTTCATCATTCTCCTTACACACTTTCACCTAGTGTGTTTGTGATGTTTCCATCAACTAACACTGGCTATTTGGGCTTAATGAGACTGCCTTAGTCTGCTACCACTCACTTTCACTCTGTAGATTGTCATCGCAAATCTTTCATCACTCATTCTTTCTATATGTGCCCAAACCATAAGCATTCCTTTCGTAATTTTTACAATTAAACTGTCATCCAAATCCTACCATTTTATGTATCTCTTCATTGCTTGTTTTATCTCCGAAAGTGACACCGCACATTTACTATCAGTTATTATCGCAAAACAAAGTCTGCTGTAGAGCTCTGTCTGTACGTAAAAATATCTACCAACCGATCTTAATAATTGTCCTTCAATGCAAATATCATTCGTTAAATTAATGACTTTTCCGAAATTAGTACAAACTATGTACAAATTCTCTTTGTATGTAAAATTTTTTCCAACCACAAAACAGTCTGCCGTACAACTTTCTCTTAAAGCAAAAAAATATAATGTGATATAATGCAATTTTTTCCTGTGTTCCTGTAAAAACGCTGCCAATCGCAAAACAAAGTCTGTCGTGGCGATTTATTTTTATATAAAAAACCGTACAATAGCGAGTCTGACCGGCGCACCGAGGATTCTGTAAAATTTTCACAAATCCATATATGTCACAGTCAACTCACCAACTGTAGAGTAAAGAAATCGCAAAAGAAAATGTTTTAACTGATATAAGTACAAATTAACGATTTCGGGATTTTTCCTTTACTAGTGCTGTATGACCTTGCTTCTTGCCAGAAATGATTCTAGGTCTAGATTCTAGTCTTCTAGGTGGGTTATTAACGCTTTAGGTTTTGATTTAAAGTCAATGTCAAATCAATTTGTTCAAGTAAACCCAATTACAAGGTATTTTTGAACGTCAAATCTACTTTAGTTCGGTTCAAATAGAAAACCTGGACACTGAGAAGAACCAAAAAGAAACTCAATCAGGTGTAATTTTTTCAACTTCGTTTTACAAAAGGTTTATTAAAATACAATATTTTCATTAAACCGGTAAATGCATGTGTAGAGAAGATCATTTCCAGACTATTGTTTTATCTTCAATGAAATCATTTATTTTATATCGTTTCTTTACTTGCAAGTGTAAGGAATAAATGGCCGTAAACAATTTGAATGCTTTGATTTAGAAGCTTGATTTTTTAGCAGCTCCAAGGCACCACATATACCATTATTTAATATTAATTTGAACTTGATATATGTTGTTGTACCTGCGCGTTCTTAAGAAGAAGGCTCTTGACAGTCAGACATACGGACAACGAAGTGATTTTATAAGGGTACCTTCTATTATGATACACGGAACCCCAAAAATGTACCTGATATAATGCAATCTCAATAATTAAATTATTAAAACTTTCGTGAGATATTATTAATTAAATAATTATAGAACACGGCTATATTCACGAGAGTGAGTGTTCAATAATTATTTAATGTCGATAATATTCTACTCTAACGTTTGTCATTCGTTTAGTTCACGGTTTTTTTCTTTGTTAGTTGTTACTTTAAGTCTACCGTTAAGCTTTCTCTTTATATACATGTAAAAATATTGACAAATGTAAAACAGAGTTTTTCGCCGTGATACATTTGCAGATAAGGTGTGAAGAAAGTAACTCAAGATAACGTGACATATTTTAACTTTAAAATTAGAAATCTCTTATTTGTTACTGCACACGATGATCTATTTTAAACCGACTTCAAAAAAAGCAGGAGGCTCTGTGTTCGTCGGTATGTATGTTTTCTTTTATGTAATGTTCACCGATAACTCCGTCAATTGTGGCTCCATTTCGAAATTTTTTTTTTGTTTGAGAGGATATATTTCCGAGGTGGTCCCATTTAAACTTCACTGCCATACGAGCTCGGCCTTCGAAGACACAATAAATAACACCAAGCACCACGAGCGGATTATAACCATTATATTGATGATTCTTTTGTATGTCATTGCGCTCCAGAATTAAAAATAAGTTAATTGTAGACCTGCTCTAGATATTTATTTAGGCCAAGGTCACTTAAAAGGGTGAAACAAAAAAAATTAAGAAAAAAATTAAACCGCCTTCAAAAAAAACAGTGAATAGAACAAAATAACTATCCTTTTCTAATCAAAATTCAAGTACATAAAAATAACTTTATAAATACGACACACATACTTATATAACTAAATTTAACAGTTATTGAAGTCAGTGCCTAATCAATGTGCAACAACATTAAGTTTATTAGTTTTAGTAAGCTTGGCGCAGACTACAGTAACTTTCAATTTAGTTATATATAAGTATGTGTATCGTGGGCAAAAGAAAAGTGGGAAGACAAAAGAAAAGATGGGCTGATGAAATAATAAACATAGCAGGAAAAGGATGAATGCATAAAGCAAAAGATAGGGAAAGGTGGAAAAGAATGGAGGAGGCTTTTACCTGTAGAGGGGCCACATAACAAAGAGGGAAAGAAATAATTGATAATAATGGATATTGTAATAAAAAGTGTTAAGTGGAAAAATAAAGCTGTAATAATAATAATGTGTATCGTATTTATAGTTATGTTTATTGTACTTGAGTTATGATTAGTAAAGGATAGTTATTTTGTATATTTCAGTGTGTTTTTTTTTGCTTATCTTTTTACTTAGGCCTCCAAAATGAAGTCCCAAGAGTAAAACAGCTTACATCTTTTGCCGTCTATTGCTCCCATGAATACTCCTATTTTAAAGCATGAACTTGTATTAACAAAATGTATCACTGCGAAATTTCAAGTTTGACCATTTCATAAATTCTGAGGAGACTGTAACATAACAGACCAACAAAAGGTCGAATTTTCTTTTAAAGACCGAAACATGTTGAGATGGTGAGGCAAAGGTGAAGAAAAAGGGTTGAGATTTGAAAAGCAAAATGTGAGAGTAGTATTTGGGCAATAACATTACATTTTTTGGCTATTATATAGTCTGTAAATTATATTCGGTAAAGTGTTTAATTTAGTATTTTTCCTTTGCGCGTGTTTTTTCTGTATTTATAGCTGCAGAAGAAGAAGAAGAGTCGATTTTTTATCTACAAATTTACTATCTCATATGGTATTTGGAACATTCTGGTCTTAAGGAACCCAAAAATTATTAACAAAAACCATTAGCAATCTGTTGTCTACGGAACACTACCAAGAACTCGAGACGCTCCGATATCTTAACCACTTTACTATAGACGTCGTCATAATATAATAAAATTTTTGCACGTCAATAACTTGGTACGCCAAAACACACTAGTTATACGTCGTGACAAATTACTGAGAAAACGCAATAAATAAGCGTGTTTTTCAAAAGCCAAGAGGTATGAAGCGTCAAATAACATCACGTAATTGGCTGTTTGCCAATTTGGCAAACATTGGACCGTTACACAATTAGGGTTGTCACTTTTTACTGTCTAATTAATAAAGGACGAAAATTATGGCCAGAAAAAAAATATAGTAACCACTAGCTCCTCAAAATTAGCCTAAATTACTTTCTGAAAAATCTTTTACCTGCCAATGAAAGGCCGGAAACAGTTCTGTCGTATCGGAGATCTGCCCAGACGAATAACAAGCAGATACAAACAAAAATATCAAAAATGGTTTTAGGTTTCAGTAACGTGTGAATAACTTTATAAACATAACATAACTTCACGCTGTATCCCCAACGAGGTAGTCAGAGACGACGGAGCGCCAGGAGTCGCGGTCCTTACACACCTCTTTCGCTTCCTCAAATCTCATCATTCTCTTCACACATTTTCGCCTAGGTATGCGAGTGCTTTTGACATTTCCGTCTGCTAACACTGGCTATTTGATCTTCATAAGTCAGCCTTGGTCTTCCTTGGCTTCTTTTACCACTCACTTTCGCTCTGTATATTTTCTTCGTCAGTCTTTCATCACTCATTCTTTCCATGTGCCCGAACCATCTAAGCATTCCTTTCTTCATTTTTACAATAACACTGTTGTGCAACCCTGTCATACTGCGTATCTCATCATTGCTTATCCTGTCAGCAAGCGTGACACCGCACATATTTCTGAGAGACCGCATCTCCACAGCATTTAACATACTTTCACTCGATTTTGGGCATATCCAGGCCTCACTACCGTACAACAAAGTTGGCACCAACACCGCATTGTGGATGGCCATTTTAGCAGTGTTAGATATATTCATACTACCCACTAATGCGGACAGAGCACCGTTCACTTTATTGCCAGCTGCTACCCGTCTCTCCACATCCAACTCACATCTTCCATCCCTCGAAAACGCACTCCCCAGGTACACAATTTCATTCACCTGTTCTAGACATTTTCCATTTACACAAATCACACATTTCGTTTGTACCGCTTCTCTTTCAAACACCAGAACCTTAGTTTTGTTAACATTCATTTTCAATCCTTTTACTTCACAATCTTCTTTCATGCACGTGACTAGTGTCTGCAACTCTTATATAACTTTATAAGCTTTAATAAAAGCCTTTATTCCGAAATCGCAAACAGACACTTCGATTACATTTATTTGTGCAGATGTGCTGCTGCTTATCTTCCACTAAAAGCAGAGAAAATAAGAATAAGAGAAGAGAAACTTAATACTTGTCATCAACAAAAGATTACATTTAACGGCCGCTTATACGCAACATTAAATTCGGTCGTGGTGGTTAGGCAGTTGGAAGTGACCATCGAGTGATGTATGTACCTACGTTCCGTGTGTTGTTTATTGACTAACAGAAACTAAACCGGGCATGAAATGCTTTATTGTCTAACCATCGTATTGTGACATAACCATTGAAAAGTTGAATGCATCGTTTAGAGCAATACAGTTCTCGACGTTCATAAGTTATATAAATACCGAGATAAATATTAAAATATAAATAAATATAAGATATATAAAAAATATAAATAGAAATAAATATAATACTGAGAGCTTGAATTACGAAATTATAAAAAACATCAGAAAAAATATTAAAAATCCTTTTGTGGCAACCCTAAACGGACTAACAAGTTGTTCCCGTGTATAATATTGCATAGCTTCTTTTCGAGAACGATGATACTGGTTCCCTTACATTGTTAGTATTATATACCAAGATGGGCCAAATGGGACGCTTACGAGTATGAGTATGTAATAATTCCCATGTCTGTTTTTTACGACCGTACCTATTTTGGAGATTACTTTTACGTAGATGCGGCGAAAGAGTGAAACGCTAAGGGAAATCAACCTGTGTTGTTCGTAATTGATTTGTTAATTTCAAAGTGTTCATGACTGCATTCACATTTCTCAATTGTACGTCAGGGATACAGCGCGTGTGTTATGAACATATTTCTGAATTGAATGAATTATTTACATTTAAAACCATATGAAGGCAGCGCAAGTACAATTTTCTCCCTTTATTTTCAAGGTTTCTTTTTTATTTATTGGAAGGGAAGAAACTCCGCACGAGTACCCAACCGCTCCTCACGCCTCAGGAGAGAACGTGAGGACCGAGGTAGTGTCGGGCTCGAACCGACTAAAACGACCCTCCACTCGCCACTTGATCCTAGAGGCCGTCGCAGCGAACCGAACATGCATTTTCAAAAGGTCGTGGCTTGTACAATCAGTACTCTTTGCTGTCAGATGTTACCAACCTTCGGCCGCTAAATAAAGTTTGTCGTGGAGCTTTCTGTTTATTTAAAATAATTTAACGTACATGACATATCCTTACGTTGTATCGTTAACTGGGTAGGCAGAGAGGACAGAGCGCCGAGTATTGTGGTCTCTACATATTTCTTTTGGCTCGTCAAATCACATCATTCTCCTTGCACACATCTGCTATTCAATCTTCAGCTAACATTTTGGCTATTTAATCTTCATAAGTTAGCTTTGGTCATCCCTGGCTTTTGCTACCACTTATTTTCGCTCTGTAGATTTCCTTCATCGATCCTTCATCACTCATTCTTTCTGTGTGCTCGAACCATCTTAACATTCCTTTCTTTATTTTTATAATAACACTGTCATGCAACCCTGTCTTCACGCTGTATCCCCAATGGGGTAGTCAGAGAGGACGGAGCGCCAAGCGTCGCGGTCCTTACATACTTCTTTCGCTTCCTCAAATCTCATCATTCTCTTCACACATTTTCGCCTAGGTATCCGAGTGCTTTTAACATTTCCGTCAGCTGACACTGGCTATTTGATCTTCATAAGTCAGCCTTAGTCTTCCTTGACTTCTTTTACCACTCGCTTTCGCTCAGTAGATTTTCTTCATCGATCCTTCATTAGTCATCACTCATTCTTTCTGTGTGCCCTAAACATCTAAGCATTCCTTTATTCATTCCCAGTTAGCATATAAGGATGCCGCATGATTGATTTTACTTTGATTGTTAATTGTCAAGTCAAATATAATGATATAAGTTTTTAGCATTCAATGATTAATAACTATGTCAAAGTTCTATGTCAAATATGACAAGTTTTTGACAATTTGCTTCAATTTTATTATTTTTAATAGGTATCATGTTTTTGTTTAGTTTTTGGTACCTACTTTGAACCAACTTCGAACACAATTTTACGAGGAAAAATATAGATAGATCTGTTTATAAACAAAGGCGATTTTGGTGGTATGGAAACCCGAAGTCGTGATAAATTGGTTATTCCAAAATTTAAATTACATAAGTCAAATGTTTCATTTTTGGGTATCTGCATTTTTTTTATAATAAAGTTCCTCAAGATGTCACTCAATTAACAGAAAATATATTTAGTTTTGTTATAAAACGTACATTGATTAGACAATCATAGTAACTAATTAATCTGTGATCATACTATAAAATAAACGATTTCGTTGAAGATAAAACAATAGTATGAAAATGATCTTCTCTGCACATGCATTTACTGGCTCTTTAAATATTGTATTTTAATAAACCTTTTGTAAAATGATTTTAAAATAATGATACCTGGCTGAGTTTCTTGTCGGTTCTTCTCAGTGTCCAGGCGGATTATTCACAAACGTCGGAAACTCAACTTTCCGTATCCGACTGGAAACTTTTCGATGATTTTATTTATACGCGATTCACAAATCCGAATACGTATTATATTTATATTATATATATACCATATTATATATAGGTAGTCGTATTCACAAATCCAAGCCGTCGGATTGAATTTATGCTTTCTGACGATCGGCATTTCCGCCACGAAAAGTTTCCGACATTTGTGAATAAGCAACAATCCATGTTTTATATTATTATTTATTACTATTTTAGCCTAGTTCGTGTGCTGTCATTATTCTAAGCCAAGGACCTAGTCTCTGTAACACACCCACAATTTTTATACTTCTTGTAGCAATTCCAGAAAGATGGCTATAACCAAATTTATTAACAAATAATTTTTAGAAATTACACCAGTTTAATTTCAAATTCAGCACTAAATTTTAGGCTATGGGTTCCGCACAAAGAACTGGAGGAGTAAGCGCTTAATTACCATAATGGGAGGCGTTTAGCAATGCACGAATTTAAACTACTTAGTTTATGTAAAAAGACGAGTTTAAAAAATCACGCCAATACAATCAATCAATTGAAATGGAATGGAAACAATATAAACATATCATCCAATCATTCCGGTTTCATTTCAGGTTTTGTATTTGAACCGAACTAAAGTAGATTTGACGTTCAAAAATACCTTGTAATTGGGTTTACTGAATAAATTGATTTGACTTTGACTTTGACAATTGCCTTCTAGTACGACGATAGAGTATTATCTGAATAATTCCAGCAAAAAACTGTTCGTTACGTCAACGCTGTATCATTGTCATGTGGAAGTCTAATTTAAACTTGTTTGAAGTGTGTACAGCTGCACAGCAAACATGGTGCACGCCTGGTACAAGTTTAAATTCAGTCTGACTTTTTACAACAAATAATACTTTTGTATACTCCGAAGACTGCCCCAGATATTCCTGACAGGCAATAATTAACGTAATCCGACATCCCTTTAGAAATGCTTATATTTAGTAGTTATACAGGGTGTATATGAAAACGGGACAGTTACTTTAATGGATGAAAGGGCATAAATTTAACCCCCATTGGGGTATACGCATTATTTTCGAAAATGGTTTTCAGGCTGTATTTCAGTAACGGATGAAATTATTACAAAATAAAAAAAAACGTAAGATTTAAAATCTGTAACTGTACACGATCAACCAATTTTACGAGAAATGGTGGGGATAACACTTGAAAATTAAAACGGTCACAACTCTTAAACGGATACGTTTTTTTCGATAATTCTTTTTGTAACTACATACTATAGTTATGCCCTTTCATCCATTAAAGTAACTGTCCCGTTTTCATATACACCCTGTATAAGGGTAAAAGCCTGTCAGGAGATTTCTACCAAACCGTATAAAGGTTTCGAATAATAATGGGGACATCAGTGTTAATCCGTGTACGTATCGGCGGCGGTCGACAACTGACACGGAGTATAAAAAATGTAAGCGATTTATCAACAAAATTCGGTAAGTATTATACCTGCGAAAATATATTTTCACGACACGACAAACGATTAGTCAATTCAAAAGACTAGTCTTCGTAAAGTATAGAAAAAAATTAATGAGCAGTAAATGTGGTTTAAACTACAACTTATCGCATTAAAAATTAATAATGTTCACTATAAAACTAGGTATAGCCATTAAGTATTGTAAACTTTCAATTTATAAATCATTAAATAATATTAAATATGTGTAGTAGACCCGTGATGATTGCAGCACGAGTTGGGCCGGCTCGCTCGGTGATATACCACTCTCTCACGGAATATCGGCGTGAAATAACAATATCTATTGCTGTTGTTATTCGTTCGGTGAGTGAGAGTGACGGTGGTCCATCTCCACCCTCCCCGTGACTCCTCGAACGGACGTCGCGGGTGTCCATTAGCGGCGGTGATCACAATAGTCTATGGTGAACACTTTCATCAGGTGACTCGCTCGTTCGTTTGCCTCCTCCTCTGTCTTAAAAAAAACAAACCACGAACAGATGTCAATGTTAAGATAATATCTGAAATGATATTGAAAAAATCGGTCAAGTGCGAGTCGGACACGCGCACCAAGGATTTCGTACTACCATATAAAGGTTTTTTTTTTTATATCAGAGGGGCCAAACAAGCAAGCGCATCATCCGATGGAAAATGATCATCGCCGCCCATGGACACGGTCTAACGGTCCGGGAATACCGCCGCTATAAGTTGGTTCCACAAAATTGACGTACGTGGTAAAAAATGTCGTAAAAATCGCACAGTTGTAGACCGCCATCCATCAAGGCGGTGAGGATGAAAGGACAGTCGATTGCGTGACGTACGGTAACGGAATTCAGCAGCAGGCAGTACTCCGAACAATTCCTCAGAACATTCCCCATGATAGATCCGGTAAAATATGCTTAGGGACGCAACGTCCCTCCTCAGGGCCAGAGGATCGAGCCGATCAGAGAGTACCGGATCGCCGATAACCCGAACCACTCTACATTGTATGCGGTCAAAAGGAAGGAGTTGATACTGGGGCGCTCCAGCCCAGAGATGGGAACAGTATTCCATGTGAGGCCTAATCTATGCCTTGTAAAGTTGTAGACGATGGCTCGGCGTGAAATACTGTCCCGCTCTACCGAGCACACCCAGCTTTTTCGAAGCTAATTTACCTTTTCCCTCCAGATGACCGCGGAACAGAACGTCGCTCAAAACATCGACGCCAAGGACTCCAATAGTCGGCTTGGCATCAAGGGAAGTACCTTCAAAACTGAGGGATACGACAAAGGGACGTCTTTTTGCGGTTAACGTGCAAACTTGTGTCTTAGAGGGGTTAATTTGGATTAAGTTCAGTCTGCTCCAACTTGAGACATGACTTAACATGTTCTCAATATTAGACACAAGCTTGTTCCGGTTCTCAATAACGTTTTCCAACGAGAAATTAGCACGTCCGGTATAAAGTGCATCCCCAGTACTGTCATCCGCATAGCAATGAATGGCGCTATTGTTATGCAGCATGTCATTGATATGCAGAAGAAAAAGAGTCGGAGAAAGCACACACCCTTGCGAGACACCAGCGTTCACAGGCTTCAAGTCAGAGCACATACCGTCTACTACGACTTTTATGCTACGCCCAGAGAGGAAGCTGGCAACCCACGCGCATAACTTCTCGGGAAGCCCGTAAGATGGAAGTTTGGAAAGTAAAGCCCCGTACCACACCCTATCAAAGGCTTTCGCTATGTCCAGACTTACTGCCAGAGCCTCCCCCTTACTCTCGACTGCCTCCGCCCAGCGATGCGTAAGGTATACTAAAAGATCACCAGCTGAGCGACCTCGGCGGAAACCGTACTGGCGATCACTGATCAGCTGGTGCTCCTCTAGGTACCCGAGGAGCTGACAGTTTATGATAGATTCCATTACTTTGGAGAGTAAAGAGGTAATGGCAATGGGCCTATAGTTGGACGGATCAGAGCGATCGCCCTTTTTAGGGACTGGGTGCACAAAGGCCGTCCTCCAAGAACTCGGGACAACGCCAATGGTGTAAGAGAGCCGGAAAAGGCGCGTTAGAACCGGTGCCAACTCTGGAGCACACGTCATTAACACAATTGCGGGGACTCCATCTGGCCCACTCGACTTATGAATATCAAGGGAAAAAAGAGCCTTACGAACTGAACTCTGTAGGAACCGAACGTTTGGCATAGAGTTCGTACAATATAGTATATGTGTTATGTGTTTACCGAACAAATAAATCGGATTCAAAAGCAAATTTAACTTTACAGCTTAAAGACACGTTCTCCCATACTCTCTAATTGTTAACGGAAGTTTGTAATGGCAAAGAAATGCAACATAAATAAAAGTTTGTAATTTTTGGATTTTTCTCTTTTATTGTGCTGCGAGACCTTCGTTCCTGCCTTTTATAATTCTAGGTCAACGGATGTACTCTATAAATTTTGAGTAGGTACTGTAACGACACCCACCAACCACACATACAACCAACCCTTTTGTTGGTGTGCGTCACGGACGTCACGCATCTATTCGCGCTCGCCCAACCTACCTATTTAATTTGTAATCCCCTACATCATAGCTTCCTATCACTACCTTAGTCTTTAGTGTCCTAACTTAGGATACCTAGGTCTACCTAGATCTTGTCTAATATAATTTGGCCATGGCGTGATCGTCTATTTCCCTAATACGGACCCTAATGTTGTGGAATAATGCTTTTCGTCTATCATTAACATAAAGAAATATAGTGTACACTTATAATTATAAATTATAGGAGAGAGGGGAGAAAGCATGCGTCTTATCTTAGTTTCCAGGAATCCCGTTCTCCCTTCTAGGCACGTCTAATTGTCGGCCAGTCGTGGTAGTCGGTTCACACAACTAAAGTCTATTCTAGCTCACGAGGAATGAGTAATTACTAGAGACACAGTGAGACGTATAATTATTCCAATAAGACAGCATATAATTCTAATAATACTTATTATTAATCATGCAAGCATGTACACAATATACTATCAATACCATAAAATATGTACTCGTATAATAAGGTTTCCTATGAACAATAAGATTTAACAGTCTTGGCACAACAAGGCGAATCAGGCCCCGTCTGATAGACCTAGTTCTGCCAGCCGTGATAATATCCTAATATCGTGGGGGCATTCGGGTCTCCCAAACACACCTACAACCCGACCGTGCATATCAAAGGCTGACTCATCCATTCGCACGCCATGTGGGGACTTCGGAGAGTAGTCTTGTATGATTCGTGATAATAAGTCATGCTTATGATATTTATTTATAATATTAAGTTATAGTCGGCATTGGAATTGACGAGCCAAGGCACAAACCACAGCGCCCCTCTAATATACACTTCGCTCAACTTCCACCACCCGACGGTATTAGGGGCCCTAGCCTGACCTAGGCATTGTGTAAGTGTCCTAATAGCCTGCCTCCGATGGCAGAATGGTTTAATGTTTGGTGGAGTGGTCCAGCGTGGTCCGGGTCTTATAACGATACAATCACATGGCGCCCCTCCGTCCTAGACTTTTGTACACCTTTCGTACACAAGAGCACCCGCAGGTATCGCTCAAGGATCCGGGTTCCTAATCATCGTAGGTCCGTCATGAGCGCCAGTGAGTTGCATCGCCCACCAGAGCACGCTGAAGTCACCAAATGTGCAGTAATGGTTTAGAGTCGCGAGACCCTGTGTAAAACAGTTAAGTGCATGTGGCAGTCCACCATGGTACGTTCCATTCAATAAATGTCAAATACCGTTATTCATAGGTTTTACTGTTTGTTGCGTTTCTAAGGAATTGTGAAACCTGATACTCATCGTGTCACGTGCACAAGTCGTATAAACCACTGAGAGGCTCGGTTCTGTAGATAATGTCGTTGGTTTCTTGATGAGGTATAATATATCGTTGCGCATATAGCGATAGTGTTTCCGTAGCTCGTCCCGGGTCATAGCTCATGGGCAACAGCGACAAAATATTGGTTCCACAATTCTGATGGGTTGTTGTCGATTATAATATAATAATGTAGTCAACAAGTTGCTGTTTAGATTTGTTGTTCATACAATATGGTTCGTCCTCATTTATGGAGGGAACGAAGGAAATCACAGCTGATACTATGACGCTGCGCAGGTTAGTGCGTTTGTATAAATATTATAAATAATCAAATATACATTCGATGGTTGATAGGAATATACCATGGTTCGCTTTGTCATGGAGGGTTCAAAGAACTCCTGTAGTGAATTGGAGGTTTTAGATTTGTAATTAATATACATTATTCATATTTATATGTAATTAAATTCGTAACAAATATATAGTAATTATATAAAGCATGGAAATCAGAACGGGCTCACCGGGGTCCTCTAGTAATGCGACTTCACTGTATCACTATCACTGGTATTATTTAATTCTATGCACAGTATTAGGCAAATATCCAGATCGCGGTACTAGGACGTCCATCCTCCGCCGTGGCTGAAAGTCCAGTCCCCTAACCAACGCCTCGCTCTCTCTTCAAAACTCGCAAGCATTTATTTTTTTGTAGTATGTATTTCAATTTTTTGTCAAACATTTCTAATATTCCACAAAACACTTAGCCCCTAATAAACTTATTAAATTTATGCCCATACCGATAGTTGGAGACAAAGAAGTTGCACATGTGGCGATATATCTCGTTTTCTCCAAACTTGTCTTTCAATTACTTGGACGTTTGTAAGTGCTTAAGCATGGTTTATGAGACGGTCGAATATAACAAAAAATTGTAAATCGTTTTAAATTGCACGCGCTTTCCCATGGTGCTTAGAACAACAGCTCTCGTCCTTTTGTTACTTAAAATTTGGTTATTCATCGTACGGATAATATTTATATAGTCTATTATTATATGCGCTTATTTATAGCCTGAAATATGCCTATTTTTATATAGGACTACCATAGGCTCGTTACAGTACATAAATAATTCAATCTTTTGATTGCGTTCACATAGAAGCTTGAATTTTTAACATCTCGAAGGCTCCATTGACCACAAAACTCAGTCTTTGATATAAATTTCAATTTTATACTTCTACCCGTTCTTGAGATAAAGGATCTTGACTGGACGGACAGACGGACACAGACATCGAAGTGGTCAACAGTTAGAGTAGATAGTAAAATTGATAGTAAATAGTAATTGATAGTAGTTTAATTGATCGTTTGGTCACTCTAATTGCCATAAGCACTACAGGGCGAAACTTTTTTTTAATTTTATGAATTGTTAATGTCTTAAACAAGATACATGTACCTAATTGTTCCGATTAGATACCAGTAGTGCGATTCTCTAACGCAAATTAGTCAAATTCACTTCTGAATCCGCGGTGAGATTGTCAACTGTGATTTGGTATTCTCTAAAGTCGACAGAGATACTAGCGCCGCCTCGATGAGTGGCAGCGGCGAGTTGTACTATCGTAAATGAATTTTATGAAGTTTTCGCTAAATATAACAATCCAATCTAAATAAACGAGTTTTATTTAACGTAATTATCTAAGAAGAAGTTAAAATACTCTAAAAGTAAATATCAATCCCCATAAAGCAATCCCCGACAAACTTGCATCTAAGATCACTTCACTTCGCTCCTAGAATGTTTGGTTTAGAGAATTCCATTTGAAGGTCAAGTGAGTTCGAATGCGAAGTGGGGTGAATTGTCGAGCGAGTCTCGCTTTGGGTGATTCGAGTTTTTACAGAATTGCATGGCAGATCTGTGTAACACCAATTCAACATCACCAGTGCTTACGAGAATTAAAAAATAAAACGTCGTTTTCATTGCGCTTCTAGTGAGACGATTAAACGTACGGTTTGTTTTGCTTTGAAAAAATGTTGTTGTAAGTACATATTTTGTTACAATTTGCATATAACAAAATTATCGTGTAGAATTGTGCTTTCCATTAATAACTTACACATGTACAGCAATGCACAATATCGACAGATTGTATTTCATAGTATTTCTCAGACACTATGCTAAGATGAGATAAGATAATCGTTTATTTGTTATCACAATTTGTAACAATGTTGCCAGGGGTCGCCGCTCTAGACTTCGCCTGTATCGCGAGGAACCACTTAAAAATAACATAGCGGAATTTACAAAGTTACGTAGGTACATTACAATAAAGAGAGTAAGAGACGCTTAATAGTACAGAAAACAAAATAGTACGAAAAAAAAAAGAAATTTTGAATTCATTACTTTATTTATGAAAGTGAAGTTATATATTTTTGCGGTCACATTAATTTGTTACCTATACAGTCTAAGGTTTTACGTCCTAAGCGTTAAATATTTTTGAATACCTAACTATTTTGTACATTTGTGGTTATTGGTACATACACACAGGGCTTTTTTTGTGAGGCACGTGGAGGCACGCAGTGCCCCCATAGGAAATTTCGAAAATGTCGAAAAATTCGAAAAAAATGAAAAAAAAAAAACAATTTTGGTAAACTACAAAAATTTTTGGATTTTTTTTTAATACGTTTAATAATCACGTTTTATTTCCAAAGATATTATGTTTTTAAATAATAAAAAATAATTTACTTAAGATTTTTTCCTCAATACACAGTGGAAAGGGTAGGGGAGGGGGTACAAAAAATTATGGACTTACAACTTTTGAGAATTAGCGTGCCCCCAAAAAAGAAGGGACAAAAAAAGGCCTGCATATACATAATATACAAGGTTATTGTGAAAAGGGGTATATATCCGCCGGGGTTTCAACGTGTCACTTTGATTGTACTTCAGATGTAATAATTACGGGATACGTTTATTTTGCTTTCCATACAAAAAAAAACATTCATTTAAAAGGACAAAAATGTACAACCCTATTATGCCCTATATTCCAAAGGTTTGCTAGCGACGACGTAAAAACGCTGATACTAGGGTTGCCTCCTTTATTTTTTTTTAACTTTAAGGTGTTACACTAGATCTGTTGACTGTTGGCGAAGTTGTGAAACGCGAGGCTTTCGTAGTCATGAATAGTACGTATATATATACGTACGTATTTATAGACCCTTTCATATATATCCATCTTTTCGAAATAAATTTTTATACTTACATATAATAAAAGAGTAGACCGGTTCAGCCTCTCTTATGGGAATACGTGACCCTAATTACCCTCTGGATCCGAGTCAACTCTTCAAAATACTGAAGTATCACTCGAAGCTCGTAAAACTTATGCTACGATATCCTATTTGGCCGCCAAAAATTATTTATGCAATTAAATATCTATATTTGACAAAATGCTAGTTTCCTTTTCCTCGGTAGCAATAACAAAATATGAGTTTTAATGATTATAAATGAATATAACTATTTATAGACCATTGAACAATAAAAAAATTACAGCTATATGAATTAGCGGCTCAAGTTGACAAATGCTTCAAAAATCTACCCTAATTATTAAATGTTCACTATCAAATTCCAGAAATATTTGTATATAAGTAATATATATTTGATATCGCTTTCTCGACAACAGCTGTAACAATTTCGATGAGATTTACAATATAGAAGTTGACGAGGGCGAGAAATCGATCTAGCTAGGTCTCGATTCTGCGAAAAATCGTTTTCTCCGTCTTTCACACACTTAAAACTTCTAAACTCTGAACTTCTAAACTTTTTTAATTTTGTAGCAGCCAGAGCGTAGGTCTACCACGAAGTGCGCGGGTTCGAATCCTGTAATGTGGTCAGACATTTTTTCGTTTTTTTTCAATAAATTGAAATAACATGTCTACGTTCAGTTTGCAACAATTACCTATTAAAAACAAATATCACTTTAATAATGTGTTTATAATAAGGAAAAAAAAAATAAAAGCATAGACTTCATAACTTCAGACAACCTGTCCCGTACTACGAATTACTTTCATTAAAGTGAATAAATTGATGAATTGTTGTAATTAATCGGTCAACCTCATATTATGGCTACTTATGAAATGGTTAAAATTTCAAGGTAATCTCACAACTGATTCTAAGCTGATGTAAGCAAATGTATGATTTCATTTTAAATCTATCCTATCTTACTGAAACGATTCTATTTGAAGATATTACACGGCTGGGGGCCAAAAACCTATCTAGTGACTGCTAGAAGAAAAGGCGGGTTTCAGAATTTCGAGGCCTCCGTCAAGCCGAAGATCTGGACAAGTACCGCAAGTGTCCTTTGGGTACATACGGAGTAGGGAATGGAAGTAGACCGACATGTTGCTATCCCGCCATCGCCTATACACATTAATTTAATCTTTATCTAACGGTTTCGTTCTTTGGTCAACTTTATGGCCTACGCAGGGAGACGACAACAACAACAACACACAACTTATTACATTGTTCTTCCTCCCAAATCTGGGGACTAAAGTAGGGTTGCCAACCGTCCTGTTTTCCCAGGACATGTCCTGGTTTTTGTAGTGTCCTGGATAGTTTTTAAGCAGCGTTCTGGGTTTTTAAAGCGCCCTGATAAGGTTGCGTATTTTAAAATTCGCGCGCCATTTTTGCAATCCTTACATTATGGGCGGCCTCACGACTCGCGAGTGTTCACATTGCCCAGGTCCGTGCCCGTGTTGTTTCAAAACAAAGACGCAACATACATTAAAAATATATGATTATTATTATTACTTGAATTTCATTTAACCTATTTTCACTACATATTAATTTAGCTATTGCTACTCTATTACTGCGTCCTGTTTTTAAACTGACTTGTCCTAGTTTTCCGACTTCAAATCCTAGTTTTTTAAATTTGGGGTTGGAAACCCTAGACTAAAGGGTTGTTTGCTGGAATCTCAACCGTTATAAAGAGAGCTAAATAAATCGATTGCGATTATAATACACAGACAAGTAAGACGAAATTATAAGGGCTTTTTGCCATTGTATCTACGGAATTCTAAAGACCTCAAGATAATCACGTAATCACGTGATAAGTCAGCACGTGAGTAAATGCAAGAAAGATCAATTTTGTAGGAGGTAACTATGTATATATTATTCTAGTTTCGGAATGACGACGTTGTAGTTGTATACCTGTGTAGGTATGTATCAGCTTTTCCAATAATTGCAATCAAAGTTCTATTGTACGAGGAGCGTTCAATTTAAAGTCAGAACGCGTTACAAACTCTTAAGAAGCTCAAAAGTAAATACTGGTGGGCAAAGCTGGATTATCTGTTAGATACTTATACTTAGATACAATATAAAAAAATCAACTGATTATTTATTTTTCAGTTTTAAAAAATAAGAGAGAGCCGTTTGATTGTTGTTTGTTGTAACGTGCTGGCGAAAGTGGAAAAAAATTAACTACGTGCAGTAAAGTGTGGTTATTTAATGTCTGTGCTTGAAAAATTTTACTGCGGAAGTAGTCAGTTAAGATTAATGGATACATTAGACCATTAGAGGCAATGCTCTGTCTTAGTCCACGGTTGCACATTGATGCGCCGAAGTTAAACGGTGAAGAGCATTCACAAATACGACGCTCGTTTAGAAGCCCTGTGACATCAGTTATCGAAGAAATAGTTATAATAGTTGAAAAATCATTTTACCAGATCGCAAGCTTTGGGACGAAAAAAATATACACTAGTTGGTTACCTGGAATGCCTATTGATACGCAAAAGCAATCAGACTGAATATTTCGCGACGCACTCGGGACTGTTGCAACAAGATCCTGATAGTTCTTTGGCTCGGTTTATAACAGACGCCATTACTGCACCGAAATTAAGTTACAGTCTATGACTTTGAAAAGACCAACATCTCCAACTCCCAAGAAATTAAAGGTAAGTCCTTCCGTTGGTAAGATCATGGACTCTCTTTTCTGGTATATTCAAGGAGCAGTAAAGATTGATCATGGCGTTACGGTTACGGGCACGTTACATGTAGTGCAAATAAAATAATTGCGCAACGAAAACGAAGATGAACAAGGTGGCAAACCCGCACAGATTATTTTGCTTTATCAGGATAAGGCCCCGGTTCACAAGTCAAGCATTGAAATGTTCGTGCATCCTCTATTTTCACCATACCTTGCTCCTAGTGATTTCTATATATTTTCCATGTTGATGAAATATCTTAGAAGACAACGTTTCAAAGATGATGAAGCAGTAGTCGCCGCAGTACAGAAATTTCTAGGTAGGTACTCAGGATGAAATGTTCTTTAGGAAAGGAATTTTCAGCTTAATATAGAAATATTCGAATTGTATTGCACTAAAAGATGACTGCCTAAAGTTAAAGTAACATTTAATAAAAAATACTTGTAACATACTCATTCTTACTTTTTATTAAACATCCCCAGTAAGATGATGTCGAAGAAATATACGAAAGAATTTTTTGTCAGAAATCCCTTAGATAACGTCGCTGTCATTATTGTCGCTTTCGTTAGAAGAAAATGCAAAATGGTACAGTCTAGTAATAATAATGTAGTTACTATCATATTTTGGTATTTTTCAAAGAAATCGTTAAACGTTTACTGGTGCACTCATATACTCGTATGAGTGTAGATGGTGTAAAAACTTTTCAAGTTTTGATAATTGATATTATTATTTTCTAAACGATTCTTTGCCACCTGGTGGCAAGCAAAATTATTATTCTATATTCTATAGTTATTACTGCTGATTTTAGTGGAAATCGTTATTTATTTTTTCTGCGCTTATTACAGGTACAGCTGAGGATCGGAGGATGGAAAATAGAATATAGTTTTGTAAAGACAATTTAAGAAAAATACAGACTACTTGGTTTTATTTTTGAAATCAATAGAATTTATAACTTTTTTATCTGACTTCAAAAAAAGGAGGAGATTCTCAATTCGTCTGTATATATAATTTTTATGCATGTTCATGCATAACTTCTTTGTTTATGAAACGATTTCCATAATTCTTTATCCGTTGGGTTCAGTAGATACCTATAAGCTCTCATTTAAATTTTACTAATATTGGAGCTTGAACTTCGAAGATACACCAAATGGTGATAAACTGCTTATAAGATTTATTAATGTTGATGATTCTCTTATAATATGTCATTGCGCTCCAGAATTAGAAAACAAATTAGTTGTAGACCTACCCTAAATGTTTATTCAGGTCAAGGTCACTCAAAAGGGAGAAATAAAAAGCTTTTTAAGACAATTAAAAGTTAAAAAAATATTTTTAAAAACACGATTTTATTAAAATGCACCTTAAACCAAAAAATAAACCTAGGAGTTCATAAAATACGTAATATCGTGTAAACCCCAAACCCCAACAGGGTTCAATATGGCTGCTCTACGGAAGTGTCATTAACAAGAGTATTATAAATACATAGACCTGTACTATCTTTAATCACTATGTTCATGTTCTTATGCGATTCTTTTATCGTAAGGAATAGGTCAAGTAAATTACACGACAAGCCCATTTTGTGGGTTTGGGGTTTATACGATATTATAGATTTTATGAACTCCTTGGTTTATTCGTTCTTTTTGGTGCATTTTAATAAAACCTTGTTCTTTAAAAATATTTTTGTTACTTTTAATTTATTTACACCTTTTTAGTTACAAATACTCATTCTATCCATTTCAAGTAACACATCATGGTTGCAAAGTCTCTGGCCGGTTTACAGATTTGATTATGGAATTTTCTCTCACCTAGAAATATTGCAGACCAATGTTCGCTTCCAATCTCCTCAAAGGCCAGCAATCTCCTCAAAGGCTTTCGAGCTAAACACTTGTGCGTCCAACAAGTGCACCGCCTCGCGGAGCACATCGTAGAGGGCCTGAATCGCACGCATCACAATGTAGGGATAAGGGCTCTCTTCTTCGACGTAGCGAAGGTGTTCGACAAAGTCTAGCACGCCGGGTTAACAAACAAGCTACACCAATTCGGCATGTCGGATGATTTCATACAACATAGTATCAATCAGCTCGATCAAGAATTGATTTGCAAAAAACATATTTTCTTTAATTGACTCCTCGCATTCATATCGGATAAAACATAACAATTGCGCCAAGCTCGACACGTCTATTGCCTCCTCAAAGTGAATGGCAAAAAATTCGCTTAATTTAACTTTTTCAATAATTTGGTTGCGAATATTGATGGCCATTTCATTAATACGTTTCGATATTGTATCATTTGAAAGGGGTATAGTTTTTAATTTTTTAGCTTCTTCCGGACTTATCATAATATTGACCATATTAATGGCAGCGGGTAAAATAAGTCTTTCCGCAATAGTTTGGGGCTTAGATCCTTTGCGATTCGCAGTGCTACTAAGTTGGATGCTTGCGATTCGCAGTGCTACTAAGTTGGATGCATGAAGTGCTGCAGTTTCATTACGGATGGATTTTTTTATAGCAATTTGTTGATTTTTCATAACAAGTGACTTACGCTCGAAGAATTCTAACAATTTGCTTTGTAAAGACGGATGTCTTGTTTCCCGATGCTGGAGTAATTTTGAAGGTTTCATGCTTTCCGGGGATAGGACTTGAAAACAACTAACACATTGTGGGTTTCATCCAATGCAATAAATCAATATTATAAATATGTGTCGTTGCATAATCTGGTGTGTTTCTTCACCCTCTCACCAGACGTAGAAGACACATTTCGTTTTGTCACAAATTTGTCCATTTAATTTAACGTTTTTACTGTTATTTATACAAAATAAACGCTGGGAGAGTGAGATAAGATCGTTGTTGTATGTACTTGTTTCCCTGTGCTACTTCCCTAAAAATGTAAATGACAATGAAACTGCCTTGCGTCCTTTTACTTTTATAACTAAGGCATTTAACATGTAGGAGTCTGTCTAGTACACGTGTCACGGGATGCGCGGGAGGTTTATTTGACAAGTTCGTGCAAGTACAACGCAAGTTAAAACCTCGCCTAGACAGTAATTTTAGACCCTCAGGCGTAATTTACACGTGCGATAATTTATATTTATAATGCGCGGTTTTGCGTTTTTATTTCATGACGGAGTTTTGAAAATTTAAATTAAACGTATAAATGACCTATTAATCAAAATATTATTATAATAATAATTTTATAATGAAGGGGTTGCAAGATTTTTTACTTAACTTTTTGACTTTTCCGCGACATAAAAATGGTTGAGAAACAATGTTTTAGTGTATTATCATCGGAAGTGAACAAGCATGCAAAATTTCAGTCGAAAGTTAAGGCGAAATGGTTCAAATTTGGATCGCAAGATTTAAATAAACATACAAACATAGTTGTGAAGTTAAATAAAAGCTTGTAAAAAATGAGACATTTCTTGAAAACGTTTATTGAAGAAGTTAAGCAAGTCACGACCGAGAATGTATTTATTCAGATTTATTAGATTAATGCGGAGTTATGAAAGAGCTTTCGAATCTTACTGGGGAGAAGGGCAAAACGATCCAAAGGAAAATCCGGCCAGGAGCGTGTTGGACATTTTAGGTTCTGTAGTAATTTCATATTAATTAAAAAATTACAGAAATATGTTGAAAATTTGTTTATTTAATTTATAGAATTTCTAGTTTTGAGTTAGTAGTTTACGCTTCTGTATAGGTAAAGGTACTTACATTTCAACGCGGTAGTTGCAAAGACGACTGAATAAATCGCGTGTGATATATTGACAGACATTCATGACAAAGCTGTGAAGGAATTATATAATATTTTAAGAGAGATGTTTGCAATATTTTTTTTAATAAATTTAAACGAGCAATTTTTGGAGGTATGCAGTATATGAATATGTATATTTAATGGGTAGTAACCCATTCTTATTTGGATTGGATTTGGATGAAATTTTTTGTTCAGATAATATTTTATTTCCAACTTTATTATTTTCCAATAGAAGTCATTGTTATCCCTGTAAAAACTCGTTTTCACACAAAAGTTTTTTTTTCTGCGTATTGATTTTTGCGCCATCTCATAGTATATTAAGGTAGTATTATTAATAACAATATTGAAGTACAGTAGTAGTATGTTGTAACATCAATATTGGTCAGAGATGGCATTATAAAATAACTCGTCCGCCCGGGTACTAACTAAAATAGCACAAAATATACGATGAAACCCTAAAAATGTTCCGATGTGAAAAGTTGATCCCTAACGAGTAAGCGCGAAGCAGTGATGGTTTATTAGCATAAGTAACGAGTGAGAGGTGCCCAGAATCTAAAATAAGCAGATAGCCATCGCTCAGAGCTAGACGTGCGCGTTTGTTTACGACTTCCTATATTTTAGTATTTTGTAACAAGATTGGAAAACAGAACGAGGAATGTTCCATTTTGTTATCATAGGTACCTACCTATGACCTAGACAGTTTGGTTAACCAGATATATAGTAATATATATACACAATATAGTAATATATATTAGCCTTATTTTGTATATAATAAGAATAATATAGGCCCACCTGCACCTGCCTATTGTGAATCGCAGCCGATCGAAGCAGGGCCTCTGTTTGTCCTTCCTCGAGACTCCGAGGTCGACAGCGCTTGTGATCCGTGATGTCATAACACAGCGAGGGTACAGAGGCTCTATAACTTCCTCCCCCGAGAAGTGCGGCACAGTGCGAGAAGGGCTTCGTTTGCGTTCCGTAGGAGATCCCGAAAAACACCTCAACAACGCGCCGATGATGACCACCGTAAGGCTTTTCGCCTTCTCCCAAGCATGCCAGGGATGCGCAAAGCCATGGGCGTACCCAAGGGGGCAGGGTAGGTCAGCTGCCCTCCCCTAGCCCAAAACTGCCTTTCTAACGGCCCTTGCCTTCCTTCCTATCATACATTTAGCTGATAATAATATGTATACCTATACCTAAGTAGGCACATGAACAACATAAACTCCAAAACTATAGGGCAAATCATTCAGCTGTATTTTCGCCGGTCGTTATTTGGACTCTTTATTATCTTCTTGGAAGTGAGCTTTAGCCAAGATCAATCGCTGGCATACTTGCTATATCGTTATAATTATCAGCTAGTAAAAATTACAGCCCCTAATTGCAAAATTCGTGTCGAAGAAATTTCCAAATGTCATGCATTCGACGGGATTGCATCAGAAGCCGAGCCGTCGTGAATTTTTTGGTTAAACAAAGAGGAAAATCTCGAAAGTTTGGAGATATTTGCTTTTGAATTTGTACGTAATTTAATAAACGCACGTTCCTGATTGGTCCTCCCTTAGGAATATCACGTAGATAGCTTGTTAGCACGGTCCAGAGAATAAGGATATGGTTTTGGCCCTGTTGAATATGTCCACTATTTCGCAGTTGTACTTTACGGTAGTAAACTAATTAATCTGTGGTTGTACTGTATAATAAAAAAAAATTACGAACAATGTGGACAATATTGTTTTGGACTACTACTCTTCCCTTTCCGCTTCTGCTGTTGTGCCTACAACCTACATGTAGGTGTTACCTGCGTGTTCGTGATTGATAAAGTTGTAACCTCAATTATTCTAATCTTAGTGTAATTATTGTAACATATTTTATGTAATAAGATATTGTTTACAAAATTGCTAATCTGTGTGCAAGTTTATTTTGTTGACCCTGCTGCGGATTTTCACTCCACCAATCCATGCGTCCTCATCCTTTTCAGGCCCCCTGTCATAAGAAGCGACTATTAAGGCGCGGACTACACGCGCCAAGTCAAAGACCTTGAGCATCGCGCCAGAATCGACCTGGGGGAGTGTGGCCTAATGCTTTTCGCAACGAAGTCCGCGACGCTATACTCCGCAATATAACTGCGCGTGCATGAATCGCCGCCTAGTGGCAATTTTTGACATTAACATTTATTTTTTATTTTGTTTATTGGGGTCAACAAACAGTTTCACAATGAGACTTACTATGACAGCTTTAACATAAGTAACAGCATAAATAATTGTGAGACCAACACTGTCAACCACAAGTAACTTTAAATATAGTAGGTGTAGAGAATGGACGCGATACACTTTTCCCAGACTTGTCTGCCAAACACTATAAACATTGGCAATGACTACAGTGGTTGACAAACAAGACCCAGAAATTATAATATGTTCTATATAGAACTAGTATTACGATCATGAAGCTTATCTATAATAGCTACCTTATATGCACCGATACGGGTAGCAAAAATATCTATATCACTGAAATATGCATTGAGAATGTCAATCAGCCGACGCATTGGCGACCGTTTGTTTACCAGTATTGGTGCGAGATCTTTTAGTAGCAAAAAGATGGATGCTCCGACAAGCTCGAATGCGCGGTCTGACTGGCACTCGGTAACAAATACTGTTTATAATGCTACTACAGTCGTATCTGTTGTGGCACAAATCGTACAATAATATAGCTTGCAGTTGCAGTCTTCTGGATTTCAATGTAAGTAACTTACTTTTATCTAGCAATGCAGAATAAGATAAACGACTACGGAAACACCTGAAATACATACAGCGAAGAAATTTCTTTTGCACTCTTTCAAGGCAATCGGAATATTTGTGGTAAAAAGGATCCCAAATGGTAACTGTGTATTCCAACTGTGAGCGTATAAGTGATTTGTACAGGAGTAAGTAGGTGGATTCGCGTTTAAAATCATTACTAGCACGCATAACGAAACCATACATTTTATATGCTTTATTACAAATATTTTCAATGTTTGAATCTAGTATTAACTTTTCATCTAATATGATTCCAAGGTCTTTAATAACTTTGACTCGATTCAGAAATGTATTACAAAGAGAATAGTTATGTTTACTTATTGTACGTTTTTTAGAAAAGGTAATTGTTTTACATTTGTATAAGCTGAGTGTGAGTTTGTTATTATTGCAATACTCAGTGAACCTGTTTAGATCTTCTTGGAACTTATTGTGATCTGAGATATTTTCAATAGTGCGATAAATTTTGAGATCATCAGCATATAATAAAAAATTACAGTGAAAAAAACAGCTACCAATGTCATTTATAAATAGAATAAAAAGTAACGGGCAAAAGATTGATCCTTGTGGAACGCCAGAGGTTACTGCTGTAGTATCAGATTCATATCCATTAATAACAACTCTCTGCGTTCTGTTTGTAACGTATGACTTAAACCATCTCCAGAGATTACCACGTATGCCATTAAAAGCAATTTTCTCCAATAAGATTTTATGATCTACTCGATCGAAGGCTTTCTGAAAATCAGTATACACACAATCAGTTTGTTTGTTTGTGTCCATATTGTCAAACAGTTCAGAAGTGTACACCAACAAGTTGGTAATAGTAGACCGTCTATGCACAAATCCATGTTGTTGTGGAAGGATGGCGTTATGGAGAACTAGATAAATATTTTTATGTATTAATTTCTCGAGAAGCTTCGAAAGAGCAGGAAGTATAGAGATAGGTCAATAATTAGTTACAACTTTTTTAGGTCCACCTTTATTTACCGGTGTAATCCTGGCAGATTTCCACACTGCTGGACATACACCTTGATTTAAACATTTATTAAATAATGTATGTAAGGGTCCAGAAATAGATTCGGCTGTGTTTTTAAGGAAGATGGGTGGAATATTATCCGTACCTGATCCCTTACTAACATCTATACTTTTAAGTTCCCTCAGCACATGATCATACAACAAGGTAACGTCACAAATAACGTTAACATTACGCGTTCTTGATTCTAATTCACTGATCCCATCGAAACAACAAGACTCCGTTACAGTGCTTGGCTGAAATACTGACTGGAAAAAGAGCGAAAATAGGTTACACACATCTTTAGGGTTGTCCGCTCTAGCGTTTAAATATTGGACACTGTTGGGTATATTTGACTGCTTTTTTCGATTTTTAATATATGTCCAAAAGTGTTTAACGTTGTTTTTGATACTATCCTCCACAGAATTAATATATTTATTGTAACATAAACGCGATTCCTTTTTAAATCTATCTTTGAACACGAAAAAAATAGTGTAGTCAGATTTATTTCTATATTTTTTCCATTTAATCCATGCTTGATTTTTGTTCTTGAAAATATGTATCAGTGAAATTGACATTTTTATAAGCCTCATAAAATTACGATTTGTGAAATTTAGTTGTTAAATACAAAAGAATAAATTGTTAAATACGAATGAAATAAAACATGTTTATAAAGGGATGCAATTATAAATATTATATTATTGGTAACAAAAATGCTATTCATGACTTGGTAAGAACTATTACAAATATATCCTCTGAGTTTTATCTAATCTGTGTTTCGTATGTAGTGTCTCTGATTGTATTCTGTGGTGCGCATAATAAAGATGGTGGCCTTCTGTAATATTTTATTATTTCGATAGTGATTAACATATAAATTCTAATAAGAACCATTCTAAATAGTTTTAAACCCACGACATATCGTGAGTTCTCCTTATTGAACCATCACAGTGAACTTTACTTATAAAATTAAAACGCAACCGAATTGTACAATATTCGAGAACGTAGCCGTTCGGAGTGGCGGCTCCTTCCATACGACCACCACAAAGTACTAGAGGTGTAAAAATAACGAAAAAAAGCGTACCCGTATGTATTCGTTACTATAACAATTAGTACTCGTTACTATCGTATCGTTACGTTACTCGTTATTTCTGATACCTCATACCATGCTTAAGTTATGTTAGAGCAACAGATCAAGTCGTATTGCGTACGCGTACAGTATGACGTCGCGGTGTCGCAACATTCGTAATTTGTAGAAAACATACTTATACATTACATATCAAGCTGCGTTAGGTGCAATCATTTCATTTTTCCGTATTTTGAACCAGACTTGTGTTTCAGTTATTCTAAATTATTTTCATTTAATAGGTAAAGTGTAGAACTACAAGTGAACTGTTGACAATCTAAAACTTTGTCTACACACAATACCTTTAATAAACAGTAAAAAACTTCGACGACGAATTTCCAAATTATACTTAATAAACAAACATCGCTTTTTGTAACGTACGTTTTTAAATTCATCGAATAAGCGCGCGCATGCGTAAAACATACGATCAGCAAACGTTTCAATACACACATCAACGGTACTTGCGTGAACTGAAACAGTGTAGGTACCCATACTACGAAAAATGCGAGTAACGAAATGCATTCGTGTGTAACGTTTCGTTACTCGGTACTAGATGGCGCACCCGTTACTCAGTACCGAATACATATGGTTTGCTACAGCTTTACAAATTACTTTACGACCACATACGACGAACAAGATGATACCGCGTGTGGTCTGATCTGTCGTAGCACTGCGAGAATGCTGGGTGACTCTATAACTCCCCTTCGGGAAGTGCTTCAGAACAGCCCGAGAGGGACTCCGGTGCATTCTGTAGGAAATCTTGGGAGTCCCTTAATTGGAAACGCGCCGAGGATGACTACCGCACACGTTTCAATTTGTAAAAGCCGAATTCGTTAGGTAAAAGTCACACGCATATCTACTCTCAATCACAGAGGGCGCTCGGGTACCACTGTGTCCAGGTTTCTCCTGCATTACTAAAAAAAGAACCTAAGTCTCTCAGCAATAAAATTTTTTTGAGAAACTAATTGTAATTTGTTTTTATTTATTAATTAAATCGGAGAAGGTGGCGGGATGACCCGCACGCTTATTACGTAACTTGCAGACAGCATGCGACAGCCAATATCGCGCTATATCTGCTGTCAAAACGAGAATTTGTGTAATGTAATTTGTATAGTGACGCTAAATCCACCGCGAAAAATGCATTTTACGCTCATAAAATAATATATACGCAATCGTAATAAATGATACTATTTTTTATTACAATTAATCACTGGTCGCGCAGTGATCGCGTGGCTGTCGCGGTCTACAATTTTTTAAGTAATAACGCCGCCGGATAGATATCTGCGATTGGTAAGATTACAATGAATAGAAAGGAATGGAATAAATTTGGGGAAGCCTTTGAAAAAATTTAAAAGACACCATTGACTTACGTCGCATAATTCACAAACGCATTACAGCAATTAAAATGAACACATAATATAATACTGTGACGGAGCACTTTGCTCTGAAAACGTTTGCTTAAAGCGCTTTTTTTTGACCGGCCTTCTAGATTTTTACTATGTAATGTACTTGACTATGGGGAAGGGTCACAGAAGGGTCACAACCATACACAGCTGAACATGGCATAATTTTTATTTTTGTGAAGTCTAGTAGCCTAAATATTTATGATTTACGAGTATTTTGCAAATAACTAGGTATGTCATGTCCGAGTCATAGCTAGGTTACTCTATGGCTGACACGATTTACACTGACAGTGCGTGTAGTACTACTTACTAACTGTTTTACTCGTGGTTACGTTCAATGAGATAGAAAGAGAGAGAAGAATTCGTTTGACACATGGTGGTAAGAGCGTCTACTTATTATGTTCCTTGGTCCGGGTATTACATGGTTATTTAAGATCAGTAAGCCCTAAGATGACAACTAGAGAACAGGAAAGTGTCAAAGTTTTACGGAGCGCAGGACGGTGTCTTGTGATTTGATTGGTCACGTTGAGATCAAACGTTAAATATTCGAGAGCGAATAGTTGGAGAACTGTATTGTGATGGTACTGTGGGTACATTACTAATAATATATCGTAAGTGCCCTAGATACGTTGTATAGGGCTTATTGAAACTATATAGGTGTGCAAGGGCGTCGCCAAGGGGGGGCAGGGGGCAGGGGCAGTTGCCCCCCCCCTAGAGATCAAATGTAGCTAGCCGCAAAGCGACCAAAGTGCGAGCAATTGACTTCCTTACCTATTAATAAATTCCGCATGGCATGACAAAACGTAAATAAATTCACAAGGTTTAATGTATATTCTAGAAAGTATTGAAATATTCAGAATAACATTAAGATTTTGACATCCGTTTTTAAAATCGCCGCCATTTTCATCACGACTATATCAGATTTGCCAAAACGCAAGGCCATTAAACAGTGTAAAAATATGTAGGTAGGTATGGTGTGTGTGTGTGCATTGCATTTCTTTCTACGACAGCCGTTCACCAGCATTCACGTTAGTTTTGTATAATTTGTATGCGGCATACCTAAATAAAGTAGATGTTATTGTTACGAACATACAATTTTAATTGGTTTTGTGGACAATGCCATCTGTAAGTGTTCATAAGAAACACCTACAGTTGAATAAATTGACTACAATCCTTGTAAAACCTAGTATTGCTACTCGACGCTAGATGGCGCTTGTTCAATGAACTCTCTGGAATTTGGTAGCAGTTACGAGACCAGGTAGAATGTTACCGTACATTCTAGTACGATGTTCGTTTGGGTATATAAAGACGTGAGCCGCTGCCACCGAGTCACTTTTTAATTGGAAGCGATCAACGAAACAAGCTAAACAAGCGAATTGGAAAGCGAATATAAGACTACCGGCTTGCCTGTGTTAGTCAATATTGATTTATATTTATTAAATAATAAGATCTCAGTGTTGAGTTGTGAAGTTTCCTTAATGGTCTGGCCATTGAGTGTACACAGAGCTATAATAAATAAAAACCTAAATAATTTTAATGATAGTGGTTGAAAGTTTTGCAAAAAATCTCCGCAGGTTATGTTTTAATTAAATATTATTTTTGTTAAAATAAATAATTCTTACTGTGTTTAAAAGTTTGATTTAGTTATTGTGCTGTCGAGGGCTTGTGAAGGTTTATACATTGATATTAGAACGGTTCTTATTACAATCGTCATCGAGGCAAAGACTTCCAAAGTGTAACGCTTCATGCTCTCGGCGTTCATATTTTTTATCCTCCATAATATTGCCCCATTGCCCCCCCCTTAGTCATAAGCTGGCGACGCTCTTGTAGGTGTGCACAATGCGTGCACACTAAATGTATAGCCAGTAAAAACATACATGAGATTGTGACCATTGCGAAATAGTAGGTACCTAATTAAATTTATTTTTTGCTTTAAAAATGGCGAAGAAAAAGTAGGAACAAGAATGACTTAACATATTAAATAGCAGCCCAAATGTAGACGCAAAGTTGAATTTTAACTGCTTAGAAAAACCGGACTGTTTATGGGGAGTTACAAATAAGTTTTGGGAGAAGAAGCGTGAATATGATAACAAGTAAGTATGTGTACCTATCTAAATGTACTTCAAACGTACCTATTTCAAATTGGGTAACCATAACTATAAAAATATTAGTCGCTATAAGAAAATACGACGCAGACATCCTAAAATAAATTATTACCTCTGCAATAAAAATAAGTAGATGTAGGTAACTCGAAAAAATGTAACGAAGTTTTATAAGAAATGATTTGTACCACTTTTTTAACAGTCGTGACCAAAGAAGTCGTGACCAAAGACTTGAAGTACCTTTCGATGCTCAGAAATGTAGACAAAAAGTATAGTAACCAATGTCGATTTCACGTGAT
Organism: Zeuzera pyrina; assembly: GCA_907165235.1. Taxonomy (NCBI): domain Eukaryota; kingdom Metazoa; phylum Arthropoda; class Insecta; order Lepidoptera; family Cossidae; genus Zeuzera; species Zeuzera pyrina. The sequence continues at coordinate 15,951,190 of OU015639.1, read as the reverse complement.
CACCCTTCCACTATGTGACCGTATGTACCGGTGACCCGCGTACAAATAGTTGCTTATTTGCTTGATCTGACTGATCTTAGATTGATTATTAGAGACATACATACATACATACATATCTTCACGCTGTATCCCTATTGGGGTAGTCAGAGTGGACGGAGCGCCAAGCGTCGCGATACTTACATAGGTACTTCTTTCGCTTCTTCAAATCTTATCATTCTCCTCACATATTTTCGCCTGTTTATAGGTATGCGAGTATGTGTAATATGATTATTAGATAGTATCATGAAAGCACTATTATTTTATGAACGTCACGTAGTTCACTAATTCTATTGTTCACCATTCTTTAAATGTAAATTATTTTAATTCAATTAAGTACAATTTTTTAAATTAAAAAAATTGTCGACAAAGTAAATAGCGCCATCTAATGGGCCATTGATAAAACTTTTGATCGTAACTTGCCATCTAGTGAGTAACATTGTGAAAGTTTATAATTCCATTGCAAAGTAGGTACTATTTTTAATGTTTTGATTATTAAATATGAATTTTATATTTATAGTTTATTAACACTAATAATATTTACAGATTAATTATATTGTTTCGTTGTGTAAATAAGTGTTAATAACCGATAAGTGACCAAAGATAATCATTTATCTCCAACGAATACGAACGTCATTAGCATTCTGTGGTTAAGTCATAGACAAAGTGTTTTGACAGTTTTTATTCGAGTGAAATAAAAATGATGTCCTTCATGTTCACATCTAAATTAAATAAAAAATAGTATTAATTTCTCAATATGACTGTGTGGGAAAAGATAGAAAATGAAGACTGTTACGCAGTTGGTAAGTTTTTTCTCTTCACGAATTTATAAAGTGTATGCATCGGAAGTTCTACTTGGATACTGGTACACCAAACTGTTGCTTGTTAGAAATCCCCCGCAGAGTTGTGATATATATAAACATTATCTCAGACACTCTGTCGGTACTTTAATAATGCAATTTTGATAAAAACATGTCGTAATTCCGTGTAATAAGTCTACAAAAGGATTGTTATTATTGGCCACTCCCTGCTATAGACGACAGATATGTTATTAATGATAAGTAATTTGTTTAGCACTAATTATATGTTTTGTACTGTATCATCATGTTCTAAGAGAATTTTTAGATCGTAACTAGTATATTTCGTTAATAATTTGATTCGAGAAAAATTTTAGCTTGTTTTATTGAAACTATGTCAGTACTAACTACCTATATTATATAACTTAAATAAATAATAAAACATAATGATTTTCTCTATTGATATACATGTATAAGGGAAAGAACAAAAAATTAAAGGTCTCAAAAGTCCCTTAAGGGTTATTAGTTTTTTAGTACAAGGAACTTGTATAGGCAATGTATTTAACAATAGGTCACTGTCTAGTTCTGTACTGAGAAAAGCTGATAAGAAAGTCAGATATCATTTTTATTGTATTTGAGAAGGCGAAAGAAGTACATAAAGACTGCAATACTTGGCGTTCCATCCTCTGCCTATCCCATTAGGGAAATGGATGAGGATATGTGTGTATGTATTTTACTTTACAAATATTAATTAAAACAGTATTCAGATAGCAAATATATGTGAACAGTAGATTATTTCCAGATTATAGTTTTGTCTTTGACGAGATTACTTATTTTGATTACTTATTAAAGATTACTTATTAAAAACTTGAATGGAATCCTATTATAGCTATGAACCGTTGTCTTAACTATATTGTTTGATCTAGTCACTCAGAAATTTCACAATAAGTAACAGACAGACCAACAGTTATGTATATATATACAAGGCTATTGTTAAAGGGGGTATGAATCTGCTAGGGTTTCAACATGTCAATGTTGGCTGCTATATTGCAGATATAGTAATAACGGAATACGTTTATTTTGGTGTCCATCCAAAAAAATATAATAATAAAATGTAGAACCCTATTGTTATGCCCTACATTCCAAATGTTTGCTAGCGACGTAAAAACCCTGATAATAGGGTTGCCTCACTTTTATTATTTTTTAAACTGAGGCGTTACACTAGAACTATTGACTTGGCGAAGTTGTAGAATACAAATTTTCTGTTGTCATGGGTACTTTAATACCCTTTCACATTTACACATCCTTTCAAAATAACCTTGTATAGATGGAAATGCATTAGATTTATAAGCGCTAACTTGTTTTTTTCTTAATCATAGAATTTGTTTCGGCCTAAAATGGCCGTGTTTTTAATGTAATTTCTTTGTAAAAAGTTTCTTTTAATTTCAGCAGTTATTTGATAAATTTTGATAAACTAATGCATCTGTAGTGTTATTAAAACATTGTTTAAAATACATGGTATCCGGTGAAGTAGCCCTCCTTTATACATATCTCCACCGAAGACAGAGTGCGGAGACGCACAAACTCGCAAATATGAACATATTCATATTTTGCACTGGAACTTGTCTAAACATGATCAAGACTAAAAGTTTTGCTGGAGACTACATGGAGCCAGGCATCACACAGAATGAGCAAGTGTTTCTTCTGTCTCTTGACATTACAAGCACATTCTTGAGTCGAGATTGTACATGTTATGTAAACATTGTTATGAATTATATGCCTCCTATGTTATGAAATACTATCTACTAGTTTTTACATGTGATCTTACAGGTATGTTATGATTATACCATTTATTGAAGGGATTGAAAGTGTAGTGATATATTATATACATTTGCACTTTCTTAATAGATCTCATAAGGGTTGAATAGATATGCTCTTCTGCTTGGTTATACTCAGCTCTTCTTCATGTATGTATTCACTCTTCGGTCTCAAATGAAGGTAGTTGTTAAACAGGGGCTCTAGTGCATTCCATATGAGAGATTCTGGGTAAAAAATAAAGGGATAATTAAATAATTACTAAAACAAGTAATAAAAAAATGGGAGGGATGTTAAAAATAGTACATTTTGATACAAGTGTGGAAAGTATGTCATTTCTTCACGAGTCCTGGTTTGTTGACCCAAGCCGAAGGGAGTCAACAATAGGGACGAGTGGAAATGGCAATTCCGCAAGTGCATCGAACGACGTTTTTTAATACATTTGCGAAAAAAATATAAATATATAAAAAAAATGCAGAAATGTAATTTCGCGGTAGTGTTTCTTTTTTTTTTAGAGGACATGGCAGGGCAACGGTTTCTATGCATTCAGCCATTTCAATGAAAATAATTTATCTAAATTAAAAATAATTTTAATTACGTTATTTACTTTATACGTATATATTTAAAGAAATAATTTATTTTAAATGTAATTCATGTATTAATGGTATTTATGCTGTAACATAGTCATTTCATACAAAAATTTTATACAGAAAACTTTTTGATTAAAAACCTTCATGCATTTCGATGTTATATGCAGGAGGAAAACAAAAAGCACTAGGGTGGAAAAATATAACTTTACGCACGCTAAACACACATGGAAAAGTCTACTTTTTGAGCAAATGTATTAAAAAAATATTTATTGTAATCTGTTTCTGCTTTAATCATTAATTTTTACCCATACCAAAGGTATTTGAAGATTTTCGTTCTGACCTGGCGTACTCAACGGCCGTCGTTTTCCTTTTTTTTTTTCAAAATTACGGCGTGCGATAAAATCGATCATCGAAATCGACTAGGGACACTTTAAAGAATAAAAAATTACTGAGGTTGCTATATCCTAGTGTTACTTTACAGTTCTTTTCAAGAAAAAGTTGTACAAAATCTACAAGCCGTGGAAATATTACTCATTAAATGTTTTTACGCGTTATATTGTATTCAAATAGCCATTCCTAGATAGATTAAACTTTTAATTATAAGTATTATTACATGCATACATATCCTCACGCTGTAAGTTTTATTATTTTTTAAATAATAATAATACGGACGCTTGGCACTCCATCCTCTCTGACTACCCCTTTAGGGATACAACGTGAAGATATGTACGTATGTATGTATTATATTTTAAATGGTATTGGCCGGCACATATTTTTCTAATTTATTGTCATGTCATTGAGTATCACACTGAAGAAATAATAAGCAGTACATATGGAGAACCCAATAATTATTGGCAATTTATATTTATCTGGGCAACAGTACATTATGGTGTACTTTTAAGAACCAAAAGTAACTATTTTAATTTATTCTGGTATTTTGTTTCATGGTTATTGAAGTTCTCATGCCTTGATCTTTTCCTGCAAATAACTCTGTAACATGATACTTGAGAACATAGCAACTTTTGTAATTTATTGTTCCCATAATTGCCCCCAATCGATATATTATATGTACATATATATAGATTATATCGTGCACCGTTATTTTCGAAAAAAAATTAAACTGGCGGCTGAGTATGCCAAAATCATCAAATCCCTTTTAATTTAAATCACATTGTTTAGATTTGTGTTCTTCATTTCTGGTTTCCAGGTACTAAACAGTTCAAAGTCAAATCAATTTATACAAGTAAACCCAATTACAAGGTATTTTGGAACGTCAAATCTACTTTAATTCGGTTCAAATACATAGAAAACCTGGACACTGAGAAGAACCGACAAGAAACTCAGTCAGGTCACTCAGTCAATCAGAGTCAGTTCACTATGTAGGTGTAAAAAGGACACAATTTATCGGCGTGAATATGGACAGACAGACTGACAGTAGACGATTAAGGCTTCAATTCTTGTAACATATGGATCCCTAATAATTTGGTTTTGGTCCACTCCAGTCATTCTGCGTCATAAATGGTTGTTTCATGCCTCGGTAATTGGACATCCTCAGGTGACGGAAGGGGAGCAGTCTGACATGGAACAAACAGTTTAATAAACGCGTCCTGATTTGATTGTATTACTTGAAAAATCCATTCACGATCCAGAACAGTTTTATAGTGTTTTTAGTGTTGCGTAGGCAAATGGCAAAAGACGGAACCCTATTAATTTCGTCCTGTCCGTCTCTCTGTTTGTAATTCCGTACGTCACAGACATTTTACTCTGAGAGTATTGGTACTATATTAGATGAAATCTTGAAGGTATATACTGTGTGCCCCTATACAATGTTGTAGTAAAATTATGATAAAAATAAATAAATTAGGTGTCCAAATTTCCAGTACACATGAGCGTGTATATAGTATCTTTAGAAAGGTCTATTAAAATGATATAGAGGTTTCGAAGTGACCGTTCTATTCAAGCCAATAGTTGTTGAGACATGCACTTCTAAAATAGTGTCCCAACCCTTCTAATTTTTCAACTACGGGGTGGAAAATTCAGAAAAAGTGTAAGATAGAAGAACTTGAAAAACTTAAATACGTATCTTCACGCTGTATCATCCGTAACGAGGTAGTCAGAGGTCAGAGCGCCAAGCGACGCGCTCGTTACGTACTTCTTTCGCCTCTTCGAATTTTATCACTTTCTTCATGTCATTTCGCTTAGATATGCGGGTGCTTTTGACATTTCCGTCAGATAACACTCCGGTTATTTGATCTTCGTAGTTCAGCCTTGGTCTTCCTTGGCTTCTGCTACCACTCACTTATGCTCTGTAGATTTTCTTCGTCAGTACATCACTAATTTTTTCCATATGCCTGAACCATCTAAGCATTCCTTTCTTCAGTTTTGCAATAACACTCGCGTGCATTCTCTCATACTGTGTATTTCTTCGTTGCTTATTTTGTCCACAAAGGTGACACCGTACATATTCCTAAGAGATCGCATTTCTACTGCATTTTATCTTTTTTTCATTTGATTTCGGGCATATGCATGCTTTGAAATTTGAACTAATTATCGTTTGAAAAATTTTTAACGAAAATTGGTTTGGATAAGATGTGAAGAGTAATTTTTGAGTAATGGGATGGGTTTTCGGATACATGCTCAGCAACTGCAGAAATAATTTCGTTTTCCACAACGTCATTAACAAAGTATGAAATACAAACTTACTTTTGTTGCCGATTAAATGAATATTGTGCATCCAGACTATGGAACCCTTCACTGTACGTAATACGACACGAACTTGGCAGTACTTTTAATTATCAGATCACTAGTGCGTTCGTTCGTGTCTCATATTCAATTGCCCTATATCACCTACAAGCAACGGAGCTCCTTTCGCCTGTGCCTGCCTAACCACATTTCCAGGTGCAAAGACTGCCCCTCTAGTACGCTTCCAGTACTACGACCTCGCGGACCACACGTTCTGGTGTCTTTTTTTGGACATATTGTAACTAATGATGTGCCGTTACCGGTAATATTGCCCAAAGTGAAAATACTACTGGCAAAATTGCCGGCAATTACTATGGAAAGTGGCCATATAATGATTTTTTAGTCGGTAGGTCTGCAAGCTGCAGTCCGCAACTACTTGGTTATCGAGGTTTAGTCTAGTTTACGTAAGGATTTTCCCCAGTGGAGGGTTGAATGGATTGTACGACCGAAGTTCCCGATCGGTTTGCATTCATTGGTACAATGTCAAAGATATTTGGTTTCCTGTTATAAGCGAATATACAATTATCCCTTTGAAATTATTATATAGTTCTGTTTTATTGAGGATATATTTTAGTTAGTAGGAAAATGTTATCACACGGGGTTAAACACGTGCGTGGGGCCTAAAACTAACCTTCACATAAATGAGCCAGTCGATAAAATTATATTTAATATATTATTGAAAAATAATGTACATGTTTTTACACTGTATTCCTAACGGAATAGACATGACGGTGTACTACCAAGCTTCGCGGTTCTCACACCTCTTTTGTTTCGAAACTCACAGCAAAAAACAATGTACATGTTTTTATATATATGTACGTAATTTTTTTCATTTTTTACTATAATGTAAACAATCAAGTTAACCAATAAGCTAAACTTTTGCCGTTCGCTGGTCAGACGTATTACACGTAGCACTAATAACACTGCTTTTTATATACAAGAAACTATGAAATATGCATATTGGCACATGTAACAATAATATTATCCAATTTCAGTTTTTAATTTGTAGTGTTACCTAAAGGTTGTCTATGTTCCTAAATCAAATTAGTATCATAAATCTGAGCGGCTAGACAAGTGGCAAACGCTAGCTGGTTGTAATTGCTCGTTAAAAGTGCCATTTGGCTACATTTCATACGGCGGTCTTCATACGACTATTTTTAGTTTGATTTTATAGAAAGTTAATACATGGTTACAGGGTATTCGTCATTCTATTCTACTAGCGTTCGCGACAATTCAGCCACTTGTCTAGGCCCCCAGTTCACCCTGATATGTGAGTGACGTGATTCATTCGAAATGTAAGACAGAATAATAACAGAAGAATATTAATGTTTGCGATGTACAAACGATAATCTCCTATTATTTATTTTTTAGTGTTTTCTATAAATACAAATTTTACACTTGTTATGGCGTTTATTATTAGTTTAATTCGTGGTGGTTTTTATTTAGGCACAAACACAAACGGACAAACATTTTAAAATTGTTTGTTTTAGTAGCTGATAAGTATGAGACGAGTCAATCATTTGCGAACTGGACTAGTCCATCTTTAGTTGTGTTTATAAACTTATAAATGTCATAAAAACCACATTTGTTTATATTATGGACAAAAATGAAATATATACAATATATACATTACTCTTCTAATGTTGTTGCGCTTGTTCTGTACAACACGGAACTTAACATTTTTTTTCGTTATCCATTTGAATATTTATCGCGTTTCTTATCAGTTATGTTGATAAAATATCACTTGGTCAAGGGTATGTTTGCATTTTTTGGGCATTTTAATGCTATCTAATTCATTACAATAATAATAGTAATGTTTTTATTTGCTACAATATGAGTATAATAGTTGATGTATGTAAAAAGGTATTGTATAGACTCAGGTGTTACTTTGCGGAAATTCATTTCATGTGATAAATTCCCAAAATCTTTAGCTATTTTCCGCTCAAATTCCAAAAACCACCAATCGACACGTGTTTCGCCTCTCAACGATGCAACGAAGCTGACCGAGTCCGATCTCTGGTATATCCTGAGGAGTTTCGTTGAGAGGCGAAACACGTGTCGATTGGTGGTTTTTGGAATTTGAGCGGAATATAGCTAAACGTTTTAGGAATTCATCATATGTAAAAAGGTATCGAATTCTACACATTATATACTAACGACATAGCATGCAAATATTTAATTATTATATTATTAATTTGTGGAGAGAGCATCAACGCGTAAAAAATGTCTCGATGTGGAAATTTCAATATGTATAAAAAGCATAGGTGACGAAAATTGACGATATTTAGGAAAATGTCCGAGAATTTATTTTCTCTACCTTGTAGCCACTTTGTCCCCAGTTCTATGTAGCACTTCCAATATGTATTAGATTTACAGATAACATTGCGTTTACTATAAGTTTCTTATTTTTACACCATTCTATTTATTTATAACAAAAAACTACATACATATACTAACATTAATATTTAAAACTAAACATTATCTTAAATAATAGACTTCCTCAAAGTTGCCGCTTAGAAAGCTGTCATTGCTTATGGTGCCCAGAGCAGACTGGCAGCAATATCTCTTTGAATAGCCAAACTGATTCCTTGGCGAAAGAAGTTGCCAGCCCTGCGGTCTCCCGAAGCCTCGACCAGTCTCTTACAAATATCAAAAACTAGTATATTGCGCTTATTATAAGTTTCTTATAATAAGCGCTATACTTTGGCTACCTTTTAAAATTTTCATGGTAAGATAGCAGCTAGTACATTCTGGACATGTAAGTCAGCCTTCGTCCTCCTTGGCTTCAATTACCACTCGCTTTCGCTCTGTATAGATTTTCTTCGTCAGTCTTTCATCACTCATTCTTTCTTTGTGCCTGAACCATCTCAACATTTCTTTCTTAATTTTTGCAATAACACTGTCGTGGAACCCTGTCATCCTGCATATCTCCTCATTGCTTACTTTGTCCACAAGGGTGACACCGTACATATTACTAAGATATCACACTTCTACTGCATTTATCTTACTTTCATTTGATTTCGGATATATCCAGACTTCACTACCGTACAATCAAGTTGGCACCAATACTTCATTGTGGATGGCCATTGTGTTGATTTAATTTGTAAATCTATATTATCCACTATTACATTAAACAAGCAACATTTGTTTATATACATAGGTACATGTATACATACATATCTTCACGCTGTACATTCTGCGTACATTCTGATGCGCTGGTTCGAATCCTTACATACCTCTTTCGCTTCCTCAAATCTCATCATTCTCCTCACACATTTTCGCATAGGTATGCTAGTGCTTTTGACATTTCCGTCTGATAACATTGTGGCTATTTGGTCTTCATAAGTCAGCCTTGGTCTTCCTTTGCTTTTTTTTATTTTATTTTTTTATTTGTTTACTATATATATTTGTAATTGCTTTCTCGAAAACGGCTCTAGCGATATCGATGAAATTTACAATATAGACGTTGAGGGGGCGAGAAATTGATCTAGCTAGGTCTCAATTCTGGGAAAAATCGTGTTCTTCCTCATTCACACACTCTAAACTGCTAAGCTCTAATATTTTCCAATTTCGCAGCAGTTTACCTTCTCAATAGCACAGTGGCTAGTGTAGGTCTACCATGCCGAAGTGCGCTGGTTCGAATCCTGCAATGTGGTCAGACTTTTATTTTTTATAAGACACCGGATAAAGCCCGGTCGGCCAGGTACTCTATCTATATCAAAGAGGTAAATTTAATTTGTATATATAATGAATAAATTCTAAAACCACTCAACTGATTTCAAAAATTCTTTCACCTATAGAAACCTACATTATCAGCGAGTAACACGATCAGTTTTTTTTAAATTTCTACCCGTGCAAAGCCGTGGTGGGTCGCTAGTTAATATTATGTATAAAGAGGTACATTTTGTTTGTATGTAATGGATAAAATCAAAAACTACTCAACCTTTTTGAAAAAATTTTTCACCTATAGAAAGCTATATTATCAGCGAGTAACATTTAAAAAAAAATTCTACTCGTTTGAAGCCGGGGCGGGTCTAGTAATATATGATATTAATAGATTGAGATTAATAAAATGGCGGATAGTAGGACCTTGGGCGGCGTCATTGCTATCACCATTTCACACGCTAATCCTGCGACCAAACAGCAACGCTTGCACCGTTCTGTTTCGGTAGGAGGGTGAGGCAGCCGGCAGGATTATAACCTAAAAATTTGCAGACAGCGACAGCCACGCGACTACTACGCGACCGGTGACTAATTCTTATAAAAAATTGGTATCATGTATGACGATTGCGTATTTATTATTCTATGACCATAAAATGCACTTTTCACGGTAGATTAGCGCTACAATACAAATTACATTTCACAAATTCTCATTTTGACAGCAGATATCGCGCGATATTGGCTGTCACATGCTGACTGCGAGTTACGTAATAAGCGTGCGGTGAAATTTCTGATACAAGAGACTATCGTAGTCCTCAGGGGTGCCAACATACAATCTAAAAGTGGTTTCTTAGCCTTCGTGTTGTAAATGTGCATGGAACTCTCAGTTTTCTTACCATCAAGTGCATTGTATGCTAGTTTGTCTTGCCAGTAGTATAAAAAAAAAATCTTGTCATCAATAATTTTTTAGTAGGTGCATAATTTCTTTTTTTTTTTTAATAAGAATATCCTCAGACATTTCACACAGCGCCATCTAGTCCCAAAGTAAGCAGCACAGCGCTTGTGTTATGGGTACTAGACAACTGATATACTACTTATATACTTTTCTTTTGTAAATAAATACATATACATAAACACCCAGACTCGGTGCGGGAATCGAAAACGCAACCCCCGTTTACTTTCCGACACGCTTAGCCGTTGCGCTACGGAGGTCGTCTCTTTAATGTAATAACCGACTTTGCTACTACTGCTGACTTATCATTTTCAATAACATTGGGTGAACCAGGTGCATTGCGTTCCTAAAGTTACAATACTATTAAATTACCTAGTATCAAGTGAGATATGGGGTCGGATTCCTGTAGATTTTATAATCTGTTAGAGGTGGCTGTTTTCGTAAATTCGTTTTCGTAAGGAGTTCGTAAATATTTCTTTGTTACTTTCTTTTTTAAAAATTTGTTTTTAGTTTTTATTGAAGTTTCTTATTTGTTTTTTGAGTATGTAGTAATTTACAACAGATTTTTGTAATAAAATATGGAAATTTTGTTATTGTTTTTACTAGTGGAGAGTTCCATTTTGAAAATTTAGCGCATTGTGTAATCACTACACGTTTATAGTTTTGTAAATATTAAAAAAAAATCCTTTTTTATTTCTTGGATCGTTTTTGTGTTACCCTATTTTACCATACCATATTTATTACTTTCACCTTTAAGATTTTATTCCTTATTTAAAATAACACATGGGTCTTATTCACATTTATGACCGGATTAATAATCTATCATGATCTCTAATTCTGTCTGTATAAGCCAAGATAACGAGATAATAATTGATTTCATTCGTTACAATATCATACAACACCTATCAATGTTTTTAGTATTAACTATGAGTATTAACTCATTTAGGCTTGTAATTTTAATGTTATCGTCGGCAAAGGGCACAAAATATGACTCTATTTGTGTATTTTTTAGAAACTATTCTTTTAAATGTTGTAACACTATCGTGTCTATTCATTCATAACTCTAAGTTCCGTTGATCAACATTCAAAGCGTACGCGCATTGCCTTCACTGCGATTTTTGGTGCGCCCGCGCACTGGACAATTGACGCGATTTAGTGACTCACACACAGCTGCTATTGTGTTGGATTAATTGAACTAAGTAAGTACGAGGAACTATGTATAGAACCACAAACTGTTTCAAGTCAGAGCAGATATTTTTAAAATGAAATGCAAGTCGAGTTCCCACGATATAGTTAATGTCGGCTTAATAATTTTGTTTATAGTTTGTTAAGACCCCTTAACAGACGAATTAATTTTTTTTATTTTTTCTTAATTGGCTTTAAGGCTGGAGACAATAATGTAACTCAACATATACAATTTGTAACAAGCAGCTAGTATATGCGACTGGCTAATAACATACACTATTTGTTCAGCTTTATCGTTTGCAAGCCTTATTGCTACTTACATTCAGTCAAGAAAGTATCGGGAATGGATGATTTGTTTATGGTTCCAAATTCAATTTTTTGTTTTTTTGATGTTGTTAGATTGGCACAACTGTTTTTCATTTTGGCGCGGAGTTTGAGTTGCATCTGTTATTTAGATTAAATACAGTGCTATTTTTAGTTATATCATTCTAGTGTATATTACGAATTTCATAAAGGACAAAAACATCGAACAAAGAGTTTGTCTTAAATTTTGCATCGCCAGTGGAATTTCGTGTTCGGAGTCACTGACAATGTTACAGAAGGCTTACGGTGTATCGACTTTATCAAAAACACGTGCTTATGAGTGGTACAAAGCGTTCAAAAGTGGTCGAGATGTGATGGAAGATTTGTCTCGCTCTGGTAAGCCATCAACGTCTGCAACTGAAGTTAACATCGCATAGGAAATAGTGATTGAAAATGCTCATTCAAGTTTGAAAGAGATAGCCGCCGAACTTTCTGTGTCTCACGAGTCGATCCGTACCATTTTAAATAATCACTTGGGTATGAAACATGTTGCCGCTCGGCTAGTCCCAAAAGACCTGAATTTTCTTCAAAAACACAATCGCATAAGAGTCGCTGAGGACATGCTAGAACGAGTCAATTCCGACCCAACATTCATGAAACGCATTGTTACTGGTGACGAGACGTGGCTTTACGAGTTTGACATGCAAACTAGTCAACAACTTCGGAGTAGCGCCTTCCAACTGAACCGAAACCGAAAAAACCACGCCAAATTCGATCAAAAGTCAAAGTCATGTTGACTGTTTTCTTTAACTATCGCGGTGTTGTGCACTCGGAATTCTTGCCGGAAGGTCAAACGGTAAATAAAGAATATTATTTGGGCGTTATGCGGCGTTTAAGAGAGCAAATTCGACGAAAAAGGCCAGATTTGTGGAAAGAAAATTCTTGGATTTTGCACCACGATAATGCGCCTTTGCACAAGGCTATCATTGTGAACGAATTTTTAACCAAAAACTCAACAAATACCATCGAGCAACCACCTTATTCACCAGATATGGCTCCAGCCGACTTCTTTCTTTTTCCTACACTCAAATTACCACTTCGTGGCACCCGCTTTCATTCGGTAGAAGAAAGGAGAATTCGCGGCGAGCACTGAACTCAATTCCGGAAAAAGTGTTTAAAAAATGTTTTGATGATTGGATTATTCGTTGGCGTAAGTGTATCGTTTCTGAAGGAGCATACTTTGAAGGTGATAAAATAAATTTGGATGAATAACTAACATTTCGTGTATTATTTATCTTTTCCCGGTACTTTCTTGACAGAGTAGTATTACTATTGTACTTATTGCTGAAACTATCGGCAGTCTAATTTTGTTGCACCTTGATTTTCTGTCTGCAAAATGTTTGATTTTCTGTCTGCAAAACGCGGTATCATGAAGATATATAATATAATATAACATGGAAATGAATGACCCATATTGCAAACATTCAACATGAATGTTAGCTCAATATTTGATAATGGGTTCTTCCTTCATACATGCAGTGGTAACACTGTATCATGCAGTTTCTTAATGAACCTTTGCTATTTATGCATTAATTCTGTTTAAATGTACCTGTCAAACAGGCCTGATATTATTTTTATATATTTAAGTAGTTTTTAAGTCCAGGGGAATTACTGTTTAAAGAGGAATTACACTACGGCAGGGGAATAACTTTTTATGTTTAGTTTTCTACTGTGACACAAAAAGCATTACTCTTTTTTACATTTACTAATCTCTTCTTCGTAATATGCTATACCTCACTGTGAACTTTATATTTTTCCACTAAATCATCAGTTACAGCCCGAGTAAGAGTTTTTTCAGAGGATAACAATCTTGAGAAGGTTTCGTTAAATTTTTTTTTTGTAATGCATATAAGCACGCAATTATTTAGTAATGCCGTAATTTACTAAAATAGATAACAAAAAGACTTAAAAAATGATATTTCATTACAATTAAGTATTTAATTAATTATTTATTTATATATTAAAGAAGAGTAGCAATTACCTTGGTACAAATCGTGGCAGAGGAATTAAATATTGTGATGAAATAAGTTAACATTTCTTTAAAATACAAAATAAATTTAATAAAATAGTACAAAAAATAAATCAGCCAAATCTTTCGAACTATTCTAAGTGATGCTCCGTCATACATGTGGCAATTGATTTTTATAAATATAGATTTTTAATAGTACCTGCATTCTTTCTCATATCCTTAAAAAATGTCTATCGCGAGATTTACTCACAGACAGAGGGCTCTGTACGATATTTATAAAATGATTTTTTAGTCATTTTCGATGATCTGTGCCCGCGACCTGTGTTGACATCAAAGACTCGTTATATTTTTCCAGTAAATTCTTAAATTTTTAAAACTTTTTTAAAACCCTTTAAATTAGCAGGAAGATTACAACTACGTCTTAAGGGTCTCCAGAAAATAGATTTAGAAAAGCATTGTATAAATATCCATACATGTTTATGTATGTATACGTGAGTATATCACTTTTCACATCAGTGTTTTTTATTAGTTGACAAGATGGGATAGTTATGTACTTATGTATGGTCTTAATGCCTAGAGACGTCACCAAACGGTCCAACGAAAGATCAGTGCTGGCTGTAAAGCTAGCTCATGCTGAGTTGCGTTTTGCAATACATTTTCTGTTATTGACTGCTTTTTAGTTTTTAGTATTTTTATTTCAGAGACAGTACTTTTTAATGAGAAATGTAATTGCAAATAAAAATATTTTCTTTCTTTCTATACATTAGGATAATATGTGAAGAGAAAACTTTGTACACTGCGCACGGAGAAGTGTAAGATTTGACATAGATAATGTTTATATGGAGAAGGAGTGCCGAAAGATAATATTTATTTATATGCTACAAATGCATTAATAAAATTAAACATTCATTGTTTATGTTTATACTGCCAATGTCGAATACAATAGGATACTGTCAATTGATGTCAACACATGCTGTTTGTAGTTAAATTGTGTCAAACAGTCGCTCAGAGTAGAGATTGTCGCCAAAGATGTTTAAAATATATGAATAAATCAATTGATCAATTCGTTTCTGGCTGTGAATTTTGTGTGATCTGTGAGCTGTGAACTGTTTTGAATCTGTGGAGTGTCAAGCTTTAATATAAAGGGGATAAAAGCGTTTATTTTGTATTTAAGAGAGAATTTCGACTTGACAACCACTATTTCTCATATATTCATATACCTAATCCTTTGCGCACGAGTCGAATTCGCAACGAATGTAAAATATTCTAACACATTCTTTTTTTTAAAAGTAGCTGTTTATTTTGGAAAATAATAAATATTTTGATTATCAATGGCTTCATCAAATCTGTTGAACTGGCTGGCGGTTTGCCAATTGGTGTCAATGACTGATGACTGTTATTGTATACTAAAATTGTTTGTTTTCTAACTAGTGATTCGCCCGGCTTCGCTCAAGTGGTATATATAATAGATGCTTCCGTTTTTTCATGCGAATATTTTAAACATTACGATTTAACAGTCT
The DNA here is from genome assembly GCA_907165235.1 of Zeuzera pyrina. Taxonomy (NCBI): domain Eukaryota; kingdom Metazoa; phylum Arthropoda; class Insecta; order Lepidoptera; family Cossidae; genus Zeuzera; species Zeuzera pyrina. The sequence goes on along the minus strand of OU015639.1, from coordinate 15,935,561 downwards.
TTTCACTTCGATTACAGTTCAATGCACAAAATGTATCTTTAAAGGCTTATAAAATTATAACGGTTATTAATTGTTATTAAGGCGGCGCAGTGATAAAGAATAATTTAATCTAAAATAGACCTGCTCTATGCAAACGTGCGCGCGCTAATTTAGGAAAAATATGAAAAAACAGTTAATTTCGTTTTATTTTAAAAACTATAATTAATTTTAAAAAATCCAACTGGCATTTTGCAGAATATGTTTAGATTAAACTATACAGAAAATTTACATACATAAATCCGCACGGTTACTCCGAAAAATGTAAATTTCTATTTTAAAAGAGGTTTCTTTGATATTTTTTTTTGTTACAAAAGTTAACCAATCGTGTATCGCAACTGGCAAAATGAAGTCAATAAAACGAAGAATCAGGTTACCAAATATCACTTTCATACGTTTTGTAGTCAGAAAAATTGAGATCCCTGCCGTCAAAATTTTCAATGCGTCGCCTGTGTACCCCGTTACTCCAAGTACCCCGTTAGGGACACAGAGATGTGTAATATTAACCGGTATTTATTAAACTAGTTCCAAGTATTTTTTAATTTTTTTATGCACATACTACTAGAAAATTATACCAATGTGTGACCCTAAACTATAGCACTGCATTTGTATTATGGGTACCATACGATGATTGTTTCTAGCTAGTAACATTCTGGGTACAATCCAACTTGGGAAATTTCGTTTTTTAATTTGATCTGACCGGAAATCGAAGCAAACAAAGGAAACGATACCTGAGTTTTTTGTCGGTTCTTATCAGTGTCCAGGCTTTCTTCTCGAACCGAACTAAAGTGGATTTGACGTTCAAAAACACCTTGTTATTGGTTTTACTTGAATATATTGATTTGACTTTGACTTGAATCGATATATGTAGATTTCGGCTTGAAAGGCAGATGCTCACCAAATCAACAGACTAGTTATACGATATTTCTCGCTGATACTTCTCTACTTAATATATATCCACTTTTTCTCATCACTACTTTACTAATACTGGTGGAGTTTGTATAGTAAGAAAAATATGTTTTCTGTACGCTTCGTTCCCCAAGGAGCAAGTAACAGTTTTGGCAAACTATTGTTTAACCAAATTAGAAAGCTGTATCTCTATATGGCATTGTTATGCAGGATACGCTGATTATATTCGCATACGCTATAACTAAGGCATGCAACATTATGTTGTTGCAATTAGCATGCATTTATGATATGTTGGTAACTATGTGTAACTGTCTAACACTAAATAAGAGCTGTTTGGAATCAAGATAGGTAGAAAGGTAGTGTAATGTGACAGATTATAACTTTTTATTTGTAAAGGGGGAGAAACTTTGTTGTTCCTGTCTGTCCAGGGTTGTGCCTGTCTGTCCTGTCTCTTATTGTGAGAGGGGCTCCGCTAACTTTTTGTAATCTTCATATGAGTTCGAAATGTTTAGTATGTTTTCTTTTAGTTATTTTTCATGCACAAAAAAGCAAAAACAACTCTTGTTAGTTTCGTTATTTGTTTGCGCAAAGCACCGGAGCCCCTCGAGTTCGGTGCTCCCCTGACTTGCCCGTAAGCTTTATATGAGACTAGCAGCTAGTCTTATATAAAGCTTACGGGCAAGTAATCTAGGCTACTTTTAATACGGATGAAACTGCGAGGTACAGTGACTAGCTCTACCTCGCAGTTTCATCCGCGTTAAATTTGGTACTTTTCTGGTATTAAAAGTAGCCTAGATTTACTCTCTTAAAAGTCCTCTACCTACCAATGAAAGTCCCGTCAAAATCAGTTCAGCCATTTCGGATATTAGCCCGAACAAACAAACAGATACAGACAAAAATTTAAAAAAATGTTTGTGGGCTTTGGTTACGTGCAAATAATCATATAACTTTAAGACACAAAGCCTTTATTTTGAAAACACAGACGATTCTATTTTATTTAAAATATGTAGGTTAAAATGAAATCTTTGGTTCGTGACCAAAATAGTAAAAACAACCCTTGTAAGTTTGCTCATGTCTGTCCGTCTGTATGTCACAGATTATTCTGCCATCTTTATACCTGCTGACCTGAAATTGAGTACAGTAACGTAAATGGGAAACCCAAACCTAGAATTAAGAAAAATGTGAATTCCATAAGATTTTGAAACCAATTTGCAGGAGCAACGTTTTATTGTAGGACAATCTTCTCTTATAGCCTTATATATCTTCGACCATAAATACAATTTTTGTTGATATTTTTATCAATTTAAAATTGCTTGTAATTCTTGTTCCAGCGATATACAATTATAATCCCACCAAAACGCCCCACCTGTCGCTTGAAGTTGGAGAACTGTTGCAAATTCAGAGACAGACCCGGGACTGGTATTTTGGTATCAGTGTTAGAAACGGAGCGAGCGGCGTGTTCCCGAAGAATTATGTCGCTTTACGAGACAGTCACAGGTATATATTATAACAAATTAAGCTTTTATTCAACTAAATAGTCTTCTTCTTTTTAACCGACTTCAAAAAAAGAAGGAGGTTCTCAATTCGTCTGTATGTTGTTTTTTTTTGTGTGTTTGTTACCTCATAACTCCGTCATTTATGAACCGATTTCAAAAATTCTTTCTTCGTTTGGTAGGTAATACTTCAGAGATGGTCCCATTTAAATTTCACCAATATTGGAGCTTGGACTTCGAAGATACACTAGAAAACACGACCTGGTTATAACCTTTATCTATATTGACGATTCTTTTGTATATCGTTGCGCTCCGGAATTAGAAGACGAAGAAGTTAATTGCAGACCTGCTCTAGATAATTATTTAGGTCAAGACCACTCAAAAGGGAGAAATAAAAAAAATTTATTAAATAAATTAAACCACCTTCAAAAAAAACACTGAAAAGTATAAAATAACTATCCTTTACTAATCAAAATTCAAGTACGATTAAAATAACTTTATAAATACGATACACATACCTATATAATTAAATTTGACAGTTATTGAGGTCGGTGCCAAATCAATGTGCAACAACAGAAAGTCTATTAGTTTGGTGGGCTTTGCACTGACTTCAGTAACTGTCAAATTTAATTATATAGGTATGTGTATCGTATTTATAAAGTTATTTTAATTGTACTTGTGTTTTGATTAGTAAAGGATGGTTATTTTATACTTTTCAGTGTTTTTTTTGAAGGCGGTTTAATTTTTTTTAATACATTTTTTTTTCTTATTTATATGGTACTGTCGCGATTGCGATATTTACCAATGTCCCGTAATAGTGAGAACAACAAAATACGATATTAATGGCGAGTGCGAGTGCTTTTGACATTTCCGTCGGCTATTTGCTGTTCGTAAGTCGGCCTTGTTCTTCCTTGCCATCTGTTACCACTTACTTTGGCTCTGTAGATTTTTTCGTCTGTCTTTCATCACTCATTCTTTCTATATGATCGAACTAACTAAGCATTCTTTTCTTTATTTTTTTTTAGTTTAAACTTTGTTGTCCAACTTTGTCATATTGCGTAAAGACGCATGAAGTTCACGCATATGAAGTCCCGCGCAATAGCTAGTTAATTATAATTTCCAATTCGAATGTCTTGTCTTGAATGTCAACTTTATGGTAGGCTTTATTTATTAAGTCGTAAATATTTATTGATTTTCATTTATTTCCATGTTATTAATACGTGAACGAAAACTTTGGTTCCCTTTTTAAGAAAATTGCGCGGACGGAGGAGTCTGAAATTTGGTACACTTAAAGTTTATATGGACAAGGACTGAAGAAAGCTAAAATTTTTATGTAATATGTGTTACAAATAAGTACATTAAATTAAATTCAATGCAATATTCACTGTTTACGTTCATACTGCCAATGTCAAAAAGACTGTCAATGTCAAACTCACAATACGTGTAATGTTTTATAATACTTCCTTGGATCAAACAGTCGCACAGAGTGGATTGTCGCCAAAGAGTTTGTATTATAAGTTTATATTTACTGCCGAATTTCTACCACAGGGCGATCTAGTTTACAATTAAAAGTCGTTCTAAATTCTCTTTTTTTTGTTTTAATCTTAGTTTAAAACTTGTTTTAAATTGTTTTTGGACACAATAAAAAACAACGTTTTATTTCAAATAGATTTAAACCCTGTTATGAAACAACCTGTTTTAAATATGCAGCTTCTTTTCGAACTGATGATAGATTTTCTTGTATAAAAATACCTCCTAAGGTAGGTAAATTGAATAATAGTTTAAATTAAGTTATTTTAGAATTTGGTGCATAAATGTGGCCTACATTTGCAATCAGAATCCCAGTAGCATTTTAGTGAGGTTAGGAGGTTTTACTGATAACATTTTCAATTAAACAGTGGCTGGATATGATTCACATAGTGACCACGATTATCAGAGGTCAACGACATAACCGATTTGTATATATTATTATATTTTATCACTTATCAAATTTAAATAATGAACTTTGATGAATCATTTTTATCCAACTGCAATGTCCTACACAGCATCAGTAATGTATATTTTGATTTGAGCGGTAAGCATTGCGGAGCTTACATTCTTCTTTCGCCTCCTCAAATCTCGTCATTGTCCTCATATACTTTCACTGAGGTATGTTAGTGCTTTTGATATTTCCGTCAGCTAATGCTCTGGCTATTTGATCTCTCTAAGTCAGCCTTGGTTTACTTTGGATTCAACTACCATTCACTTTCGCTCTGTATATTTTCATATTCAATCATTAATCTCTCATTCTTTGTGCCTCAATCATCTAAGAATTCCTTTCTGTGTTTTTACAATAACTCGTCATACAACCCAAACTCGTCATCCAAGTCTTCAGCTCTTATAAAAAAAATCATTTTTAAAATCAGAGATGGGATTTTCACGTTTGAATTGTATCTTTCTGTACCCACAACCCAATCATGTATCGACTATTTTTAGTATCAGATCAAAGTTTGACGCCATAATATGTCTGTGTGTTTGTCTGTTTGTGGTAATGTGTTCGTACTATTACTTATGTTCCCGGAGCTTTTAAATTCTTGACTTTTCTCTCCTTCAGATGTGGTGAAACAGTATCAGCTTCGGCCGGTGGAGTCAATGTAGCACACGATATTGCGGTCACACTCAGAGAATGGCTGGAACACTGGAAGAAGTTATATGTGGTAAGAATTCTTTCTATATCTAATAACAATAATTTAATTCCATGTTGGCAGAGTACGTATAAAAGAAGTTCCACACTACCGCCCCGCATATAACTTAATTGCCTACACTCGGCCAGATACGTAAGGTTTTCGACCGTAGGATGTGAGATACAGGCAGCATCTCATTTAGTTATGCATGTATGTACAAAGTACATACATACATGTCTTCACGCTGTATCCCTAACAGGGTAGTCGGAGAGGACGGAGCGCCAAGCGTCGCGGTCCTTACATACTTCCTTCGCTTCCTCAAATTTCATTATTCTCCTAACACATTTTCGCCTAGGTATGCGAGTGCTTTTGACATTTCCGTCGGCTAAAACTCTGACTATTTGATCTTCATAAGTCAGCCTTGGACTTCTTTTACCACTCACTTTCGCTCTGTAGATTTTCTTCGTCAGTTTCATCATTCATTTTTTCTATGTGCCCAAATCATCTAAACATTTCTTCATTTTTACAATAACACTGTCGTGCAACCCTGTCATACCGCTTATCTTTTCATTGCTTATTTTGTCCGCAAAGGCGACACCGCACATATTGGCGCACCGCAGTCATAGTGCCTCTCTATAAAGGGTAAGGTTTCCACTTGGACTGCGCGTGCTATAGGGCCATTTGCTTGGTCAGCTTAGCAAGTAAAGTCTATACCAAGGTATTACTGAACGTATGAGAGGCATTTCTGAAAGATATTTGGTTTGTAAGGATCAGATATTCTCGCTCCGCGTTATCTGGGGAAATTTCTGGCCATAGCTCGAAAAGGTTTCTGCGCTTTCGTGGATCTTGAAAAAGCATTCGATAGAATAGTGTGAAAGAAATATGGAGTCTTCTGCCTGAATATGGTGTGAAGGGCCCCTTACTGCAGGCTGCGAGGTCATTATATCGAGGCCACAGACCCTGTGTAAGGATAGATGGTGACATGTCGCCCTGGTTCGAGATATGTTCAGGCGTCAAACAGGGGTTCGTGATGTCTGTCTGGCTTTTCGTGCTGTATTTGGACAGTTGCCTCTAGACATTGAAAGGTGATATGAGTGGTATGATATGTGATGGTACAGTGGTAAACTGCCTTATTAACTGGTACGCTGACGTTGCTTATAGCACTCTGGCTGTGAAATGAAAAGATTGAATATGAATCTGAACAAAACTAAGGTTCTGGTGTTTAAAAGGGAAGATGTACAGACAAAGTGTGAAATATGAGTAAATGGAAAATGTCTAGAACAAATAGCCAGAGTGTTAGCGGATGGAAATGTCAAAAACTCTCGCATACCTAGGCGAAAATGTGTGAGGAGAATGATGATATTTGAGGAAGCGAAAGAAGTATGAAAGAACCGCGACGCTTGGCGCTCCGTCCTCTCTGACTACCCCGTTAGGGATACAGCGTGAGGATATATATTTATGTATGTCTAGAACAAGTAAACGAAATTGTATATTCGTATATCTGAGGAGTGTGTTTTCGAGGAATGGAAGATGTGAGTTGGATGTGGAGAGATATAGCAGCTGGGAGTAAACTGTACGGTGCTCTGGCCGCAATAGTAAGCAGTGTGAATATATCTAACTCAGTCCAAATGACCATACACAATGCGGTGTTGGTGCCAACTTTATTGTACGGTAGTGAGTCCTGGATATGCCCGAAATCGAGTGAAAATAAGATAAATGCAGTAGAAATGCGATCTCTTAGAAATAAGTATATAGTAAGTAATAAAGAGACAATGCACACGAACGCGATTTTTTTGTTCATCTCTTCTAATTATGGTAAAGAACGCTAACTGTGTATTAGAATAGTTACTATTTAGGCATTCAAAGATATTACAATATGTTCTTTTGTGTAATGTAAATGTTTTTATATTTTTGAGAATATGTAAAACGAATTAAAAACAAACTAATGGCCACGTTTAGTGTATGAGTAACCGCGGCTACGGTGCGATCCCGACAGTTGTTACCATAATCTTCCTTAATATTTCCGTTGTGTGCGTGCTATGCTTCGTGAGTATTAGCACGCACACATTCAAAGCGCGTTCGCTAGATTTATATGAAGTCATCTTACTGTTATATTATACTGTTACTTTGGTTGGAAACTAACCGTGATTGTTGTCTTTCCTCGAAGTTCGTAAGAGTCGAAGTCAACTCTTCTCTTATTCTTTATCGACAGACGAACGACGAACGCTTCAAATTCATGGAAGTAAGCATGCGTGCTCTGTTAGAACTGCGCGCGCAATCCGTATCCGGAGCCCTGCCACAGGATCAGTTGCGGCGTGTTGCTAGAACTGCTGTCTTTACCATCGATAAAGGGAACAGGTAGATAGATAGATAGATAAGCTGTTTATTGCAGGACTACAACACACAAGGTAGGAACCTTTACAGAGATAAACATTATTAAAACAAAGTACACAGTAAAAAATAATAATAAAAATAATTGTTTCTATAATATATGTATTATTATCGACTCAGGTGTAACAGGTTATTCGATCGTTTTGTAATAGGTATTTTTTGTACAATAATCATGAACACACTGAAACATTTGAAATTCTTTGAAAAATATATAAATATCAAATGGTATTAATAGTTTTTATTATAAATTAAATTTACCGTTTATGATTTAAATAATACGCAATTTAAAATTAATAGTTGCCACCACAGACTTTATAACTCCAGACGGCCAGTCTCGTACTACGAAGTGAGGCAAATGAAATAATATGTAGATGTGTGGGTGGTGTTTTCTAACGAAATGGCAGCTGAGTAGTTTGATTAGTTTATCTTCGAAGATACACCAAATAATCATAACTGCTTGTAAGCTTTATTTATATTGAATCCGTTATAAAATATCCATTCCAGAATTAGAATAGTAATTTGTTTTAGATCTACTCTTATTTAGACAAAGGTCACTCACAAGGAAGAAACAGAAAACTTAAAAAAAAAATTTTAACTGACCTCTAACTAAACACTGAAAACTACAAAATAACTATCCTTTACTAATCAAAGTACAAAAATAAGCTCATAAATACCTTTATAATTAAATTCGACAGTTATATGTTTTAAGCCTAATTCTGAAAAGCATTAAATCTATTAAAATTAGCAAGTGCACGGTGCAAGGCATCTGAACGAATCTGTAATTTCTTGTATGTATTTAACAGAACACTCGGTATGGAGCTCGCAGTTAGAACAGCGAGTGGTCAGCTTGTGAATCCACTAGAGTTATCCACTTATAAACTGAACACTATGCACGATGAGACCAATGCAAGGATAGATAAAAACATGGTAAGTCAATCAATCAGTCATCAATTTTCTCTATGTACCAATTTGATGTAATAAACATGTGTAAATTTTGTCGAGATAGTGCAAAATAAATGAAAGGTATAATGTAGACTGCGAACTAAAGTAGATTTAAGTTCAAAAACACTTTCTAATTAGTTTTATTCGAATAGACCAGTGGCTTTTAAACTTTTAAGATCCCGGAATACTCAGTAAATCTCTTTTTTTTATGGTACCCCATAACAAACTACAACAAATAAAAGATACTTATTGTAATGGAAAATAAGAGTACAAATCCTTTATTACAAATATTTGTATATAAATGAAATGAAATTATTTCACTGCTTCCTGTAAAAATTATTGGGCCCAAACAACCATTTTTATTGTGTAGGATCTACTAAAAACAATATTTATAGATGTGTATGCTAAAGTTAAGTTCCGCTCTAAAAGAAAAGTGTGCGGTCGGGGAATCCCCGTCAGGAACGAAGTTTCAATTTTTTTAAACTTAATTGCAATAATAAGACAATAAAACTCACGTATGATTTAAAACAAAAACCTACTTTTTTTACTTACGACATTGTCGTCCAATCCTGTCCATACTGCGTATCTTTTTTTTCATGCATTTTAATGGCGCACAGATTAGCGCATTTTCCAATGTCACGTATTAATAAGTAGAATCCACATGAAGCACGTTCGAAGTAAATTCGTTTTTTCTTCTTATCGTAAAACTCCTTCAGTAGAGTGATAGTAGGCTTTATTGAAATTATATAGGACTTCTTGGAAGAGCGCCAAAACTTCAGCTACAAATGTTTATTTAGTTTATTTAGTCTACTCCATACTTTCCACTTAAAGACCTTTAATTTATATAATGTACTATCGCTTTTGTACTTAAAAACTCCCAAAAATGTAAAAAGTAGAAAATCTAAACAAAATGACTAAACTCACTTCTTCTGTTCCCGCCAAAAAGTTCCTGCGTATCTCTTCATTGCATAATTTGTCCACAAGGGCGACACCGCACATATTTGTAAGATTTAATAAAGTAAATAAATAAATCAAATAGCCAGAGTGTTAGCGGAACGGAACGGAAATGTCAAAAGCAGTCGCATACCTAGGCGAAGATGTGTGAGGAGGATGATGAGATTTGATGAAGCGAAAGAGGTATGTAAGGACCGTGACGCTTGGCGCCTTCGTCCTCTTTGACTACCCCGTTGGGCTATGTATGTAAATAAATACTCCAGACTCCAGACAATTACACAGATTGTGTGACCCCAAACTAAGCAGTAAGCTTGTACTATGGATACCACACAACAAACTCTGGGGGACTTCCCAGTAACACCCAGACTCTAAGCCAATTTAGAAAAGAACCCGAGACCCTAAGCTTGGAAAGCAGATGCATATGCCACTGTGCCAACGGGCCAGTCATATGCATCTGCCAAATGAATAAATAAATAATCTGTACCGCAGGAGACGACTCCGGCGGCGCCCGCGACGACAGTGGCGACCTCCGGTGGCTCCGGCGGCCCCGGCGGCCCCGGCGGCCCCGCCGGCGTGGGCCGCGTGTATACGGCGGTAGTGCGCGTGCACAACTTCGTGTGTCGCGTCGGGGACTCGGCCGAACTACAGGTGGCGCTTCACGACGCCACCGGGAACAAACTGACCGAGCACCTGCTACTGCGCTGGCCGCCCCGCCATCATCATGTCGCACAGGTCGCGTTCACGGTACGTGCGGGGGACGTTTGTGGACGTCCAACCAAAACTGGTCCAGCGGTCGCCATTTACTTTCCGAGATATACGCACTTTTGTAAAGTTGCGTGAAATAATGGCATTTTGCGATTTTAATTGATTATTAATTAATGCTCAATTATCTACAAGTTCATATAGTAAATGACTTTATATGTTTCTAAAACTAACAAACAAGTACAAGTGTATTTTTTTTTCTATCAAACTTTAAAAAAGCTCTTTCTTAAAACAAGCTTTTGAGTTTCAACTTTAAATGTCTGATAAAAAAATATATGGCAGTTTTTGAATATTTTTTTATCCTTTTGACTATTCTAAATTCCGAATCTAATCTTAACTCAATACCCGACTACTGGACCCTTTTTGCTTGAACGCCCACATTTAATTATCTATACTTCTATATAAATCTCTAGCATCTGTCTGTAATTACAGTTTTTTTTGTTCTGTACTAAAAATAATAATATAATATCTTCAGACATTTCACACAGCGCCATCCAGTCCCAAAGTAAGCAGCACAGCGCTTGTGTTATGGGTACTAGACAACTGATATACTACTTATATACTTTTCTTTTGTAAATTTGTACTACTATATACAAGATTATTTCAAAAAGATGTGTAAAAGCGAAAGGGTATTGAAGTACCCATGACAACGGAAAATTTGCATTCTACAACATCGCCAAAATTCAATAGTTCTAGTGTGACACCTCAAAGTTTAAAAAAACTAAGCTAAGATAACGCTAATATCAGCATTTTTACGTCGCTAACAAACATTTGGAAGGTAGGCCATAGCGACATTGTTATACATTTTTTTCTATTATATTTTTTTGTATGGACAACAAAATATATCCCATAATTATTATATCTGCAATATAGCAGCCAACATTGACTCGTTGAAACTCTGATATTTTTATACCCCTTTTCACAATAACCTTGTAAATCTCTAGCATCTGACTAATTACAATTTATTGTCAAATTTTGTGATAATCGTGTTATAACTAACCGACTTCAATGCTACCATTTTTTTAAATTTTTGTCTGTCTGTATATTCTTTTATAACTCAAGAACGGCTTGACCGATCTTTATGAAAATTGGTGTATTATAAGAACATGTGATTGCGCAAAGGATAGGCTATTTTTTTTCGAAAATTTACCCCTAATGGTAGGGGTAAAAAGGAGCATAAATTTTTTATGGAAAATGTTAAACAGCTGAACCGATTATGACGAAATTTGGCATGGGGATAGTTAGGCGTCAGATAACAGACATAGGCTACGTTTTTTTATCAAAAATCTACTCCTTAGAAGGTGAAAAGGGGTATGAAACTTTATATGCGGAATGCCTAATTGCTGAACTGATTATGATATAGCATGAAGACAGTTTGACACCTGGGAAGAGACATAGGCTACTTTTATATCAAAAAGACTTGGCCTCCTTTTTTATGAAAAATCTTCATCTAAAGGGGTGAAAATAGGGATGAAACTTTGTATGGGAAATGCTAAATTGCTAAACTGATTATGATATAACATGGAGATAGTTTGACACCTGGGAACAGACATAGGTTATTTTATTACCAAAAACTTACCCCTGGGAGGGTGAAAGGAGGATGAAACTTTGAATGGGAAGTGCTAAACCAATTATAATGTTTGGTACATTTGGTATGTACCCGGAGTATTAGCACAGATTAATTAGTTTACTACCGTAAAGTATTAGTATGAATGCACGAGAATATTAAGAGATCGTTTTAAAGACATTGATGTACTCACCTTGCCGTCTATACATCTTTGAAGTTATTATGTATCCGAGGAAAAAAATAGATCTGTTTATAAAGAAAGGCGATGTTGGTGGTATGGAAACCCGCAGTCGTGATAAATTGGTTTCAAAGTTTAAATTACATAAGTTAAATGTTTCATTATTGGACTTTGGAAATTGATTTGACTTTGGACATTATTGCACAAGTCTAAAATCATTTAATTGTTTATTGATTAATCATTGTAGTTTTGTTGTTCTCCATTGTACTTTTTCAGTAAAATAAAACCAAAATGTTCCTTTTTCTTAGGATTTGGGCAGTGAAATCAAGAGAGAGAAGATATTCCTAGTCTGTCACGTCGTACGGATTGGCTCTATGGATCCACAGAATGTTGAACACAGGTAATATTACTGTCTTATGTGTGTAGTGCAGAGTATACTAAGCATTGGTATAGAGCCTGCTTAGTTCTCGTGACTGAATTGGGTTTTAATCACCAATAATATGAAAGAGAAAAGAATAATGAACCAAAAAATAAGTCTGTGCATGCTAGACCAGACCTAGAGAAAGTCCTTATTAGTAATTAACTTATATATGTACTAGTGTTATCCGCCCCGGTTTCTTATGAATGCAATGTACTAATGTGACGTCATAAGTGATCAAATTCTTTACTGGAGAGCTCCGATATACGGGTAATTGTTACAAATCGTTCGTTGCTATAGGGCGAAGCTTGAAGCGGATACGCTGTTTGCTAGGTAATCTATTCGCCATATTTTTATAGCGCGCCGTTAATAATCTGATATGTTCTAATATATTCATTTAAATGAAATGCTGTAAAGACCAATTTCGATTTACATTGAGTGCAGTGGCGGTATCTTCATACAAGCCCAAAAGCCTGGCACGCCTTACTAAAATGCTCAGTCAAGCATAAAATAATAAAATAAAAACGAATCTCAAACCGTCTCGGTATTAAAATTTCAAAATTCGCGTTGAAACAAAGTGATTGCACGCAAACATGGCAACGAGCACGTGACTGACACGTGACGGTTGTTCGAGTTCGACACTCGCGAGCTCTCAAGGCGCAATCAGTGTACTGTGTAACTATGTAATCAGCCGTCTCGCTCTCCCGCGTTGGCTTGCAACCTTTTTTTTTCTATCGGTACGGCATGGCGCATAGATTAGCGGATTTGCCAGTGTCACTTATTAATAAGTAGAATCACAAGTAAATTAGTTTTTTCTTGTTGTAAAACTCCTCCAGTAAAGTGATAGTAGACTTTACTGAAGTTATAAAGGACTTCTTGGAAGAGCGCGAGAACTTCAGCGACACAAGTTTATTTAGACCTATTCCATTCTTTTCTCTAATACAGAACTTTAAAACACAATATACTATCACTTTTGTACTTTAAAACTCCCAAAATGTAAAAAATAGAAAATCTGAATACAATGACAACCTTATTTCTCCCACTCCCGCCCAAGTCACCTTGGTGTTAATTTGTTTTTCGTCGGTGGTGACAGACGCAGTTCGATGGCTCCGTTGAGTGGCGCGGGGGCCGCGGGGGCCGCGGCGGGGGGCGGACACGTGCTCGCCGGCGCTCTCCGGCGCCCCTTCGGAGTCGCGTGCGCAGATATAACGCGCCATCTCAATGCGGACGCGCCCGACAAACATATACAACTGCCGTTCTATCCGTTAGTATTACACACACACACACACACACATTACACACATAATAGATATACACCCATGCAGAGGCACATTCAGATACTAATAAATACATATATAATACTGTAGCAATTAAACACAACTGACTTTAATTCTTGTTATTACTTCATATCAAACAACTAATCAATTGAAAAAAACGAACAAATATGAAAAAAACGTATTTAGAAGTCTGTACCTTTTGTACGCAATTAAACCAAATCTGGTTTTTGAACCTACATTTTAATTTAGAAAAAATAATGAAGTTTAGTATTGATCTGACGTCAGTTCAGTTACAATGATTATATTTTAGAAGTATTGAAAAATAATTTCAATTCTTTTCAGATGTGAGAAAGAAAATATGGATTCGCTACTAAAAAAAGTAATAGTGAACAGAGATCTAAAAGATACTAAACACTCGCAAGGTCTTTGGGTCTCCATGCAGTTGGTTGAAGGAGATCTCAAACAGGTATATTTTTGATATCACTTATTTTGAACACTAGAAATAACATAACATAACATTTTTACGCTGTATCCCCAACGGGGTAGTCAGAGAGGACGAAGCGCCAGGAGTCGCGGTCCTTACACACTGGAAAAATTTTAGTAAAGCTCAACTCAACAAAAAAACTTCCAGTCAAGTCCAAGTTTTACTCGTATAGTTATCGTAGTATAAGTCGTTGGATACCCCACATAATGATTTCAAGAAATACTTAAGATCAAATATTTTTCGTCTGACTGCGGACTTCGGACCAAGAATCAAAATAATAATAATGAACTCAGACATTTCACACAGCGCCATCTAGTCTCATACTATGCAGCACAGCGCTTGTGTTATGGGTACTAGACAACTGATATACTACTTATATACTTTTGTAAATCATACATATTATACATAAAACCCAGACTCGGGGCGGGAATTGAACCCGCAACCCCCGTTTACTTTCCTACGCGCTTAACCGTTGCGCCACGGAGGTCGTGTCAAAGGTCAAAATGAACGGAATGTTTGCTCTAAATGCGTGTTCGTTTTTTGTTGACCGATTTTCTTAGTTTTTGACAAGTGTGTGTGACTAGGGAAGATTCACAGTACAACAATACATGACTGAACGGGACATTTTAATTTTTTTGAATACTAATGTTTCGCAAATAATTATTTCAGTAATGTATGTGAAGACGGTCATGACACAGTATATCAGTAGGTTGTCTACATAGAAAGCTAGAGTATGCGGTTTATATGTGTGCACACGTGCCGTTTTATGCCCACAACGGCAATATGGCTGGATGAATATGGATAACTAAAACTAAAAAAATACTTACTTTAGACGCTCCTGTGATAATTACAATAAGAAGTTTAAAACATTAGATATTTTTTATAACTCACTCGAAATTTAAACAAGAAATGGCTAACATATTGCTTCTTTGATCATACTGATGGTTGTTTTGTTATTTTATTCTGTCATAGTATCACTAATTTAGGTACTTAAATGTGAGCTCAAATTATATTTTTATTGTGGTAGTTTTTCTATTTATATTTATGTTATTGTTATCTATGGCTCACTCAATTATTTTAAATCATTGTTATCTTTAAGGGATCGAGAAGGTCTGTTTGTAAATTATCCCTTATAGTTGACTTGTATTCGACTTTTGTTATCCTAAATAAATAAAAAGAAAAAACTATTCCGCGGTTGCAACGTCAGTCGGGGTCACACCGCAGCCGCAACTAGTCATTTATAATCGTCGTAATCCGCTTTCGTTCGTCTTTATATTGTTCGTCACATTGATACAAATACAAAAATGATTAAATCGCATACACGAATGTACTGTAGTGTCTTTGGATGCCTAAATAACAGCTATTCGAATTCAGAGTTATCGTTCTTCATTATATCTAATGAATTCGAAAGGTTAAGTGGTACTACAAAACTTTTAAAACGTTTATAAAAGTTGGGCTGGTTTTAAAAATTATAACATGACAACATAACATATCTTCACGCTGTATCCCCAACGGGGTAGTCAGAGAGGACGGAGCGCCAGGAGTCGCGGTCCTTACACACCTCTTTTGCTTCCTCAAAACTCATCATTCTCTTCACACATTTTCGCCTAGGTATGCGAGTGCTTTTGACATTTCCGTCTGCTAACACTCTGGCTATTTGATCTTAATAAGTCAGCCTTGGTCTTCCTTGGCTTCTTTTACCACTCACTTTCGCTCTGTAGATTTTCTTCGTCAGTCTTTCATCACTCATTCTTTCCATGTGCCCGAACCATCTAAGCATTCCTTTCTTCATTTTTACAATAACACTGTTGTGCAACCCTGTCATACTGCGTATCTCATCATTGCTTATCCTGTCCGCAAGCGTGACACCGCACATATTTCTGAGAGACCGCATCTCCACAGCATTTATCATCCTTTCACTCGATTTCGGGCATATCCAGGCCTCACTACTGTACAACAAAGTTGGCACCAACACTGCATTGTGGATGGCCATTTTAGCATTAAAAATTATGTTATATATGAAACTATTATTATAAAAACTAGTGGTCCGATGATTTTGTTATGAATATTGAGAGGATGGAGCAGGTGTTTCGTAAGGTGTTCGAAAAGAAACACATAAATTGTAAAATTGGTATGTCCATATATGAACAGTTGAAAGATATAGAATTCTAATAACCGTGTCCCTGCTTTCCGAAGAATATTGGAAAAATCTATTCATTAGGATGAAGATATATTTTACTTACGATTACATGTCGTAATCGACGAAAGTATTTTTCTGTGACAGATTTGTGATTTTCGATAATAAATTCGCTGTATTTAAATGAATGGGATCTTTATTCATCTCATGTACATACATTTTTATTGTTATGTACTCATATTTACAACTAAATGAGAACAGGGCAACCCTAGGTATCTCACCGAAAGTAGACAATTCATTTACGCGCGCCGCGGGAGTCAACCTTCTTTTTTACATATTCTTTGGTCATGAGCTGACACATTACACTGACAGTGCAAGGTTGCCATATTTACTATAGTTAACTGGGTCCGTCCGTTATGTTCTTGGTCAGAACTGTGTCCTTGTTTTCCTGACCAAAGATACTTGGAAAATATAGTTAATGAAATGAATACATTTCATACATAATAAATATTGTACTTACGATAAAGCTAATATCGATCCAATCAATATATTAAATTTACGTTTAACAATATTTCGATGTCTTTCTCTATTTTAATGGTTGTCCAGGAGACAAAACACTATCAGCTGTCCAAGGGACAATTTTACTATTCTTTGGGTTTTTTTTTTCGATTTAATAGTAATTCTTTTTCATATAAGTACAGTAGTACACATCTTATATGGCTTACCGATATACCTGCGCAGTAGACACAATTTTAACGGCACGGGATATGGATGGACCAATCAGTTAGCATCTTCCTGAGGCGATATCAATGGGCGTTAAAATCTATGCCGTCATTGGTTAATTGATTTGGCGCCTTGTCAGACGTCTTTGTGGTTTTTTGAAGTTACACTTAGCTGTAAATTACACTTACTATTTCATAAAAATAATGATGATCTCATTAATTGAAGAAAATTGAATGATTTACATTTAAAAAATTTATTGTTTTTGTCTTCAGTAAACGTCGTATATTAAAATAAACATTTGATTTAATTTGAACTTTTGATTTTATAAGCTTTTACAGCCCGTTACTGACTAGATTCACACATTATTTTGATTCAAAAATATAGTTGTCTTTTGCAATAAAAATGATCAATTCAAATTTTCTATTTATAAGGTACCTTAATACAAACTACTACTAATAAAACTAATAACTAATAAAAACGAGCCATTTCGATGGAACGTAATGTACATATCTCGTGTGCGAAATAGAAAGTGAATGCACTGCAATAATTTTTCCACCTTATAACCGTTGCATAAGATTCATTATAAAATGGATTTTCGGGAATTGTGAGACGCGCCATATCACTCGTGTCTAAATGTTGCTCAGCACGGCACGTTTATTACCCAACTTGCGGTCAGCATGCAATAACCAAATATCGCGCTATATCTGCTGTCAAAACGAGAATTTCTATAATGTCATTTAGTGGCGCTAAATCTACTATGAAAAGTGAATTTTACGGTCATGGCGCAATAAATACTCAATCGTCACACATGATAGCAATTTTTTATTACGACTAATCACTACCGGTCGCGCGACCGACTGACCCCGTTGGAGATACAGCGTGAAGATATGTATGTATTTAAGAAATCCGTCCTATGAGACGATACGATGTGTAATTAGTAATTACTCTTAAAAAAAAGGTCGTAGTTTCGATGTCTTATTTTTCAGATTCGCGAGGAGAATCCCCACGTAGTAGTTGGTAACACTGCGGTGGCGCGTAAGATGGGGTTTCCCGAGATCATTCTCCCGGGTGACGCCCGCAACGATCTCTACGTGACTGTATGCAACGGTTCCTTCTCGCGGGGAGGG